>JAFJYI010000001.1:12720000-13920000 GCA_019022655.1 Acacia acuminata | reverse complement strand
CGGTTTACAAATAGGAAGCGATTTGAATTCAATCATCATGAGTCCTGATAAACCCAGCAAGAAAGAAATTGCTTTAATCTTTTCTACGGGGGACACACTTGGATAGAAAGTTTCATCATCTCAAAGTATCAACTATCAACCACCATTTCACTGGGACACGTCCAGTCTCCCAATATAAAAAACTTAGGTGGGTCAGGCTCTATCTTTAAGTTCAAAGAAAGCTTACAAAGGAAATTATATATTACCCAGCAACAAGATGATCACATTGGCAATGGGATTTGAACTCATAAGTTTGTGGACTGAGTCAATTAGTTATCAATTGAACTAAACTTTAATGGCTTTATATAGTGATGAGCTTCTTTCAAAAAAGTGGCTTTTGGGGTAAAGCCACTTATTTGAGCTTCTAGATAGCTTTTAGCTTCTTGTTGGCTCCATCTCTGTTCTAAAATTTCACAAATGCCCTCGTTGAATTTTTTTAAAATAAATACTATACCACCTACACAAACTAATATATTCTTTTTATATTTCTTCGTTAAACTTTTATATGCTTTTACTAAAAAATTATGGGATAAAATTATTTTTACTTATTTTTTTGGGTAAAGGAGCAAAAATACACATGGGCTTTTCCTCCAGGAGCGCCCAGCACCATGTGCTTTTTTCTGGACCAAAAATACACACGTGGTTACTTTATAGGAGCAAAAGTCACACATAATGGTAACGGAAGGAGAAGTCTGTTAGTTGGTGTTAAATGGGCTCCACATATGCTTTAAACGTGGCAATGGGAAAAAAAAAAAAAAAAAACGTGGCAATGGGTGAGCTGGCGTTGAAACAACCAGAGTCACAAATTTGCGAAGGAGATCGAAGTGGAGCTCGAGGAGTGATTGGTGTTGGCGGTGAGTGACGGGGATGAAGTGGGCTCGATGAATCCACTATCGCTGGACTGTCACCGGACGCACAAGAATTTGGCAGCGGAAAACCAAGAAAGGATCGACGGGCCACAGCGGAGGATGGAGGAAAATTGAAGACCAGAAAGAAGCACACGACACAAGCCCTAATACCAAAGGTTCGATGGGTGGCAAAGAAGGGCCAAGCATGGCCACAACCAGATCTCCAAAAAAAAGAACTTAGGGTATCGGGTGTCGAATAAGGGCCAAACACGGGAGAGGCGATAAGCAATTCTGGATCGTCGGAATCGCAAGATAGGAGCGGTGGCCTTAGGGCTTCGTCGGGGCTCGAACGACACCGCATTCCATGGACGGGAGCTAAAATTTCTACAGCGTCGCCTTCCCACCGTGAGTCTCTCTCTTTGTTTATGACTGACTATCAAAAATTGGTGGGAGATTCGATGCCTCGAGAACAACTACCTGCTATTTTATTTGCTCATAATAGTTTTGATTTTTTTTTTTTCAGTATTTGATTCTTTTCCTGTTAGATCTTGCGTGCATCGAGAATGTACTCATATGATGGGTTTTGATTTTTTCAATTTTTAATTCATATAAGTGTTTGTGTGTAACTGGTGCCTTAAGATCTGTCATCTCCATTCTTTGTTTCTTCTTCTCCATCTCCGGTGGAGGATGCTTTCTGGTTCCTTCAGTGCCTTTTCGATTATGATGTTTCTTTTCAGTTTCGATGCCTCAAGAACAACTACCTCCTATTTCAGTTTTTGATTCTTTTCTGTTAGATCTTGCCCGCATCGAGAATGTACTCATATGGTGGTGTGATTATTGGGGGTCGCCGTGGGGAACCGGGGTTGGTGGGGGCGGATGCCTATGAGGAAGAAGAGAGGTGGAATGGAAGAAAGAAGGTACGGTGAAGCCGGTTCCGGCGTGCTCTGTGATTTTTTTTTTTCCTCCAGATACTACTTGACTGCCAAATCATCAATGTTAGTCAAAATGTTCATTTTAACGGTCAACATTTTTTTCCTTTTAACAGAGATGTGACTTTTGCTCCTATAAGGTAACCACGTGTGTATTTTTGGTTCAAAAAAAAGCACGTGGTGCTGAACGCTCCTGGAGGAAAAGCCCATGTGTATTTTTGCTCTTTTACCCTATTTTTTTCAAAAGCATTTTTACTTTTTGTACTTTTTCAATATGTATATATATTTTTACTTTTTTTTTTTGGGAAAATTTACACTTAAATTTATCCTTTTATCCCAAATTATCACGTAATATACAACATATGTGTGTGTGTAAGGTATTCAATAAGATTTATGTCATTTTTTATCTTAACTTACTTTTCAAAGCAAGAATTCATCTAGAAAAAAGTCACTTCTGTCCCCGGTATCCTAAAAACAAATCATATCTATAATATGATTTTTAGAAAAAAAGCTCGAGTAAAAAAGTCATTTTTGTCACCGCTTTCCCAAACTTGCACTGAATGTCGATGCAGGCTTATCGAGGTCATGGAACCCCAATATAGGCTTAGGCTTCATGGATCCATTATGTTGAACATGTTTTGAATCCACATTCCATACTCATTTTTGGAACCCCAATATAGGCTTTGGCTTCATGGATCCATTATATCGTGTTCATCCCTAAAAAAAAGTAGGTTTTTTTTTTATATAATAAAAAAAAAAAACTCCATGCACTAAAGTTAATTAACTCAAGATAGAGTGTTGAAAAAAACATTTCAAATATTAGGTGCTACGAGAAAAATATTTTAGGATACTATTGTTACAGGAAAAATATTTTTGAATGTAAGACTAGAAATAAATTAATTTGAGATACTAAGTGTAAAAAATATTTCAGGATGCAGCATACAATTTAATCCAAATAAATAAAAGTACATAAAAAAAATTGTAAAAAATGAAACCCCAAAATTAAAGACATGAGCAGTACATGCTCATCTTTTGAATCAATTTCAATAGGCAAATGAAAGGCCGTACAGGCTCTCCTATTGCTGTCCCTATAAGCCTGTTAATACAATACAAGAATTGAAAGGACAGCTATGTGCTCGATTTTTTTTTCCAAGAATTATTGAATCAAAATCACCATGCCGTGCATTTCATATCTGACTGGATTGAAAGTGAAAACGCTTGACGCTATTAAGGGGAGAAAACGACTATAATAGTCATGCTAATTTTTTTAATTTTCTCCATTTATCTTAATTCCCAATCAAAATTGAGACTCTTCTCAATGTGAAAGGAATTAACAAGCGACGTGAAATGTTCCCACCTTAACATCTTGGGCTATTGACAATAGGTAACATTCAAACACCTATTAAACACCTGTATTATCACATGACAATTTTAAGCTTAAGAAAACTACATTTGAAACCTGCAAGATTTCCAAATGCTATAATTTTAAGGGGACAATATAACAGAGAACTATACGTTCATGCTATGCTAGATTTGCCCCATGATAATAAGATCGAATTCCTTTTCTAAATTTAAATATTGCAATATTCGTCATGGAGCAACAGCAGGATCGCCTATTAAACACCTCAGACCCAGATAGCAAAAGAATACAGTGATGAAACAACCATTTACATTCCCTAGAAAAAGATTACAGTGAGATTCTGTACCACCCAGTCACGCATGCGTGGATGTCCAAATGGTTAAACAATACAAACCATCTACCTGATACCTCAGTCGAAAAAGCTAATTCAAAACCTTTATCTTACATAAAACCCTTTCCTGGTCTCCCTGTACCTGCAATGATTGGTTCCGAACCCAAATCCTCATTAACAAGTACTCAAGAAGGAGCTTAGATAGATCAGGATTCAGGAATAAGGTGGATATAAGACAACGAAAAAATGGCTTGGATAATATTTACTTAAGCCAGCTATTTACTTAAAACATTGGAGCATCTGGAATCCATTAAAAATCGCAACTAACTTCCTCCCTTCCGTAAGCTACTTCCTTGGAAGGAAGCCAACCAGAAGTCAGCAAGTTGTTGGAGCTAAAGGAGTGGCAAGTAAGTCACTCAATTTTACATATGAAAGAAGGTAAAAGAAAGCCATAAAGGTTCAAAAAAACCTGAAGAACAGTTTTATCAAAGCTTGTCAGGCTTCTTCACACTGCTGAATCTGGGTCCACTGTTCCCGTAGCACTGCCTTCTCCTGTTAGCATATTGTTTGGATCCTATAAAGGAAAAAAATGAGCAACGTGCGGGATTAACTTAATGAGAAGATTAACTTAGTAAGGCAAATAAAGAATTTACCTCCATTCCCCACTTGATATAATCTGGGGATTCACAGGCCTTGTATTCATCAACCAAACTCTCAATTACGTCCCTTGATTCATCAAATTCTGAGAGATCATTATCCTGACAATCTTTTATGGTCAGCTTCAGAAGATATGCCAACTATTCAAGTACACCATATGGAGCGAGTATAGGCCAAAAAGTAGCTAAAAAATGCTCATAAAACGATATCAGATTGCGGTCATAAATTTGGCTTACTCACAGCAAACATTGGGAACTTTCGGTAGTTGTCCAGAAAGGCTTGTTTTTTCCTCAGCTTGTCATACTGGCTTAAGCACTTACTGAAAAGATGCCGAATGCTAGTGTGGCTTGCTAGCATAAGACCACTGACCTATCATACATAATACTTAAAGGTTAAGTTTTCCTCCCCAAATTCCTTCAATATTCCTAACAGGATAGCCAATATTACTTTAAGCTGAAATTCATAAAAACGTTAAAAAGAAAAAATTAAGACAAGGATAAGAGTCCTACCCTATGCGCAGTTTGAACATATGGTGACTTTCTAGACAGGGCAACCTACCAAACATACACAAGAAACAAAAGAATATCAGATTATGCCAAATTATCCCAAATAAAGGAGATGAAACAAGACTTAGTTGTTCAGTCACAGAAGCAATACCTGAATACTGGCAGGACCCCACTCAATGAAGTTAACCAGCTTTCTTTCACGTATCCTTTGCAAACTTTCGTGAACCTGAATACAAAGGGAAGAAAGCACCATGATAGATTCAAGTACTTATAAAAATGGTACGGAGAAATAACCAAAAAAAAAAAAAAGTTTCATGGAAAGCTGCAATACAATAAAGAATAATGGGGGGAATCGCCAAAACTAGGAATGCTACACTCACACAAGAGGAAGAATAATTATTTAATTTTTATATGCTAATTGGAAAATGCATGAAGGTCTGGTCTTATCAAAGAAACCAGAATTAAACTGGAATGGATCATTTCTTGTACTTGCTCATTTTTCAGTAAAGTCGTTAATGGGTTGGAGTTGCTAGGTCTTCTTGCTTAATTCAACCCCTACACCTCTCTTCCTTTTCCTTGGGTGTTAAACGATGCGCTAAATTAATCCACCAAATGTATGAAACCAAAGGTATCATATCTACATAACACAACAAATTAAGAAAATAAATAAATAAATAAATCATTTCAAACATCTTTGTCAAAGTCAAGTAGCGAAAAGTTTGACATTATGAATCAAGCAAGTGGCATGAGGTGAACTACTTACTAATTGCAGATTTGAGAACAGAGGTTCCGACCAAGCAGGAGGGGAAAGAAAAAGAAAAGCCCATAAATAATACCTGTGTTGGATCAACCTCTCCTTGAATTATATTCAAAATCGATATATATTTTGCTTGGCTAGCATCTTTCGTTCGGGCATATGAAGAGACCATAATATTCTTTGCCTGCCAATTGTTTTTTATGTCAGCAGAGCAAATGCCATTAGGCATGAAGTTTAGCTGTTTAAAGTCTTCATACCTGAAGAAGTCTTCTCATAACATCAAGTACTGTGGTCTTTCGAATTACATTAGCCTGCCAGAAGATGGCACAGAACTTTTAATTATATTCCGCTAAGTTTGTAACATGAAATATAATTATTATATAGCACGCACCAACAAATGTGTTTCCCTTGAAAATTACAGACTGTGGGTACCAAAAGAGGAGTAGAAAAGAGAGATAAAGCAACAGAAAACTCCGCAAACTACAAATTTATCCAAATTTGAATGTTCTACAGATTTTGCAAATAAAAGATTATATGAACAATAAACATAAAACTTGGATCTCACCTGACGTTCCACTGTCAAAGGTGTATATCCTGTCATTAGAAAATGGCATCTTGGTGTTGGAATCAAAGAGGCCAGAAGACCAACCAAGTCATTATTCATGTATCCTGGATACCTAAGGGTAGTTGTGGTTGCAGACATCACTGTAGATACTAGGGAATTTGTTTGAGTAAAAGTAGGATTACTTAAATGAAGGCGTTCCACAGCAATTCTATTTAGAGCAGTGTTATCAAGAACAACAACACAATCTGCATTGAGAGTTAGCCGCTTAAGTGTCAAAAGTGAATTGTAAGGTTGCACCACTACATCACTTGTCTCCATTTGGTTAGGAAACACACTGTATGTCTGAACCAGCTTTTTGCTATAGCGGTCATTCAAAGCCTCCAACAAATATGATCCCATGCCTGCATTAAAGATATTGTATGAAAAATGTACTCAATAAAGGTATACAATATACTTGAGCTATTCCTAAGTTTCCATCCTGCTACACCACGAGTTCAAAGAAAAAATTTATGCATTAAGAAAACTTTTAGTTGAGGCTAGTTAATGGTTGCAAGTCCAGTGCAATTTCCAAGCTGATGGGTTGGACTGATATATATTTTTTTATTAATAGAAATAATATGCACCAAGTGCTAAATAAAGTCAATCTTTTAAGCAATATTGCACTTTTGTTGATAAAACCAATGCAAAAATTCTCAATAATAAAAATGAAAAATCAAGGAACATGTACAGAAATTAAACAAGGATTTGGGAGAAAAATTAACCCGAGCCTGTTCCTCCTGCAATTGAATGACACAGAACAAAACCCTCAAGACTGTCACTGCCATCTGCTTCTCTGTCAATCATGTCCATTATGTCTTCTTCGACATTTTTTCCCTGGCCAGACATTAACAGCCACATCAAATAAACTTGTACTTCATATTAACGGTACAATGTAGGTGGAAGGAAAGTAACAATTAGATCTCATGTCATACCAGAATGCATGCTTCATTATGCCAATATAATTTTTTATTGAAAAAAATGAAAGTCCTTTTTCCAAAAAAAAAAACCTATATATATATATATATATATATTCAGTCATTCACCATTGTCAGGTTCCAAGTTCCAACAACCCTTTGGTATCAGTTAGTCCCAGTGTCCAGTTATTCATATTCATTAAGAAGGAAGTACAAATTCTTGGAAGCTACAGAACTTTACAGAAGGCTAGAAGCTTTTAAGGACAAAAAAAATCTAACAGGATAGTATAGCGATGAACCTGATGATAGCCACTGGCCCAATTGTTCCCTGCGCCCCCTCCATGATCCGAGACAAAGACGTTCTCATGATTGTATAGATTCCTGTACTCGCCATTCTGAATTCCATTGATTACTCTTGGCTCCAAGTCAATCAATAAAGCTCGTGGTATATAATGCTGATCATCGGCTTGATAGAAAAACACATCTTTCCTATCACCTCCCTGCAGCATTGTGACACAATAAGTTCGGAGTCAATCTTCCCTGGTTGGATAATGTTAAATGCTTATCGCTAGAAATTCATTCACCAATCCCTTCATCGCGCTTCCCACCACAAATTAGATGACGACTATCATTAAAACAGAAACTAAGCGAACCTTAACTGGGTGCTTAGTATCCATCAACATCTTCCTCGAGAGAGAGTATAAGTGTATAACATTATAACCTTTTCACTGACACGATCGAACCAAACATGGACCCAGTTCATATTTCAGGTTCATAATTTACAATCCATAAAAAAACAAACAAACAAGAACTCAATGAGCTCTAAATGCATCTTCGCCAAGGCCAGCCTGAAATCCACTTCTACTTTAGAAAAGTCAGCAATTAATAAAGGTTTGTCCAATTAAATTAAAACAATAAAGTGACCGACAAATATCCTTAAATTCCCGAGTGGATTGTTGCATAAAATTGAATTGAATTCATTTCTTCATCCTCACTCTCTCGGTAAAAGAGAACAATCCGTAGCAAGTTTAGAACAGAGAAAAAGTACGTAAGTGAGAGAGAAGAAAAAACCTGAGTGGCAAAGTCTTCGAGCATGCCTTCTTTGCTGATGCCATGCTCGAGGCAAAGCTGCTTCCAGAACTCCATGCCGATCTGATTGCCACATTGTCCCACTTGGAGCGTGATGATTTCTCGTGGCATTTTCCGTTCGTTTCTGGGGAATGTAGTAGGGTTTGGTTGGGATCGGAAAATTGAGGGAAAACTTTAATAATGAGTGTTGATGGTGGCGGGGACGGCCTTTTTAAATAAAGAGGGAAATGAAGACTGTGTGGGGAAAACTGGAAATTGAGGGTATTTCGCATTTTATCAACATAGTTTTGCAAACAAATAAAAAAAAAATAGTATTTTCTTGGAGTTAAAAAACAGTTTTGTTAAAAAATAATATGAAGGGTTTGGGCTTAAATGAGCCTCAACTAGTGGAAGATCGAGGCATTCATTCTTATTGTAATTCAGTTATTAGTGTCTGTTTTTGTAATTAAAAAAAAAAATTAAAAACAGTAATTTGTGTTTTTCTCCTTTTTCATTGTGAGAAACGTGAGGCCCAACGGCCCATTTTTTATATCGATTGTGTATGGCTTAATAAACTTGTTGGGCTTCAGTATTGTCCACAAAAAACATTCATAAGGTTTGCCCAAAACATCAAACAGCCTCTGACAAGACTAATATCTTTTGGGAGTAAGTGGAACCACGTCCTCGGTTTGAAGAGTGAGAATAAAGAAAATAGTGTTAGGTGTTCATCCTCACAACCATGGACCTGACTCGGAGTAAATCCGGATGACTGGGAAACCAAAAGTTCCGATAAACAAGGTGGGCAACTTTGAAAAAAATAGTATCCGACAATGACTCATTTAGGATTGCTTCTTATAATGATACATATACTTAGGGGGAAATTTTTTAGCCACTTATAAATATTATATATTAGGTCATATTATGTATAAATTATGAACTATATGATCCAAATAACTCTATACAATCATTAAAAAACATATAAAAAAAAAAAAAAACATTAATAGTTATTATTAATGTAAGAATAGAGTCAATGAGATTTATAGGAATGCAAAAACTGTGACAGTGAAAATGTTGCATTCTTAAAAACATTTCTATTCAGTGAAGTTACTATTTTAGATATCACATTTGTAAAAAAAAAAAATATATATATATTTTTGGAGAGATTAAAAAACTAATTAAATTACTTTAGAATATTTTTATTTTTATTTTTTCTTCAAACTAATTAGTTTAATCAATAAACTAATATATAGTCCTAAGGATACACAACATATGAAATGATTAAGTAATTCATTTAAACTTCCTTAATTTCTCCAAAGAAAGTCAACTAGCCTTAATTATAAGACTGGAGGTATATAAAATTTGTTAGCATGTTAACCACAACTTTCATAAAATTATTTATTTGGGATCATGCACTAAGAAAAAAATGAAGTAAAATGCGGATCATCATCTTTTAGTAGAATAATAATTAAAGTTCAAAACTTTCTATATGACACAAAAAAGACGTATTTTAAAATATGCCCTTTTTTCATAAAAATGAGGTGAGTTATGTGTATTTTAGCATTTTGTTTTTTTATATACCAAATTATAAGTTAGAAGGAAAATGTGGGATTTTGGATTTAACAAGTAGTAAAGGACTAAAGTGACTTGTGTTAGGCAGAGTGTAACTATCTAAGATCATACCTGAGATTTGGATCACAACACAACACTCATAAAACAACAAAGCAATGCTTCCAAATTAATCAAAACTACGCAAAATCTGGAGTGCCAGCAGGAGTAAGTAATTAATGCCATGTTGGCTTAAAATATATTCTTATTTTTTAAATTTAATGTTTCGAATTTTATTTAAAGTTTCACTTTTGTTGATCCCCTTAAATGACAATAACAAGAAATACGTGGAATGAACAAGAGAAGAGTGGAATTTGTCATAAGCGATACAATGAACTCCACGCTAAGTTAAGCAGGCTCACGTGAGAAAAGGAATCATCTGTTAGAATTTAATAATTAATACTCCATTTAGTCCTAAATATAGGATAAAGTTTATAGTTTAAATTTTGTCTTATATTTAAGACATGAGTTAGTAATAATCATTAAATTATGTAGATTCAAATCATAACACCTCTCACTTGTT
This sequence comes from Acacia acuminata, assembly GCA_019022655.1. Lineage (NCBI taxonomy): Eukaryota > Viridiplantae > Streptophyta > Magnoliopsida > Fabales > Fabaceae > Acacia > Acacia acuminata. The sequence continues at coordinate 13,909,859 of JAFJYI010000001.1, read as the reverse complement.
CATTTATTTTGGGGCCAACATCACTTGTTCGTTTTAATTAAGTGTTTGGAATACTACATAACCACCGTGATTTCAAAAACCTTTTTCCACAAACTGAGAAAAACTCGTCTCACACGTTTGTCTCATAAATTATATAAGCTATTCTCTAAAACTCTATATAATATATAGACCAGAAAGACATTACAAAAACACTGTGAAGAAAAAGTATGTTATGAAAATCAGACCAAACCGGCCAATTTGACCACAAAATCATTGAAACGGTCCGGTTTGATCAGTTTAACCGATTCAATATTTATTTAGAATTTTCTTAACTCAAAAATTTATATCTAATTCTACATATTTTCAAAAATTACAAATTAAGACTCTATGGAAAGTTTGAGATATCTACTTTCTAATGCAAAAAGAGTAACTAAAAAATATTATTATTTGATCCTAAAAAATTATCAAATTCTAAAACTACTTTAAATAATATTATTATTCAAGTTCACTTTATCTCACTAGTTTTTTGGGTTAGTTTCGATCTGACCCACTAACCCGCTACCCATCCAGATTGGTTCAATGATCAATCCAATTTAAAAACCCGTGAAACGTTTTTAACTTTAGAAAACAATTTAAAATAAAAAATATATTAATTACCAAAAAAAGAGTGGTAAAATATTGCAAAATATGAAAGGAGATAAAATCCCACTTCTTACTCAAAAAAATCTCACTAGGACACTAGGTAGCCTTTCACATGCATTTCTTTTCATATCAATTCAAAAGTCAGACTTCTGTTTCACAGAAATCACCGAAAGTCGTTACCATAAAAAATATAATTTATTGTGTAGGTAGAGGCAGAGCACCATTTAGTTGGCCTATAAAATCCTTGACCCAAAAATCCATTTCACATTCATAGTTGAGTTTTATCGTGTAGATAACATAATTTCAATGGAATCACCAATTACCTCATCACATGCGAATTGATAACATTGGAAGTAGAAATAACCCAAAGTCAATTGATTTGATTTGATAATGATAGCACTCATACTCTTCTACCTCCACAATATAGTTGGAAGAAATTATAGTATAAGTCATTTTAAATACCACTTCAATTTCTAAATTCATAAAAGATAGATGGAGGTGGAAATATAAGTTTTTCATGTTTTGATTTAAAGACCAAAATGTCTTGTTCATACATTTTTTTCAGCACCTAATTAACGATTTTATAAAAACCATTATGATTTTTTTTCAAAACCATTATAATTTTTGTCAAGATAAAATCTTAGCTAACCGATGATTTTAACTATCTCCAACACCATGTTTTATTGAGTTTTAGCTTTGATAAGCCATCCATATTTGATTCACCTCAGCTCTTATACTCCAATTTGTAGAAATGGTAAATATAATACAAAATCTTTAATATAGAAACTAGATAACTAATTTGTAAGTGTTAAAAAGACTAGTTAAATTAATTATTTGAACAAACTTGTATTAATTTTCCTAAAATACCAACTTTAATCATATGTATTTCAATTTGCAGCTACTCTAGGAAGAAACGAAGTAAATTGAGTTCTTAAATTTAAAATCAAAGTCAACCTTATATCTAACTTTGATGTTTAGGAGAGATGGAGGGAGTAATAAAAAATATCATTGAAACTCACGTAGATTATTATTCTGAATACAACATGTGGGCTAAAGCACAGAAGCTAATAAAATAACAAGGATGAAAGAGAGAAGGCATTATGGGGAGGAGGAAGAAGAGGAAGGTAAGTGAGAATAAGGCCAGAGGAAGGCTCCGATGGCGAAGAGTCGCTTCTGATGAAGATCACCGGAGACCGGGAGGCCGTACTGTTGAAGCAACGAATCAAGTGTGCATTCAGGCATTGTCTCATAATCAGCTCTGGTGTAGTTTGGATAGTGCAAAGGCATCTGAAACTGAAACTCTCTTCCCGACGATTCGCCTTCGCCGCCGCCGCTCCCGCCTTCTATTCTTCTCCTCTGCTTCGTCTTCTGTGACTCCATCACCTTCTTCTTTCTCTCACTGTCATCTCATGCTCTGACCAATTCTTGGCAGATAGGTCCCTTATTTATAGAGCTATGCAGAAGCGAGGAGGCCAATATAATTCCTCTCTACCTTTTCAAGCATGTCACTGTCAAGTTTTTTATTTTTATTTTTTAATAATATAAATAATAGGTGTAGAATCTTACGACGGATTTTACAACTCGTGTAGTCGCAATTATGCTGTCTTTTTTCCTCAAAAGAAATATTTGTTGGCATTTTCTTTAATTTTAAAGTTAATGGATACAAGTTGGGAAAAAATAGATATGAATGTGGAAAAGTGGGATAGAAAGATAGGAAAAAGGAGGCATTGTTGTGGGTATTGACTGTGTAGGATTGATATATTTTTCTGTTGAAACTAGAAAGGCAAAGCCTAGGCTATAAGTGCATTATGACTTCTTTGAATTTTGTATGCATTTTTTTCAATTACAATGATCTCTCCATTAAATAAGACATAATTCCGAATGGCTTTTCTTTTCATCGAGTCTTCTTTTTAGTGTCAAAGCTAGATTTCATGCACAAAATAATCACAAATGCTTCTCAGGGCAATATTGAAAAGACATTGTTTGGAAGAATAAAGTAAGATTATAAAGAATACTTTTTAAAAATATATTCTTTCAAATCTATTTTTAGAAAAATTCATTAGTTAAATCATTAATGTGCTATTTTCAACTGATTCAGTTAATCTCCCATTGTGAATCACACAAATAAATAGCTTCAAAAAAATATTTAATCAATTAGCTGATGGAGCAATTGATGAAGTATACTATTGGAAAACAGGAAGAACTACTACGAAGTTCTAAGTAAGGATTTAATAATCAAAAAGTCCTAATAAAGTGAGGGCTATAAACACGTTATTTCATGTAATAGAACTTGTCAAATGCCTACTCCTCAATTGTTATGGGACTTTCATATGATTAAATCTATTTCTTAGGACCTTATAGTAATTTCCCCCTAAAAATACCCTTCATAGTTGTGCTGCATCAATTATTCTGGTCATAACCTCAACACTCGCAGGAACTATCATGTGATCATAAATACTTGTGTCATATTGGCAGAATACTATATAATGAGAAACTGATAACACCCCATATTTAAATATATCACAAAAATCTCAAATGTCTATAATCTTAGATCGAAAAATTATATTACGTCAATTTTTCTGAAGCTGATAGTTTCGGGATACGCAGAGAATCTCAGTTATTGGCTCATGAAGCAACTAGTTTTAAGGAGACTACCCCACCTGACACAACCATAAACCCAAGCATAGATTAATACTCCTTTTTGGTCCTTATCATAATTTATAAAAACATTAAGTCATTAACTAATAATTCTCACAAACTAAGAAAAACAGTTAAAGTCATTAAATTTAAATAATTTTCAATATTACCCCTACTAATTACACTAAACTCTAATATCATATTAATTATTATTCTTACTCACTACCCTTATTAATTATGGGTATACATGAAAAAAAAAATATTTAATGTTTTTTTGGAAGTGCCTTATAAAAATGATTAAATATACTTGTTAATAACGACCAGAGGAAGTACTACAGCATAATACATTTAACAACCATCAACTAACTTTCCATTTTGAACTCACCTAACAGCAAATGCTTCAAACCCATAAATTTGCTTTCTTCCCCAAAAAGTAAAAAATCTCTTCAGTATAATCTCATATGGTTTTCAAACCTCCACCACTATTGGTATTTTACCCCAGACAAGATAATTTTCGCCACATTAAATTGAGGGGTAAAAGAATTCCCACTTGCATCCGCTGATTCAGCCCCACTAGCTTCTGTCTATTTAATGTAACCACAAACGTGGTCACACAGACACAGTTAATTCACTACTTCATGGCCACAAAGTCACTCTCCTTCGAAGTGGGACATGGCCTGCAATTTCTAATTAAATCAGAATGCATTCAATATGTGCATCTAACTGTACAAAATGGTTCTCATCCCTAACTCCACCAATAAAATTAATTAGTGATGAATAATTGTGCAGTGTGTACCATGAGCCACTAAGAAATACAGGCCACAGATGGTGGCATGACTTTCTTGTGCCACAGGAGTCAATATCAGCAAGAGATGTTGAAGACTCACCCAAATCTGATGGTAAGATCATATTTCCATCAAAACCAAATTCTTTGCACTTTTTGTTGAATCCAACTTTTTCTTCAATATCTCCCTTTTAAAACATTAGGCACTACATTAAGAATTCCAGTAAGCTATATAAGGAAGCCCAAAAGGACTGTAGAACTGGTAAAGAAAATTCTGCCATAGAACAGTTGACTTTGTGTAGGTTTTGAAGGGCAAGCCTCGGGTTAAAAATCCCTGCAGTGCCATGAAGAAATATTGAAAACCATAACTTCCTATTGTTTACAAACAAGAAAATCAACTAGTATAAGGAAAAATGAAAGGATGTAAAAGTAAAAATAGAGACAATTCTCAGGTGATAATGCTACCATATAGTGTGGGGCATATCTTACAAACATGTGGTAATTCGTTTAATTACCAAAGTACGAATGGCTTTTTCGTAAACTATGGAAAGAAAAGAATTCAAAACTATCCTGATCTTTTGTTAAATTGTTTGACTACATGCCTATGACATTCTGTAAAACTAGCTATCAAGATTAAGGCCTTATATTTTAGGAAAAGAAGCAAAATGTATAATGTACGGCTTTCAGGTATAATTTACAAACACTAGTTACCAGCACATGTCTCGAAGTAAGAATAAGAGGCCTTGATACCAGAACCAGCACCAGAGGAGTGTAAAAGGACTTGCTTTATGAAACTAATTGAAGGTTCAAAGCCAACCAAAAGTGCAGCATCTAATGAAAGTTAAAAAGACCATTAACACTGAATTAAATCTTAAATCGAAATCTGCAGGCAACTAAACTCATTACTGTCTCTCCCTCACAACTTTCAACATCCAAAAATGGCCACATTGGGTTAAGGTAGATATAAACATGTAACATTTTAGTAGAAGCCTACACAAATATAAATTTTATAAACAACTCCAATCAGAGCTGACAAGGCAATATTCATGCAGTTACCTATCAACATGCCTACTAATTTTTTCAAAACTTCAAACAAATGCTAGTCTGATTCTACACATTTTGTGTAGATAACAATGTCATACATCATGCGGTAATATCCTGTATTGATGTGTTGAGAAGAAAAAGAAAAAATGGAGCAAAAAGTATAACTAATTATATACATATTGGCTTACCAAAGCATTGCATTCTAAGAGTATATAACATCATGGACGTGCTCTAGGTTCAACAGATGCTTCTTTGAGCTTCTCTTCATCTGATCTCCCTGTCACTGGCATATCTACAAGCAAATTTGGTGGGGCAAAATACATGTGTAGAGACATCATACAAATAATAATGCCCAAGAAAAGCTGAAATGGGAAAGAAACAGAAAATCAGTATCCAGTTAAACAAGAGTGCAAAAGCTCTCAGGAATCATATGAATTCTAATTTGACCCAGAATCTACAGCCAAAAATGAAAAAAAGGCTATTTATTTACACTGAATAGCCAGCAATAATAAACCAAAAATTCGTACTGCACTTGAATAAAGAATTTAAAATAATAACAAAAATCACTGAAACAAGAATTCTACAAAATGGAAGGCCATCAAACTCAACTAGGAAAACAGAAAAACAGCTTTCTCTATTCTGTAAAATAATATAATATGATTATATCTCCATGTGGTTTTCCGAGGTCAAAATGATCTGCAAGGCAATGAAGGGAGATCATGGACAAGTTACCTACACTAAGATGAGTTTGAATTTTACCTGCAATGTGGGTTTGAAGTTGAAGAGATATATAGATACAATCATGGTTACTAGCATTGCCATTGATGTGGAATAAACCTAAAGAGAGCAAACATAAAAAACAGTTATGACATAGAAAAAGGCACTACACACGGTAAATTTATGCTTGATTCAGTTTCGCATTACAATCACTTGTTTTGCTCACGAGGAAAACATTATTTTTGGGAAAAAATCTTCATCAAGACATACAATGAGTACGTGGATTATTCATAGAAATGCAAGAGAAAGAGACTCAGGAGAATAATGGAGATACCTTTACAATATTATCAGCATATTTCATTAACCATGAAACTAAAAGACCGGTGGACCCAAGATTTAACACTACCATCCAGGTAGTGATAGTGTATCCATTGAAAATACGTTGCCACCAGGGTCCCTTTTCAAATCCACCCCGGAAATCATCCAGAAGAAGCCGTGCCATATTGAAAATTGCTCCAAAGCTGGAGAAAGAAGCTCAGTTTAGTATCTATTCCCCTAGAGCTACTGGTAACTAAATTATTTGGTTATGGCAAATGCATTCATTTTCTTGAGTTCCATAACACTACTCATGCTTTGCTTGTCACATTTTCAAATTTTACATATGCAGTCATTTAGTTCACAGAAGAAAACACACTAAATACTTTCTGAAAAAGGACAGCAAGATATTAATTCCTCTCGATTTCAAGAAAAGGACAATGAAAGATTATATAAGTCTGAACAGAGAGAGCAAGGAACTCTTATGTAAGCAGATATTCAAAACAAATGGAACAATTTTGCTGGGACTTACTATTAGATTCTGAAATAAGTAGTTCGAATGATTCACATACACGTGCATGCGTCTCTCTCTCTCTCTGACACACACACAGAAATTTCACATGGTATGCATATGACAGAATACCTACGTGTACAACTGTATATTCTGCCAGCATAAGTTGTCATTTTTTTTCTTCATCAGATACTCAGTATAAATACCAGCTAATGCTGAAAGACATGCAGACAGAGCTCCTAACATGTATCCCAGAATTGGTGCAGAGAAAAGGGAGTCGCATGAAGCCTTTCCACATCCCTTAACCTATATCAATATGGAATGGTACAAGTTCCAAATCAATAATGTTTCTAGAGCACCATTTCCTGATATAATTTCTTTTCTTCTTCTTTTTTCCTCTAAAAGAAATCCCAGGTATTTCAGCATATAGGACAAATTGGAACCTAGAAAATTGAAATTGTATGTCTGTTATTTGGCACCTGGCTTGTGGTTGTCCCAACAGCCAATAGCACAACCGCCATCCACCGTAGGTTGGAGAGCTTCCTGCCTAAGAACAGCCTAGAGAAAATTGTTTGAGATCAAATTTAATTGGGAATCAATCTATAAATATCAACAAATAAAGAATGACCCCAAAATTGAGTCTTAATTTTAAAACAGAAGCACCTGAATAGTATTCCAGTTGTAACAATCTTCAGATTTCCCATTATCTGATATGTTGATGTGTCCACATAGGTAAGGGTAGCGAATTGAACGTTATTGTGAATTAAATATATAATAGAAGGAATGGGGTACAGAGCCACAGTCTTCCACTCCGTAGTCATCTTTGGTGGAGATGGCTTTTGAAATTCCATCCATAGAAAAACACTCGAAACTGCAAGCTGCATATTGGCAGCCAAAGAGGTCCATACTACAATCACCAATCAATTTCCATCGCACCTCGGAAACAAAGTCCATAATTTGTCACTCAAGTTTACTAAATTACCTTAAAAACCTCAGCAAGAAATGGAACAGTAGCATAATCATACTTATACCCTCCATTACTTTGTGAAAGTGTTGTCAATATTCCCTACAACGAGAAATATCAAAATCAGAGATAACCTCTCAATGGATTCTCAACGTTTATTGGGCACCAATGACTCATAGATAAACCTTCAGTCTTCCCAACTGTTATTCCTCAATTGATATATATCTTCATTGGCATCATTTTAGAGCATACATAATTCAGGAAATAAGATTAAACGAAGGAACACACACCATGTAAATGAAAAATTAAACAAAAAGTAACAATAAAAACGAATATAACCTGCAATGAAGAAACTAAGGGTCTAGGTGCACATTTGACGAAAATGCATACAAAGAGTTCATAGAAGAAAACAGAATGACTTTCTCATTGAGGTTACGGTGAATGACCTGAGAACTGGTGAGAATGGTGAGGAGCGTAGCGACCAAGTACCACTGCATCGTCTTCCTCGTCCGTAGATCTATGCACAGAAAACTCGCCGACTTGAGTGTGAAACAGTAAATCAATTAGAGCCTGGAAACGCATCGTTTATATCGTCATTGCCCGTGTTCTGTTGGGAATTTAAACGAAAAAAAAAAGAGTCTGAAACATTTTCTCTTGGCCTCTGAAACATTGAATCTATCAAAATCTTTGGTAAGAAATATCATAATCATGCTTTACGCATAAATATAATGATACCATTTGCAAAGGATGACCGATATAATTCACCCCTTCATTCTCGAGTTTACTTCCTATGCACATGCACAAGGGAAATGTGTTTAATTGCCTTTCATTGTCATCTTTCTCATTGTTTTCCCATCATCTCATCTCCATAGATCATGAAATGAATTGTTTAGATTTAATATTTTATAAAATTATTATTATTAAATTTTATAAATTAAAATTTATTTATTTTTTATTATTGCAATTATGAATGGTGTGTATTACACTTTAAGAGTTTAAATTTACTTATTCATTTTTATAGAAATAATTTTATAAAATATTGAATATAAACCATATATTATTTTAATTAACCTAACGAGGTTGACAAGGATAATGAGATTGAGAAAAAATTTATGATAAAAGTTTTTGAAAGAGGGAATAATGATTCAACAAACCCACCCAATAACGGGGGGTGCAGGTAAAAAAAGCTTTATCACCCTTGGAGCGTTAAGATAAAGAAAGAAGATGAACTTTGAAGTGAGAGATGAGTTTGGAACACGTGAGAATCTTCTTTTTTTTTTTTTTTCTCGAAAAATCAATCAGTTCACAACAGGAAAAAAAGAGAAGAAAAAGTCCCTTTTCATTTAATTGCTCTACAAAAATATCTTGGAGTGAGGGAAAAAAAGGGAAAATGTGGCAAAATAAAAACATAAAAAATAATAATAATTTAATTAGTCAAACTAATTATTTTGGGGGAAAAATAAAAATATTCTAAAATAATTTGAATTAGTTTTTTTAATCTCTCATTAATTTAGAAAAAAGTCACTTCTTTAAAAGCTAAATAGGCAATCCAAACACAAATATGCTAACTTTTTTCCTACCGAACTTTTCTAAAGTCAGATAGCTTTTTTTCCAAACCGCGGTTCACCGCCAACCCAAAAAAGCCCAATGTCTCCAAAAGTTTTGAATAAAGGTAGAAGTAGATCTTCTTATGATCTATTTTTCTTATTATCTTTAAACGTCAATTTGAACTGTTGGTTAGGAAAAGGAGAAAAAGTTAAAGTAGTATCGTGAAATTGATTGGACGAATATAATTTAGAGATTATGAAAGATAATGAGAAAATAATGATAAGAAAAATCCAATCTAATAAAGGCAATGTTGCCCCATCGTTTAACTAATGTTAAGTTTCACCGTTAAATTGTTGTTGTTTGACTGTGTAGTAGGTGTGCCACTCCACATGGCACTCCATGCACAAGTCAGATCCGCCATTTTTCCAGCAACTTATTACAAAAAGTTTTTTGATTCTTGGTTATTGTTGAATTTTTTTTTACTAAAATTCAACTTTTTGAGCTTGGGTTTTCTACTTTTTCTAAATCTGCAGAATTTTATAGTTTTATCATTCGAGAAAATATTTTCAAGACCTATGATGTGTGCTTGTAATAATAATTGTGATTGCCGACAGAGTTTTATGTGCAGCTTCACCTTAAAATGGTTTCTTTTTTGTATCTGATTTATGGTTATTAATTCCATTGTTGCTGTGAATTAGATTTCTGGTTTTGGAATGAAGTCTGATGAGTTGGATTAAGAGGTGGGATGAGTGGGCATATTGACCACCATGTAGAAGTGACACGTGTCTCTAACCGTCAAATTTAACACTCGTTAAATGGTGGGTCAAGCAGCATTGATTTAATTTGAAACTTTTGAGGTAATATTGTTTCTAAAAAAAAATTTTGAAATAAATTTATATATTATCTTTAAAACACAAAACTATAAATTTTGATCTTTTTTGTAACTCATGTTGTTATTGTTTTTTTTTTTAATATGAAAAAAGTTTTGGAGGGGTTCGACATCGGTCCCACTAAGGCCTGTGACGACGCCCGACTCTTTGAAGATTTAATGGGGAACTTACGAGATCGCCTACCAAAGAGTCCCAACGACGGTAGCGGGATCGAACACACGTCCCTTTGGGACTTGAACAAATCCCTTACCATCTACGCCAACTTCACTACCTTGTAATTCAAAAAATATAAAACTATAAATAAATCCTCTCAATAAAACATCCATATGAACATAAAACATAAACTAAATTATAGGTCGTACGGTCAATAAAACCAAATAAATGAAATATTAATTTCATCATTCCTCCTCATATAGGGTTGGCGCATTAAGCCTCCACATGTATTGAGTATCTCAAAGTATTTTGTGATTCTTAAATATTTTTTTTTTTCATGTCGGCTCATCACTTTAAAGTATTTTGCTTTCAATATCTTAAAATAAATTTTAATGCATTCAACACGTCAAATTTCTAAGGCACCAAAAATATTTTATAGTTCTAGAGTTCTCTGATATGTAAAAATACTTTAACAAGCTGGATATACATGTAAAAGTATTTCAGAGTTCTCTGACATACCTTAACCCTTTATTATAAAATATGTGTGTAATTATATTGTTAATTGATATAAAAATAGGCGGGATTGTTTCATTTAACTTTTTAGTGGCGCTTTCTTTTGGACTAGAATATTTTAATGAGGGTGATTAATTTCAAACGGGTTTTGTTGCCGTTGAAAAGAGTTCAAGTTCAATGTCGTTAATATATAAAATTTATATCATGCACTCTAAGGGCCTGTTTGGTATACGGAATTGATGGAAAAGGAAAAGAAAATTAGTAGGTTCTTCTATTTGGTACGTATTTTAGACATATCTTCCCGGGAACCCATCTTCCCTTATATGTGGGAAGATCAAATCCCACTAATCTCAAGTTCCCACGTCACTATTCACATATTTTGATAAATTTACCCCTCAAATTTGAACTTGGCGGGACATTCGAATTTAGCGGGAATTTTTTTATACAAATTCGAAGTTGATAAGAGCATATTTTTTTGAAAATATATTTTAGCAAAAAAATTGTTTTTATTTTTTATTTTGAATTAATTACTTTTGAGGGTAAAATAGACATTTCTTGATTATTTGCCAACTACTACTCCTTCATTTTCTTCCTACCAAACAACTCATCTTCCCTCATCTTTCAAAACCTTTCATTCCCTTCCTCTAAGTTCCTTTCCCTCCTCAAATTTTCCCCGTCCTAATGAATCAAATGAGTTATTTCAAAACAAACCCCATGTATTTTTGGCCTTCCCTAATTCTCTAATTAGAAATCAGTGAAGTTGTAAATTTAAGGGAAAATGACATTTAAATACCATATGAACTATCAAAACTCGGAAAAGTCTACTGAAAAAGGAAAATGACAGAGAGGTATACATGTAGAAATCTGAGTTTTGAATATTTGGGCAAAATAAAAAATTACTATTTTCTTCACCTCTTCTTTACCATCTTCCTTTCACAAACCACTTTGTCGGCAACTAGTTCCTTTTGTCCTTACTCCGGTTCCTATCGAAGGTGGAAGAAAAGATAATGGGGTGGAGAGAGAAGAGGTGAAGAAAAGGGTAATTTTGTTTTTGCCCAAATATTCAAAACTCAGATTCCTACTGCTACCTTTCTCTTTTTCCTTTTTCAATAGACTTTTTTGGGTTTTAGAAATTCATATGGTATGTGTGTTGGCTTCTTTGGAAGAATAGATGTACAAAAGTATTTGAAAGCACAAGAGACTAGCCAAGAGCGATTACACAGCGAGGCATATTCCACTTAATGGAGGGAGTGGTGCATGGCTATTTCCAGCATCAAATTATGCAGATACGAGACAGAGCAGAAGCTAGATGGCGTCCCCCAGATCCAAGCTATGTATGGGTGGATGTGGATGGATCATACAGGAATAGTGGACAGGCAACTTGTGGATGAATGATTAGAGATCACCAGGGAAATTGGCTATGTGGGTTTCAACAGAAGTTAAGATATATTCTGTCAACTGCTGCCGAAATCCATGCTATCTACAGGGGCCTTATACTCTGCAAACAACTGGGTTTCAAGAAGGATATGCTCTATATTGATTCATTGGATGCAATTCATTTGTTGTTACTTGATTGTGGGTAGGGTCATCCTATGAGAGAGGAGATACAAGAGGTAAGATCCCTCATCATTTCACATGAGGATCTACGATTATTTATACTTATAGGGAAGCATTAAGATGTGCTAATTATTTAGCCCGATCGGCTCAAGGGATGAATCAGGATCTTGTAATAATCTCATCACAACCTATTGAATGGTTGACTTAGATAATATTGAGTGTGGTGAAATGTCACTGAAATCAGTAAATATAGTCTAACATTAGACTGTTTGTAAACCTCAAGCCTTTGGCTTGCCAATGTATTACCAGAACAAAAAAAAAAAAAAAAAAAATTGATATGGTATTTAAATATAATTTTCCATAAATTTAAATCACATAACCGAACCAAGACTCGCGGCAAAGCCCACAACAACGAGTCATCCCTGACTAATCACCACCAGCTTCTTCCCAATTCCATAAAACTTCCTATTCTTAAAAGAAAATCTGAGAAAACTCTGGAAATTCTTGATCTTGTATTATTCATTCCTCAAAGACCCATTTCATAGTTTTTTTCCTTCACTTTTCTCAGCAACAACTTGCTGGGTTTGATAAAATCTCTCTCAGCAAGTTGGAGGGATTGTTCATATAAATTATCATCTATAAAAAATTTAAGATACAATACTGTGTTGTGTTGTCTTAAGATTAATTCTGGCATGGAGCAATTTCGACAGCTGGGAGAGGCACTAGGAAGCTTGAAGGCTTTAATGGTGTTCAAAGACAACATCCAAATCAACAAGAGACAGTGTTGTCTATTGCTGGATGTCTTCACCTATGCATATGATTCAATTGCAGAGGAGATCAGACAGAATGTTAAATTTGAAGAGAAACACGACAAGTGGAAGTTTCTTCAATAGCCGTTGAAGGAGATTCATAGAATATTCAAAGAAGGAGAAGCTTATGTTAAAAAGTGCCTGGAAATAAAAGACCAGTGGGCCATAGCCATTACTTTTTACCAGAACAAAGATTGTGTTGAGCTTTACATCCATAACTTGCTTTCCTGCATTCCCATTGTTGAAGCCAATGAATCGGCGGGGAAACATCGAGGATGGGATCATGATGAAATGCGAGAGAAGAAAAAGTAATGAATTCAAATAAGTACAGAAAGGAATATATAGACATGAATCTTTTCCAATGGAAATTTGGGAGGTGGTACCTTATTTCTCAGGATTTCTGTGACCGCTACGACGCAGTTTGGAAGGAAGATAGGTAGTTTTGTTGGAATTTTAATATTATAATTAATATTCCATGAATTCTATTAAGTGGCCCATATTAATTCATGTTTTGTAACCGTCCATTAATTCAGTAACGGCCCAATCAATACGCAATAATTGCTAATTGATACACATGGATGCCTTTATCTCTGTGATGGCCAGAGGGTAATTCGAACATGTAAACTTTTGGTCCCCTGAACCTGCTCTGAGATTGAGACAAGCACACCATCTGCAGATTCAGAGAGAAGGATCAGAAGGACTGAAACTCGGTCTTCGTCCCTGCTTGCTTCTGGAAACAAATCAACGGCGGGAGGTATTTGTGATCTCTATTTCATTTTTTCGCATTGATCTAAATGTTAATCTGTGTTTAACATGTTTAGATCGCTTAATTTTCCCACAAGTTCATCATTGACGAAATCCGCGAGAAGAGGATGTCAGGTTTGACAAAACAAGGGAAGAAATTAACAGACCTACTTTTGAAGAACTTAGAAGGATCGGAATCAATGGAGGGTAAGTTGCTGCCCAGCTCAATCTTGATGGGGTCGAAGTACTACCAGGGAAGACGAAGACTTGGGAATAGCGGTCGGTACAAGGACATTACATGGTTAGGGAAAGCTTTGTTATAGGGCAGATTTTTGGGATGTTCAAGCTTTAGAGCCAGAGATCACATCACTCCTGTCACTTTCCCACACAAAAATAATGGAATTCCTTTGTGGGTTTGTTGGCAAAGAAGAAAGACTGCCCCTTGGTAATGGAACTGATGAGCATAAATTGCCTAGAAATACACAATATGCACCAACATAACGCCTGTCATCCGGGCATGATGCCCAATCAGCATCTGAATAAGTAGAAAGATCAAGGGACCTCACTGGTTTAACATGAATACCATAATGAACTGTACCTCTAAGGTATCTTAGTACTCTCTTCACTGCTTTCCAATGTTCAGTAGTTGGTTGTGACAGAAATTGGCTCAATTTACCAACACTGAAGCTTATGTCTGGTCTAGTATTACACAGATATTGAAGAGCACCTACTACACTTCTATACTCAGTAGGATTTGGAAGTAGTTCACCTAAATAAGCAGACAAAGATTTGTGTGCAGCCATAGGAGTAGGACAAGGTGAGGCATTATTCATGTGAAAGCGATCTAGTAAGTCACATATGTATTTCCCTTGAGTTAAGTACAAACCAGAGTTGTCTCTATGTGCCTCAATCCCAAGAAAATAGTGAAGAGAACCAAGATCCTTCAAAGAGAAGATAGAATGTAGTTTGGTAGCAAAACATTTAAAGGTATAAGGATTGCTACCAGTCACAAGTATGTCATCTACATATATTAGAATCAACAAAATCTGAGTCTTATCTGAGTAGACAAATAAAGAGATATCACTCCTTGAATTTGTAAAACCCAAATCAAGTAAGACCTTACGAAGTCTATCAAACCAAGCACGTGGAGCTTGTTTTAAGCCATAGAGAGCTTTAGTCAATTTACACACATATTCAGGTTTAGATGGGTCAACAAACCCTTCAGGCTGCTCCATGAAGACAGATTCAGATAAAAAACCATTAATAAAAGCATTATTGATGTCAAGTTGCTTTATTTCCCAATTGAATGAGACCGCAAGAGTCAAAACAATTCGAATGATGGATGCTTTAATGATCGGGCTGAAAGTCTCATAAAAATCAATACCTTCACTTTGTTGAAATCCTTTGGCAACAAGTCTAGCTTTCTGCTTGGATAGAGTGCCATCAGGATGAAATTTGGATTTAAAGATCCACTTATTGTCAACAATGTTTTGATGCCTGTGTCTAGGAACAAGAGTCCAGGTACCATTTCTTTGGAGTGCCGAAAACTCCTCTATCATAGCTTGCTTCCATAGAGGTGAAGCTAAGGCTTGCTTGGCTATTTTTGGTACAAAATCTGAAGCAATAGTCGGGAAATTTAGGTTTGGTGATTCCAAGTTTACTCCTGGTGATCATGGGATGAGAATGGGGGATTGTTGGGGGCTGTATGGAAGGAGAAGCAGGTGTTATTGTAGTAGCTGATGTATTGGGAGAGGCCGGGACAGCTGGTGTATCTGATATGGGAAGATTAATTGAATTGGGGGATGGTGTAGAGGCTAGTGTAGGAGGTGAGACTATAGGAGAAGGGCTATTTGTAGGGGTATGCCGTGAAACAGGGGAAGGTAAACTTGGATCAAGATTTAAAGGTGAGGCTGATGGGGGTAAGGATGAGTATGGAGCTACTTCGGTAATTGCTGTAGGTATGGATTGCACTTCACTGAAGACAGGAGACATGTTAGTTCTCTACAGGTTTTGATGATAACTGCCATTTGTAAACACAAGATATGGTTTTGTCTTTGGTAAGTTGAAATTCTTACTGTCAAGACAAAACTCGAGTATTGGTCTCAATACTCGAGTATTGACTTAACAAAGAATTGCTCAAATCCATTACACAAAGCAATACTCAAGTATTGGATACAATACTCGAGTATTGGACTTACGAGAGCACTCCAAGTTTTTCACCCGAGCCAAACTCGAGTATTGATATGAATACTTGAGTATGGAACACATAGAGACAATTTCAACATTGACTTAAGATCTCAATACTCAAGTATTCAACTGAATACTCAAGTATTGGTCATACAGAGAGTCATCAAGTCTTTCCATCGTATGGAAACTCGAGTATTGATTCTGCATACTCAAGT
The DNA here is from genome assembly GCA_019022655.1 of Acacia acuminata. Taxonomy (NCBI): domain Eukaryota; kingdom Viridiplantae; phylum Streptophyta; class Magnoliopsida; order Fabales; family Fabaceae; genus Acacia; species Acacia acuminata. The sequence goes on along the minus strand of JAFJYI010000001.1, from coordinate 13,893,650 downwards.
ATTGGTTTTCCACAAAGCTTTCATAGCTAACACTCTTTTATGAAAACTCAAGTATTCATTTGAAAACTCAAGTATTGACTTGACATCAATTTATCAAAGTTTTCAAGCGTATTGAATACTCGAGTATTGATACACATACTCGAGTATTGGATTGACAGAAAGACTACGAGCTTTGTGCATATATCAAATACTCAAGTATTCATTTCAATACTCAAGTATTGACCTGGGAAAGCCTTTACAAAGTTTTTCAAAATGAATACATACTCGAGTATTGAGTTCAAGACTCGAGTATTGGACATACAGAAAGCTTTGCCCTTTATCAATGATTTGAACACTCAAGTATTGAAAACAACACTCAAGTATTGAGGTTTTGAACTTAAACTTATTTTCATATCAAAAGTTCAAAACTTGAGTATTGAGTTGGAAACTCAAGTATTGGACATACAGAGAGCTTTGGTCTTTATCAATGATTTGAATACTCAAGTATTGAAAACAATACTCAAGTATTGAGGTTCTGAACTTAAACTTATTGTCATATCAAAAGTTTAAAACTCGAGTATGGATTTGAATACTCAAGTATTGACCTTATAAGGTCCAAAGTCAAATCTCGATGATTCTTCTCTGTAAGAAGAATACTCAAGTATCAGAATAAATACTCAAGTATTGACTTAAGTGCACAAGGACAAACTCGAGTATTGATACACATACTCGAGTATTGAATGCTAAGTTTGAAAATCAAATCGACGATTTTGCTATACCTTCTTGTTTGATCCTAATACTTCCCGTGATTGTTCTCTAATATTCCTAGACATGTTTAATCACTTTATTGCTTGAGTTTCGCATGATTAGAGAATGTGTACATTGAAGGTTTAAAGCAAAAGCAAAAGTGATGTCAAGACATTAAATGCAAACCCGAAAGTTGCATTCTTTTGGGTAATCTATCTACACACGCCTACAAGGGATTAAAGAATGATTTCTACTTCTAGTAGCTGCTATTCCAACGGACTAATTTGCGAGAGTCAACTCGATATTCTACCCACTGGATTAAGTACAGATTAGAGAGAGAGAAGACCTTACCTTGCCCAACTTTGGTTAATCAAGGCAACGGTAATAATGAAGATTACAACAGTCATTTAATGCTCTCTTAGTATAAATAGAGATGCATTCAAGTCTTCTTAACCACTACAACAACTGAAAACGAAATACATTCAAGCCTAGCATTTATTCTTTCAGTTTTCAACTGTATTGTATCTTTTGATACTTTGTACTTCAGTGATTATTCTTATCTACTCTTAGAGAGAGTTTCTACTTAAAAAACATTTATTGTAAAGAATCACAAGTCGGGGACTTGGTGATTTGGGAGTTCATTGATTACAACTTGTAAGGGGAGTGAGTTCTAGAGAGAGAACTACTCTTTGAGTACGAGTGTGTAATCTTTGTGATAGTGGAAAATCCCAGAAAGTCTGGGGACTGGATGTAAGTCAAGTTATTAAGACTGAACCAGTATAAATCTCTGTGTCTAGCTGTTCTTCCCTTTACTCTGTTTATCTCTGTTTTTGTTGTCTAAAAACAGAGCAACTTATAAAAGTTTTAAAATACCCAATTCACCCTCCCTCTTGGGTATATAGCTCCACTTTTAGGACACACTTGAGAAATTCACAAGTTCAGTTTCCAATGGCTTCTGAAAACACAAGAAATTATTAGTAAATGGATATTCATCCTCATTAAACACAACATGCCTCGATATGTAAATCTGGCTAGTTGAACTAAGACATTTGAAGCCTTTATGAGATCCACTATAGCCCAGAAAAGTACACTTGGTGCTGTGAAATTGAAGTTTATTCTGATTGTAGGGACAGAGACAAGGAAAACAAGCGCATCCAAAAATTTTAAGGTTCCTATAATCTGGTTTTTTGTGATAAAGAACTTCAAAAGGAGAAACATTCTTTAAAACAGCGGTAGGAAGCCTATTAATGAGATAAACAGCAGTAGAGAATGCTTCCCACCAATAATAAGTGGGCATAGACGCATGAGCCAAAAGAGTTAAACCGGTCTCAACAATGTGACGATGCTTTCTTTCAACTCTACCATTTTGAGCTGATGTGTGAGGACAAGAGTGTCGAAAGACAATACCATTATCATCAAGAAAACTCTGAAAGGCTCTAAACTCACCACCCCAATCACTATGAAGGACTTTTATTTTCCTTTCAAAACAAGGTTGTGGTGGTGGCTATTTCTGATTGGGTTGTGGAATTTTCAGATGTTGCCATTTCTGGCTTTTTGGCTTTGATACCAAGTTAAGGATTTGATGAAATTAGGTCAAGCTCACAATGAAGAGCTTGAGCCTATATTCTATTTATAGAATGCATAACCAATAATACAATGACATGTGTCCCTATGAGATTATTCTAGAATAAGACAATGACTCTAGAATACAATGTACAAAGAATGAAATAAATAATACAAACTATATTTATTTCTAACTTGGATCGAGGAAACAGATACAGTCCACACAGATAGAGAATGCAAATATATTGAAGACTATATTGGAAGCGCACTATTGCCTGTGCTCTGTATCTCATATATATACACAACGAATACACTATTCTAGAATAGAATAGAAGGAATATGAGTAAATATCCTTTTTGGTCCCTGACAAAAAACGCGATCCCCATTTTGGTCCCTTACAAAAAAAGTCATTTTTAGTCCATAAAAAGGACGAATAAGGGTCGATTGGTTGACATTTTGATCCCTCACAAATTTCTAAAAGGTCCTTTTTAATCCATAAAAAGGACGAATAAAGGTCGATTTTTGTTGTAAGGGACCAAAATGGGGTCCGTATTTTTTGTCAGGGACCAGAAAGGGTATTTACTCAAGGAATATTACAGCAGGGCAAAATAACAGAAATCATAACAAACCCTATGACTAGCTGACACGTGTACCCTAGAATATCACACAGAATTTGATACAAATACAATATACAGAATATGAAATCTAATTATGTTCTAACATTCCCCCTTAAACGAGAGGGAGTGACCAACAAGCCGAGTTTGTGTCTGAAGAATTGAAATTGAGGGTATGACAAAGGCTTTGTGAGATAGTCTACAAGTTGCAATAAGGAAGGTATATATCTGACATCGATCAATCCGGATAATACTAAATCTCTAATAAAATGAACATCAACTTCGATGTGTTTGCTTCGAGCATGTTGTATAGGGTTTGCTACTAGTGCCTTGGCACTCAAATTATCACACCACACAATATAAGGCCTTTTGATAAACAGACCCATTTCCGATAGCAAGGAATGGAGCCACTTAACTTCAGAGGATCCATCTGCAAGCGATCTGTACTCGGATTCAGTGCTAGACCTTGAAACTACCTTTTGCTTCCTAGATGACCAAGACACTAGATTATTGCCTAGGAAAACACACAAACCACCCATTGATCTTCTGTCATCTAAGTCACATGCCCAGTCTGCATAAGTATATGCAACAAGTTGAGGACTCCTGAATGGTCTAATATGAAGTCCTAAATTATAGGTACCTTTAAGGTACCGAAACACTCTCTTGACTGCTTGAAAATAAACACTTCTGGGCTGTGACAAGGATTGACTTAGTTTGTTTACTGTATAGGCGATGTCAGGGTAGTAGTAAGATATTGCAGAGATCCCACAGCTCTCCTATACTCAGTTGGATTTTTTAAGAGTTCACCATCACTAACAGTAAGTGAACGACCTATCACCATAGGAGTAGAGACCGGTGCACAGTCTGTCATGCCAAACTTGGACAGCAGATCAGTCACATATTTGGTCTGATTCAGATAGATACCTAGTTTATCTCTATACACCTCTAGGCCAAGAAAATAGCCCCAAATCTTTCAAGGAAAATACCAAGTTCAGCTGTTTCACAAATTTATCCACACAGGCTGAGTTATTTCCGGTGACTAAAATGTCATCCACATAGATAAGTATAAAGATGGTCAAATTGTGTGTTTGCAACATGAAAACAGAGATATCACTCTTCAGGTTTCGAAATCCCCAATTAATCAGTGTAAAACGCATGCGATCAAACCAAGCTCTAGGAGCTTGTCTCAAGCCATAGAGAGCTTTTGTTAACTTACAGACATGATTCAGCTCTTCGGATCGATAGAACCTTCCAGTTGAGACATGTACACCTCTTCTTGCAAGTGACCATTAAGGAACGCATTGTTGACATCAAGCTGGCGAATATCCTAGTTGTAGGTGACTGCAATTGATAGTAACACTCGAATGGTGGTCGATTTCACTACTAGCTGAAAATCTCGTTGAAATCGACGCCAGGAACCTGTTGGAAACCCTTGGCGACTAAGCGTGCCTTGCATTTGAGAACGGATCCATCAGCTCGGAACTTCTTCTTGAACACCCATTTGTGGTCGATTAATTTCTGACCATTATAGGGAACTAATGTCCACGTCTGATTCCGCACTAGAGCATCAAATTCCTCGGTCATGGCATTGAACCACGTCGGAGAAGACAGAGCTTCACGAGTGGAATTAGGTTCTGAACTCTTGGTGATTACAAGGCCAATAAAGGGGTATTTGGGCTTCACTGTTCCCACTTTGGCCCATGTCACCATATGATGTTGATTGTTGGGCTTAAGGGGCGCTGGGCATGAAAAAGGCACTGGTGCACTAACCTCAGCGGCCTCATCGTGCTCGGCCTCATCATTCGCAGTCGAATCTTCAGTGGGACTAACACGTTCCATGGAGGAAATGCGTTCATCATCAGCAAGTTCCCCATTAGCATTCGGAGGATTTGCTTGGATAACAAATGGAATCGAGCATGCTGGAGGTTCAGTTGGAGCATTCTTCTTCATGAATCCTATTCGAAAAGGGAAAACACTGGAGTCAAATACAACATGTCTTGAAATGAACACTTTACCCAATTCATTCAGGCATCGGTAACCTTTCTGTTGAGGTGCTACACCAAGATAGACGCATCTCTGACTATGAAACTGGAATTTGTGAACATTGTATGGCTTAAGACATGGATAGCAAGCACATCCAAAAGCCTGGAGAGTTGTGTACTCTGGTTCTATTTTGAACAGTCGGAATAGAGGTGTTTCGTTCTGTAAAACTGAAGAGGGCAGTGATTAATCAAGAACACAACATGTTGAAAAGCTTCGACCCAGTATCGTAAAGGCATACCAGCATGGCCAACAGTGATAATCCCATTTCGATGATGTGCCGATGCTTCTTCTCTGCTCTTCCATTTTGAGCAGAGGTGTAGGGACATTTAAAACTCATACTGATTCCTGCTTCTTGTGCGATGGGAACAAACAGTTTATACTCACTACCATTATCATATTATAGAGCCTTAATTCGGTGATCAAAACGATTTCCAATCAATGTTTTGAATAATTTAAACGCGTGAACAGCCTCTCCTTTATGCCTGAGAGGATACAGCCACGTATATCAACTGAAGTCATCTATGAAATGTATGTAAAATTTGTGGCCTCCCTGAGATTGTATGGGAGCCGAGCCCCACAAATCCGTATGGACCAATTCAAGAGGAAATGAAGACTGAGAGACAGATTTAGCAAATGGCAATAATTTGGATTTCCCTAATTAGCAATACTCACATACATGATCATCATTAACAATTGATAAATTCTTATTACACTTGGACAACACATATTTCAGAACTTTTGAACTCGGATGCCCTAACACATGATGCCATTTGAGAAACTGAGAGTGACGATCATTGTGCGTTGCCATGGATGCCGTTGGTTGAACTTCAAGTGGTCTTGCCGGATTGGGTAGAGTCCGTCCTTTTGAGTGCCCTGCAAAACCAGCTTGCCGGTCATTTTGTCCTTCACATCACAACTACGATTAGTAAACTAGCTATGAATGGGATTATCACATATTAAACGATTAACACTCAACAGGCTCTTAGTCGCAGTGGGCACATAAAGCACATCTCTAAGTCTTAGCTTAAATGACTGTGTGCAAGGAAGAGTCCCCCACAATAGAGTTTCGTTCACCAGTAGACATTGTCAAATGGGACTTACCAGCTGGAATAATTTCATCGAGTTGCTCAGAATCAGGAGTGATATGGTAGTTGGCGCCGTTGTCCATATACCACATGGGATCTGCAACTAAGTGTGGATTAGCATAAAAAGCTTGAGGATTAGCCGAGTAATTACTGTAATTACTGTTATAGCTGTCATCATTTTGGTAGTAGCACGTGGCCAAGGTATGGCCTGGGTGTTGACAATGAATACAGAAAGGTCTACTGCTGCCGCCACCACGACGACCTCGCCGCGATAACGTCCACCTCGGCCTCAGGGATTTCTCGGACCGTTTCTTCCGCCATGGTGATTTCTAGAGTCATACAGAGGTTGATCAGTCACATATTTGGACTGATCATATCGAGAAGAGTTGTGACGTTGAGCAACATTGATGGATGGTTGAGTGCTAAGAGTGGAGAAGTGGGTCAGTTGATTAATTCTGGACTCAAAAGAGAGCAAGTCAGATTGGAGTTCGATCCAGGTTAAATCTGGTTTGTTGAGAAGCGTTACAACTACAGTGTTGTAGTCAGCATCGAGGCCGTTTAAAGTGTGAAGCACGAGATCATCCAGAGCCACTGGGGAACCAGCTAAGGTGAGTTGGTCAGTGAGAGTTTTCATCTTATTGATATATTCCAGCATTGTCAGTGAGTTTTTCTAGGTATTATGTAATTCATTCTTTAGGATCATGACTTGGGCCTTCGTGGATGTGCATGTGAGTTCTCTCGCGCTGTTCCATAGATCCTCTGTCATCTTGCAGTGGAGTAGTTGAGCACCAACTTCTTGAGTGAGCGTATTGCGCAGCCATCCGACGCGCATACAATGGGTGTGACATAGATTTGCCGTGGTCTCCCAAAATAACTAGATTAGAAAAATATTTCAGTATAATGTAACTTAGGTCGTTTCCCAACGAATTCACAGTCGGTTCAATTCGAACAGCAATAAAACAGAAACAATAGAAATGGGGGTTTTTGATTCAAAATATATTAAAAATGAAAATATGCGAAAGAGAATAAAATATGCGTAAAGCAGTTAACAATGATCACCCCAACATTTAGATTCCAGAGACTTCCATCATTGAACGAAATATGAACGAACTCGCGTTTGGTTCTGGATGAACCGAAATCTTTGCGTTCATCCAGAAAATCCCTCGACTAGACGATCGCCTAGAATATGTCAGAACAGTGGCGTCCCACTATTCAATCGCACAGCAAAAATTTAAACCTAGTTCGAACTCAGTCCTTGGGAGGAACCAAATCGAATATTAAATCTAATATTCGAAGTATTTTCAGAAATCGAATCCGATAAGATGAAAACAGAAACGAGTAACATTACCATTAAGCACGAGCTCTCTGGACGAATCATGGAATCCTCATTGTTGGGTTAATCACAGAAATTTAGCCAAACATGACTGGGAAAAATGAAGAACAGATTTAAGAACGCGAAGAACATTTGAGAGAATTTAAAAACTCCTATTTTGATCCACCAAAATCTAAAAACGTGAATGAATGAATGTTTGTGGCTTCCATCTAACTTAAAGTTAACCTAAAATGGAAATGGGTTCTAATGGGTCAGCCCAAAACGAAAATAAAATAAAAGTGGGCTTTAGTTACAAAATTTGAGCCTAAATAAAATCCAGAAATATTCATCTGATTACGACTCCAAAATCGACCGCCCTCTTTTCCGAATTTTCCCTTCATGTCTTCATAACAATTGTAGTTCTCTGAATCATCTAAAATATGAAACAAAAATGAGGCAAATCCGATGTCTGGTTCAAGAGTTATGATAAAAATAGTGAAGCAATATAAAACTGGAATTTATTATTAAAAATGGTTAAAACATAATAAAAGGCCCAAAGCCCAAATAAGTATAAAAGCCATTATTTATTAACTAAAGAGTCCTAAATTATTAATCAAGAGATAAAAAAAAGTGTATGAAATATTAAATTATCAAATTCCCCCACACTTATCTTTTTGCACTCCTGAGCAAAATTCAAGAAAAAGACCTAAAGGAGAAACTCTTCTTTTCTAACAATTTCTCACAATGCAAAAATTGAACAATGGACACAAAGCTCCAAAATATCAATCAATCAAGACCACAATCCCTTCATCTCAAATTACAATTCATGGTAATCTCAATCAATGATGCTAATCACAAAAGATGGTCTCTCAAATGATGCACTCAATAAATCAATCTCTCAAGTGTTTAAGGTAAATAAATGTATCGCTTAAATTCTACTCAAGAAAATTGTTCTACCATAAGCTTGCTCAATTTCTATATCTCCACTACTCATAACACATGCATGCACAAATCAAGAGAGCTTGTTATGAAAGGTTGTAATGGGGTTAGGGTGAAGGTAGGTAATAGTATGGAATGAGTGGTTAAACACCAAAGAAATTAAAAAGAGCACTAATTAACACAATTATTCTCTATGTAAGAAAATGTTTATTTTACTTATATATCTCCTTTCTTTCTATGTATTTTCTTTCTTTATTTCTTTTATGCTTTTCTTTCTTTTCTTTTTTATTTTGTTCTCTCTTTTTTTCTTTTTTTCTTTTTTTTTTTTTTTTTTTTTTTTTCCTTTTTTGTGTGTGTTGAAAATGAAACTATACTATATACATAATCACAATGACAAAAGCAAACATCCCCCCACACTAAACTGTTGCACTCCCGAGCAACCCCCACACTTAAACACAAAACCAAGGTGAAACCAATGCTCAATAAATTTTCAAGGTGCGGAATAAAATGGTTTTACGCTTAGGCTTGTAATGTGGCTTAGAAAAGAATGAGTCAAAAAGGCACAAAGGGCTAGCAAAGGGATCATAATGCAAGGGAAAGGCTATTTGGCCAAAGTAGGGAAAATAAAAGAAAGAAAACAAGCTTCCATCATACTTATGCACGTAAGTGAAAAATGTAGTTTCAAAAAGAAAATGAGCAAGTTCTAGAGAACACAAATCATGGGTAGATGCACACATGAAAGAAAGAATAGCAAAAGATGAATTCCATTCATGCAGACCCAAAACCTCACAAGGTCAATACCAACTTAGGCAATCAACAACATCAAATCAACTACCAAAACATGTCATCGAAGAGTCAAGAATTGCACACCAAACAGAATGATCCATTAAAACCAAAATGTCCAAGTTCATAATATGTAGCAATCATAGAGAGAGAGACTGTATTTATTTCAAAAAAAAACAAATAAAAGAGAAGGAGGGAGAAGAAAGAAGAATACTCCCCTAGGGTTTATGGAGGATAAGTGGCATCAATGAGGAGAATCTCTGCTTCCTCAAGCTACTGTTGGGATCCCTCATGAAATTGCTTGAGGCGATGCCCATTGACCTTAAAGGTTCGTCCTGTGGGTGGATCACATAGCTCAACAACACTAAATGGAAAAATGTTAGTGATCTCAAAAGGGCCATCCCATTTAGATCGAAGCTTACCAGGCATAAACTTCAAACGGGAGTTAAACAGAAGAACTTTTTGGCCCACAGAAAACTCTTTCCTCAGAATATGCTTATCATGGAATGCCTTAGTCTTTTCCTTGTATAAGCGCGAACTCTCATAGGCATCCAATCTAAGCTCATCCAACTCTTGCAGTTGTAGCTTCCTCTCCATCCCAGACTTAGCCAAATCCATGTTACACTGCTTAATGGCCCAATAAGCTTGATGCTCCAACTCAACTGGAAGATGACATGCCTTACCAAAGACAAGCCGATAATGAGACATCCCAATCGGAGTCTTGTAAGCGGTGCGATATGCCCACAAAGCCTCCTATAATCGCTTACTCCAATCTTTCCGGGTGGAGTTAACAGTCTTCTGAAGGATTTGCTTAATCTCTCTATTTGAGACTTCAACTTGACCATTGTTCTGAGGATGGTATGCTGTGGAGACTTTGTGGAGCACTTCATACTTGCGTAACAAGGCAACCATGCTTCAGTTGCAAAAATGGGATCCCTGGTCACTGATAATGGCTCTAAGAATACCAAACCTGTAGAAAATGTTAGACCTAACAAAATCCACCACCACAGAAGAATCATTAGTCCGGGTGGCTTTCGCCTCAACCCATTTCGAGACATAATCAACAAACCCGGCGGTATGTAAGTATAACCATATGAAGCGGAAATGGACCCATAAAATCAATACCCCAAACATCAAAGATCTCACAAAACAATATAGGGTTAAGGGCATCTTATGCCTACGGAAATACTCTCTGCTCTCTGACAGTTATCACATGACTTACAAAGCATATGAGAATCATGAAACGGGAAGGCCAAAATAATCCACTCTCTAATACTTTCCTAGCAGTTCTTTGGGGTCCAAAGTGACCACCACAGGCAGAAGCATGAGCAAAATGCAATATAGAGTGAAACTCATGATCGTGCACACATCTCCTAACTACTTGGTCACTAAAAAATTTCCACGATATAAGGGTCATCCCAAACATAATATTTAGACTCACTCTTTAATTTAAGGGTTTGGGCCCTAATGGAATCTACAGCAAAACACCGGCTACCAAGTAGTTAACCGATCAAAGATACAATGGAAGCTTACCTTGCAGTTGTAGAAGCCGGTCATCGTGGAAATCATCCCGGATAGAAGAGGGGTGAGAGGGAGAATGAGTGATGCAACTCAAGTGGTCAGCTAACCAGTTTTGTGCTCCACTTCGGTCTCGAATCTCAATATTGAACTCTTGGAGCAATAGCATCCACCGGATGAGTCGTGGCTTAACATCTGCCTTTTTCAAAATAAATTTCAAAGCCGCATGGTCAAAGAAAACAACTACGCTACTTGCTAGCAGATATGACCTAAACTTATCAAAAGCAAATACAATAGCCAACAACTCCTTCTCAGTAGTGGTGTAATTGGACTGGACATGATCCAAAGTCTTGGAGGCATATGCAATGACATAAGATGCTCTATTAACCCGTTGTGCCAAGATAGCACCAACCGCATAGTTGGAAGCATCACACATCAACTCGAAGGGGAGGCACCAATCAGGGGCTTGGATCACTAGGGCTATAGTCAGGCAACGCTTCAAATAATCGAAGGCCACCTTGCAAGCATCATCAAATACAAAGTCGTGTCCTTATGCGAAGGTTAAACAAGGGTCGAGGCGTCTTGCAAATCCCGAATGAAACGCCGATAAAACCTGCATGACCAAGAAAAGAGCGAACTTCCCACACAGATGCGGGTAAGGCAAAGCAAGAATTACATCTATCTTAGCGGTCTACCTCAATCCCTTTCCTAGACACTATATGTCCCAAGACTATACCCGACTCAACCATAAAGTGACACTTTTCATAATTCAAACAAGATTAGACTCAATGCACCTATGCAAAACTCTAGACAGATTAGCTAAGCATGCATCAAAATCAGACCCATATACAGTGAAATAATCCATAAAAACCTCCATGCAATCCTCTAGAAACTCAGAGAAAATACTTACCATACAACGCTGAAAAGTGCCAGGTGCATTGCAAAGGCCAAAAGGCATCATTCGGTAAGCATATGTTCCAAAGGGGCATGTGAAGGTCGTCTTCCCTTGATCCTCAGGAGCAATATGGATCTGGAAGTATCCGGAGTAGCCATCCAAGAAGCAGTAGTGAGACTTACCAGCCAATCGATCTAACATCTGATCAATGAAAGGTAGAGGGTAATGATCCTTGCGAGTGGCTTGGTTGAGTCTCCTATAGTCGATGCAAACTCTCCAACTATTCTCGAACTCGAGTAGGAATGAGCTCATTCTTCCGATTGGCTACCACAAATGCCGACTCCAGATTTCTTAGAACCACCTGGACCGGGCTAACCCACGGCTATCGAAATGGGATAGATGATACCGAGCTTGCGAAGCTTAGTGACCTCCTTCTTCACCACATCAAGGATAAGAGGATTAAGGCGTCTCGGGGCCGCCTCACCAACGCTTAAAGTCCTCTTCCAACAGAAATTCGATGCATACACATGGAAGGGCTAATGCCAACGATGTCAGCTAATGTCCACCCAATGGCTTTCTTGTTCGCCCTCAATAAGCTTAGCAACCTTCTCTTCTTGGTCGGGAAGAAGATTATTTGCCACAATGACCGCAACTGTTCATCCACCTTCAAAAATGCATACTTCAGGTGATCTGGAAGGGATTTCAACTCAAGCTTGGGTGGTTGCTCAGTGGAGGGAAGAAGCTTGGGTGGTTGTTGCAACAACTCTGATGTCATCACACTGGAAATGCCTGAAACCACATTCAAAGAAACAGAAGAACTGTGTCTATACAAACTCAATGTTAACATCGAATCAAGCTCATCAAAATCGGAGTTAAGCTCATCAAAATCGAAATCAAGATTCACATTAGATCGGATGAAGCTCAAACTCGAATCAATATCGAATCCACATGTAATGTAGAATCACCAAGCAAGTCAATCACCAAATAATGCAGCATTAAGCAAATCAGTGCAAACAGAGCACCATTCATTATCAGCACATGCATAAATGGGAGAATCACTCTCAGATGCAAAATCAAGATAATCAGTACACCAATCAGCAATAATATCATCCATAGCATCATCAATCACATCAATGCAGAAAACAGAATGTTCTTCCCTAGGATGTTTCATGGCATCAAAGATATTGAAATTCACAGATATATCACCAAACTCCATGGAAAGAGTACCGAATGCACATCTATCTTAGTCCTAGCTGTTTTCATGAAAGGCCTCCCTAGAATGATTGGTGACCTACTACTAGGAGACTCATCCTCCATATCTAAGATGTAAAAATCAGCAGGAAATATCAGTTCATTAACTTTGACTAATACATCTTCAACTAAACCAGAAGGATGAACATTACTCCTATTAGCTAGCTCAACAACAACACCGATGGGGACGTAAAGGACCAAGACCAAGAGATTTATAAATAGATGCAGGCATGACATTAATAGAAGCACCTAAATCTAGCATGCAATCATCAAATCTATAGTTGCCAAAATAGCAAGGGATAGAAAACGTCCCTAGATCCTTGCACTTGCGAGGCATTGTAGAATTTGGATGAGTCTTTACATTCTCGTTCAAACTCACTCGTTCACTCCCCTTCGCCGCCTCTTGGTTGTGCACAACTCCTTCGAAACTTGGCATATTTAGGAATTTGTTTGACTGCATCTAAGAGAGGAATGTTGATCTCTACTCTTCTGAATGTCTCAAGTATATCCTTCTTTTGTGCTTTTTCTGTCAACTTCTTGGATTGAACTGCTCTCTGAGGGAAAGGAAGAGGAATGGGGATGTCTTCCTCTTCACCTTGCTGCACTGCCTTTTTTATTTTTAGAGTCAATCTTCACATTTTCTGACTCTCTTTCTGATGTGGAAGTCACATCTGCAGCTGGTTTAGGTTCCTCCAATTGCTTGCCAAAACGAAAGGAGATAGCACTCACATTCCCCTTAGGATTAGGAATTGTTTGTGAAGGAAGAGTGTTGGATCCCGAGGTTGAAGCTGGTTCAACGAGGTTGCCAACCGCCCAATATGTGTTTGCAAACTCGAATGGAAGTGTCGCTTCTTGTTGAACCGATATTGGTCGTGACAAATTGCTTCATCATATCTTCAAGTGAGGAACCACCACCACTACTACTAGCCTGTTGTTGTGTCACCTGTGGAGGTGCACATATGACTGGTCGAGGAGGCGGTGCTGGCAAAGGCAAAGGAGGTGCAAACTGCTGCTGGAAATTCTGTGGTCTGTACTGTCTCTTATGATAATTCCTAGAATTTTGCTGATATTGGTTACTCTGGTTCTGATTCTGTTTCCAACAAAAATTGGGGTGATTTCTCCAACCAGGATTGTAGGTATTGGAGAATGCATTATTCTGCTGGTATTGTGGTTTTCCCGAAAAACACCCACCGAAGCTACCGACTTGTCTTGATAAGTAGGATCATGCAAGGTAGGGCAAGAGTCGATAGAATGGTAAGGGTCGAAAACAGCCCACATGAGTACCCAATCGAGGAGGAGAAGATTGTACCGTGCGTATCACGCTAACCGCCTCACCGAGAGGTCAAATCATCAAGTCTATTCTCTAATCTCTGAGAATCATACTGAACTGGAGGTGTTTGAACATGGTAAACATGAGTACTATTGCCCCTGGTGCCAAATTGCTGAGAGTTGGCTGCCATCTCGGATATCAATTCTCGTGCATCTTCAGGTGTCTTGTTACGCAGAGCCCCACCACTAGAAGCATCCACCAAACCTTTGTCTACTAGTAGCAGACCATCATAGAAATGGGTAATCAAGAGTTGCTCGATGATGCGGTGGTGTGGACAAATTTGCACATAACCTTTGAACCTCTCGCACTCATGCATAGTCTCCCCATTAACCTCGTTTAATGTTGCCAATTTCCTTCTTGATCGCAGTTGCTCTTGAGCGGGGTAATATTTCTCCATAAATAACCTCTCAACATCACCCAGCTCCCAATAGATGAGGGTGAAGGTACAACAACCAATCTTTGGCTCCACCTTCCAATGAGAAAGGAAAAGCTCTTAGCTTGATATGATCTTCATCAATGGCTCGGTTTCATTGTCTTTGCACACTAGATGGAATTCCTTCAAATGCTTAATGGCACACTCACCGAAAGACCATGAAACTTAGGCAACAAGTGTATTAGACCAGATTTAAGCTCAAAGTTAGCAAAGAAGAAGGGCGGGATATTGGATGTACAAAGGTTGATAATTAACATCGTTCATTCAATTCCTTTAAAGTAGGACGATTTTCTTGTTCTTCGCCATAATTTCGAGTTAGCAAAATTGCTACTAGAATCGAAAAACAACAAGACTATCGAAGTACTATCGAAACACAATCGAAATATCAACGGAATGGACACAATCAGAATGGCCACAATCAGGCTCAATATTAATCCCACGACTTAGCCTGACAACTCTTCTAGCGGTAAGAATTGTTCTTTTTATTTCAGGATCAAATGGCAACAAGTCTTCTAGATTAGTAGCACTCCTAGTACTCATGCAACAAAAACTCAAGGCAGAATTTGGGAATACTCAGAATTACGAAAATGCCACTAGACAATTAGAATTACAAAAATGCCACTAAAAGTGGTAAAAAGTAGAAAAACACTAAGACAACACAAAAACAAAAACCTATGGTAGAAATTGACCAAAACAAGTCCAGAAACACTATCAAATGATTTTTAAAATTTATGTGACTTGGACAGGGCAACTCCTAGACCATTGGGGAACCCAAAAATGGAATAAAAAAACTTCAAAAATTGAAAAAGTGGTCTAAACAATGGAATTTGGCTAAAATCTGAAGACCACATGGAAAATCAAAGATTTTCGATGTGTCCTGTGAGTTAGGCCATTTTCTATCATTGTACCAATTTTCAACCAAATTAGAGATACTAAAAAAAAAAAAATTACCCTAGTAAAAATCAAAACTTAAAACAGCGAAATAGTGGTCTAAACGTTGGAATTTGGGGAAAATAGTGTATACCTCACTCCCTAGTTGGGAGTGACTCTTTCTTAGAATGCCCAATTCCTTGTGAATAAGACCTGGTTTGAGTGATCTGGGACAGAAAAATTTCTCTCCAGCCACCCGAACCACCTAAACAACCGAAACGAAGCTATTTACACTATGTTACTAATCAAATCGATGCAAATTCCCCGGCACCGGCGCCATATTTTGATAGAGATTTGCCGTGGTCTCCCAAAATAACCAGATTAGAAAAGGATTTGCAGTATAATGTAACCTGGGTCGTTTCCCAACGAATTCACAATCGGTTCAATTCGAACAACAATAAAACAGAAACAATAGAAATAGGGGTTTTTGAGTCAAAATAGATTAAAAACGAAAATATGCAGAAACAGAATAAAATATGCAGAAACAAATTAACAATGATCACCCCAACATTCAGATTCCAAAGACTTCCATCATTGAACGAAATATGAACGAACTCGTGTTTGGTTTTGGATGAACCGAAATCTCTGCGTTCATCCAGAAAATCCCTCGACTAGACGATCGCCTAGAATATGTCCGAACAAAGGGCGTCCCACTATGCAATCGCACAAAGAAACTTTAAACCTAGTTCGAACTCGCCTTGGGATGAACCAAACCGAATATTAAATCTAATATTCGAACTATTTTCAAAAATCGAATCCAATAAGATGAAAACAAACGAAACGAGATAACACGAGCTCTCTGGAAGAATCATGGAATCCTCATCGTTGAATCAGAACATTTGAGAGAATTTAAAAACTCCTATTTTGATCCACCAAAATTTAAAAACGTGAATGAATGAATGTTTGTGACTTCCATCTAACTTAAAGTTAACCTAAAATGGAAATGGGTTCTAATGGTTCAGCCCAAAACGAAAATAAAATAAAAGTGGGCTTTAGTTACAAAATTCGAGCCTAAATAAAATCCAGAAATATTCATATGACTTCGGCTCCAAAATCGACCACCCTCTTTTCTGAATTTTCCCTTCATGTCTTCATAACAATTGTAGCTCTCTGAATCATCTAAAATATGAAACAAAAATGAGGCAAATCCAATGTCTGGTTCAAGAGTTATGGTAAAAATAGTGAAGCAATATAAAACTGTAATTTATTATTAAAAATGACTAAAACATAATAAAAGGCCCAAAGCCCAAATAAGTATAAAAGCCATTATTTATTAATTAAAGAGTCCTAAATTATTAATCAAGAGATAAAAAGAAGTGTATGAAATATTAAATTATCACGGTGGAGAACCATTCGGCATAAGCCAGGTTAGGATGAGTTTCGTTTTCACTAGGGAGAAGCTTCGGCGGAGCACAGGCAGTTCCATCAATGTGACTCTCAAGGCGGTTGCCTTCAATCAGAGGGAGTACAATAGGTTCCCAGACAAGAAAATTAGCACGATCCAACTTGACCGCGGTTGTCTGACTAGACGAGCTGAACAAGGAGTAAGTTTTTGGGACGGTGGCCGGAGTAGGGTCAACGGAGAGAGTAGCGGATGAACCGGAGGAGCTCATTCTTGCTCTATACCAAGATAGAGAATGCAAATATATTGAAGACTATATTGGAAGCGCACTATTGCCTATGCTCTGTATCTCATATATATACACAACGAATACACTATTCTAGAATAGAGTAGAAGGAATATTACAGCAAGGCGAAATAATAGAAATCATAACAAACCCTATGACTAGCTGACACGTGTACCCTAGAATATCACACAGAATCTGATACAAATACAATATACAGAATATGAAATCTAATTATGTTCTAACACACACTTCCAGTGGCAGTTGATCTTATGCTTCAAATTGCCGGAGGAATGGAATATCTGCATTCAAAGAAGATATATCATGGAGAGCTAAATCCTTTGAAAATTGTTGTTAAACCTAGAGGATCATCCTCAGAAGGGTACATGCATGCCAAAATCTTAGGCTTGGGGCTATTTTCAGTTAAGAACTTGAACCACAGAGTAGTTTCAGATCAGAATGGGAGCCTCCCACTTGTGTGGTACGCTCGGAAGTTCTTGAAGAGCTAGAACAAACTGGGATTACTGATAACTCCACGTATACCGAGAAATCGGATGTGTATAGTTTTGGAATGGTTTGCTTTGAGCTTCTAAATGGTAAAGTCCCTTTTGATGACAATCAGCTTCAAGGAGACAAAATGAGCAGATACATAAGAGGAGGAGAGACCACTTTTCCCATTAAGTGTACCAAAATATGTTGCTAACTTGATTCGGAAATGTTGGCATGCCGACCCAAATCAACGGCCAAGCTTCTCTTCCATCTGCAGAATTCTTCGTTACATAAAACGGTTTCTTGTGATGAATCCTGATTGCAATAACCAGTTAGATTCATTAGTACCTCTGGTAGATTATTCTGAAGTGGAATTGGCGCTTTTTGAAAAAGTTCCCTTCTTGGGGGAGCTCTGATTCATCACCAATATCTCAAATTCCATTTCAAATGTTTGCCTACAGAGTTATAGAGAAAGAAAAGACTAGTTTAAGCTATAGGGAGAGCTCTGATATTGGAAGTGATGCTTCAGCATGTGACTATGAACATTTTACCTTCGGTGACGAACCGCTTCCATCAACAATAGAGAGGAAATCTTTCAACGGACCTGATGGTAAAAGCAGGAAGCTTGCACAAACCAAGAAAATGAACTTAATGAGACATCGAACAACCAGGTTGTCTTTGGAATCATCCATGTTCAATAAGATATCCATTAAGTTATTAGATGCTTCAGTTAATTATATTTAAGGAGTTAATTTTCAAATTAAAAGAAACCAATAAACATCCTCCAGGTAGTCTATCACTGACATTACAAAACCTATAGTTCACTAGGGATGCAAACGTCAACAACTAGTTAGAACCTGAAAAAGTTAGAAAAGCAAGTCATTAAGATTCTTGCATTGCATGCCAATATGCGTGATGAAAGGGAAAAGCAAATTATTGATATTAATTGAAAACTCAACATGTAATAGATTTTGGTGCATTTAGTTGGAGGATTCTGCGCTTTAACGAGCCAAAAGGAAGCACTTTGAATGACAGTAATCTGTCATTACTGGACCGCAGAATATGACCGAATATTTTGAAAACAGAACTACTGAACGAAGAAATACTTGGAAAACATGCAATAAATAATTAATATATACAGAGCCTACCATTATGTGCGCTGAAATTTGGATATGATCACTGAATAGAACATTATATGAATACATTCATCCCTGAGAAAACAATTCTGATGCATCTGCAATGTAGACATCTCAGGATAAAGAGGAATCAGTTCAAAAGCTGCCTTGATTTGCCTTTTTTTCCTTGCATTAACTTCTTCACTAAATATTTGAATAAAAACATAATTGCTTTCTGACATTTTCAATTGATTTGCAATGCAGTTACAAGTTACAACAAATAGACAATCGAACAGGCCTCCGCAGATGTCTCTTTGTTCCCGAAGTCTTGAGTTCAGGGAGCCACCTAATGACAATGAGTTCAAGAATTAGAAGAGCATCTCCTTGTCATGTCTCGGATTCTGAGCTTCCATATGTACCAGCTTGACAACATGAGATCTTCGGACACCATGCAAACAGTTTTTCCAATATAAACTCAGATTTCTGCTCAATTATGATCATATACTTAAAAACTCGCCTTCAGAAATTTTATCAGTTGTATAGCTTTATGTGACTGCCTTCTTGTAATCACACCCATAGATAGTTGTAAAGTCAGGCTCATTCAAGATGGATTTCCTGGTCTTTACTGACTAATCCAACTAAATAGATGAATGCAGGAAAGATTTAAAAATATACTTTAGATATGATACAGGCCTTCATTTTGGTTTATAGTTTTGACTTATTTGAAATCTATTTGAAGGATGTGTAATCCATAGTTTTTTTTTGTTTTTTTCTCATTTGAACTGGAATTTTCTGGTAGGAGTCTTTTTCTGGCAAAACAAAAGCAGCCTGGACTGTTATTGGACATATAGAAGGAACCGAGGGTTGAATGAGAAAAATGTGTCAGCTGTTTAAAAGTGGGATTGCTAACACATAATGGGACAAAAAATGGAGCCCTGCAGATTCAATACAACGGTACAAAACAGCAGAGAAACTATGTAAAAGAGAACATGTGTCAAGGCAACAACTCGGGATCTTATTCCTGATTCATCTTCAGCAAGATATTCTTTTCAGATGACGAAGACGAATGGGAGCTAGAATTTCAAATGAAAGAATAAAAGTGATAATTTAACACCTCTATAAACTACAATCAGCTTTCCATGTAAATGAAATACCCAGATGATATGCCTCTCCACTACTTTGATAAATTACAACAGAACACAAAAGTAATTACTGATATCTGTGTGAGCCATATTTTTCTCACTTACTAAACAGAATGCAATATCAGTGTGAAGAGCTGTGCTGTGAAGCAATACGTCTTACTTACATTTTCAAGGTGGCATCCCAGCTTGTTGACGGATGAAATAAGCCGTAGATGAGAATTTTTTGCATGAAAATCTTCTGTATTTTGCTTTGGCCATTGTGCTGTAGTGATCAAATAGTTAGATGCATCAGCGGTAGTGTCACAATGTTGAGAAAGATTCACAGGATTCAGCGTCACTGGCAGTGCAGTTCAAGCCTGGTATGCACTTGTTTCATATATTTCTTGATCAGCTTATATGGTTTAGATGAGTGAATGTTCCACATGGCGTACAGTGAATCAACCACCTGAGAGGATGAACTATCTATTGAAACGAAATCCACATACATGCTTCTTTGAATCAATGCCATTTGACCCTATTTAAGCCTTCTCCCAGTATGCTGATAAACACACAGTAATATTTAGTGACAACCATTTGGCATGCTTCCTAACTTCCTATCAGACCATCTTCAATAATTTTACAGCTCCAATTGAATTAGCAGCAACAAGCATATTAGATTTCTTCCTCCAGCAGACACTTGAAATAAACTGTCCGTTACCATCATCATTATATTCTTGTCCGGAAATGGGATCAATGGATCCAAATTTGTAAGAAGTGATAGGCACTGGCAAAGATCTGTGGTAACAATATACCTGGCAGGTAGAAAGTAAAACCGACTAGAATCAGAATTTGTTTATCCCAAATTTAATTATCAGTGCAATTAAAAAGGGGGGGCGTTTCTACATATATATCATCAGAAGGGTTTAAACAAGGGGACCTTTATACATGTCTTGGTTATGGAGAATAGACGAAATCTATCTACACCTTAATTTAGGTGCATGACCAATGAACTCCAATGACATTATATGTATTATTACCGTGCAACAGTTTTGAATAATTTAGCCGAAGAGGAATGGTTCAGGAAGAATTGGGGAAAAAGCTGTTTCACAAATAGATATGAAAAATTTGACAATGGATATATCATATATGTGCATTGCTCATATTCTTTAATCAACATATTAAGCTACACCATTAAGAATTTTGAATTACATAAGTGATAAGAAAGCCGAGTCGTTTTAGAATAGATATCTTATATAGCATAGACGGTGATACTTATAGGCCATTTTCCATCACTGTGAAATTAGTGGGTGCGTAACTTCCTTCTATGTTAAGCAATTTTATTATATTTTTGGGCCACAATCATTTTCAGACAAGAAGTAATATCCTTGCTTCATGACAATAATCAACATTCCAGGGCTAAGACTAACTACAAAATAAAGGTCAGACCAAACTTCAAAACTGTACCTCATTAGTTTCTGAACCACATGCAATGTATCCATCAAAGACAGACAAACCCACAAAATTCTGCACATGGAGAAGATAAGCAATTAAGACAAACAAATTAAAATAAATAAATGGGCAAAAACAATTTAGAGTAACCAACCTTTTTGTTAGTATGCCCTTTAAAGGTTGAGCTACAAGCACCAGATGAC
Organism: Acacia acuminata; assembly: GCA_019022655.1. Classification (NCBI taxonomy): domain Eukaryota; kingdom Viridiplantae; phylum Streptophyta; class Magnoliopsida; order Fabales; family Fabaceae; genus Acacia; species Acacia acuminata. The sequence continues at coordinate 13,872,226 of JAFJYI010000001.1, read as the reverse complement.
AACCCCAGAGAGCCGGTTTTCTTCAGGTCCCAGAGCTTCAAAGAGTTGTCTGTGGAAGCTGAAGCAAGTGTTTCAGAGTCCAGAAATTTTACATAGCTAACAGCTTTCCCGTGACCAGACAATGTGCACCAGGGCATTCTAGTGTGCCGAAGATCATAACCGTAGATTTTGTAATCAACTGATCCAAAAACTAAAAGATTTGTTGAGTAAGAAGAGAACTGAACACAGCATACATTGGCCGGGTTCCATATGGTGCCAATGGAGTTTCTCTGCAAAAACAATTACATTTTAGTAATAATTTCTTATATGCAGTGGAGTGAAAAATGTTCAAATTTCATGTCTGTCCTGTTAAAGGGATTCCTGTTATATATATATTTTTTCCTTTCCTTTTTCTCTTTTTTCAGGAATATCTAGTTTCATCATGACAGACATGAAGCTGAACATCTTTTTCAGGTATTAAGCACAAATGAAAGCATACCTCGCTGATGTTCCATAGTTTCACAGAGCAGTCATCACTTCCACTAGCAAACATTTTAGGGTCGGACTTAGAGAAGTGAATGGACCATGCTCTCTTTTGGTGTTCCTTGTATTGAGAAAGTGGTTGACCAGTGTCCGCATCCCACATCTGGATTCACCCCCATGTATGTCAATTATTAATGATGATAGATTTGAAGAAAAAGTCAACAAAAAGAATTACAGTTTTGTATGTACATGACAAATGATAAAGTGTAGAAAGAAGAAATCTTGGTGAAGACTTGACCGTATGCAAACAATTGGAAATAGTAAAATTAGGGTTTGGGGGGGATTAACTTTGCTTGGGGAATAAGTTTCAGACAGACACCATCAAAATATGGCAAAACGCATCACTTCTTGAACTAAACTTGTCATTGATATACCAAGCAACCTCCAAGAGTTTATCACCCATGTAATATCAAAAGATGTATTGGCCATTCAACATACTAATTTGTTATTGGGGTTTAAACACTTCTCATGTTGCATGAAAAGAAGAAGATTCCTACATAGCATTATATATATGTGGGTCCCGCCATTTCATGTGTGTGTGACATGAGAATACACTTCTCCTACAACATGAGAAGTGTTTTTCCCTTTGTTATTTTGTGCAAATATTATTTAGAGCCACTCCTTAAATTACTTGGTAATTTAATCAGTGACATGTTGGCCAAAGGGTTCGGTATCAGATTTGTTTATTAAGGGATCCATAAACATTCTCCTAGCAGTGGACAGAGAAGACCTCTATAAGTTAGATAATAAGCCTTAATTGCATGCAGCTCACAATAGAGCAGTTATAAGGCTGAGAAGAAGAGTTTTGCTCAGGTTCCTAAAAGCAGCATTTATTTCCTTTGTTGCTATGCTATGATGTGTAATTTCCCAAAATCAAAATAAATAAATAAAATTTGTATGACCTCAAGTTTACAAACCAAGTTCAGAATAATTAGTCAGCCCATAAAGTTTGAGCAACTAAACAGGGTCCAAAAAAGGGTTTTATAATACAAACCTGAACTACACCATCATAATCGGTAGATGCCAAATGGCTTTTGATATAGCTGTTCCAGCACACACAGCTAAGGTCTGATTTATTAGACATCTCAACAATGGGGTACTGGATGTCAATGGAGTTGCTCGAAATTGCACTGATATCAAAAATTTTAATTTTTTTTGAAACTCCTGCAGCTGCAATGTAGTCCTCATCACGGTCAAAACTTAATGCGCATATTACATTGGAAGAATTAAGAAGATCTTGACTTCTTAATATGCCACACTCTTCAAACTTGCTGTAACGAGCAAACTTGCATAGACCTTCAAAGAAGGTTCCAAGACGATCAGTGGATCTCCGTTTTGTTCTCTGCTCCTCATTGTCATTATGTACATGAGACAATCTCCATCCACTTTCTAGCACATCTTTATCATAGGGTGCAACAGCTGCATCTTCTGTAAGCAGGACCAAGGATCTCATGGAGAAGTATCCACTCTCTAGCTGATTGATATTTCTCATAAATCTGGCTTCATTAACATTTGATGCTTGAATTGGTCTGTTAATATCAGAACTTAAAGGACCTCGAAGATGACAACTGTTTCTACTGAGTTTAGAAACGCCATTTTCTGCCACAGGAAATAATGAAGTTATCCCAAGTGAATACCTCCTTTCAACCTCTTTAATATCTTCTTCTAAGCAACTTAGCTCTTCAGCTAATTTAGCAGTCCGTTTTTGCTTTTCTTCTCCAAGTGAAGTTAAAAAATATATCAGTTTCTCTGTTTCAGCTTCATCTTCATGTTCATCAGGTACCAAAATATCATCTTGAGAATTCAATTCCACAAAATCACGGAATATTTCAGATTCTGAAATCATCCTGGAATATACAAAGAAAGCAAAATCATAAAAATTTGATTAATAAAAAAAGGATGCATCTTCTACATTAGCATCAAAATTCTTTCGATCAAATGTTTGTCTCAACACATACTAAGAGCACATACATAATATTCATTTCCTTTAAGAGAGCACCCACCTAATAATGAAGTATTTGAAAGGATGATAAAGCAGAAACAATGCTAGTCTAATCTTTCTTTTTACATTTAGTACTTTTTAATATAATGAGATACTCATTACAAAAATAAACAAGAGAAAGGTGTGCCCGGCATAAAGAATGGCAGATAGTTTTGTTCTATCAGTTTGTATTTTGAGTTTTCATGAACACCATTTCAACATCTAGTCATAAAAGGATGATGGCATTGAAAATGATATCAAATACAAAATATGTAGTGCATTACATCACCTAGTACTGGGACGAGAAGAAGGTTCAGGATGCAAAAGCCAAAGACAAACTCCAGCTTCCTTTGAATTCTCAGATAGAAATTTTGGTGGTAGGATTCGCTGATGCAGATCCAACATCATTTCTGAATGTGCCTCCCTTGACTCAATATTGCACAGCAACTGAGAGAAGCACAAGTTTAAATGTTAAGATCATGAAGAGCTTCTAGGGTGAAGATCTTAACAGTTGAAAAGAATGACAAAAATGGCTACCAAATTCAATGATTGGGAAGCAGGTAAGTTAAAACTAAAAGAATAAAAACATTGACTTATTTGACCGTTGTTTAGGGGAACATTCAGAAATGAGAAGAAGCAAGTAAAGCAAAGTTTGGCGATTTCCAACTTCGGAGGTATATATTATCAGATAGTATGATCTGCATTGAAAATGAAACAAGCAAGAGAAAAGGCTGTTACATTTATGTAGAGCTCTGCACTACTGCAAAAATTATTTACAACTAAATGGAGCTCTGTATTACATTAAAGAAGTTCTAGTACTAAGTAGAGCTCTGCACTGCAGAATGTATTTGCAAACAACTTGACTGATGACCTTCCACTTTGAGGTGATTCTTTCCATGAAAGTTTTAAATCTTTTTTTCTTTTGTTTTGAATTTAGAAAATGTTGGCCTTGGATAATTCAGTACGTCCATTCTTTCCTTTCTATGTCAAGTGATTTGTGAGAATAGTATTAGTTTACCTCTCCTTCTGTTTAGTTATAAAGGCTTCCCAAAGCATTCTCTCTCCTTTATTCATTAGAAGATTATTGTTAATCATCACTACAAGAAGAGATAAAACCTGTTATCTTGTAAGTTCCCATTTTGTATTCACGTAATCCAAACAACCTTCTTACTTAATTGATCATATGCATCACAAAGCAACTTAGATAAGGTTTCAGATATGTAACTTTCAAACTATACCAATTCAATAGCATAAAAGAATCGTTTCTCTATCCAGAATAGTTCAAATTAAACTTCATAAACAGAAAGTACATGTTAATCTGCCTTATATGCAACAAGCTTTGGAATATAACGATACATCAAATAGACATGTAATATTTGGAGCCACTCTGGATAGGTTATGACAATCAAGTCTCATAAAATATCACCTATCAAACTGGGAAAGTAAATGATCTGAACATAATAAATACAGCAAATAATAAACCAAATTCAATAAAATAATTTGGCAACCAAGAAGCTTACCACAAGATTCAGAATTATGATTGAGGAAAAGATTTTTATAAAAAAACAAAAAAAAAACTTCCATACCTCAAACAGCAGAACCCCGAGGCTATAAATATTGGATGAAAATGTGCAGCCTCCATCATTGAGAACTACGGAACTTGAATACCACTTCTCTTCTAACTGGGAAGTCACATCAATTATTTGATTTCCATCGGTAGAATGTTGGCATCTAAAACTGTTTTGGTGCACAGTTTCTGTAATCCCTGGATTCATTGATCCAATTGTGCGGGAATCAATAAGATTCACTGGTTTAGTCGTGCAGACACAAATAGATCTAAAGCAATGCTGCTGCCCAGTAGATCTTATCTCCTTGTGGGGTTTTTGCTGCTTTGCACCCAAACTAAGGCATGAACAGAAATCCTCTTCCATAGGCCTTTTCCTAGTCATGTTGCATGCTGGGACATTATATGACTCTCCTTGGACTAAAGAGCCAGTGTACTTAACTTTACGTGAAAGCAATAAAGTGAAACAAGAGGGTCTTAAATCTTGCAACACAACTCCCTTGGAGTGTGCAAAATCAACAAATTCCAGGATTTGTTTAAAAATATGTAGTCTTTCTTGTTTGTTAATTTTATGACCTGAAGAAATCAACCACTTTCTTAAGTTGATCCCATCATCTGAGGATTCTGCACTGGACATGACAAATTTTTGCAAAGCCTCATCATCAGCAGAAGCTTTAGTTCTCAGCAGTGTATTAGAATGAGATTTAGCCATAAAGGCATGTGTTTTATCCTCACGGTCAATAAATGCTCCATGGGGCTTGCCACTGTTGTCTGCAGCATCTTTGCAGATAACTCCCTTTCCCTTCAGTTTTTGTTTCAATACCAATGGCGAAAAATTGTACGTAGGTGAAGTGTCTGACATTGCAGTGCTATCAATAAGTGCATTGCTTAAGGTGATTGTCTTGTCCCCATTGCCTATATTTTCAGCAATTGTTTCAGAATCATAATTCATTTTCTTACTGGACAGAGATTTCAAGCTCCAAAAATTAGGAGCATTTCCCTTAATATCCTTGCTTAGCCTGTTGGATATATTTTCTTCATCCTTCGGTACCATTTCTCTACTTGAGTTCATACATCCAGATTCATTACCTAATTGGTTTAACTGAGGTAGTCTGGAGCTAAGTGTGTGACTAACTAAAGCTGAATTCGGGTCCTTATAATTTCTAAAAGTTAACTCCTCAACAATGTGCCCACTACTTGTTGTAGAACACAAACTAGAACTATGAGGTCCAGGTCCAGCCAGGGAAGCAAGGCACCTATCCAGAGGCCTATCCTCATTACCAATATTATTGCCATTCAAAAAGCTCTCCGGCCAATCCTTCCTCATAGATGATTCTCATTCTTGACGAACTTGACACGTTCCAGTCCCCAACACAATCACTAGCTTTCCTCTTCTGTTCTTCAGTCCCTTTCCCATCATTTGCAGCCATGTCTCCCAGTAATCGTTAATACATGCAATCCAAACAGGGTTCCTTCAAACCATTCCAAAGATTTTCAGCATAAATAGCCAAAGAAACTAGATCTACAAGGGGAAAAAAAAAGATTGATAAGTTTGCAGTAGCTACAAAGATCAGTAGGCTCTCAACATGGAAAAAGTTCCACGTAAGATGATTTATAATAAATATATTTTAGAATTCCTGCCAATAATAAATATGTTCATGATTTTCTAGCTGTATCTATGAATTGAGGAAAACAGAAAGCTTAATTTAGGCCTTTCCCTCGATTTAAACCTTTATCAAACATTTCCATCTCCTCCATTCTCCAATCCAGGCATGTTCCTTCAAATTAAGGCAATCTAATCTGTAAGCAAGATTTTAATCAAGGAACTCCAATAAGCTCGAACAAAAGTCAAGTTACCAGTACCAGACCCATGTATAGAATTATAATTTAAAATGCAAATGCACAAAATCTAATATTTGAATAATGAGAAACAAACTGGTCTGATGCATGTCCAAAAGATGAACTCAACCACTTTGCCCACATCAGAAGGAAATCATGTACATGGAACAACATTTCATCCAAACAAAATCTTCTAGCAGAGCCTAGGCCCAATAATATAAAAAATAAACCGCCATTGAAGGATCTTTGCATCAGAGAGAAAGTGGTACCAATGGACAAGGCCGTAAAGAGAGGGAGAGAGAGAGAAACAATGACAGCTCAGATCATAAACCAGAGAGAAGAAGAAGACAAAGAAGAGGATCAGCGGCAAACCAGAGTTGCAGGGGAAAATATCTTCTTGCCAGGGACGCTAGTGAGGAGCAAGATTATGAAAGCAGTTAATAAAGACATGAATTTTCAGAGTAACGGACTTGAGAGCAAAACTTGAGAGGAAAGTTGGATGAAGATATTTAGAGAAGGAATTTATAAGAGGACGTAATTTTTTGTTTTGGTTTATGTTTTATTAGTAATGTGAAGCTTGTGTTCATGCCTGAGGCGAAAAGTGTATCCACGTTATTTTCTTCTTTCGTGGCGGTCAACCACCAAGACGCTCTTGGTTTTGCATTACTTTTGGATTTGGTAATTCCGTATTTGTATGCCCCACCAAGAGTCTGTGGTTCATATAAAAGGACAAGAATTTCCCTTTATTCACAAGTCAAGCCATTCCCCTCTTTCTTTTATCCAAGACGGACCGTTTGGATATTGGGTTAGGGTTCAGTAAATTAAATTAGAGTTAAACTGAAGCTAACTTGGAGGTAAACCGGTGAAAAAATAAAGATTTCAAGTTATTAATATGAAATTATAAAAAAAAAATCAATTTACAAAAAACAGTTAATGCACAAACCAAACCCGATTTACCGACTGATTTACCGGTTTCTAGTTTGAATCGGATTCCCCATCGGGTTTAATAACCCTGCTTTTATCACAATTTACTTCCCTCCTCTTTCAATTGACTTTATTTTTTAAAATTTATAATTATTGCCTTAAAGTATTATTATTATTATTAATTGTTCACACACATTATTACAGATAGCATTTTAGAAAAATTAATATATAAACAATTAACTTAACTAATTTTCTTAATAGTTATAAATTAATTGTTTAACTTTTATGAGAAGCATGAGGTAGTCACTTTTTAACTTAAGTTACACCATATTTATTTTCAAAGTAACATATTAAATAAAAATAGTGCAATTATTTACATTAACATTTTCAAACAGCGGGCATTAATAATTAAAAATTTCATTGAGTCAATGAATATTACCCTCCGGTCCTAATTATAGGAGCAAATTACTAGAATTTGGAGGGATTAAGAAAGGAAGTTAAATTAGGTAATTATGTATATTTTCCTAAAATACCCTTACCCAAAATTTAAAACGACGTTAATTAATTATTTTTGCTGTCGGCACGGTTTCATGAGTATATACTAGATTACTCAATTTGGTAAGAATTCATATTTCAGGATTTTTTACCTTAAAAATATTAGTGAAAAAAACGTGCTTTAGTTGAGCAAATCCTTATTATAAATAAGCAAACTTAATTTACTTCCATTTTAGGTTCTTTATTTTATAATAACATGCTTCCATTTTAAGTTCTGCTCCCAAATTAATGAATAGCAGACTAATATGTAATTAATATGTCTAATATACTAAGCACACCTCATTTTTAAAAAGGAAAAAAAACTTGTATAATTAAACAGCCTGTTTCCCATCAAATTGAGACATATAATTATTTTTTCAAATTATAAATAAGATTGTTTCTATGCTGTAAGAAAAATGTTTTTTTTCCAGGAAATTAGAGCTAGATAAGAAAATTAGTGGGTTTCACGTATATGTTAACATATGAGTCATGACCCCCAATTAGTTAAAATATATAGGTGTATTATTAAATTATTATTGTCTTTAATTATTATTGAGAAAATATAAATAGGGGTATTATAGGAAAAAATTGATAAAAGTTAAAACTTACTCTTATAATTAGGACCAAAACCAACTCCAAAATTTGCTCATGTAATTAGGACAAGAGAGAGTATGATTTTTCTAATACTGTGACCACCAAAGCTTTAAATCCTCAATTATATTCATGGTAAAAAAAAAAAAAAAAAAAGTCCTCACTTATATACATAAACCTAGCCTCATTGCTAGCAACAATATAAAACCAATATCGTGAAAGTTATGAGCATTCAACCAATAAATTCTTATCCCTATTTGGTACACATCTTCATAAATTACATAAAATTATGAGGTATATGGGGAAAAAAAAGTATTATATTCATAATCTATATACGTTACAATCTATTGTATATGTTACATTTTATATTAATATTAAGGAAAAAATGCATTTAGGTGCCAAATAAGAGAAAATATGATAAAATAGTCTCTTAAAATATTAAAATTACATTTAAGTCTCATGGAACTTTTTTGCAATAAATTTTAAATATCAAATACCAATAAACTTGTCAATGGGTGTTTATATACCTGTCAGTGTAGCTCCCATTGACTTATCAATAAACATCTCTAAACTTGTTAGTGGACGCCCATAAATTTATCAGTAGAATTGGAATTTATTGTAAAAAAGTCTTAAAATTTAAATACAACTTTAAGATTTCAATGAACCATTTTCTCTTATCCGACCTAAATATATTTTTCCTAATATTAAAAAATTCTGTACGAAGCTAATAATGAGTCATATACGAAATCACATCCACCAATTTTTTTTTAAAAAAAGGACGAAGTGAAGAGAGAGAGAGAAGGGTAAGAATGTAAATTGAGAGAGGAGGAGGGTCCTACAAGAGGAGGTGATCGCGTGGAAGAGGGTTGTTATAAGCGGTGATATGGCGTGGCTCCTCTCATGGCCACACTCTCGTCGTCATTAAACATGCATTGCATTCACAATCAAACACGTATTCACTTTTATTAAGCACTGAAAACTCAATTTTACTACTATCGCCGTTTGACTTATTTATTCTCTCATATTAAATACAAGAATTAAATAATTAATCTATATAAATTAATAAATAATTTGTACAAATTGTGTTGATTTTCTTAAAAAACCTATTTTAATTACTTAAATTAGAGGTTATAGTTATATGAATAATAAAAAATTAATTTATGTAATCAGTGGGACTATTTTGATTGACCCAAAGGCCATGTAAGTGGCGTGAGTGCTGGAACATGAGAACAACTTACAAGACAACACCCCTCGTCTTTGGATTTAACTGACAAAGGAGTCAAACATTCTCACTAAAAGGAAAGGGGTTCGATCCTGGAGTTAGTCAAGGCACTAAGGGAGGCATCCTAGGGGTCTACGAAGTAATGGTAACTGGTAAGGTGTGGCATGTATTCTTAGTCCGAATTCCTTATGGGAGTGGGCCCAAGAGCGCTGCTCGCCGACCGTGGGTGAGTCCAACCCCTCTAATAAAATTTTTATATAAAAGAAAGAAAAAACTTACAGGGCAACATGTGAAAAAAGAGAGATTAGGGAGTCAAATCAAGACTTGAAGGAATGTGATATTAATCCATAATGCAAATCAAGACTTGAAGAAAGAACAGCAAACAATAATACTCCATTTCACAACTAAACAATAAATAAGCAATATGCAATGATAAGATTCAGTATAAGGAATGATAACTTAAGGAATTTTTAAGTGACTAACTTACTTATGTAAGAACTAGGAGGGAAATGAGTGTTTCCACTAACTCCTTTCTCTACCATTGGATTGGTTGTTAATGGTTGAGATTTTATACTATATTAAAATTATTGTAATATTAGAAATTAAAATAATAATATATATTTTTTAGAATGGGTCTCAACAATGAAGATAAATCCAAGGGATAAGGTTTTAAATGTCATGAAAGTTTTCGCTCAGGAGCACTGGTAAAACAGAGTTTTTTTTTGGACCAAAATGCCACGGAAATTCACAAAACGTAGTAATTTTGCCCTCCATTAATTTTGACCGTTAAGTTTAACTGAATGCACACGTGGCATGCCACATCATCAATCAAAAGTATCATTTTTGCCCTGAAAGTTTACAAAACGTAGCAATTTTGCCCTTCTGTCCCCCAAGATTAGATTTGACTATTAAATCAGTCAAAGACCACACATATCATGCCTTGAAAGGTTGAACTTGAGTCGTCAAAAAGGAGATCCTTAGATGTTGAGCTCAAGACGTCCAATTTATGAAGCCGAACCGATCAAAGTGACTGAAAGGTCTTTCGCAAAACCTAGAGGAAGCATCACTTATGATCTAAGCAAATGAAACGCAAAATGAGAAATGAATTGTTCCAAAAATTGGTTCAGTAAAACAAATCAATAGTAATAATATTTCTATAGACTTATCATTTGCTTAGATTATAAGTGATGTTTCCTCTCGGTTTTGCGACAGACCTTTCAGTCCCTTTGACCAGTTCGACTTCACAAATTCTGGCCGCCTTGAACTCAACATCTCAAGGATCTCATTCTCTTACTCCAAGTTCGACCTTTTCAAGGCATGACATGTGTGGTCTTTGATTGATTTAATAGTCAAATTTAATGGGGGGCACAAGGGCAAACTTACTACGTTTTGTAAACTTTTAGGGCAAAATTGCTCCTCAGTGAAAACTTCCGAGGCAAAAATAATACTTTTGATTGATGAGGTGGCATGTCATGTATGCACTCAGTTAAACCTAATGACCAAAATTAACGGAGGGACAAAATTGCTACGTTTTGTAAACTTTCGTGGCATTTTGTCCAAAAAAACTTCCGTCTTACTAGTAATTCTGAGAAAAACTTCTATAGCCTTTAAGACCTTTATCCCATAAATCCAACAGTGGAGATGAAGTGGTAAAAAATATTAGTGGAGACACCATTTTCCCATACTAGGAGCCACACAGTGGGTTTGGAACTAGAATCTAGATGTTCGATTATTCAGTATCAATGGTGGAGAAAGGGGACATTGCTTTTTCAATATTCTTTTAGCATCATATGGGTGTTGCACATTCTTCGTAACAAAAATAATTAATATCAACTTTTTGTTATACTACATGTTTTTAAATCTCAACATCTTAAATTTAAGCTCAACCCTTGTTCAGCTTAACAAAACCATGCTTTCATCAAAGCCTGGTTTCAATAAAATGCCCTGAATTTAGGTTCCTGCATGAAACCCAAGGAATTAACTTGGTTTCCATGTAACTCTATTGTCTTGACATATTTGCCACATATTGCATGTAAATAGTGCATATTGCTACATATTGCATGTGGATTGATGGGGGGGAATGGAAGATCACAATGGAAAAGCAAACCTGCTTATATGTAGGAAGGCCCTCCTCCCTATATCACAAATTAAAACTGGACTGCCCCAAGAATCTGATATTCCGTTCAACTGAAAAAAAAAAAAAAAAAAAAAAAAAAAAAAAAAAAAAAAAAAAAAAAAAAAAAAAAAAAAGCACACAAACACGTAGAAGATTCCAAGAAAGGTAGAATTCTTGAATAGAGTAAATGTGAAATGAAATCTAATAGATTGAACGAAAGTTCTGAAACCCAAACCAACCACTAAACTGGTAGGGGTACTGGATAAAGGGTCAGACATGAGTTAAACTGAAACTAACCCAAGGCTAAACCGGTATGGAATTGAAGATTTTAGAGTAATTAATATGAAATTCTAAAAATAATTTTTTTAATAAAAAATACCGAACCGGGTTGATGCCCAGACCGGACCAGTTTTTTGGTCCGAGTTTCAGAATAATGGATTGAACCCATGCAGAAAAAAAAAAAAAACACACAAAAAAAGGGGCAGCCCAGTGCACCCAGTGGGGTCTAAGAAATGATAGATGCACACAACTTTACCACACAAATAATACACAGATTATTTTAGTCCATGTTCCAAAGTCGAGACTGGCCTACTACTACATCTTCAACCTATGAACCCGACTAGATTTCATGCAAATTCATCCACCTCAATAATTGAGACAATCTCACCAATCACATTGCAGCATAAATACCACAGTAATATACATGTTCAGTTCTCTTATGGCAAAATACCCCAAGTTCAATGGTTATAAAAATATAAGATCACATTATTAGTTTGTTAAACCAAGCTACCTACAACAAGCAAACAATTCATTCTTCTGCGGAGGTAATGGACAGGAGCTTGGAAATCAGTCACTGCAAATTCCAGAAAGAAAAATGCTTTCTTGATTCCTTAGAAAGCCCTGCAGATATGTCCTTGCATTGAACCTCCACAACATTTATTGACATGGAAGATGAATGAGATGCTAAAAGCTAGCACATGTTCACAAGGAAATACAAGAAACAAACGGGAACCGATTTATAAACACTATCTCGAGCTTCCCTAAACTCATCCTTGGAGATGAAAAACAACCCTAAATTATGATCTCTGCATCCCCTTGCCTACAAAAGTTACCACACCAGGAGAACAGATATCATGAGGTGACAAACTTCAGTCTGATATTCTGATCTCCACTCCCAAAACGTCCTTCACCACCTCATATGTAACAAAGGCAATTGCTATAGACGGGACCACCTGCAAGACATCAAGTGAATCAAAATAATGTTTGAAATGAAGGGAGAATAAAGCCCCTCAAAATATTTTAAAAAAAGAGCAGGTAAAAACGAATTCATGAACAAAATCATGTTTATTATCTTAATGGGGATGGAGAATAAAAGGTGGCATGCAAAGAACAGTCTTCCATGGTTTTGGACCACAACTAATGAGAGTCTAATAGCAGCCAATCATAAGTCTTGTCACCGATACAGGAAAGAAGAGATTACAACACAATCCTGTGATCTCAATTGAGATAGCACCAGATACGGCTATACAAAAGCTAAAGCCCAGAACATGTTTCTGCATAGTCGTTTTAGTATTTCACCAATATGATCCGGAATTAGAGCATAATATATGGTTCAATACAAACCAACATTTGACTCAACAATTGGATATTACTAGAGCTACAGAACAAGTTGATTTTGGTCAGTCAAGTACTTTGTTGTATTCACAGTTCGAAACAGGACAATGGGATGAATATAGATGCTTAGTGGGAGTCCCACAAAGATATAATCTGGATGACATTCAAGTGTCCAAAAAAAAGTTTCTCAGTGCCCTGCTGCAGCATTTTTCAAGAAAAACTGCCCTACTCTGACAACAACCATCTATGGAAAGTAAAATCATGTAGACAATCACACAGAAAGCCTTCCCCAAACTTGGGCAGAATAAGTCATGAGATTAGATGCAGACTGACCTTTACAGAATTGGGCACCAAACCCTTGTATAATGCTCCAAATCCCTCGTTACGAACAGTTTTCCTAAATGCATCAATCATTCCATTGTACTCAACAGAAGCCTTCACTCTTCCATCGCCAGCAACAACTGAAGAAGCATGATTCCAACCTACCATCTGCATTCTTCGACGAATGACATCAAGTGGATATGCAACTGTTTGCCCAATAGTCCCAGCAACAGCACCACATGCTAGCCGTGTTGTCACACCCAATTCATTATCTTGACTTATACCGAATGGTTTGGTTTTAACTAACCAGTCTTTCAAAGACTCGTACACAGAAAAGTTGAGACCCACATAAGGAATCTGCAAGAGAAAACAGCATGAAAATGAATTCCATCCATAGCACCCAGATGAGATTCTAAGATAAGTTAAAAAAAGAATTTCCATGTCAGTAATACTTCTGAAGCACGTAATCGACATTCTATTGTGCCCCTACAATTAAATACATACAATTGATCCTGCATTTGCTACCACTGCTGCCTAGGTGCCTTTCTAGATCATACTAGATAAGTTACTTGCAAATTCTAGAGAATTTAGGAAACTCTTTAGAATGGTAGGCCTCTATTTCTTGAATAAGTAGATTCCACCAATATTACACAAAGCCTTTCTAATCAAGAAATAGTCACAGTAGTCTTGCATTTGCGATAAGGCTTGTTGTTTTTATTATATTATAGGTGGAAGGTGTGAAGAGCCTCCCAATTTGCACCTCAGCGAGGAGTAGAATCTATATGACTATAATTTGATCTCTTGTTCAATTTTCACTCAATAGGATATTTAAGAATAATAAAATCAAAACATGAATTGTACAGCTGCAACAAACAAATTTATCCCTCTTTTCAGGGCTTTATAACAGACACTCCTTGTGAAGCTGGTTGTTTGGGGGGAGGGGAAGGGGGGGTTTTAAAGTAAAGCAGGACTTCCTTTGAAGTCATCTTTTACAAAAAAGTATAATAATTGGGTCTTTTATGAATTTAGGATCATGACCATAAATCTTTGACTTAATGAACAATTTAGATTATAGAACTATTACTCACAACTCCAATGACCGAAGGAAGCCAACCCTTGTACAAGGCACGTGGACCTTCTTCCTTGAGCACGGTTGAAAGAGCATGGAACATTCCTCTGTACTGGTAAGGGGAATTCGCTGTCTGCAAATTTTTTTAAAAAAAGTTGCTGAAGAACAATGAGAACAAAAGGAAGATGGACATATTTTATCAAGGTTTCTTATCTGATTCAATTTGCAGCACTACGAGAAACTATTATCTTTATACACAAGAAGCCACCATTCTGAAAAATACAAAGCCTGATTTATAGAGTGAACAGATAAAAAAATATAATAAAAATAAAAAGCACCTGTACAGTAATCCTGCCTCGAACCATATCCATTGGATAAGTTGCAGACATTGCAATTATTCCAGCACAAGCTCCAGCTCCAAGACGTAGAACTGGGGTCAGTTCAGCATCCTCTGCAGGAAGTGCAATGAAAATATTCAGACCATACTTCCAAATATTGCCAAAGCTCAAAGACAATGCACCCAGGAGCATAAGGACTCATGGGACAGGGATGCTGAATTGATTTTTCATGAGACAAACATAAGAATTTGCGCAAGTTACCAAAAAAAAGGTAACAGAATTCACATACTTGACCAGTCAATAATTGGCATGAAATTGAAACATAGAATCCTAGATTCCTAGATGGCATTCATTGATCTTCATCACAAACTAACCCATTATCTAAGCATTTAATGATAAGGTTTAGCATGGTTAAGACATGTCAACCTAAACCAGTACCTGAAACAGATAGAAGTCAATTAAAGTAGATCCACGTGGATTAACACTATTATTGGGGTAGATGACATAATTTATTCTTGAATAGGTGGGGCGCAAAATGGACATGCATCTATGCATCTTGATGTACAGATATTAATGGCATTAAAAAGATCAAGAAACAGATTACTATGGTAATAAAATTGTCATCTTAATACACAATGCAGAAACAAGAAAAGATGACAACATGAACACACCTTTTCCAGTTTGCTGCCGGTACATATACAGTATTCCTCTGTTGAAATAACAAGGAACAGTTAGGGACAAAAACTGAGACATTGGAAATATATGACTCGGGTGCATAAAAAGAAAATCTAAGATGTCCTCGCAGGTGCAGCTGGAGGCTGCATTAAGTAAATCAATAAAAGAGGATTGCCGAAGCCAATCTTCCATCATAGTGATGTTAATGCACAATTGAGTATAGCATAACAAGGTTCCACTGCTACAAGTAGGAGCCAGGGCACCATCATTTTTTAAAATGGTAGGGTACAAGTATGGCAAGTAAATTGATATACGACATGTTTCCAATACAACAACAAGAAGAAGCAACCTTATACCACTAGGTGAGGTCAACTAAAACATATTTCCGATAAATAAAATTAAATAAAAAACAATTTGTAATGGATAATTAACAAACAATAACCAAATTTTAATATTTACAACTCCACAAAAAAATAAAGACCCATGCTTTCAACTTTTGCATTGAAGAAAAAATAAAGACCGTAATAATTTGTGAAGCCATTTGTGGCTGGCTGCAAAAGAACCATGTTTCCTCCCGTGGCAAAAGAAACACCACCACACCAAAAGTTATCTTCCCTATAATTTATCATGCCGTTCAATTAGAACCACCATTCCCAAAGTCCCAAATGCAAGTCTCTGAGAGTAGTGGATATCTCTCGACGAGAGAGTGAGGGAGAAAGGTTAAACCTAATGAGTTAAGTGGGAAGCTTGCCTCTAAAATAAACAGTGCAAGATTTGTCTCCTATTTGGGCTTTTTAATTCATCTTTTAAAGAAAATGAATACATATCCCACGCCGATTTAGGCACGCCCAAGACACACTCATAACTGGTACATACCTAGTACCTACAAATCTAACTCGCAGGTATGACAGTGCTTCAGTGAATATACCACACAGATGCACATCAAATAGTACAAAAATACCAGACGATTAAGCAATCAATGCAACACGGTGCTTCTTGAAGAAGACTTACTTGGAAGCTTGCTCGTAGCTAAAGAACTTCACTGCAGAATTAGGGACAATCCGAGCACAATTAGTACCATTTCCCTTGAACAGGCCACGAAAACCTTCTGTTCTCCATATATATTTCAGTCCTTGAACTGTTCCATTATATTTTATATTGTGGGGATTCTGGACCTGTAATGGCAAGGCCCAGAGACATATCAGATGTATGAACATGCACATCCACACACAACAGTAGCTTGAAGGATGAACTTGTATGCCTGCATACAAAGTTAAGAGGAAATGGCATGTTTACCCAATCAACTGTAAATAACTTAAACAACTAACCTGCAGCAAAATTTTCATTCGTTCCAGTGGTGCAACTGCTGTTCTAGATCTACACAGATACAAAAAATCCAGTGAATTAAAGTTCAAGATGATAATCAATTGGACAAGATACAAGGTTTAATAGCCTATCAATTCTCATGGTAATTAACCTAGTTTGTTGTAAACTATTTCTCAACTTATTGAAATCAATATCAACTTCAATGCAACCAAATTCTTGGTTGGAAAGCATTGTAACACTAGCATGGGAATTCATGTTCCAAATACAAATGACAATTTTTCTACTGCTTTTCATTACTAAGAAATCAATCAATACATGATATAGAGGTGGCGTTACATACAAATGTGCCAACACACTTAGAATTCAGAATATATAACAAAAGTAAATAGAGAAAACATAAGAAGCATAAAGTTTATTGAAATGATTTATAATATGAAATCTAACCTTTAGCAAACGCAGATATATAGAGTTATATCCAACTAAATCCTAAAATGTTCACATGAATATTTATGCAGTCGTTCAGACTTTCTAGAAATCATATAACCCCTTTGGGAGACCGGGGGAGCAGTTTGAAACTGAAATTTCATGAACAGGAAGAACTTTGAAAAATGAATTGAAGCAAGAAACAAGTTTTGAGCTAACAGAAGACTACCATAGAAAGATAAATGAGAGAAATACTAAAATCATCATATTAAGAAGTGAATATTTGTAGTTTTGAGAGGCCAAATGAAGCCCAAACTGTCAAAATGGGAAACTGCTGAAGATTTACGACGACGAAGAGTGAATCATGAAACTTTCAACAACTTAAAGGAGTTCAATCCCATGAACCACCTTCCCGTCTCAAGAAATGAAGATTTCAATAAATCGAGAGCCACAATGAATCCTAATAATAATTCAATCATAAAAACAAGCTATAAGCAGCCAAAAATAAAAAGCCCTCTTAAGTCAGAAAGACAGAAACTAAAGCCAAGAGAAGCATCTTCTCCCGAGTCTAAAAAATGGGACTGCTTTTTCATGTGTCATCCAAGAAGAGAGAACGAACACGCACATCATTGACAATTCCCGCTTGAATCGTATAATCAGGTTATTCATTAAGCAGAAAGGAGAGACCAAATGAAATAATGTTTATCATACTCTGTCTACATGATTAAATGATTCGTTATTTTAGCAACTAATGCGTCTTTGTTCCTAAACAATAGAACATCAAATTCTCACGATTGCGAAAACATTTGCGCTCGCTTATAATGGAGCATTAAAATTAAAGCAGTGTTATTTCTAACCAGAAGTTTACAATGGAAAAAAGATAAAACTTCGATCGAAAATATAATATAATATATGCCTCCCTCCTGAATCACTCTCTATTCCTCTAAATAGAAGATTGCATTGACAGGAATATATAACTTACACTCCTCCCGCAACACCACCGGCGACGAGGGACTTGCAAATGCTCACAAGAGCATAGCTGGGAGCTTTGACACCTTCCCTGGCGAGTTTCGCCTCCTCAGCGAGATTGACGATCTTGGTGACAGCAGATTCGCTAGTCTTGACATCCTCGGAAGCCATGAAACCCCTAAACTCAAGAGCAGAAAGGAAGAGATATCTCTCGCCTAGACCCTAGTTCGTCGGAGGACTAAGATCTCGGCCTGACAGAAAAACAGAAACAATGAGATTGTTGAAGGACGATCAACAAAACAAAGCGATCATTTCTCACTATTCTATCAGTCACTCTCTTCTCTCTGTCCGTTTAGTGGCAGAGAAGCTGCGACGGCTCAGAGAAACCCTGAGAGTGAGGGCTCAACCACGACCTGGAAAATTGACGGCGTTTGGCTACGACTTCCAGATGGTGTGTGGATATATATAGCCCTGTTTCGCTCCATTCCGAATCATTAGTACTCGCTTCCAGACTGGGAAAGCGGGAACTCGCTCCTGTTAGGTGGACACGTGGAATGAAAGAGTTTCCTCTGTGCAGGGTGTACGGTATCATACCATGGTTAAGTGAAATCAAAACTTCGTGAATTTATCATGATCATAAAGAAAAACTTGCCTTGTTCTTCTTGTTTTTTTTTCCCCCAAAACAAATGTTACAGGAATCTAATTTCATAGATTAATTGAATTCAATGATGAGGACCACATCTGATTTTTAAAATTGACCACATAAAGTGTAATCACTGAAAAGTCAAATTGCTCAAATGCATGTATGCCAAAAAAAAAAAAAAAAAAAAAAACTCAAATGCTTGCTTAGCCTGTATATACTTCTAAAATATGATAATATTTTTAAATTGGTAAATGGGATATGGCTGAAAAATGAATTATTTTTTGGATCCTAAAAAATCAAATGTCGAATACTTCTCAGACAGTGGCGGAATCGAAAATTTTTTAGCGCAGGGCCAAAAAATGTATATTGAACTACTCCTTTTAATTCTTTTTATAAGACATCAACTAACAAATATATTTAGTCATTTTTATAAGGCATTTGCTTGTTTCTAAATAGCATTAAATATTTTTATGTAATTACAAAGTGCCCATGTAAGAATAAAAATTAATTATTACTCTAATTAAAAAAAAAGTATGATATTAGAGTTTAGTATAATTAATAGGGATAATATTGAAAATTACTTAAATTTTAGGATAAATTTAATGACTTTAACTGTTTTTATTGATTGATGTGAGAATTGTTAGTTGGTTCCTTAAATAAGACCGGATGGAGTATTTACTAAATAGTATCAAATAACCTTGAAAATATAAATAAATAAGGGTTAAGGAGCATTTTTACCAACAAACTATTGGTCTAGGAAAGCACTCAACACAATAAACTCCTCTATGGACCTTAAATGCCAACCAACTTTTAAAAACATTAAATTTACACAAAACCGTTAGTTGGAATCAAACGCGCGTTATCTTTTCTCTCGCTCTCCGGGTCAACTCTGAAGCTCCTTCCACTTTATTCGATCAAAAAAAAAAAAAAAAAACTCTCCCACTCCTCAACTCTCCCACTTTATTCGATCAAAAAAAAAGAAAAACTCTCCCACTTTATCACTTTTTGTTTTTTCTCGCTCGAACCCACTTCCATTGGCGTCTTTCTCCCACCTGAGATCTCAACAATCACCCTCATCAATGTCCTCGAAACTCCAGCGAAGCTCGGAATAGATCACTGATCAGAGCTTCTTCCTCCGTCGCTGGCACCACACACCGTCATCTCGTCCTCCATTCTCGTCGCCCGGCGAGCTAGAATTTCGATCTCGCAAATCGGTGATGCCGGACCGGAGTCGTTGAAGGCGAAGGCATCGACGGTGGTAGAAGTCACCGTGGTGGTTGTCCGATGCAGAAGCAGTTCCTTGTTCCTCGATTCGACTCATCCTCATCGGCTTCCTCTCCTTCTTCTGATTTTGGTTCCTTTGCCTCTGATCCTTCTCTCCTTCGTCCCTTCTAAAATCGCTCCAACATATTTTTTAGCAGCTTAGGGTTCATTCGATTTTCATGGGTTTTCAGTCTGGATATATGCTTAATGCCTTGATTTGGTATGGGTTTTCAGTCTGGATATGTGATGAGGAGTTTTGTTCTCTTCTCTTCAAAATCATCACCATAGTTAATTTTCTCATGGTTCCGTCGATTGATGATTTTATGAAACCTGGCTGGAATTGTATCGCCATTATTGAATGCTCTTAATCAATTCCATGTTTATGCTTTGAATCTGGATTTTCGCATTTAGTTGTTTTGGTCTGGGTTTTCGATTTTGCATTTGAAATCCATCGGGTAAGAACACGCAAGAAGGAGGCTATAGTTCTTCGATGATGCATTGCCGTCGGTCTGGGTTTTCGATTTTGCAATTGATTAATAAATCATGACTGGATGGATTGAGTTTTCAAAGAATGCAGAAAGAACCCAGAAATCGCATGAACCAGAGCAGTGTAACGTCCGTTTGATTTCAACTAACGGTTTTGTGTAAATTTAATATTTTTAAAAGTTGGTTGGCATTTAAGGTCCACAAAGGAGTTTATTGTGTTGAGTCTTTCTGGACTAATAGTTTGTTGGTAAAAATGCTCTTTAACCCAATAAATAATAACTGATAATTATAAATCAAAACAATATGTAAGATGATAATAATTTTTTTGAAAGATTCAAACAAGAATTTTACTTTCTTTTCACAAACCCTAATAAATAAGGAAACAAACATTATTTTTACGAGAGAATATAAAAAATTAGTTGGGACCAAATTTGTAGCCAAATAAAATATCATATAATAAATACATATATATTTTCACAAATTTTATAAGATCGATCGGGGCCAAATTTGGGGCCCCAAATGACTAGCCATCAAAGAGTTCCGCCAACGTTTCTCGAAGATGTGAGATGTTTCTTTATTAAAATTTTGGGAAAATGACAGTCAGGTCTCAAAGAACATACAAAATATTAAAAAAGTCTCAACCCAATATCACATATCTTTGATATTGTTTGTATTGAAACAAAATCCAAATGTTTAAATTTTGTTGTAAATATAAGCATTTTTTGTTGTAAATATAGCTTTTTTCTCGTTATGAATAGCCAAATTTTAAATTTTATTGTAAATATAGCACTTCCTGTTGTGAATCTAACTTTTTCTGTTGTGAGTGGCTTTTTTACGCTTGGAAACCTGGGTTTAAAACAAAATCCAAATATTTAAATTTTGTTGTGAATATAAGACTTTCTGTGTTGTGAATATATTTTTTTGTTGTAAAATACCATATTTTTAAATTTTTTTTGAATATAAGACTTCCTATTATAAATATAATACTTCCTATTATCAATACAAATAATATCAAAAAAGTCCTAGGGACTATTTTGATATATGATTTTAGATTGAGACTTTTTTGATATTTTATATTTTTTGAACCAGACTATTATTTTTCCAAAAATTTTAAGACAAAGCTATCTCTCAATCAAAACTTTCTAAACAAAATTACTCGACAGACTGAAAACTTTAACAGTGGTGATCAGTCAACAAAAAATGAGTGATTTTTTTTTTTTTTTTTTTGAGTGAAGAAGAGTTTTTAGATTACGCACATGTTAATAAGAAAATAAAATGCAAGGTGTGAGAAGGTGTTTGGGGCAGCGTATGTAGGTAGGGTACGTAGACGGCAAAGCAGAGGAACAAAGCACCAGGGAAGGTACCTGAAATGACCACACGTGGCACGGCTTACTAGGTTGTTGCTGATCCCTTTCTCCATAACGGAAACCTAATCCATCTTGACGGCGCTCCTGTATCTTTCATAGATCATCTCCCATCGCATTTAAATATTTCTTACTCCTATATTTTTATTACCTTGTTTTCTATTATATTTATGCTAAATTATAAGGTTAAATATCATTTTTACTGTGAAAGTTAGTTTAAGGAGTATTGGTTAGTCTCATTTTTACCCTAAACATTAATAAAACGGAGTAAATCTGGCCCAAAAGTTTTTTTTAAGATCAATTTTTTCTCTCAAAATTTACGAAGAAAAGTAACAGTTCAATAGTCAAGATCAATAGATAAATAAGTTTGTTATACTTTTAAACTTCCGTAGCAAAAAAATAAAATTAAAACAAAAAAATCGAGTGACCAATACTTCTTAACTTAAATTTTCATGGCAAAAATAGTATTTAACTTACAAAGATATATGACTATTCATTAGTCTAAAAAAAAATTGTAATTGCTACAAGTTTTAATATGTAAGTTGACAACAAATTCATAATGCTTACTTGTTTTTTATTACATTTTCTAAGACTTTATCATAATTCTCCCATATTAATATATAATATATTATAAAATTTATGCACCTCCCGTGCTAAATGTGATGCAATTTATTCTTGAAAACTTGATCTTCTTGTAATGCTGCGGGAAAAATCGTTTCAGGTTGAATTGTAAAATGCTTTTATACCATATAAGAAATATACGAAAAATATTTGAGTATGGTAATGTTATGAAGTTTTAATTAAAATGACGTATTTTATATAAAGAAGTCATCAATTTGCTTGAAAAATTAAGGCAAGGCCAAATTTGGTTGAAAATTTAAAATTAAAAGTATTAAATGGCAGCTTATTAATTAGATGCAATGTGAATTTGACCCGTCTTTGGTATTGGAGACCAATTAGATTTTGCATACTTGACCAAATGAGCTACATTATATTCCAAATATAATACTGCTGAGTAGATGTATGAAGGGCAGGTTTCATGCGCACACTGCCATATCATCAAAATAAATGTTATACATTAATAACAATTTTTTTTTTTTTTTTTGTATTTACACTCATTAATTTATATTCTTTCTAACTATACGTTATTGTTAAACTCACAAATTGACTCTTCTTTGAATTTACGCCTTTTACGTTTTTATCTTATTAAATTGAGTCGAGTCACAGGTAAACTCATGACAACTGTAAACTCGATTAAACTCACGAGTTTACCGTTTTTACGTTTATATCTTATTAAATCGATTCGAGCCACAGGTAAACTCGTATTAGTTGTAAACTCGGTTAAACTCGCGAGTTTACTGTTTTTACGTTTATATCTTATTAAATCAAGTCGAGTTACAAGTAAACTATTATCAAGTGTAAACCCAATTGAACGAGTTTATACATTGAGTTTTCCATTTTTACATTTCTATCTTATTAAATCGAAATCAAGTCACAGTAAACTCGTTAAACTCACGAGTTTATACACCGAGTTTACCGTTTTTACGTTTCTAGCTTACAAAACCGTGTTAACTCACTTTTAAACTCGTGTTAACTTTTTCGATTTTATCATTCTCAACGCGCTTTATATATGAATTTTTTAGAAATTTCTTTATTAAACATAATAAATTATGAATGTTGATATATTTAATTTTCAATTCTTTGGATTTAAAATACATTTAAATAAAATTGTTGTCATTTTTATATTTTAACTATTTAATATATACGGTTAATACATATTTAATGATAAAAGTAAACTCTTACGAGTTTACAATACAAGTTTATCAACTATCATGAGTTTACTTAAACTCGTAAGTTTAACAACCTTATAACCACACACACAAACTATACCTTAATTAATTAAACAAGATGGTGATTAAATTTGATTAATGAGTTTTAACATGTAAAATATTTAATGGGGTGTTAAAATTCAGATTGGATTGGTGGATCGGATTGATGACCTATGGTCAAGAAATCAACTT
This sequence comes from Acacia acuminata, assembly GCA_019022655.1. Classification (NCBI taxonomy): domain Eukaryota; kingdom Viridiplantae; phylum Streptophyta; class Magnoliopsida; order Fabales; family Fabaceae; genus Acacia; species Acacia acuminata. The sequence continues at coordinate 13,848,421 of JAFJYI010000001.1, read as the reverse complement.
GATTTCAAGCAAACATGAGATTAATTAACCTACTACAACTTGGTAGGTTGGATTGGTTAACCGGGTTGTATGCATATCATACACTTTTTCATTTCATGAGCTTGACATGACGTTGTTTGGATAATTTTTTAAACGAAATATCTTTTTTTTTTTTCTTTTTCAATGTGATCGATTATTAATTTTTGAGTTTGAATGTACTAGATTGGGATTACATGTTTTATTTAAATTTGATTATTTGTACTTTAGTAACTCTATTTTATTCACTTAAGGAGTAGTGTAATCAAGGTTATGAAAAGCTGGAAAACGGTGAACTAGTCATATAACCGGTTCAATCAGATAACAAGTTTAACCGGTTCAATATTTTTTAAAATAAAAAAAAATAATTTAATTCAATTTTTCTTTACAAAAAATTTCAGAATTTTATATGAATAACATTATAAATCTTTACTCTCACACTAGTTTAGACCATTTCAACTACAAATTCACTAAGTCCATTTCAACTACAATCTTGAGTGCAATGATGGAGCTCTGTAGAGAGAATGACCCCCTAATTCTTTTCCCCCAAATATTCAATGTAAAGTGGATTTTTTTAATTCATTTGCCCCCCAAATTTTTTTCTTTAATTAGTTAATAAAAAGTACACATTTAGCCCATCAAATATATATCCCAAGGCCTACTACTGCTTGAGTGTAATGCATTTTCATTTTAATATAAGATTCACTTTAATAAAAAGATTGAATTATAAAGTAGATATTATATTAAGTATCATAAGTAATACTACCTTTGGTCCTAATTATATATATATTTTTTATGTTTTAATTAAATTATATTATTTTAATCATACCAAACCTTACCCAGTTCAACTCCATTTAAACCACTTATTTGCATACTCTTAAACCATTTCATCAACTGATTCAATAATTGAATGAATTTTTTAATACATTGAAAAAAAAAAAAAAAAACTGGCATAAACATGAAGCATGTTTTGGTGGTCCAAATACAATTATCCACTGATGTCAATATTTTAGCCACACAGTGACTATGCCTTTTATTAGAAGGATATTGTTTTTAGAAAGAGTAGGTTTGAAATATGGCGACAAAGAGGAGAAGTGGTTCTATAAAGACGAATTTGAGTTGACGTTAGGACGACCCTCTACCACATGCTTCATCATGAATACCAACCACTTCATTTTCTTTTTTTAAAATTTCGTAATTTCTTCTGGCTTTCATTAATCTAGAAATAGGACGTCGACTTCAGCGACTACTCAGCTCAGAAAACGACTTATAATATATATTTTTTTATAATTTTTGTTTCATTATTGTAGATAAGTTAAGAAAATTATGTAAAATTTAATGAAAGTGAATAGTTAGACAATTTTGATTAATTGATTATTAGCTAAGAAATTTTATAATTAGTTAAAAATGCTAAGCGAACTTTAAACATGTAATATTATGAAATATATAGGGAGTCTTATAATAAGGAGTTAAGGACTGAAAAAATTAATTGACAAACAAAATATTATAGCATGCTCATAGTCATAGATAGTGTTAATTGTTAATTTTTTTAATAATTACATGTTTATATCAACATTAATATTGATGACTACAATTTTTGAAGATGGCTTTGACCATTCATTTAAATATATCAAAACTTATTAATTCATCATTTTTTACCGATAAAAATTATTATTCAGGTGGGTACTTTCTTCCTTTATAATAAGGCGGCAATGTCCCTAAATAATGGATACAAAGAACATAATACTCACTACAGCCTGACATAACATTAATCATAAAAATTCGTTGATAGAATTCTTTGCTTTGATTCTAAATATAAGTGATTCTCAACTTAATCCACATGTAGTTATAAAAATTAACAGTTAAGTTAAAGGCACTAGATTTATTATAAAGTTTAAGTAATTTTAATATTATCTCTATTTACTACACTAATTAAGCTCTTTTTTTTTTCTTTTTGCCAAAATTATACTAAACTCTCACGTTATATTAATTTTTACTTATCTGACTAACATTATTAAATATGTGCACACATAAAAAAAATTATTTAACACTTCTTAAATTTTTTTTTGTTTTTTTGTTTTTACTACTGCACCCGGTTCATTGAGCCTTGCTCGCTTCCGGATCGAAGTTACGTAGGCGCATATCACGGGGACCTCTCCCAAGGGAGTTTTCTACATCCACAAGGACTCAAACTCGAGACCCCTGCTTAAGCGGCTCAAGTCCCTTCCACTTGAGCCAACTCCTGCTGGTACTTCTTAAAGTTATTAAATGTTCTATAAATCACCCGATAAGTATAACAGAAACTAGAGGGAGCAGCTTACATCATCAAATTCATAGTTTTAATAAAATCAAGCATTAAACATGATTTATTGGGAATGGGCTTGGAAATTCCAACATTCGAGAGGCAAGAGGAATTTGGGTTTACGTATCTGTGCATCATGGAACCCACCAACCTCTGATGCCTAACACGACAATTTTTTTTTTTGCCCAAACCTAACACGACAAATTGAGGAACCGGAAACAGTGAATAACCGAAGGGCATTACAGGCCTAAGAAAGCCCAATATCTACAGTCACAGGTCTTAAAGGATAAGGTGATATGATGAGTCATGTGGCACTCATTAAACTGGGCCGGGCCTGCAAATATTGCATTTAATCTTTATATATTGTATTGATCTAATCCTAAATATGCTTCTCGAACTCATGGCTTGTCGGTTAGAGCAGATTTGCCTTTCCCCTCTAAAGTCATGGGTTCGATTCAGCATCATCTATAATGTATCTAATCCTAAATATAATGTATGACCTAATTTATAGTATTAACGCCTCGTCACTGTGCGCTCAACCTGAAAGGCCGACACTCTCACTAAAGGAGAGGGTTCGATCCTGTAGTTAGTTAATGTCTTTGGGAGAGATCCTAACTCCTAAGTCTTAGGTAAATGTCCCAGAGTAATAGACGGCCACCGCCCAACATCGACATCATCTTAGAGGAAATGAGATTTCGCCTACCTTGGATTGTGAGTGAACCCAACCCATTTCTTAAAATTTTTGTATATAATTTTTTTTATAGTATTAATAATTTTTTGAGTAAATACCCTATTTGGTCCCTAAAAAAAATCACGGACCCCTTTTTCATCCCTCGCAAAAATAACTACTCCCGTAATCCCCGTAAAATCCTAAACCATAAACCCCGTAAAATCCAAAACCGTCCATGTTAGTCCTTCCAGGGTTGAAGAGAACATATGCGAAAGTGTCCCAAATGTGGTCGGGGATTAAGGAGGGAGTTATTTTTACGGAGGACTAAAAAGGGGTCCATAATTTTTTTAGGGACCAAATAGGGTATTTACTCTAATTTTTTCATATGCATCCGATATCCCGACCTACCTCTTTTTAACTCAGAAGATTTATCGGAGCCATACAAATCTAAATTCACCTCAGGTCGGTTTCTCTGGTGGGAAGGAAGAGTTACCAATACTACATACTCTATTCAAAACCTTGAACTGAAGATCTATTTAAGAGACAACAAGTATTTTACCATTCGATCCCAGTAAGTGTTGGTTGTAGTACTAATAATTTAACTCCTATACTCTGCACTTCAAATTGCAAAGCAAAAGATTGCCAAACCAGTGTACTTCAAGCATGTTTCTTTCTTTGTCTTTTTTATTTTTTAAAAAAACTAAGGGCAAACAATAACAACCTAAAGTTATAAACGATATCAAGCTCTCAACCTTCCACCTGTAGAAAAGCTTTCACGTCGTTAGATTAAGAAGTTATTAGTTAGCATGTTTTCCCCCCTAAGAACACGTATTCTCCTAACAGAGAAAATCTTGTTTAAGGTTCCATTAGTCATAAAATAAATACGAATACCTCTCCCAATAAAAATTCAAACTTTAGTTTACTAAATTGTGAGAGAGTGACTCCTTGTGTTAGACCCCAACTTTTGATTGGTTGAGTTAAGCATATTACTTTCTGAATGAAGTGAATGATCATAAATTACATATCATAAGTTGGGACTAACGTAGGCCGTTGGATTGAAATGAATGGTTTTCAACAAACATATTGAGGCAAATGAATAAAATAATGGAGAAGAAAGAAATAATGCAGTTATAGAAATTACAAAAGTGAAGTACGAAAAAGGGTCAATAAGTGAGAGTGAAAGTGATTACTGATTAGACAGAAGTTGGGGTTGATTAAGAGCTTTTGTACAAGGTAATAAAAGCGTTTTGACAATAACTAATGGAAATCGATGAGTCAAATAAGATCAATCACTTTTGGACTTGAAAAAACAAGTTTACCTAAGCTTCTTGCTTTCAAAGTTTTTTACCCTTTTCATTATCATCATTTTCTTCTTCTCTTAAAAACCAAGTCTTGCTGAAAATCTTCATATTTTCTCCACTTTTCTTTAAGATTTTCTTACATCTTTGTTTGACTCTCATAAATTAACCATGATTAGTGAAATTAAGTTTCACCACTCAACGTAGATTTTTTTAAAAAAATTAATTATGGATTATCTACGAGTATTAAAGTCCTCATGTTAACTGGAAAAACTCAAATTAACATATGGATCTTTAAAAATGCAGGAAATTAATTTTTACTAATCGATCCAACGTTTACTTGTTGTATTTTTGCTTTTTAGGTCACCTATTTTTATTAAAAAATATTACATTTTTTCCTAATAAAAAAGTCATTTTCAATGATTTGGCATCCAATTAGTAATTACCCCCTGCCCCCATCCCAAGTCACTTTCACTTTTCACATTTACAATGGAACCAAGGGAAAAATTCCGCTTAACACGTCACTTGAGAATAATTAGTGGTGAACAATAAAACGATTTTCAATCATAAAAAAAAATAATCTTACAGTTAAATTATTTTTCTTTAAAATTGGAAATAATTTGTAATATATACACTTGCTTTTATGGTCTTGAATTATAAGTTTTTCTTTAAACGTGAGGAAACAAATTTGTTTATTAAGTATGTAAACAATTAATTTAATATTGGTTATTATAGGAAACCTCCCTTAAATATATATCAAAGCCTCATATATACCTCCTATAGTCCCAAGCATAAAAGCATCGGTAACCATTTTACATAAAATTAATAAAATAAAATCAATGAAGCTAATTATTATTGTATGATGTGGAAATGAACGCGGTATATATAAATATTTTGTATGAGAAAACAAAATGTAGTGAGTGAGAAATAAGGTAAGGAAGCAATAATGCATGTATGTGGCTCCAATGGAGTCTCTCTATGACAATGAGTATTGTGTGGAAAGTTTGAGAAACATTGAATCCAAAGAGGAACCTTCATTTTTCTTCTTGCTTATGTACACCGAAATTCTTTCATTTCAATCAGAGAGACTATGAATAGCCGAAATAATAATAATAAAAGAAGAAGAATTAAGAATATACATTGTGTAAAAATGTCTTTCCCTTGTTATTCTCTACCAGATAGTTGCTCTTTTATTGTACAAGTATTCTTCTATTAGAGACAACTTTATTTGAGTCACTCACTACTAGAAAAGCCAAAATAGCGACGAATTTGTGACGGAAAAAAATCTGTCGCAATTTGCTACTAATCCAAATCCGTCGCAATTTGCTACTGGAATTGAAAATCCGTAGAAAATTTTCTCAAAAAAAAAAAAAAAAAAATCTGATTTCTTTAAGGGAAAAAGGCCGCAAATTTGCTACAATTGAAAATCCGTAGCAAAATTTTGCTATGGAATCCAAATCAGAGCAAATTGCTACGGATTTTGAATTCCGTAAGCAAAATTTTCTCAAAAAAAAAAAATCCAATTTCTTGGAGGGAAAAAGCCGCAAATTTGCTACGAAATTGAAAATTCGTAGTAAAAATTTTTTGCTACGGAATCCAAATCCGTAGCAAATTGCTACGATTTTGAATTCCATAGCAAAATTTTCTCAAAAAAAAAAAAAAAAAAAAAAAAGATTTGATTTCTTAGAGGAAAAAGCACGCAAATTTGCTACAAATTGAAAATCCGTAGCAAAATTTTGCTACGGAATCCAAATCAGTAGTAAATTGCTACGGATTTTGAATTCGTAGCAAAATTTTCTCAAAAAAAAAAAAAAAAAAAAATCCGATTTGCCCCTTTTGCGACGGAAATTCATTTCCGTCGCAAAAAAAGCACATTTTTTTGCAAATGAAATTAGTTCCGTCGCAAAAAAAATTGCTTTTTGCGACGGAATTGAAGTTCCGTCGCAAACGGCGCCAATTGGCTCGCCGAGTTCCCCTTTTTTGCGATAAAACTTGATTTCCGTCGCAAAAAAGCAAATTTTTTTGCGACGGAACTCGTTTCCGTCGCAAAAAAATTTGCTTTTTGCGACGGAAATCAAGTTCCGTCGCAAATCGGGCTTTAATACCTTCTGAAATCATTTAGACATCCGCCATTTCGCACTCCATCCACCATTTTGATCTCCTCTCCACCTCTTAGTCATTTTGTCGGTCCTCCTCATCACCTCCGCCCTCCCCGTCCCGCTCTTCCTCCGGTGTTGGCCCTCCGTCTCCTCCAACGTCCTCCGTCCTCCGATTCCTCACCGTTTCCTCCGGTAACGTCCCTCTCCCTCCCTCCCTCTCTTGTTCTCTATTTTTTTTATCTGAAGTGACTATTGGTAAGCATTCATCACTCATTGTACAATTGAAGATGTTCATGTATTCCTCTTTCTACAATAAAAAAAAATCTATGTGGTATTGTGATCCCTTCATTTCTTCCTTTTTTAATCTGTTTGATGCAAAGTTTTTTGTAATGAATATTAATTTTTTTTTTATAATTCTTAGATATTAGGATCTATCTTTTATAATTTTTAGATATTAGAATATGCCTTTTATAATCCTAGATATCGGGATCGGCCTAAATCAATCAATAGATTATAGAACTTGAATTTTGTAATTGCTTTTCTGTTTTATAATTCCTAGATATTAGGATCGGCCTAAACTAGAGTATCTACATGTATTAAAATCGTGAAGGCATATGAATAATAAAAATAAAAAACTCAAATGATTTTGTACATTTCTTTTTAATTTCATAATTTTTTATATAATTTTTTTTTTTAGGAATCGAGTTTTGCAACGGAATGACCGAATGACCATACTTGGTGCATCAAACACGGGAGATGATGAAGCATATGAAGATTCTACTTCGGTCCCCTAATGAAGGACAAGGATGACCATACTCATACTCATCAAGTTTAGACTTCTTTTTTATTACATATTATTCACAACATTATTATTTATATTTTGCTTTCTCTATGTAAACTCTTTATGATTATTATTATATATTCAATTTTCTCAACAACAAAAAATATCCATGGTACACTACTTTTTGTATTCACTTTTCTAAAAAAGAAAAATTAATTTTTTTTTAAATTTATTAATTTTGCTACGGAATTTGTTTCCGTAGCCAATGCTCCAATTTGCTACGGAAAAAATTCGTAGCAAAATGGAGAATTTGCTACGGAAAAAAATTTCCGTAGCAAAATTTTGAATTTGCTACGGAAAAATTTCCGTAGCAAATTTTCGAATTGCTATCAAATTTTTTTTCCGTAGCAATTGCGACGGATTTTAAAAATCCGTAGCAATTGCTACGCGATTTTTTGCTACGGACAAATTCCGTAGCAAATTCAGCTTTGCTACGGAAAATGTCCATTTTGCTACGTAATTTTTCCCTAAAATTTGATTTTTCTTGTAGTGACTGTTGAGCACCCTCAACAGGATTTTAACTCCATTAGTGTTGCTCTTCTACCTTGAATAAAGATCTCTCACTTGTTTCATTTTAGTTTTTGATGTACAAATGGTCTTCAAATATTGAGTATTTCTCCATGTCGGATGGAAGCTCACACCCAACATCATCTTCTATGGTTAAATTAGTAAGAAATTTAGATATACTCCTTTCGATTTTAAATATAAGACACAATTAACTTTTTTTTGGAGAGATTAAGAAAGATAAATAAGTTACGTAATCATATCTTTATGTTACGTATCTTTAGATTAAATATCAATTTATTAGTCAAACTAATTAGTTTGGAGAAAACAATAAAAATAAAAATAAAATAAATAGGGAAAATCCATATGGGAGCCCTTTTTGGAAGAAAAAAAAAAATCTCAAAAAGTAATTTAAGTAGCAACTAAATCAACCACATTTACAACAAAATTAATCTCTTCAAAAAAATCGAATTTATCTTATATTTAGAGCAAGAAAGAGTATTAAATAACTAATGAATGATGTTTCTTTTTGTGGACCGGAAGGAAATTATGATAGGTAAAACTTGAGATTACGGAAGAAATGGAGAATGTGGCTATCAATCTTCCTTTACTTTTACCATTCTTTTTTTGTAAATTGAAATATGAGCAGTTAAGATTTAATGATGTAATGCGATAGGTAAAAGTTGAGATTAGGTAGGAAATGTAAATATGGAATGAGGATTCCTTGTCCAAAGGCTATGAATATGATGATGGATTGGCATTGCATGTCTCTTTCTTTCTTTTTGTTTGATTGGCTTTAGATAAAAGAAGCAACTTGAGTAGTAGTTTAGGGTCCTAAGAGCAGAAAAGACACTTGTTTGGGAGATGCCTTCAAGGCTGATAAAGCAACAATTCATGTTTGAAGCTTATGTGAAGAAATGAAACGTGTTTCACGCCTTATATCAAAAATGTCACTATAATTCTTAATTCAACTCTTGGTATGGTCTATTTCAATTCAGATCTTAGGATCAAACTACAACAAGAGTGATCTGTGGGCCCCCTTTTTGGGCCTTTTGGGCTTCCGACCATTCTCATTGCGGCTCCGTCATTCCTGGGCCCCATTTTCCACTCTCCCATATACACTCACGCTATTCTTCATCATCTACCCTCTTCACCAAGGGAGCATAAAGTGGTAAGGGTTCTCACAAATTTCACCACCATATCCTCGGTTTGAAACGCTGGAAATGGTGTTGAGGGTAATAGCTCTTCCTCACGACCATATCGGCTCGATCGGAGGAAAATCCGGATTAGTCGGAATTAAAGGTTTCGGTGAACCTAACCCTTTTCACAAAAAAAAAAAAAAAAAAAAAAACATCTATCCTCTTCTAATGTGCCTATTGATATAAGATATAATTACATAATTTGAATAGATTAAAAAATTAAGTTAAATTAATTAATATAATATGTATTTTCTAAAATATACTAATCATATTTCCTAATTATTTCCTCTCTTCCCTCCTTAATTATCGTGGAGGAATATCAATATAAGTAAATTAGGAAAATATTAATAGATATAAAAACTATGCCTTATATTAATGACTGAAGGAGTACTAATTGTTACATAAAATTAAATCTTCCTTATATAAAAATAAAATAAAACCAGAGTCTTCATATATTCTCTAATTTTCCCTCAACATTTCTTGATATGGCTGTTTGATCCGGTGAAATGTGAGTATTATCGGACTCAATAATGTGTGTTTTTGTATTCATATGGATTCAAACTTAAGACATTGTACTTAAATAGTCAAAGTGTCTTTTAGTAAGATTAATTTAATAATGTGTTACTACTATTTTTAAACTTCAATCTCAAAGGACAAAACCAATAATGTTTTGATGTTACAGACAATATATTGAGGATGGATCAACGTAGGAATAAATAAAATATAGAGTTCAACACTTTTTATAGATCAGTGGTGGAGTGTGACTAAAGCTCCATCGTGCCTAACTCTGAATAAATCTATGAAGTTCATGAAATTTTGTTGGACGGTGTATGTGACAGACAACACATATATAACATCTTTTATACCACAACCAAAACAAACAAACAAAGACATCTATATCTCTTCTCCCTTTATTCAAAGCTAATCCCACTCTTTCTTTCTTTATTTATCTTCTTGGTTATTTCGATTTTATGTTTTTAAAAACTCACGTGCGCATTTTGCATGCTCTCTCCTTCTCCTTCTTCTTTTTTTTTTTTTTTTTTTTTTGGTGTTGTCATTACCGACCCATTTTGTATATAGTCCATGTGTTTTAATAAAGTGTTTTATCATTGCTTATTGGTTGCACTACCTTCGATCCTAATTACTCCCTCCGGTCCTAATTATAAGAGTTAGTTAACTTTTTAGAGAGATTAAGGAAGTTAATTAAATTAGCTTAGAGTATTTTTATTTTTATTTTTTTCTTCAAACTAATTAGTTTGAAGTTCTAATTATAAGAGCTTAGTTGACTTTTTTTAGAGTTTTAAACTTAATTGGAAGTAAATAAGTTATCTTAATCATTTCATATGTTATGTATTCTTAGATTATATATTAGTTTATTAATCAAATTAATTAGTTTGAAGGAAAAAATAAAGATACAAATGTTTTAAATTAATTTAATTAGCTTTCTTATAAAGATACAAATGCTCTAAAGTGCATTTATTCAAAGAGGAAAAAACCTCTGTGTGTTCTAAGCATTTTAAGAGATCATTACCTTTCATTAAATAAAAAAAAAAAAAAAAAAAAAAGAAGAAAAAACTTTTCTATAAGTTTTTTTTTGTGATTGCAAGTATTTATGATTTTATTTAATGAGAATAAATACACATACACATATATGTGTCTATATGTATATCCTAACACATACACACCATTCTGATCCTATTTATAATTCATTTTTAACTAAATCACATATACTAAAGAGAGGTAATTAACACAATGATTATAGGGTAAATTTTTAACTTTTTCCTCGTTTATAATGAATATTTTTCAATTATTTCTTCTTTCTCTATTTTCATTAGTATAATTAATATGAGTAAAATTGTCATAATCTCATTTACTACCCTGAAACTGAAATTGTAAATAAAACCAAATTTTTGGTCAAAAAGATTTATAAATAAAATTAGAGTGTGGTATAATTAATAACGGCCGCATATATTTCAGTTGTTTCTAGGTCACATTTTAGCTGACGAAAATACTTTCTCATTCTGGTTTTGCCTTTTTGTCTCTATCTACGCCTGACTAGGAAATTAATCACTATGATGATAATTATTTAAATACTGATTCAGACAGGTTTATGTGGTGATTTTTTTCAAAAAAATAATTAAATGTGACATTTAACTTTTAAGGGCTAAATAGTCTGTCCTCCCCCAGGCTCCACCCCCCACCCCCAATTTCTTTCCCATCCATTATTTATTGGCCGAATTTTTATTTATTTATTTTGAATAGTTACATGCATATAAACATATAATTGGCAGGCTTTTCATTGTCATTTAATTAATTATTAATACTGCCATTTCTGCCAACCTTATTTAGCACATGCTTGATTAGCCACTTTTAGCTAATTAGATTTTTAAACGATTTTTCTGGCTTTTCTTGAAACGGCGGCAACAATAATTTATAAACTAAAAAAATATGTTTGTCACAATGAAATAGAGTTTTTGAATTATTAACGAATTATTATATCTTTAATTTCTAAGACTACTCTTATTGTATTGTAACATGCATCATTTTAGTCGTATCTTCTTTAATTTATGAAATTGGACAAATTTTAAAATAATATTTAATAGCATGCAAATTTTACGAAGTGAGGAAAATGGATGATAAATTAATCCTACAAAATATAAAACTAAAGTTTATAGCTTTTAATCATCATCATAATCTTCTTCTTGCCTTCTCTTAATAAAATCAGAAGCTTAAAGAAAATTGTACATAAAAAAATAGCGGAAATTTTAATTCGTCTCATCACACATGGAATTCTTCTTAATTTATAATCCTTCGCGATTTTTTTTCCCTTCTGAATTTGATATTTTTTAAATAAAGTGTTCTTAATTAACCAAAATTAAAATCATTAGAATACTTGAACAATAAAATTGCAAGCTATTATATAACAATTGAACTGATAGAATACCATACAAAGAAGCTTGGCCGTCAAACCAAGATAAGCACTACCAAATAGACCGTCACACATCATACCTTTTGATTAAATAAATACTAGTACTATATATATATATATATTTATATATATATATAACCCATTTAGAACTACGTATAATATATATATATATAGAGCATTTGTTTAACATATAGCTTACATGACACTTAACGATGGAGAGGGCAAGCCTATCAAGTATCAACCACCAATTATTTGTAGAATAAAACACATTAAATTAATCATATATATGCAGGGCGTAATTAATTACTAGTTAGTATTTAAGTGGATGATGAGGTGAAAAACGAGTAAAAACATGGGCAAAAACGATTAATGTACATTTAATTAAATTTATATATTGATCACATCCAATGAATCTCAAGATAACATGCATGCATCTGCAATTTCTGCGTTCATAGCTTTAATTAATATATGATTAGCCAGCATGAACCATGCTTAATTACTTTTCACCTACAACCAGGTTAATATAATATATTATAATTAATGTTCTTACAAAAAAAAAAAAATTATTATAATATTTAATTCACGTCTTATCATTTTTGTTATACCAAATGTACCACAGACAATTATTCGGGCAAAAAAAAAAAAAAAAAAAAAAAAAAAAAAAAGTACTACAGACCATTTCGAGAAAAAAAAAAAAAGTACTACAGACAAATTAAGAGAAGAAAGTTATCAAAAGCAGTACGTGTAAAAAGTTAGTCATTCTTAAATCTTCTGACTTCCGGGGATGTTTCTGGAATTTGTTATTCTTTAATTGTCTTTTCATTTTTTTACTGAATATTTACGTCACTGTAAATATCGCGGTTTAATTTGCTATGTAGGGTGTATAACAATTAACAACGCAACGCTTTCACTAATTTAAGCATAATATATTATATATATCACATTAATAGCAGTTATTTATTTACAGTATTAATCAATATAAGATGTAAATATGAAATTTAGGTCAAAACTACTCAAAAATAATGAACAATATACTACAAATAAGTAACTTCTACTAATATTATACTTCTATATAATATATTATTTATGAGCTATAAACAAGAATTTTAGCTATGAAACAAGACTAGCTTGTTTGTTGTAACTTATTTCTCTAATTTTTTTGTAAAGTATAAAAAAGTCTAATTGTAATATAAACAATAATCAAATCAATTACGTATCGAATCATGAAAAAACAGTCATAATTTTAGCTACGAAACAGCTTATAATAATTAACTAAATTAAGAGATTTTATCGAGAAATATAGTTTTCTTCTGTTTTTTTTTTTTTTTTTTTGGGGGGGGGGGGGGGAGGTTTGAAGGAAAAGGCACTTTTTAATTATGATAAATTTATGATCAGATCATGTTTTTCTTATTATTATATAGTAAGTAACTAGAGTTTTTTTTAAAAAATAAAAAGCATTATAGTTTTCTAGTCTTTTCTTTTTGTCAAAATAGTTTTGTAGTTTGTATATTTGGTTTTCTTCTACGGCAGAAAGAGGTGTGAAAATACGTATATACTATTTTGCCATATGTCATTTCTAAATTAAGTTATTCTTATCTATCCCTTCTTGAATTAATATATATCCATGTTCGTAAGATTTAATTAACTAATGTTTTTATCCCCCGTAATTATCAAACTCCAACAGATAATGAAATGATCTTTTATAATAATAAGTATATAATTTATTTTACAATGCGTCAGGCATATATTCTTTTCCGCACAGAGTATGTGAAATCTCACATATTACTTGCTAATTTGAAACTCCCTCGATCAATGCGACCAAGAATAAAATATTACGAGAGCAGAGATGGTTTAATTTTACACTAATTGCTGTTTTTAATTAATAGAAAATCTAACACCATTATTGATTAAGAGTCAATAATGGTACGTCATTTATTTTGATCAAATATTTTTTTAAAGATGGGTGCAGATCAGACCAGACGTTAATTAATAGAGTGATTGGCAACAAATTAATTAAAATCAGACGTCATGTTGCGAAATATAATTTCATTTATTAATATAGCTCCAGTCCATTTGAAGAATAATAACAAAAGAAGTATGTGTAAGTCTAGTCTATATTATTGTTGATATATCATCAATCATCAAACTTTATACCACTCTGCTCCTATTTATAAGTTCCTTTTGATCAAAAAAATTTGGTCCTATTTATAAATCCATTTTAACCAAATAAATGAGATTGTGACAATTTTACCCATATTATTGTACCAATGAAAATAGAGAGAGAAGAAAAAGTTAAAAGGTACTCAATCATAAATGAGGGTAAAGTTAAAATTTTACCCTATAATCATTGAGCTACCTACCTCTCCTTGGTATGTATGATTTGGTCAAAATGAGACTTATAAATAGGATCAGAGTGGTACATAAAAACTTGTAATACCGCTTTGAAACCCGTTCAATTTAAATACCGGTAAGGTTTTCAACCTCACAATAAATGTAGAAATTATTACAAGTTATTGCCTAATATTAATACTTTCTTAACTCCCAAAAGTTTGACTGCTTCTTCAATCTCCTGTTGTGTCACAATAAATATTCATTCAGGTAATTAATACTCATCAAGGTGAATTTTTTTTTTTTAAAAAAAAAAATTCCAACACATTGTGATTCTATTCATATTAGAATTTGGCTAATAATAGTGATCGTTCTGAAAATGGAGACTGTGGCTTTGATGAAATCTCTAAGTTTGTCAAACTCAAGAGTTTAAATAGATTCATGACAGTGACGTAAACTCGTATGGTGAATCCGAATCGTAAACTCGTAAGAGTTTACTTTTATTATTAAATAGGTATTATTAGTGTATAATTAAATAATTAAAATATAAAAATGACAACAATTTGATTTAAATATCTTTTAAATCCAAATAATTGAAATTAAATCCATCAACATTCATAATTTATCATATTTAATAAATAAATTTCTATAAAAAGCCGTTGAGCATAATCAAATAAAAAAGTTAACACGAGTAACTCCCGAGTTCAATCGAGTTTACAACTAGCGAGTTTATCCACAACGACTTGACTTGTTTTTGTAAGCTAGAAGTGTAAAACGATAAACTCGAAGAATCAACTTACGAGTTTGCCAATAATAGAAATCTCACAATGTTTGAATCGTAGGTATGTTTCTTCATCATGTGAAGGTGCATAACGTATTTTTTTTATTTTTCTTTTATAACTCATTGATTGAGTAATCATATTTTCTTCCAGTAGCATATTTTTTAATTTTAGGAGATGCAATTTATTTTTATCTTTTACTACATTACTTTCTTTTTGTGATTTTTTTAAGGTAGGGGGAGAGTTACAAAAAATTCTTCCAATTTTGTCATCATTGAAAGCGAGTGGGGAGTAAAGACTTGTTTTAGTAATAAACGGCGGGTCTTTTCTTCGCAATCTGGTGGATGTAATTATGTGTCATAATATCTAATGGTTAATTTTTAAGTTTATCGCTTAATTATGAATTATCAGACTATTATATTTTCAAGGTTAGCATCAACCACGTACTCATCCTCCCTCCTATGATCTCAAGACTTTTTTCCCTTTTTAATTTATTTCTTATTATGAAATTAATTAAAAGCTACTTACTAGAGCCGATAAAACAGGCTCAACCCATGGCCCGCAGGTTATGACAGGGTTAGAATTGGAGTTTTTAGAGCTCGAAAAAATGTGGGCTGCACAAGCTTACACCATCTAACCCGCCGGCAGTGGGTTGGCCCGCATTTTTTTTTTTTTTTTTTAATAAATGTTGAGGTGAACTTGTGAAGTGGTCTCTAGTCTGTTGTGCTGAAGCCTATTAGCCCAAAGTGTAAGGACAACTTATATATAAGTTATATTATATGCGTTAGAATGTAGTGTACGTACAAAGCAATTCTAGCCAGCAGAAAAACAGGGATTTTTTTTAAAAAAAAAAAAAAATTTGTGTGGGCTACGGGTTGACCTGCGAACCCGTAGATGCGTTTTAGATTGAAAATGAGGTAGGCATCAAGAATGGCTTAAAAAATTAATGGTTAACTTCAATTTTTTAACAATATGAGACAATATAATATTGCTATGTTTTCAAATTTTCAAGGATAATATTGAAAAAAAATTCCGGGCAATATAGCTGCGCTTGAAGGTGTGTGAATGAAAATGTTGGAGAAGGTGGAAGAATTCAACATGGAGAAAGTGATTGATGATTTTGAGGCACTAACAAAGGAGCTTGTCCCTGAAAGATTAATCCATGACAATGTACTTGTAGCTCATAAAATATTCCATTACCGTAGGAGGAGGAGGAAGGGAGTAAGAAGTGAATTTGCCTTAAAGATGGAAATAAGTAAGGCATACGATAGAGTGGAATGGAACTTTATAGAGTTGTCCCATTAAAGTTTGGATTCTATGAAAGGTGGGTGGGTTTGGTTATGCAATGTATCACAACCGTAAGACTAAACCTCTATATATCTTGAAGGAGACAAGGGGATACGATGTATCACATCCGTAAGACTAAACCTCTGTATATCTTAAAGGGGTTTGAGACAAGGTGATTCTTTATCACCTTATTATCTTCATACTGGTTGTTGAAGTAATGCCATGTTTGATTAGGAAGAATGCTGAGAGGGATTTACTAAAAGGGATTAATATTACTCCTATCTATCCAAAATTAGCTCTTTTTTTTTTTGGGTAGTAAACATTTAATAGACTTATAGTGCTGAGTTCTACTCCTCCGATCTTAAATATATGATATAGTTTGTAGTATAAATTTCACTATAAGCTATATTTTATATTTAGGATTGGAGGGAGTATCTTCTTTTGCTTATTCTCAACTTCCACGACAGCTTTTAATGCTTCTTGCCACCACGAGCCACTGGGACTGTCTTCAATATTATCATTGTATGAAGGGAATTTCCATGCCCGATCATCATTACTAAGTTCACATCTCGGGTCTTTAGCATGGCTGTGGAGAGGAGTGGTATTGGATGAATAATAATAATAATAATAATACTAGTTAAAAATTAGAGTAAAATACTCTAACCACCCTTCTGTTTTGACTTAATTACACGGACCTCTCATCTATTTTGAAAACATACACTTTAATTCAAATCACTAACACCGTTAAAGAATATTCTAAAAAGATTTTTCAAGTATATTTTTAAATTAAAAACTATATTAAAATAAATATTTTTTACTAATTTACCCCTCATTATACCAATTCCCTAATTTATCTTTTAATATTGATGTTCATTAATGATCCATTTAATATTTTTAATAAATTTAATGTAGAATAAGTTTTAGTAATATGTTTATGTTATAAATATTAATAACTTTTTCAAAATTTAAGTAATTATTTTTAAGAATATATGTTTAATAAAATATTCTTAAAATTTTTAATTATAAGATAATTAATATGCGAATCTCATAATAATATCATTTTATAATTATATAACTTAATTGAATATATGTATATATGTAATATTGCAAAACATCATCATACGTATTTAAAAATTACTTGATAAGTTTAATAAATAAAATAGATTAAAAATTTAAATTTATCAAAAAATTAAATTTATAATATGATAATTTTAAAAGTATGAAAAATATATACTAATTTGTTTTAAAATTTTGAATAAAGACATGTAGTTAAATGATTATTTTATTGCCAAAGATTACATGATAAGTAGTAATATTTATTTTATGGAGGGGCATTTTTGTCAAAATAATAAGTCAATGTTGTGATTTAACGGTCAACTAGCGGTTAGATGGATGAAAGTTGAATGTCAAAATTAGAAGGGAAGTTTATGTAACATATATTTTGATTTTGAGGGAGGTTCATATAGGTTTTCAAAATAGAATAGAGTTCTCTGTAATTTAAAGTAAATAGAGGGGTGGTTGATGTATTTTACTCTAAAAATTATTCCTGATAGGCATACAAATGTTAGTAGTATAAGTCTATTTGTTTATTTTGTGAGTTTGTGTGATAGGTTATACTGATGGATAGGATTTTTTAGGGATTTTGCTTTTCTTTTTTCGGCTATTAGTAAATGATGTAATTGATTGATTTTTTTGTAATGAATAAAATTGGTTTGTTTATTTGGTGGAAAAAAATGGACATGAGGAGTTTACACAATATTAAAATGAATATTAAATTTAATCTGAAACTCTTGATAAGCTAAATAATAAATGTTAAAATGATAAACATGGCTATTGATTATTAAGGTGATGACAATGGAAGCCATTGAGTGGTGAAGTAAATGATAGTATTAAATTATAGGTTATTAAGAGGGTAGTATGAAAGTTTCTTTATGTTCGTATCACTATCAATCTGTCATGGACACTGAATTGTCATGAGTCATGACATTTAATTATAATTTATAACCTATTTTAATTATCAATGAAAATTTTAAAGAATTTGAAGTACAAACTACAAAGCAACGAGGTTTTTAGGTGATTTTAAAAGATGTTATGATAACATAATTTAAAGCAGACTTACTGTATAAAATAATTACAAATACAAGGTGATGAAATTATAATTGTCAACTACCATATGTGTCTTCCTGCTTACATGTTTGTTGACATGTAATTGTTCCCTATTTTCAAAGCAATCCCACTTTTTTTAATACTATTATTTAATTAAGAATTGGCATTCTTTGATTGAGGAATGGAAGGTCATCAAGAATTTAATTTCCGAAATCAATTCGCTTGGGACTTTTTTGAGTAAGGCTATGTTTAAAGTGGTTCAAATTTCAATTTTATTATTATTATTATTATATTTAACTTCTATAGTATTATTGCGCGACGATAATATTTAAAAAATTCTTTTTATTTATATATCGAGATCAATTTATCCATAAAAAAAAAAAAAAAAAAAAAAAAAAAAAAAAAATCTTAGACTTTGTATCTGTACATCAATTACTAACATTTCAAAATTACTGTCGTCCAATTTATTAATATAGTTCCAGTTCATTTGAAGAATAAGAACAAATTAAAGAAGTATGTGTAAGTCTAGTCTATACTGTTGATATATCATTTCAGTAATAACCAGTAGGTCTTTTATTCGCAATCTGGTGTGTGTAATTATGTGTTCATGCGTCACAATATCTAATGCTTAATTTTTAAGTTTATCACTTAATTATGAATTATTAGACCAGTATAATTTATTTTAAAGGTTAGCATCAACCACACTCATCCTCCCTCCTATGATCTCCATGTTTTTATAGGTTTAATATTACTTGGGAAGTGTTAAAATAGAATAATGTTACCCTTTAAAGTTAAAGAGTTAACCGTGAACGTTAATTTTGTAACGATATTGAATAATATTGTTAATTTTCGAGGAAACATTGAAAACAAACTCATATCGTAACATTGTTTCTCAGTGAAAACTTCTGTAACAAATTTATACTTGAATCCTTTTATTGTTAGTTTTTCTCAGTGATTAGCCCATGATCCAAGCATAATTTCTTTTACTTTTCATAATAGTTTGAGATCACACGCATTTCTATCATGCCTCCCTGACGCATTTTGCGACAACAGTTTGAATGGCTAACTGAATCCATTTTAATTTTAATATGAAAATTTTAAATTTTATTTCTAAGGAAAATAAAATATTGTAAATAAATGTCAAACACAACAATTGAAGATAATTAACTAGAGTAGCAATTCGTTATTTATAGAGCTAAGAAATAGTATTGGCCTTTCACGGGCCGGGGTCTAAAAAGGTCGGTTCTTTTAGACCGAGGGTAAGAAAAACAATTGTTTTTCAAGGCCTGATCCTTGAACATAAGGGTCAGGGCCAGCCTTGTAGAACCGGAAGGTAGGAAACTCCATCGTCAAACGCGGAAGCGTATCGTACCACGCGATGTAGGAAAAGATGAAACCTTTATCGCTTTGCTTACCCGGATATTGAAGAGCTATCCGAAAGATTCTCCACGAGCAAACCTTGTCTACGAATTGAAGAGCTATCTCGTATACGAAACCTTGTCTACGAATCGTCGTGCGTGCGATGATTGATCTTCCGACTATCTCTCGAGGGGGATGAGATGATGTTGTGTGGGCAACCGTTCGCATGATGAACGTCTCGCCTCTAGGTTTTTGTTTCGATGAGAGCCTCCTAACTATTTGTGCGGCCGTATCTTTTCAAGCGACGAAAGTTAGTTTATATGCTACTACACCCAAGGCCTAACCCTAATCCACACGGGCCTTAGAGTTCTTGGGTTGTAGTCTCAATTAAGCCTTATTGGGCTTAAGTGACCAAAGAGCACATTAACCCAACAATCTCCCACTTGCTCTTTAAGATACTAACTTGAGTTCGTAAACCCAAGACCATATAGCCCATAAGCCATCATCATCTCGATAACATACCCCATCCCTTGTCTCAAGCTAGCCTGGGACCCACCATTTGTCATTCATCAAGGCTCATGATAATCTACAAAGATTATCTAGTTCGGTGCTACTCCACTAAAAGCCCGAACGTGATCTCCAAGAACAATGACACTTATAACAAGAATATGCACTCGCCCTTTATAGAATGTCTATAATTTGATTGACTAGTTTTCTCGTAACCCAATCAATTATTTATTCCCTTGACTTTGATAGTTTCTCTAATGGATTACATGCACCGCCAAAGGTCTTCAATATCCAGGTACAAACATATCAAGGGGACATTTCCTATAAATTCCTTGTTGTTTATCTCATAAACACCGATAACCAAATAGTCTCAATCCCAAAATACCGAGTTGTTGGCCGTCATATAGATCAAACCTCACCCGTTGGTAAATCAAAGAATGAAAACTATTCGACTACCTGCTTAAAATAAACTCGATTAAGAGCAACTACATAACTATAGTTATCCTGAGATTTGATTCCTTATGACAAAAGAACAACCTTAATCAAATCTCTCCTTGATCCATTCAATGTGAGCATTAACTCACACCAATGTTTTATAATGATTCTGACAAAACCATTTCATAAAACATTGCAGCCTAAATAAAGTGCCCAACTTAATTTAATAGTCAAATCATTTCATCAATTGTGAGAACCTATGACCATGTCCTCTATGAAAGTATTCATATGATCATATACTCCACAATTGATCCGACCTTTGAGTTTGTAAATAGTGTGCAAAATAAATGAAAAAGAATACTCCATTTATTAACATTCGTAAAAGAAATGCAATGTCATAATGTCATGCTCAAAAGCACAAAATAACAAAGTAAAATAACAACCGCCTAAAGCTATAGCAACTGAATCCTCCTAAGACCCATAGATGAAACATGCCTCTCGAACACATGCTCGTGCAAACTCTTAGTAAAAGGGTCACTAGATTCTCGTCTCGATGCTATCTTTGCTACCACCGTATCTCCTCTTTTAATTATTTCTGATCAAGTGGTATTTCCTCTCTATGTGCTTCGTCTCTTATGACACCTTGGTTCCTTGGATCAAGGCTACCGCCCCACCGTTGTCACAAAGAGAGCGTGATAGGACAATTTACACTGGTATCACCCGAAGGTCCGATAGGAACTTCTTTAACCATGCAGCTTCCCTTTGCGGCCTCGTAAGCGCTACATACTCGGCTACCGTGTGGCGTAGTCGCCCACACATGTTTGTTTTACACTTCTCCAACAAATGGCACCGCCATTAAGGGTGTACACATATCCCGAGGTGGATTTTCTTGAGTCAATATCTCCTTGGAAATCTCGAGTCCGTATAACCAATGGTTTCAAGACTCCCACTTGAGTAGACCAACATATAATCTCTCGTTCTCCGTAGGTACTTGAGTATATGTTTAACCGCTACCCAAAGTTGCTCTCCGTGGTCCGATTGGTACCGGCTTACTACTCCCACCGCATAGCGTATATCCGGTCCGGTACATAGCATAGCATACATGAGACTACCTACCGCCGAAGCATAAGGTATCCTACTCATGCGTTCTCTCGCCGTCAGAGTTTGAGGAGATTGCTTCTCGCAGAGATGAATCCCATGCCCGAAGGGTATAATTCCCCTCTTTGAATTCTCCATGCTAAACCCGGCAAGTATTTTGTCAATGTATTGAGCCCGGGATAATGCCAAAACCCCGTTCTTCCTGGCCTCGCAAGAGTTTAATACCAAGAACATAATTGGCTTCCCCAGGTCCTTCATATCAAAATGTTTGCTCACCAGGTTTTTATGCCCAACAATACCTCTCGTATCATTTCCGATAAGGAGTATATCATCCACATAAAGTACCGTAAAAGGATACCGCATTACCTTGGATCCTTTTATACACACACGGCTCATCGACTTTTCTCAAAGCCATAAGACTCAATGGCTTGATCAAATCTCGATGTTCCATGATCTGGATGCTTGCTTAAGTCCATAAATGGACCTCTCGCAACTTGCATACCATTTCTTCTTGCCCTTTGGCCGTAAACCCTTTTGGTTGCCGCATATAGATTTCCTCTTCCAAATTTCCATTTAGAAAAGCAGCTTTTGACATCCATCTCGCCAAATCTCATAATCAAGATTGGTCGCAAAATGCCTAAGAGAATCCGAATAGACTTGAGCATGCAAACCGCGAAAAGGTTTCATCATAATCCACTCCTTCTCTTTGGGAGTACCCTTTCGCCACCAATCTAGCTTTGAAGGTTTCAACCTTCCCGTCCGATCTTCTCTTTCTCTTGTAAATCCACTTACACCCAATGGGTCTTACCCCTTTAGGTGCATCTACAAGAGACCAAACCGAGTTGGAATACATAGAATCCATTTCACGATTCATAGCCTCGAGCCATTCCCGAGCATCAACATCTCCTAGTGCTTCGTCATAACTCGTGGGATCACCATCTTCTGCGATGATGTCATCCTGATTTGACTCACCCAACAAGAGATATCTTGCAGGTTTACGAATCAATCTCCCACTACGACTTTGTCGCACTTGATGTCGTGCATCTACAAGGGGGTCCACATTTTGTGGGTTGACAACTTCTAGATGAGGACCCTCATTAAGTGGATCAACTAATTCATGATTTTGTTCTTCATTTAGTTGATTTTGTTCTTCATTTAGTGAACATCATGCTGAACTTCTCGTTCTCGTCTCGGTTCCCGTGTATGTTCGATACATTTTCCCCTCTTTGAACAACCACAGAACAAAAGCCGGAACCCCTCGAGGTTGAGGTGAAACTTGATCCGAGACTAGCTCATCAAGAATAACCTTACTTCTTGGCTTATAGTTTGTCATATAGTCCTCCTCTAAGAAAGTCGCGTGAGTGCTCACTATGACCTTCTTTTCTTTTGGACTATAAAACAACCAACCTCTCGGTTCCTTTAGGATAGCCTACAAACATGCATACTTCAAGACGCGAGTCCATCTTGTCCGGTTTCTGTTTCAAGACATGTGCCGGAGCACCCCAAATTCGAATATGATTCATGGTGGGCTTACACCCTTTCCACAATTCTATTGGTGTCTTTGAAACCGACTTGACGGAGCTAAGTTCAATAGATACATAGTCAAGCTTCTAAGGCATATCCCCGCAATGAATCGAAAGTGATGAATAACTCGAGCATAGATCTTGTCATTTCTAAAAGGGTTCTATTTCTCCTTTCAAAGAACTCCATTCTCACGGGGTGTCCCCGGAGAAGATAATTGCGAAACTATCCCCTCCTTGGTCGTAAGACCCGAACTCTCCGATAGGTATTCACCCCCTCGATCGATCGAAGAGTCTTGATTTGAACACCTAGATGCTTTTCTCGCTCTCACCTTGAACTCTTGGAATTTTCCAAAAGCTTCGACTTGTGACGCATCGGTACACATGTCCAAATCTAGAGTAATCATCAAGAAATGTGATGAAATATCGATACCCGCCTCGGCATGGACATTTATTGGTCCACATACATCGCATGTACCAATTCCAAATGAAGTGTGGCACGTTTTCCTTTGGCCTTGAAAGATCTCTTGGTCATTTTACCCTCTAAACAGATTCACACACCGGTATCGGCTCAAAGTTCAGGATTTTAAAATCCCACTTTTGACCAAACCTTGGATCCTCGTTAGAGTTAATATGACCCAATCTCAAATGCCAAAGATAAGTTTCATTGGAAACTTTTCTTTTCTTTGACGAATTGATATGCTCAACATTTTTTAATTCAACATGATTAACTTCACAGGTATAGGACTAAGGAAATAAAGGCCATTGAACTTTACACTGTAACAAATAAAAGAAGATGAACTTCTTATTGAAACCGAGGAACCAAACTGAACCGTCAAACCATGTTTATCTAAACAACTAACGTAAATTAAATTCCTCTTAAAATCTGAATAAACAAACAAATCTTCTAAAACCAAAGTTCTATAATTATTAAAAGATAAAACAACTTGTCCCAATCGCTAGTGCATACAAGCTGCCCCTGCTCCAAGCTTCAAATCTCGTTGTCCTTTACTCACCGGCAAGCTTTGTTTGAACCACCGCAAAGAGTAGCAAACATGGTTAGTGGCTCCCGAATCAACGATCCATTTGTCATCGTGATTCTCCACTAAACAAGCCTCAATCACATTTAAATCACCCATACCTGGTTTTTTTATTTGTGGGCAATCTTTCTTCCAATGCCCCTTTTGTCCGCACTTGAAGCACTTGCCTTTGGTCGCTTCATTGCAAATGCTTTTGGCAACCGGAGTACCTGAATTCTTCTTTTTCTTGTTCTTGTTCTTTCCCTTGGGTTTCCCCTTAGGTTTCACAGAACTTTCACTAACAAACAATGCACTTCCTTGCTTGACTAGAGTCTGCTCAAAGACTCTCAAGCTCGTGCATCGGGCTGAGCGAGGTCAAGATTCATTTTGTTCATATTATAATTCATCTTGAATTGGTTGAAGTATTCAGTAGTGATTGTAAGAGAAGGTCAACTTTCACTTCTTGTTCAAACTTGATACCATGGTCATCAGCCTTCTTGAAGTTTGCTATCATTGTTAGACAATGATCCCGACACTTCCTCCGCATATGACCGTCTTGGTGACCGAATTCGCCGCATTTTGCCGAGCGCAGACCGTAGGTGTAGCAAACATGGCATCGAGAGTCCGGAGCATTGTTGCTCCACTCGAATTATGTTCATTTGCTCCCGAAGGTGATCAAGGCGAGATCGGCCAAAATGTAGCAAATAACCGACACATTCGCCTTCTCCCATTTTTCCTTCTCCCGCTGAAAACGAGTCCGAATCGCATCGACGCATCGCATCGCAGCAGGCCGCTACTGCATAGGGGTAGTGAGAACAAAGTTGAGCTTTTCATATTGAAGAACAATATCTAAATTGGTTCTCCATTGTCTTGTAGTTTGTACCATCCATAGGTTTTTGGCTCAAGATTGTAGCTAAAGGATTGAATGAAGACATTTTTCTGAAATTAAGGAAAAAGCACACTAATTACAAAACATAATTAACAACAAACATATATAGAGTAGTAGATTCTAATAACTACTATTCGTTTATTGTTTAACAATCCATTTGTTATCTTTACAAGGCTTACGATGGGCAAGATTCTTGTAAAACTAATATTGTTAATTTGGGCCTTCGGGCCCATTGCCGAGCCTCGATGGGAGGGTTAACAATTTTACCAAAGTTGAATGTAATTAACCATTGTTTACTTTCAAAATTATCTTTAGTATCCAAGTGTTGCCGACGATGGGCCGTACAAAACTTTACTAAAATTTTGAAAATATTAGGGTTTAATCTAGCGAAATCCGATCATCCTTATCCGATGGGGCTTCAAATGACAACCATTTCACTAATAAACCCACAATGGGGCCCGTAGGTTTTAAAATTAAAAGCTTAATTTAAAACCTTCACCCATTCAATATTTTAAGTTTAGAATTTTTAATTTCCAAGAATTTGTTCATTTTAGAGTATTCTCAGAGATCAATATCTTAATTGAAATCATCGGTACTTTAAAATCCAAATCATGATTTAGAATGAGCTTCACATGAGAATTTTAAATAACCCACAAGATATTCTCAAAAATACAATTCTCTTGGGAAATTTGTTAGATTATTTATCCTGATAACCCAAATAATCTCTCATAATAACTATACACTAGTCGATTGAAAAACATAATAGTTATCATGCATTTATGACATGTGATTATGCAACAATATGGCATCTTCCTATTCTATATGGCATGTTATTTCAAACATCACGTTTATCGTACATATAATTCATACAATTTAATAAAAGCATTAAATTAAGAAAGCAAATAACTTTAATCCATGGTTTTCCTAAAAAAAAAAAAAAAAAAAAAAAAATTTAAAAATTTAAAAAATTTTACAACTTTGGAATTTCTCTTTGTGCCGCCCATAGGATTTATCTGAAGCCCCTTCAGGGTATCCATGAGCCCAAAAGCCCAAAAACCCAATTCTTGGCTAGAAACCCTAGGACACAAAAGAGGAACCCTAGCCTTCGTCTCGCCACGCAAGCGCCAAGTCGATCTCAAAGCACGAAACCCAGGGGAAGCACCGGCACGGAGAGGCGATCAAACGGCCTCCGAAACACCCCAAAAGGGTGTCCCACGCGCCACGCGCCGCCGGCTGCCGGCGCTGAAGGCCACGCGCAGCCACTTGTGGAGGCGCGTGGCGGCGCGTGGCTGGCCCTTTGGCGGTGTTCCGACCGCCAAAATCTTCGTCTTTCCGTCCTCTTTCCATCGATATGTGGTTTGCCCAAATCCGAGATCCGAAGTCCACGAAAAGTGTCGTACAAAGTGTTGTTTGCTCATATTCTTGCGTTTCTTGATCTCCAATTTTTACAGAATTCGAAAAAATACATAGAAATTCGAAAGGAAATCATAAAAACAGCAAGGAGGAAACCTAATCATATGGGATTAGCCTCCTTGTTACAAATCAAGAATTACACGAAAGAATCTAACCATGGATTAAAGTATTCATATGATTTATAAACGATAACTACTATGATTCAAATAACAAATATAGAAATAGATGCCATCCTTTCAAAAATTATTTTCGAAGATAATCACATGAAATTTCAAAACTAGGTTCTTTTCCTCATCGCTATTGGCTCGATGCCAATTGTAGGAAACTCGATCGAAACGCGAAGCGTATCGTACCACGCGATGTAGGAAAAGATGAAACCTTTTATCGTTTTGCTTACCCGGATATTGAAGAGCTATCTCGAAAGATTCTCCACGAGCAAACCTTGTCTACGAACAAATCCTCGTATACGAACAAATTCCTCGTGCGATGATTGATCTTCCGCACTATCTCTCGAGGGGGATGAGATGGTTGTGTGGGCAACCGTTCAGATGATGAACGTCTGCCTCTAGGTTTATGTTTCTGATGAGAGCCTCCTAACTATTTGTGCGGCCGTATCTTTTCAAGCGATTGAAAGTTAGTTTATATGCTACTACACCCAAGGCCTAACCCTAATCCACATGGGCCTTAGAGTTCTTGGGTTGTAGTCTCAATTAAGCCTTATTGGGCTTAAGTGACCAAAGAAGACATTAACCCAACAAATATTGATAAAGTATATCAATTCACATGGCTTTACGTTCAATATTTATAAAGTTTATCAATTCACATGGCTTTATGTTCAATATTAATATAATTTCGACTAGCAAGGCTTCAAATATTAGTTGCCAGTTTTCGGTAATACAATAAACTTTTATAACCATGCAAGGCAAAAGCACACAAATCCGTCAATGATGAGTTGAGAGAATTTATTTAATTTTTTTTTCTCCCAATAGTGAATCATCGTCGTATTTGTGTTTACATGGCCTCAAGGGAATACACAAACACACACCTATGAATTATGGGCCTAAAGTGGACAATATAAAAAATGAAACGCTGAGATGTTATAATTAGTATCAAAGTTAGGCTCAAGGCCCTAAGGCTATGTTTAAAGTGGTTCAAATTTCAATTTTTATTATTATTATATTTAACTTCTATATTATTATTGCGTGACGACAGTAGTTAATAGTTCTTTTTATTTATATATCGAGATCAATTCATCCATTAAAAAATTCTTAGACTTTGTATCTGAACATCAATTACTAACATTTCAAAATTACCGTCGTCTAATTCATTTCAGTAATAAACAGTAGGTCTTTTATTCGCAATCTGGTGTATGTAATTATGTGTTCATGCGTCACAATATCTAATGCTTAATTTTTAAGTTTATCACTCAAATTTTATTTCTAAGGAAAATAAAATATTATAAATAAATATCAGACACAACAATTGAAGATAATTAACTAGAGTAGAGTAGCAATACGTTATTTATAGAGCTGAGAAATAGGGCTCACTCTTTATGGGTCAGGGCCTAAAAGGGTTTGCCTTTTTAGGTCCAGGGGTAAGACAAACAATTGTTTTTCAAGGTCCGATTCTTGAGCATAAGGGTTAGCCTTGTAGGGCCGGAAGCCATTTTTACAAACATTAATTATTTTTTTTGTGTTTTTTAAAGAAATATAATCAATAAATTACGACATTACAACAAAAGAAGAAGAAGAAGAAGAAGTCGTTGGTCTCATTCAAACACGGGGACAAATCAACAAATTCGAGACATGAACGATGGATGAGACAACGAAGGTTGCAACAATGACAATGCGAGACGGTGAGGAACGAGACGACGAGGGCTCCGATAGTGCAAGATGAGTTTCGACCTTCGATACTTGTAGACAAAGCAACACATTAGGAGGAAGGAGAGGACGAGACTCGAGAATGTTTGAGAAATAGAGGAAGTGAGACTCCGACTTTGTCAAGTCGGAGACGTGAGCAATGATCGGTGAGCCGGCAAGATGTACCAAGGAAGGAAAGGGTTTGAGGGATAGAAGAAGTGAGACTATGAGAGTGAGAGAGCCCGAGGTGCAAAATTCAACAATTTTAGGGTTAAGGAAGGGCAAGTCAGAAAAGCAAAAAAAAAAAAAAAAAAAACTAAAATAAAATGCCTTAACAGGGCATGCTTTGCCTCGGCCTTGCAAGGTTGAAGACCCGACACCTTTTGGATGCTCCAATATAAGTCTACCTCTTGACTTGAAAGGGTTTAAACGGGTCAGCCCAATTTCTTAACTCTAGTTATTGAACATGTAGTCTGTAATCAATATATATATATAATAGAATCTCAAATAAAGCAATAAGAATCTAGTAGCTAATTAATCCTTTTTTTTTTTTTTTGTCGGGCCAACATCTAGTAGCTAATTAATCAATTCCATATCTTCTAACATAAAACGAATAACATCAAAATAAAAAATATAGTATATATTATTTTTATAAATTATAAACTTTAGCAATTCACATGGCTGTATGTTCAATATTAATTTAATTTCGATTAGTCAGGCTTCAAATATTAGATGCTAGTTTTCGGTAACAATAAACTTTTATAACCATGCAAGGCAAAAGCACACAAATCCGTTAATGAGTTGAAAGATTTTTTATTTATTTTTTCCTCCCAATAGTGAATGATCGTCGCATTCATATATATATAACACTGTCGGGTTGGGGGAAAAAAGGAAATGTTGTCGGAAAATCAATTTGGTCCGTTCAATATGTATTTGATTTTATTTTTTCCTATGTATTTCCAAACCTAAAGGAGCTGGTCGGTAATATACTGATAAAGTCATAAAGCAAGAATTATTGAAAGATTCTGATAAATATAAATTCATAAATACGAATTATTGATGCCTGCCGACCTGATAGAAAAAAAAAAAAAAAAAGAGAGAGAGAGGGAGAGACTTTAAATTTTTTTTTTTTAAGTTGAGATATTTATTTAGTCATGGGATTTATTTTTTGCCAGAAATTTAGCTATATGCTACACCGGTATGCTGATGAATTCAGTTACGGTTTTACGCCAGCTTATTGCCCATTTCGATTGCCTTTTTTTAAAAAAAATTAAAAAAATTAAATCAGCTTTATAGGCATAGATTATATATGAAAAGATATTCAAACTTTCGAAAAATATAAAAAAAAAAATATAAGTAAAGAGATATAAAAACATAAGACAATGCTATGTGAAAATATTGTTGATTAGTGATACTCATCAGTATTTTGCCATAACAAACGATATGTTCAACAAACATTTTCATGTGAGTGTGTCTGGAAAATTTTATTTTGCAATAAACATAAAATAAGCAAAAATTAATATTTAAGCTCGAATAATTAACAAAAACAAAGCGTGCGTTTTGGGTGGAATATATATTAATTGAATATTTGTTACCGTACAACAAACAAGGGTTGTGAACACTAAATTATTAGCCTAAATGAGGCGAATAAAACAAATAAATAAAATATAGTTTCAGCATTTTGTATGGACACCATAATCTTATATCTCCTTCTTTTCGATTCTTTAACACATTCTAAATGTTGCTTTCAAAAGGCTGAAGTACAATTAGCTGCTACTTAACTCAATTGATTACTAATAACTACTAATTGTCTTTCAAAATTTTGGGGAAAATTTATAATAACATATTAACTCATAACCCTAATATAAGAACTTCTTCATATCAGTTAGATATATAAAACCTCAATACACTTTTATTTTTCAAATTTATAATTTTTTTCCCTCTAAAGTATCATATTGATTTTAAAGGGTTTCTATCTAAGAATAGTTATAATAAAATAAAATATTTTATGAAAGTCAACCTCGATTTGTTATAAATTATTAACATAACTAATTTTTTTAACCTACTTAAATTAGTTAACTAGGTTTTATATTAAAGGCCATATGTAGTATTCATTAAAATAGCTTAATACGACCGCCGGCGTTGATGCTAGTAGAAGGAGCTTTGATTACTAAGTATGAATAAGGTTTCATGTTCAAACAAGAGGTGCAAGCTATTGAAGACAATATTATTTGAGATACTGTGAGGCACTAAACATAAGACTTTAACAAGTGGAGATTAGAAGTTCAAAAAGCATAGACACTTTAATGAGTGGAGATTAGAAGTTCAAAAAACATAAACACTTTAATGAGTGGAGATTTGAAGTTCAAAACTTAGTTCGTTGTAGTATTATTGTAACTTAATCCTACCTAAGTACCCAATATATATATGTTGAATAGTTCTCCTTTGGTCCTAGAATATCATATAGTTTGTAGTATAAATTACATTATAAAATATATCTTATATTTAAGACTATTGGTAGTAGTAATCATTTTCAAATTTTTTTTTTTTTTTTTTTTTTTTTTTTTTTTTTGGAGGAGAGTCCATTTGTGAAAATTGATGAGGGTAATTAGGGAAAGATAACGATTGGATGGGTGAAGGAGGGCAAACAAAGATACCAAATCTTCAAAAACTCAAAAGGCAGGATAGATCCTCTAACGTTTTCCCTAGGCGGGTCCCACTTGTGGGCCCTGACTCAGACCTCTTCTTAACTTCCTTCTTTGCGCGCCGACGACAACCCCACTGGCCACATCTCGCCGAAGCTGTCTTCTCTCGTAAATCCCACTAACCCTTAAGGCTAAAGTCGTCTTTTCAGCCTCCCCAATTTTTCTCCGACGACCCTTTTATTTTAATATTATTACCAGCGCGGCACAAATTACCCCATTTAAGACCGCCCGGAGTGAAAATCTCCGTTCTCCCCCATCCCCATTTCACTGTTTCATTTTTTATTCACAAAGGCAAGTACTAGTTAAATTTATTTATTAAGTATTTTATCTATTTTTTTTACTACATAATTTTATAATATAATTATTTTCATTTAATTAAAAATAAATACTATATATATAAGGTTTTCTTCTTCAGTTAACTGTTTGAATGGAATTTGAAAAATAATAATATGATTTTTTATTAATCAATATTTAGTAGATATACAAAGACTACTTCCCGTTCTTAAAATAATAGTCCATTAACTTTTTTAGTGAAATATTAAAAAACAGCTAAATAAATTGTTTAATTATAATTATATGTTTTGAATCATTAGATTAAAGTACAAGTCTACAAATTAAATAAATTAGTTTGGAGGAAAACAATAATATAAATATTTTAATATAACTTATCTAGCTTTTTCAAATTCTCCAAATAAAAGTCAAGTAACTTTTATATTTAAGATCAAAAGGAATATTATTTTTTAGTACTCCTTCCGGTCCTAATTATAGGAACACTTTTGTAGTACAATTTTACATTACAAAAATGTTCTTATAATTAAAATCGGACGTAATACAAGCTAATGCTTAGGAGTGGGATCGAGCTCTCATTATAGTGCTGCATTTTACATTACAAAGGTCGTGTTTATAAGATTGTCCACATAATTGGTGGGTTTCTCCTCGTCCCTCCTTATGGTATTTTAAAATATATTTTTTACAAGCTAATGCTTTTTAAAATCCTCAGGAGTGGGATCAAGCTCTCATTATAGTCCTGCACAAGGCATTCTTGGTACCACTCAGTGAAGAGGTCGTTGGCTTTACGGGAGAGTTTATAAGATTGTCCACAAGTATGTTTTTTATGTGTGTTTGATATATTGTTTTAAAGCTTTATCGATGATTGTAAAAGGATGGTTTTTATATATAAAGAAGTTTAGGTAAGTTAGATTTTAAAGACTCATTACAACAATGCATGCCTTCAAGTTCATGAAATATTTACAAAGGTACCTATAAATCACCTATCGATAATATACTCATTAGCCAAGATTTAAACTTATAATTTTATGTATTATAACTTCCTTATTAACCAAACTTTTATTGTGTATTCTAAAAGGTTAGTACTTGAAGACAAGCTGGGGAAAAATGGATGGCACTCTATAAAACAATATAATTAAATATTTCACTTCCATAATATTATAGTCCTACATTATTTTTTGGGAAGAATTTCAAGAAAATACTATTTGAATTCAAAATATTAAATAAGTGATTTCATAACAAAAAAAATATATTAAATATTAATTATTTTTTTTTAATTTTTATCAATCTTATTTATTAACAAAATTTTAAAATTTAGTGATATTTTTATGTTATTCGCGGTTTTTTTCTTTGCATACAAAACATTTTTCCTCTTTATTACAGGAAGACGAAGGCATGGTGCACTTATGTAATTTCAGCACAAACCAAGGGCAAAATAGTCATTGATGACGTTTGGTAATGGGAATTAGCAATGCCCCCTATATAATCCGATGCGATCCCCGAGGAGAATCTTGAGCCCCGCCTTCCTCTCCTTTCTCACTAACACACCCACACACCATAGTAGTGCGAGGTCAGAGAATAGACCATTTTTACAAAAAAAACTCTCTCTCTCAAAGTCCCCCAAAAACCAAAGTAAGAAGCTTCCATGTTTCTTTGAGCTGCTGAGAGCAAGTTTCGTTTTGTTTCTGATAGCTGATATCGTTCTCTCAGGTGTGGTATATACAATTCTGTTATGTTTCTAACTTTTGATTACCTTTCATTGTTAACCTTTTTCAAAAAGTCTCATTTGCTTCAATTTGCCTTTGAAAAGCTTTTCTTACACAGTCTTGTTGGTTATCGTCTTCGTTTTTGTAGAGATTGAAGCAAAACCCAGATGAATTCTGCCGCCTTTTCTTTCAATTTTCTATTGATACTTTACTAGGAACCAAACTGGGCATGATTCCGTTGACTTCTTTTTCTTTCATTTTTTTTTTAAAAAAAATAGAATTTTCTCGAGCAATTGAAGAAGTTCGCGTTCTTCTATTCTGAGTTCTCTGTTTTCTCATACTGCTAATTATCTCTAAGTAGGCCTTGATTTGCTACCTGAAATCTCATCTTTTTAGACTACTTTCTGCCTTCGTCTTCTTTTCTTATGGACCCCCCCTTTTCTGTTTCAATTTTTACATTTTGCTTTTTGTGTTTTTTACAGTTCCGGTAGTCGTTAAAATTGATTATTGATCACTGTACTCTCTTTCTTGTCAATTCTAACTCAAATTGTCGAAATTCCTCAGTTTGATGCCTGTTCTTCTTCACATCAATTGGATATAGTTTTGAAGAATAGTCTCCTCCCTCCCTGTGTGCTTGTTTGTGCATGTGAAAGATGTGTTGACTTAAATTGACTTTCGTCGAACCAAGCAAAAACGGAATTATCAAAACTGAGAAATTTTATCTAATTGTTTCGGACATCAGATTGTTTCTGAATTGGTTTCTTTTCCCTCCACTCCCTGTTCATTTTTCCTGTGGGCTGCAAAGTTTTCCTTTTCTCTGCTCTTTTCACAAATGAATCATACTGTTTATTTTTATCCTGTCCTCCCCCCTCCCCCCCCTCTTTTTTTTCCTGATGCAATGTATTTTAATATGTTTTGGCCTTTTCTGCAATCACTCTCTATATACTGACTGTTTCCTTATCCCACTTTTTTCTATTCGGACCAACATTTGATGAGTCTGAACAAAACAAGAAGAATAATTGTTTGGAGTATTGTCTATTTGACTCCGAATGCTTTCTTTTCTTTCTGAATAGCTGCACTTGAAGGTGTGTGAATGAAAATGTTGGAGAAGGTGGAAGAATTCAACATGGAGAAAGTGATTGATGAATTTGAGGCACTAACAAAGGATGCTGAAAGGGTTCAGAGGGAGACTCTTAGAAGGATCTTGGAAGACAATGCTTCAGCTGAGTATTTGCAGAATCTGGGTCTTAATGGAAGAACTGATCCTGAGAGTTTCAAGGCTCATGTCCCACTGGTTACCCACAAGGAATTGGAGCCTTATATCATGAGAATCATTGACGGCGATGCCTCTTCAATCCTCACAGGAAAGCCGATCACAACAATGTCTTTAAGGTCAGGATAATTTTCCCCCTCAAACCATTTCAGCGGCTATTAGTTGAGTAGATTCTCATCGAGATGTTCTTGCAGTTCTGGAACCACACAGGGAAAGCCAAAGTATGTACCTTGGAATGATGAATTATTTGAAACTACAATGCAGATATATCAGACCTCTTTTGCCTTTAGGAACAGGTATTCAAGTTTATTTTTCCTTGTTGGCTTCATTTGTTTAGCAGGAAAACATTTTCAGGAAAGGATTTTCTTGAAACATTCTAAGACCCAGTGAATTACATTTTTCTTCTGTTCTTGATTCTCTTTACAAAGCTTTTTTCTGGGAGGTGTAGCTGACATAATCTTATTACGCAGAGAGTTCCCTGTAAAAAATGGGAAAGCTTTGAGCTTCATTTACAGCAGCAAGCAGTTCAAAACAAAAGGGGGTTTGGCGGCTGGAACTGCTACAACCAATGTGTTCCGAAATGCACAGTACAAATGCGCGATGAAGGCCCTTCAGTCCCCGTGTTGCAGCCCAGATGAAGTAATATTCGGTCCTGATTTTCATCAATCATTGTACTGCCATCTGTTGTGTGGCTTAATTTTCTGTGAGGAGGTGCAGCTGGTGTCCTCTACATTTGCACATAGCATTGTCTATGCATTTAGAACCTTTGAACAAGTATGGCAAGAGCTCTGCACTGACATCCGAGAAGGGGTCCTCACGAGCAGAGTTACCGTTCCATCCATTCGAATGGCCATGTCCAAACTTCTGAAACCAAACCCAGAGTTAGCTAACCTGATTGAAAAGAAATGCATGGGACTGAGCAACTGGTATGGGTTAATACCAGAGCTTTTCCCCAATGCTAAGTACGTTTATGGGATCATGACTGGGTCAATGGAGCCTTATTTGAAAAAGCTGAGGCACTATGCTGGGGAGCTGCTTTTGTTGACTGCTGACTATGGGTCTTCTGAAGGATGGATTGCAGCAAATGTTAACCCAAAACTACCCCCTGAATCGGCCACTTATGCTGTGCTTCCTCACATCGGTTACTTTGAATTCATCCCTCTCACTGAGCTGGAGCAGACCAAGTTCCTCTGTGTTGATCCTCAGCCGGTGGGCCTGACTGAGGTGAAGGTTGGTGAGGAGTATGAGATTGTTATCACCAATCCAGCTGGTACCGGATTCTTCTCTAGCTATTTATTTCTTTTAGGTGTTCAATCAGGAATAAGGACACTTACATGCTTCATTCATCTTTCAATGCATTAATTTTGACTGGAAAATGAAACTCCTTCACAACTGCTTTTAGAAAATAACCTGCTTGGATTTTATCAAATTTTCTTTCTTCTATTTTGTCAAGTGGGTGCTGCTTATACCACCATTTATTATATGTCCTATATGGGACCTACTAGACTTGATTTTTTTCTTGCTGATTTGTAAAGTTGTCTACCTAATCAGATTAATGTAACATGCGGGGTAGTCTTGCAGGGTAGGTGTTTGTTGGTTATTGGCTGCTAATGTTGGATTTGCATATTCTCTGTCTCCTGCAATTAGATTCTGTACCTTGTTCTTATCTTCTCGTTCATTTGAGCTTTTCACTGTCAGCATGGTTGAAGCCATTTTTGAACTCATTCTTTAAGATTTAACTGCGGAAAAGCATGCTTACAGAATCCTCACATACTCATACTTGATATATATTTTACAAACTTTCTGGACGTCAAAGCTGAGTTGAATGTACTAAAAACATGCCATAGCTGGATTGTGTTGAGCTTGATCGGTTGAGTATTTGTTCATCTTGTTCATCATTCTGACAGCTTCTGATACAATTTACAGGTCTGTATCGGTATAGGCTGGGGGATGTGGTGAAGGTCGTGGGGTTCCATAACTCAACTCCAGAGCTCAAGTTTGTTCGTCGTAGTAGCCTTCTGCTTACCATTAACATTGACAAGAACACCGAGAAAGATCTGCAGATAGCTGTAGAGGCAGCAGCCAAGCTAGTGGCAGGAGACAAATTGGAAGTAATTGACTACACAAGCCATGTTGATGTGTCCAGTGAGCCAGGTCACTATGTCATCTTCTGGGAGATCAATGGGGAAGCAAGTGACGAGCTACTCAGTGAATGCTGCAACTGTCTGGACAAGTCTTTTGTCGATGCAGGCTACACTAGCTCTCGCAAAACCAACTGCATTGGGCCCCTCGAACTCCGGGTTGTAAGGAGAGGAACATTCCAGAAGATATTAGATCACTTCCTAGGATTAGGAGCTGCTGTTAGCCAGTACAAGACACCAAGGTGTGTAGGTCCTACACATGGTAAAGTGTTGCAAATCTTGAATGAGAATGTCGTGAAGAGCTATCTCAGTACCACTTTCAACTGATGAAATAACTGTTGGAAATATAGCAATTTGAAAAGCTTTCTTAGTTTATATATAAATGATGGGTGATCATTATCGATAGAAATCCACGTGTAATGTTGGTGACAAGAAACTAACTAATGGTGGAACTATCTATAACAGTCTGATATGCATATGAATACGTATTTAGTTCTCATACATTGAATAGAATAATTCAAAGTGGAATCCATTTACAACAAGCAAATGAGTTATGAGTAGATTCATTTAATATGACAATATTCCTAGTTCTTAATCATGACCAACTTGTCTTGTTTATTCTTGCGTAAACCTAGTCAGCCTTTCAGTTAAAAAACTTGGAGAGTTAAATTCAAACTTGGGACAATGATGTTTGCTGAAACCTACCACGTAAACACCTCAAGAGCCAAAGGAAGTAAAATAATATTAACTGAAGGGGATAAGGGTGACTTCAAATGAAAGATTCAACCAAGCAATCATTTAGTCAGACAAACAACTAAATTAGTCAAACAATCAAGTAAACTATCATATCATTGGAGATAGCCATACCTAATGATGACTCCCATTTTCAAAAGATTTGACATATATTTTAACATATTTGAGCAGATATCAGTTCTAAATTAACGAGATTATTTTAAGGTTTTAAGATATATCAATTTAGTTGCATCATTTATGTGATTTCAATTTAAAATATAAGTTTAAGAACGAAATAATAATTACAAGATAATAGTGGGAAGTTTTTTTTTTTAAATAAAAAATGTTAGGTTATTTTATTAATATTATTATAATAATAGTTTCCACTCGTTTTTCTAACCCGCCACCACAAGTCACTGAGTTAAAGATAAATAGAGGAGGAAGAGGCGAAGTTTTTGGAGAATTATCCATCATCTCCTTCAATCAAGCAAGAAGAAGAGGTTACCTGAGGAGAGAGAGAAAAATGTTCGGATTCTATTATTCTTCTTCATGAGAGGATGAGAGAGGACTCTAAAGAGAAGAAAGCTAAGTAGCTGTAGAACCAAAGGGAAGAGACAGAGCTGAGAGGACTCCATTGAGTGTTTTTATCTTATTCATTTTTCTTTTTCTCATGAATTCTGAATCTATTTTTGATATTGCTAGAATGAGATTGATTAAATCTATGTGTGGCTAATTTTGTCGTTGCAACTTGCAACCTAGAGGACTATAAACTTGTAGGTGAATTATACTTTGGTTTCACTTATTAGTTATATTTTAATGCTAATTTTGGTTATTTAATCTTATCTAATTTTTATCTACTTAGTACTTGATCACCATTAACTATGAATTTGGATAATTTATATTAGCCTTGGGAGAGGGATCTTAATTAGACCATATGATTGAGTAATATGGGATTATATACCTATTGGACACAGATAATTATGTTAGAGTGAAATTGAATTATTAGAGCCTCTTAGATAACTATGGTAAGAATAACAATTTCAACTTGAGAGAGGGGTATAACTGTATAAGTGATCAAGAGATATTTACATCTATTAATACTCTAAATTAACAAATTGACATTGAAACCAATTAATTAGTGAAAACAAAGTTTATGAAATTAATAAGGGATTAGTAACTCATGTATTGCTTGTTTGATTATTGTGATAGCTTGTTTATTTTAATTTTAATTTCTTTTCACTCATTTGAATTCAATTTGGGTTGCTCAACTTAAACAAAAGTGTAAAATTAGTGTTTAACTAAAATTTGGTGTTTAATAACACTTTATTCACTTTTATTATTTGATCTTACGGAATTTTTGGTTATAATTTTTTCCCTATCACCTAAAAAGGGGAGCTACATAAACTACAAGAGCTTATTATATCAAACTTTAGATGGATTTAGATGGATTGTTAATTAAGAGATCCTGTTTAATTACTTCATTGATAGTTCTCTTTGGTCTTTGGTTTGCCTTTTTTCAAATGACTCTACACTGTCCAATCTACCCTCTTTATTAGTGCCTCCAATTGCCTTCTTTATAAACACCTCAAATGATTTTTTACGTCTTTTTCTTTATTAGGCGCCAAGCCTTCTCTTCCTTTGATATGTTTATTTTGAAATATATATATATATATATATATATATATTTTTTTATATGACCACATATCCATTTTAATATGATCATTTCGGCTACCCCAACCTTATAATCATGTTGTCCCTTTAGAGCCCAATTGCTTGTCTTATATTAGTTTGATAAAACTTTTCCTTAAACTTATCAAGTACTTTCTTATCAAAATAACTCTAGTAGCCTTTTTTACTTAAACCAACTAGCTTATATCATATTCTATAGAAAAGTAAGGGTTATCACAATTTGGTTACTTAAGTTTATCCTCATTTTAGTTTTGATTCCTCAAGCTGCAAACTATAGGTAGTGGCGGAACCAAATTTTTTTTTTAGTCCGGGCCAAAAAATAAACATATTGAACTACTTCTTTTAGTTCTTATTATAAGGCACCAATTAATAAGTATATTTGATCATGTTTATAAGACACTTGCTTGTTTCCAAATAGCATTAAATATTTTTTTCCATGTATAATCATAATTAAAAAGGTAGTGATATTAGAGTTTAGTGTAATTAATAGGGATAATATTGAAAATTACTTAAATTTTAGGATAAATTTAATGACTTTAACTGTTTTATTGACTTGTGAGAATTGTTAGTTGGTTCCTTAAATAAGGACCAAAGAGAGTATTTACTAAATAGTATCAAATAACCTTGAAAATACAAATAAATAATAACCGATAATTATAAATCAAAACAATATATAAGATGATTCAAACATTTTTGGTATTTCAAACAAGAATTTTACTTTCCCCTCACAGCACAATGAGTAATAAAACAAACATTATCTTTATAGAGAAGATAAAAAATTAGCTCGGGCCAAATTGGTGACCAAATAAAATATCATATAATAAATACATATATATACTAACAAATTTTATAAGATCAGCCGGAGCCAGCTGGGGCCTATCACTACCTTCCGCAGTTTTAATTCCTTAAGTTTCATTTTGTTGAAACGTTGATCCTTAAAATTCAATAAAAATCTGGACCATTTTGCCTTTTGAAGGATTAAAACCTATGATTTGAAACATAAGAGATCAAAGCTAAAATGAAGACAAACTTAAGGTATCAAAGATTATATTGACCTAGAAAATAAAATAAAAATATCTAAGCTACTCATTGTGGAAGGTGATGCCGATAAGTGGTTGTTGCAGAGAGTGGAAGACAGAAAGCAGGGGGACAGAACCAACTTAGCCAAAGTAGGATAAAATGCTTGCTTGCGCGTGCTATCCTTTTTATTTTGTGCTCATCGCTCAGAGGACTAACCATGAACCAGTCAAATGATCCCATCGTAACACACGGCAAAAGATTAGAACAAAAAGACAAAGCTTTGACCATGATTCTTCTTCTTTGTAGCTTTAGAGAGAGAGAGAGAGAGAGAGAGCGACTGTGATTAGAAGGCCAATTAGAGATATTTAAGAATAAATGTGGAGATAGAAAAGTATAGTTAAGTGGATGTTCCAATGAAAGAAGATAGTGGACTCTAGAATGGGAAAGTCATTATCAGCAAAAGTGATGGGTTCATTATTACTTCAAATAAGATGAAAGATCCATGAGAGGCCAGTTTATGGTTCTTCTTCGGCTGGTTATTAAGGCAAACAGTTTGAATCTTTTTAAAGTTTTGGGGTTTTGTGGATAAGATTAAGCATTTTGAATGAATTTCTTTGATGCTTTCGCTAGATCTTCCATGTACTTTCTTGAAAGCTTCTTTTTAGAAAGATAGGAAAGTTATACTCTTTGATAACACTTTTTTCAAGTTTTATCACTTGATTGAGTTCAAAAGGAAGCCCAGATGAAAGCGGGGAATCTAGAAACATATAGAGTATTGATTATACTCGAAAATTAATATATTTGTTTTTGTTCTACAAATATTAAACAAGTGTCATTGATTTGTGTTAGTTTTATTATGTTTTCTTCAAATATTGAAATTGAAAAAGAAAATTCTCAATGAACTATAATTCACTTTTAACTGCTATATATGTGAGGTTGCTTCAGTTATTGCAATAATTTGATTGATTTGCTACTCAAATTTTACACTGATTTTTTTTAACGTAATGAAAATACTTTGAGATTAAAAGAAACGAGTGAGAACATGTCCCATGACACCTCAAAGAATATCTTAATTTTAAAAAATTGAATTGTTGAAAATGATGTGTGTGTGTAGAGGGATCTACAAGAAGTCGGCAAAAAATACCGGTATTTTTTATATGACTTTTGTCCCTATAAATAAGCAAGAAATCATCAGCAAATAATAATAAGGGGAAAATTTCAAGTAATCCCTATGGAAGAGATTTTATTTCAGTCAACCCTCAAAAGATTTTGAAATTTTATTACACCCCTTATGTCAAAATGAAATTATGTTTTATAGTTGAAAAGACAATGATACTCTTACTTTATTTTTTCTTAAGGCCATTTACAAAACAAATAAATAGATTCAAAATAAATCAGGAAGTTAACAAGAATATTATTTTGACCATCACAAGACAAATAAGGATATTCACAAAAAAAATAAAAATATTTACAAGATAAATAAATAAATTTAAAAAACTTAGGGAGTTTAAAAAAAATTGGCCATTTACAAGAAAAATAAGAGAATTTACAAAATAAATAAAGGCATTTACAAGACAAATAAGTGGATTCAAAAAATAAAACAAGGACATTATTGTCTTTTCACCCACAAAACTTAATTTTATCTTGACATAAGGGTACTGAATTTTCAGGCTTCAATAAAATAAAATCTCTTCTATGAGATAATAGATGAACCAGCTAGCATGACTTGAAATGAATTTACTAAATGATTGTAGTAATAATCTCCAATTGATACATTAGGATTACACACAGATCCACTTGACTTAAAAAAAAAAAAAAACTTTTAATTTCAACCCATTCATTGTATCATTTGTTAGTTTCATCATTAAGTAAAAAATCATTTATAAATTGCTAGTTCCAATCTAAATCTACAACATCCGACAGATTATATTGTTTAATGAGAACTAAACCTATTGTTTAAAGCCAATTGATCTGTCATATTCCCAGACCTACCCGAAGCAAATTATTTTCTAATTTCAGAATTTTTTTTTAAAATCTGATTTGTCCTATTCCATGGCCGATCTAAACTTTAAAAGATGAAGATTTTTGAGAAGCTCTTGGCACTTTCACAGATTAAAAAAAAAAAAAAGAAAAAGATGACAAGAAGTTGTGAGGAAGAAAAACAAGAAGAAGAAGAATCAGGTATGGGCATATGGGATTGTGGGAGTCCATTATATGATTCATATGAATTGGTCTCTCTCTCTCAGGTGATAGAAAGACACATGATGGTTTTACCATCTCTTGAAGGGTCAAAGCAGATCAAAACACAGTTTTATGATGTCCAACGTTTGAGATCTTCTGGGAATCATCGAAGTTCTTCCATGGCGAGTAGACTTAATGGGTTTTTGATGAATTGGCTGTGGAAGAGGAGGAAGAAGAAGAAGGAAAAGCAGAGGAAAATGGGAAAGCGGGTTTTCTGGGATTTGTGACACAATTGATGAGTGGAAGAAATAGAAAGCAAAAATGGTAGCTTTTTCACATTTTTATTTCTCATCTACACATTATTCTCTTGTGTGCTTTGTTGTATTGTAGCCATCAAACTCCAATGTAAGGCATCAAAAGTGTATTAAGGTTCGATTACTATGTAATTCTAAACATCATCATCCTTCTCATGGATCTGATTCTGATCCTTTCTTTTGTTTTATTTCAAAGAAAGAATGAAATAAAATTATTCACATAATTGACATCAGCTTCAACATTTCAGCATTTGTATATATTATTCAGAAAATTAGTTAAAAGCTAGAGTATTTGTTAAGATTTTCTTAAAATGCCTTCTTTAATCATTTGCTGGAATTACCCTTGATAAAGAATCTCTTGACATATACAATCAGTACTAATAATCAGTAAAAAATATTTCAAAATTAGAATATATAAATTTAAAGTTAGTCTTCTGACTAGCTTATATATTTAAGAAGTGAGAGCATATAATAATATGCATGTACGTCTTTGAGAAATACGATGGCAGGCTATTTCTTTGGAGCAATGTTGTGGGACGTAAATGGGTTCACTCTAAGGATCCGTTTGGTTTACAGGCTATTTAACTTTGGAAAACACATTTGGTGTTGCCAGGGACGTGAAAATTAGGGGCGAAAATTACGAGAAAAAAAATTCAGGTTCACTGAAAATTACAAAACTGAACCCAAAATTTTAGGAAATTATACTTGGACGCATAAATATTTCAATATTTTCATTTTAGTCCATTTTTGACACTTTTAAATAGGGACTAAATTGAAAAGATTGAAATTTTTATGAGATCAAAGTACAATTTCCATAAAAATTTGGTCCAATTATGTAATTTTAGGGGCGGGGCCACCCCTAGCCCCCCAAATCCGCCCCTGCCGAGGAACCCAAATTTCGGCCCACACCGGCCCACCACTCTTCCCTCATATGTGGGAACTTGAAATCCCACAAAAAAAAAAAAAAAAATTAGTGGGATCTCAAATTCTCACGTCATATTCACTTTTTTGGACAAATTTACCCCCGAAATTCCAACTTGACGGGAAAGTTTGAATTTGACGATTTTTTTTTTTTTCACGAGTTCGAACTTAACAAGAACATTTTTTAAAAAATATATATATTTTAGCAAAAAAAAAACATTTTTCTTTTTATTTTGAATTAATTTCTTTTGAGGGTAAAATAGACATTTCCTAATTCTTTACCAACTACCAACCCTTTCATTTTCTTCCTACCAAATAACTCAAGCCATCTTTCCTCATCTTTCAAATCTTCCTTTCCTTTCCTTTAAAGTTTCTTTCCCTCCTCAAAGTTCATTTCCCTCCCCCAAATTCTTTGAACCAAACGGGCCTAATTCTTTCCAACGTGGGAATCGCTATCATTGAAAGTATCGATCAAA
This sequence comes from Acacia acuminata, assembly GCA_019022655.1. NCBI lineage: Eukaryota > Viridiplantae > Streptophyta > Magnoliopsida > Fabales > Fabaceae > Acacia > Acacia acuminata. Next base: position 13,804,519 of record JAFJYI010000001.1, on the reverse strand, counting down.
TATATGAAATTTTGTTCAAAAGCGTTTGGTGTGGATATGGCCTATGGAACTTTGGAGTGTAGTTCACGAAACTATGCGCAAAGCAAAGGTGATTACCATTTAATTAAGGCCGTGTATTTCTTTTCTTTATTCTCTTTTACGGGGTAGTGATCATGAAGTGAAAGAAAGAAGATCGATATTAATGAAAGTTCAGTCCATAGATTTTGTGGCTTAATTAAGATGTGCATGGGACCAGGTAGGTTCACTCACTCTGTGTTCCCATTTTACACCTTAATTATGGGTTTGGGATTAGTCTAATTCATTCATTTAATTTGACGATAAACACATGACATTACATGCATGTCAACTCTCAAGCTTTCATATCTCAGCGCACACTATATGCTTTCTCTCAAGGTGTACGTAGAAATTATCGTTTACAAGGCACAACAACTTTTTATTATTTTTTTATATAGAAAAGTTTAGGTGAGGTTAGACATTGGTACCTCATCAGCGTCAAGGTATGCCTCCAAACTCAAAAATGTTTTACAAAGTATTTATAGATCATCTACCAATAAGGCCCTTACATCATCCTGCCGGTGTTATTAATGAAATGGGGAGAAAAAATGCTTAAAAGATCCAAAAGCTTGATGTAACATTGAATGTAATATAAAGAGGTCAGAGTGGATGGGGTATGTGTGTCCCATTGACATTTAAATAATAATTTCACTCTAAGGGTAAAATAGTCTTTTGGCTCACTTTCCTAACTAATTTTCTTCAAACCAAAGAAAATTTTTCCTATGAACCAATTTTTTTTTTTCCTTCAGTGCAAACCAAACATCTTTGCTACAAAATATTTTCATTTCTTTCCTTTCCACCCCTTTGTTTGGACCAAACAGGCTCTCGGTTTATAATGGGACTTGGGAGGCAATTCCGTTATTCCCTTAGTCCTTTTTGTGTGTGTGAACGACCTAAACTAGAGGACTGAATGGGCCGATTGGATCGGGGCCATTGAAGGCCCACGTACTCCTTTTAAATGCCCAAGTTTAATTGACTCCAGTTAAATATTGGCCCCTATTTATCAAAAAAATGTTGGGCCCTCAATACTAATGCTCCCGCAAGGGATTAATGAATATATAAAATTTTCATTTTTGTATAAAAAAAAAATAATTTTTTTCATTTAAAATAAAAGTGAAGATTGTGCCAAAAAAAAAAAAGTGAGGATGATTTTTTTTTTTTTATTTAAAATAATTATCTGGTTGACTTAGATGATTTGTTTGAATTTTACTATACAGCATTGTTTGTATTATACAACCTTCAAATGAGTGAGGTTGCTTGTTCGAGTCTTTGGTAGAAGGCGTGAGTTCTCTTTCATATAAGAATGATAAGGTGTGCTTACATATAAGATATTGATTAAGGTGTTAAGCGGTTTTACCCTCTGTAAGAAAAAGAATACAAATTCAAACATCAAAAAAGTTCACTTGTTAAGAAAAACAAAAATCCTTATGACTTGAAAGAAAAAACCCTTTATCAATTTTTTTATTATAAAAAAGATAGGGTGTGCTTGTGTGATTAAGAAAATAAGGGGAGAATTATCTACAGGTCTCAAGGAAGGGGAAAAAAATACAAGCAAATCTCTTAAAATCATTAAATTGTATTGAAGTCCATAAAACTTAGGCTAGATTAATTCGAAACAAGTCATTGGCTGTATCTTAAGTGGTTATTGATTGCTCAAATTAACAATTAAGGGCAAAGTGATCTTTTCTCAATTTAGATTAACTTGAATCAAGTTCTATGAGACTTCAACGCAATTTGATAATTTTAAAAGATACACTTGTCATTTTTTCTCTTCGTGTGTAGTTCTCCTAAAAATTAAAGTGACTTCCACGTAGGAAATTACTCTAGGTCCAACACAAAATTAATCATACTTAAAAGACTTGTCATTTATATCAAAATATAGATAAAGTTATTGCCGTTCAAAAAATATATGATAAAGTTATTTATATGGTTATGGTTAATCCTCAAACCACATGCTGTGCACTTGAAATTTAATTTTAGGAATTGATCTATCACACATTCATTGACTTCTCTCGCATACTTAAATTTGTCTCTCTCTCTCTCTCTCTCTCTCTTTCACACAGAGTTACAGAGTGGTCCTTCACGATGGGAGTGAATAATATCACAGACATGCATTCCATTAAGTAGGCAATAATATCAGCAAAGCATGCACATTTTAATTATCTACAAAATTCTATTATGCTTCTTCATACATACAAGTATTTTTGGGGTTACGTGTGTGGACAAAATTTGAAACTTTTATTTAATTTGCTTGTCCTTGGTAATATATTTTATCATAGATATTTTCTTTGTGGATTTAATGAAATAATGATGTGGCCTAAATAATCAAAGGATGTGCCATCTCTTTTTTTAATTTCATAGCTAAACTATACACCGTAGACCGATTTATTAAATAATTTCAATTTAAATATAATTAATTGATTGACTTTAACTTTGCTAAGGTAAGATCCAATATTGCGGAAGGAGATATTATTAAGTTAGCAAGGGTTTAATTCTTCAGAACCTGCACATACATGCTTAGATATATGGCAAAGTATGATCATCAGAAGCTGCGGGCTTTAATTTAATTTGTTGAGTACTTGTGAATAAGATCAATATTAATTATATCACTCAACCTCACCCAAAAGAATAATGCTACTATTAACTACTGATGTTCACATGGATATGGATCTAGTTTTCCATATATTTTAACAACTATGACGGTGACTATATCGTTTAATCAATATCTGATGCACTTTAACACTACTTCCGGTTCTGGTTTAATTTGTGGTGTATATTGTAAACTAGATCTTATATTAATGGTATGAGGTAATATACGAACAAGCTATAGTATAAATAAAATTTTCCTTCATGGCCATCACGCATAAATTAACAAGACTTGGAGGTCAATATAGTGTACCCGCCACCCATATATTATGAAATAACCTTCATATAAAAAAAGGTAGAGGAAGGGGGAAAAAACTTTGAATAAAGTTTTTTAAACAAGACTTTTTAGTTAACAACATATCTAAAGATTTGGTTGTCAATGGAGTATAATGGTATCATGTGATAAATGTAAGCCCCATCTAATAAAATAAGATTTCTTCTTGTTCTTTATACGAAAATGAGATATGAGATGCAACATTTGCAACTGTAGGTTTGACCACTTGATCATGAATTCATATGAAACTTATGTTCTCCATCATATATACAACAACGCACTGAATACTAACACCAAAAAAGATATTTTATTCGGGGATCGATATATCAAGTTGTTGTGCTTTACTTTTTTTTTTTTTTTTCACCATTCTTTCCCTAGCTAGCTAGCTTCCTCCCCTCTTTTTTAAATGATTTGATTGTACATGAAAGATATATTATATCATATTCATCATTCACAGTGTTTATACTTATCCAAACCCTGAAGTTGCAGAAGAACCCCATATTGTGCCCACTCCTTTGAGTCCTTCACATTTCAGAAATGAAATAATGAAGCTATGACTATTATTGTTGATAACTGCTAGCCCACCATTAGTATTGTTACATCCCTTCATCACAACATATATAACACGCGCAAGCTGCAAATAAATGTTGGTTCTCTCCCGTACTTTTTTATTATCTTCCACTTTCTGCTGCAACAATTTGGAAAACTCAGCAATCAATTGTATTTTGACTTGTTGCGAGAGTTTGGACTTGCTATATGTACTTCAGATTTTTCCATAATATAAACGAGAAAAATACAGAAGAAATAAAGTATAAAACTGAACATTATAAATAGGGTTAAAGTACATATTTGCCAACAAACTATTACTCGAGGAGTATCTGATACAAAAAACAATTGAAGGGACCAAGTTGGCCAACGAACTATTAAAAAGTGAAAAAAAAAAAACAATTTTGAGCAGATTCGCCAACGAACTATTACCCCGTCACTGTCTTGGTGTCTCTGTCTTCCATTGACTGTCACAGTGTCGGCGACGTCGGCGTCTCCAAAGCTTCCATTGTTGCTAGGTGTTCCACTCACCCTCTTGAACTCATCCAGCAATCCACAGCTTTCGATCGGCATGCGCCTTGCACCCTGGTTGCGTCCCTCCGATGCCACAAGCAGCAATCGCCGCTGCCACAGCGCCTGCTCGCGTGGGTCCCATCTCTGTTGGTGTTTGCCTTATCCAATAAGAAGACTTAACCACTCTTTTCTCCAGTGTCTCTGCCACCGTTCTACACCAGTGCCTCATATTTTAACGTAATAGTTTTTTTTAATAGTTATTTGGTATTTTTTTTTTCACTTTTTAATAGTTCATTGGCCAATTTGGTCCCTTCAACTTCGATAATAGTTCGTTAGTAAATCTACACCTTAACCCTTATAAATATTTTGTTTGTGTCTCTCTCTTGCATAATATAATTATACTAGCCATTATTTATTGATTGTGTTTATACCATATCATATGATAACATGACTTGTTATTATCTCTTTGTATTATTAGATTACTCAAGTATGATTTGATTTTGCATATTTTAATATAGGGATATTTTAAAGGGAAAATTTTAGATAATGATTGATTTCTATTAACTCCAAAAGAAATATGAAATTTAATTTCACTGCGGCCTGGTTGGCCTACAATGAAATTAATTTACGAATCAAAAGGACAAAAGAACCTTTTTAAAATAAAAAGAGAAACAATTTGATTTGCAAGTGGTAAATACATCATAGACAAATAGAATACTCATATGAACAAGTGGAATAGTCCTATGTACAAGTGAAATTGATTTCTTAACAATAAGTACACATTAGAGTATGATTGAGTTGCAAGTAATGAATATATCATGAACAAATGAAATATTCTTATGAACAAATGGAATTCCACTTGTTCACCAAGTACTATCATGAGGCTGTTCATTGAACTATCCTACTTGTTCATGATGTGTTCACTACGTGTAAATATTATTTGATTTGATTCTGCTCCAACGTGTTCGATCTTCTTCAGAAATTAATTTTAATTGTTCTTATATTATTCCACATGTTCATGATATATTCTCCACTTACAAATCATGTTGTTTCTTCTTTGATTTGAAAGAGTTATTTTTGTCTTTTTGCTTTATTAATTAATTTCACTACAAACCCACCGGATTGCAGTGAAATTTCATATTTTTTAGAGTTATTATGAATTAATTTGCTACAATGCTCCTTATTTGAAATTTGGGAAAATTCCATTTAAATACCAAATAAATTTGTGAAACTCCTCAAGTCCGTCGAATTTGCAAAAAGACTTAGAGGTGACAAGGACTTTTAAGGGTTTTGCAAATTCGCGCCAAATGACCATTTTGCCCTTAGTTCTAAATAATTAAAAAGAAAAAAGAAAATACCCACGGTGGGCCCCACCGCCGGCGGCCACCACCCCGTGGCGGCGGCCGATGGGAGGGTTTTTTGTTTTTGGGCGGGTGGGGTGTTTTGTCAAAAATCAAAAACGTCTTTGGAAATGTAGGGGTGGGGTTCGAACCCCCACCCCCCACACAAAATCAAGTAGCCCAACCAATTATATACTTGGTTCTTTTATTATATATACACATTAACAAATATATATATTCTTCTTAACATTTTTTCAACGATAATTATCATTCCACAAGTGAAAATTACCATTCGTGAAGTGAGAATTACCATTTTCTCTCCAGGGTTCACTTTATTTACTTGAAGCATGTTTTGTAAAAACCCAAAAAAAATGAACTTTTACAAAACTTGAAGTGAGAATTACCATTCGTGAAGTGAGAATTACCATTTTAGAAGTGAGAATTACCTTTTTTTTTCCAGGGTTCACTTTGTTTACTTGAAGCATGTTTTGTAAAAACCCAAAAAAAAATGAACTTTTACAAAACCTGAAGTGAGAATTACCATTCGTGAAGTGATAATTACCATTTCAGAAGTGAGAATTACCATTTTTTCTCCAGGGTTCACTTTGTTTACTTGAAACATGTTTTGTAAAAAAAAAAAAAAACTTTTACAAAACTTGAAGTGAGAATTACCATTTTTTCTCCAAGTGATAATTACCATTCGTGAAGTGAGAATTACCATTTCGAAGTGAGAATTACCATTTTTTCTCCAGGGTTCACTTTGTTTACTTGAATCATGTTTTGTAAAAACCCAAAAAAAATGAACTTTTACAAAACTTGAAGTGAGAATTACCATTCGTGAAGTGAGAATTACCATTTTAGAAGTGAGAATTACCATTTTTTTCTCCAGGGTTCACTTTGTTTACTTGAAGCATGTTTTGTAAAAACCCCAAAAAAAATGAACTTTTACAAAACATGAAGTGAGAATTACCATTCGTGAAGTGAGAATTACCATTTCAGAAGTAAGAATTACCATTTTTTCTCCAAGGTTCACTTTGTTTACTTGAAGCATATTTTGTAATAATATTTTCGCTAACAATTATAATAATATTCGGAAAAATTATCCATAATCGTCTTGTTTTGATAGGCATATTTTATTTGTATATTACTCCTATTATTATGCACACACGTACCTTCTAAAGTCCCATGGCAAGAGCAATGACCAGTCCCAAATTAAAGGAGTGAACATGGCAACGTACACAGGTCCCTTCTTTCCACATGCCCATAGATGCGTTATTTTTCTCAATATCAGCCCAATAATGCAATATATATGTATATTAAATGATTAATTAGTCAGTATTATAATATAATATGGGATACTGAAATATTAATTGTACCCAAAAAAAAAAAAAAATCAGATGAGATTTTAGAAGTTGAAGTGTGTAGGTGACATCTGAAAAATATGTTTGCAGTATATATGCTCACGGAATATAAGACAACCAAAATTAATTACAATTTTTTTTTTTTCAGGAAAAAAACAAGACAAAAATCATAATGGGCTAGATCTACTTGTAAAAGTTCATTTTTTTTTGGGTTTTTACAAAACATGCTTCAAGTAAACAAAGTGAACCCTGGAGAAAAAATGGTAATTCTCACTTCTGAAATGGTAATTCTCACTTCATGAATGGTAATTCTCACTTCAGGTTTTGTAAAAGTTCATTTTTTTTGGGTTTTTACAAAACATGCTTCAAGTAAACAAAGTGAACCCCGGAGAAAAAAATGGTAATTCTCACTTCGAAATGGTAATTCTCACTTCACGAATGGTAATTCTCACTTCAAGTTTTGTAAAAGTTCATTTTTTTTGGGTTTTTACAAAACATGCTTCAAGTAAACAAAGTGAACCCCGAAGAAAAAATGGTAATTCTCACTTCAAAATGGTAATTCTCACTTCAAGTTTTGTAAAAGTTCATTTTTTTTGGGTTTTTACAAAACATGCTTCAAGTAAACAAAGTGAACCCTGGAGAAAAAATGGTAATTCTCACTTCACGAATAGTAATTTTTACTTGTGGAATGGTAATTACCGTTGAAAAAATGTTAAGAAGAATATATATAATTGTTAATGTATATATATAATAAGAGAACCAAGGTTGGGCTACTTGGTTACTTGTGGGGGTGGGGGTTCAACCCCACCCCTACATTTCAAAACAAAGACATTTTTGATTTGGGGTGGTGGCCGGCGGTGGGGCCCACCGTGGGTATTTTCTTTTTTTCTTTTTAATTATTTAGAACTAAGGGCAAAATGGTCATTTGGCGCGAATTTGCAAAACCCTTAAAAGTCCTTGTCACCTCTAAGTCTTTTTGCAAATTCAACGGACTTCTGGGGGTTTCACAAATTCATTTGGTATTTAAATGGAATTTTTCCTTGAAATTTTCACCATTTTAAAATGGTAGCCGATAGTGGTAAGATATCATCATTATCCCAATAGTGAATTAACACCGGAGTTTTAATTTAACGACAGACTTAGTTAGTTAATAGAATATTATTAATAGCACAAGCTGCAGATTAATTATGATGCATAAATACACATATTGCCATATAATTGAATGGACCTACTAATTGTCATAATTGGCATTTGCAGGTATCAAAACCCAGATGATGGGGTGGCAGGAAGGAATTAATATGGTGTCATATCATTTTACCATACAAAGTCATCGATACAAAAGGACAGAAACTTGAAGCATAAAGAAAGAAAGAAAGAAATGAATATGGAAGACAAATTTTAATGACTTGAACATTATAATGAATATGGAAGACAAATTTTAATGACTTGAACATTATCTTAGTTCTTTTGACTACTTCTGCCATCACTTCTATTTGTAGTAATATTGCATGGCAACAACGATGTTATTACGATGAAGAAAATCTAGAAGTCGTAACCTACTGATAAGGAAAGCCTTTCGAATTGCTATATTTCCCACGGTAATTAATATCGTCAATCATCGAAAGCAGTACTGAGATAGCTCTTCACAACATTCTCATTCAAGATTTGCAACACTTTACTATGTGAAGAAGCAGCCACAGACCTTGGGGTCTTGCACTGACTAGCAGCACCTCCTAATCCTATGAAGTGGTTCAGAATCTTCTGGAATGTTCCTTTCCTTACAACCCGGAGTTCGAGGGGCCCGATGCCGTTGGTTTTGCGAGAGCTAGTGTAGCCTGCATCGACGAAAGCTTTGTCCAGACAGTTGCAGCACTCACTGAGTAGTTCTTTACTTACTTCCCCACTTATCTCCCAGAAGTTCACATAGTGACCTGGCTCACTCGATACATCAACATGGCTTGTGTAGTCAACTACTTCCAACGTGTCTCCTGCCACTAATTTGGCTGCTTCCTCTACAGCTATCTGCAAATCTTTCTCAGTGTTTTTGTCTATGTTAATGGTAGGCAGAAGGCTGCTCCTACGAACAAACTTGAGCTCTGGGCTTGAGTTATGGAAACCCATCACCTTCACCACATCCCCCAGCCTATACCGGTAAAGACCTGTAAATTGTATCAGAATTAAGCTGTAAGAATAATGAACAAATACGCAACAAATGAACAAGATGAAGCTACCTGCTGTATTGGTGGTCACAATCTCATACTCTTCACCAATCTTCACCTCAGCCAAGCCCACTGGCTGAGGATCCTCACAGGGGAGAGTAGACCCTCCATTGTTTTGCTGTGATGACTCACTGAGAGGGATGAATTCAAAGTAACCAAGATGAGGAAGCACAACATAAGTGGCCAATTCAGGGGGTAGCTTCGGGTTCACATTTGCAGCAATACATCCTTCAGAAGCTCCATAGTCAGTAGTCAACAAAGGCAAATCCCCAGCATAATGCTTCAACTTCGTCACATAAGGCTCCATTGAGCCAGTCATGATCCCATGAATGTACTTTGTATCAGGGAAAATCTCTGGTATTAGCCCATACCAGTTGTTCAATCCCATACATTTCTTTTCAATCAGGTCAGCTAATTGAGGATTTGGTTTGAGAAGTTTAGACACAGCCGTTCGAATGGATGGAACAGTGACTCTGTCCGTGAGGACCCCTTCTCGGATATCAGTGCAGAGTTCTTGCCATACTTGTTCAAAGGTTCTAAATGCATGGACAATGCTATGTGCAAAGGTGGAAGACACCATCTGTACCTCCTCACGGAAAATTAAGCCACACAACAGATGACAGTACAACGATTGATGAAAATCAGGACTAAATATTACTTCTTCCGGGCTGCAACATTGGCACTTTAATTTCTTCATCGTACTCTTGTACTTTTGGTGTCGGAACAGATTTGTTGTCGAAGTTCCAGCCGTGAGACCCCCTTTTGTTTTAAACTGCTTACTGCTATATATGAAGCTCAAGACTTTCCCATTTTTAATGGGAAACTCTCTGCAGCATAAGATTGTTAGTTACAATCTTAAACAAAAACGAGGCCCAGGAGGGAAAATCAACTTGGAATACCTGTTCCTAAAGGCAAAAGAGATCAGATTCATCTGCACGGCGGTTTCAAGTAGTTCGTCATTCAATGGTACAAACTTGGGCTTCCCCGCTGTAGTTCCAGAGCTACAAGAACATGTCTCTGTAAGATTCAACGCTCAACTAGTTGCCGCTGAAATGGGAAATATAATACTACCTCTGTAGTGACTTTTTTGGACAGGAAGCTGATAGATCATTTTAAAGTATTTATATTGATATTTTTTGTCCAAATTAATGAGTCTGATTTGTAAACTGATATATAATCTAATACACGCAAGATATACTATTATAATTGAGTAATATATTTAGCTTCCTTAATCTTTTTAATTTAGCTAGATCTTATATTTATGACTGGAGGGAGTATTCAAGAAAAGTCAACTGGTCTTATATTTAAAATCACAGAGTATATAGAAGCAAAAATGGAAAAAAAAAAAAAAAAAAAGCCAGACCTTAAAGACACTGCTGTGATTGGCTTTCCTGTGAGAATGGAAGATGCATCACCATCCATGATTCTCATGATATAAGGCTCCAGTTCCTTGTGGGTAACCACAGGGACATGTGCCTTGAAACTCTCAAGATCAGCTCTTCCATTAAGGCCCAAATTCTGCAAATACTCAGCTGAAGCATTGTCTTCTAAGATCCTTCTAAGTGTCTCCCTCTGAACCCTTTCAACATCCTTTGTTAGTTCTTCAAACTCACCAACCACTTTCTCGATGTTCATTTCTTCTTCCACCTTCTCCAACATTTTCTTTTGCAGATCTTCAAGAAAGGAAAAGGCCATAGCATATTTAAATGTCAATTGCATCGGAAAAAGGAAACAAATGATCATCATTCTACAAGTAATACCTGAGACAAGGATATATAGCGTTGAGTTTCAGGTATGAGCGACAAAAATGGAACTTTCTCAAAACAAAAAGAGACAGAAAAATGAGAAAAGGGAAGGGAACTTTTATAAAGGCAATGAACAGAAAGAATGAATGTATGATGTGAGAAGAGGAGGATACGCATGTGATTATATATAGGCGTTACATGCTTAGTGTATATTTGCCCTCCGATTTGGCTTCATATTACTTATAGTTGGGTTGTGTAATAATGCGTGCCCTTTTTTTTTCAATAATATAATCTCAGTTTGACGTCAAATGAATCCCACTAACTAGCGTCATCCTCAAAAATTAATTAGTACTTGCCAAACCAAATGATAGCGTGACGTGCAATAATTAATCAGAACTAAACCTCTTTAGCATGATCTGACAACTTAATGCTTTATAACTTAATCCAGAGATCTTACAGTAATAAATATTCCCTACAATTTTAAATATGATTTTTTTGGAAAGATTATGGAAGCTAAATAAGTTACTTAATCATATCATTTGTTATGTATCATTTGATTATATGTTAATTTATAAGTTAAAAAAATTATTTTGGAGGAAAAAATAAATAAAAGTACTTTAAAATAATTTAATTAGTTTTTTTAATCTTTTGAAAAAATGTCAATTATGTCATATATTTAGAACTTAAGGTAATTTCCTTTATTCTTCTATCCAAGATATAGAGTTCCTCAATTACACTAGCAGTAGCTTGACTTTTTCACATGTTTTTTTAGATTAAAATCCTACGTAACGTGATTATAGTACTAGTTTAGTTCAAAATATCTTATGAAAATATTTTTTTGGTCAAATTTTTTTGTTTTTCATTTGATATTACATAAAGTTCTCATTTGATTCATTAATCTCGTTTTCCTATTATAAATTGCGTGCCTTAATTGGTATTGTAGGTACTGTATATTTACAGTACTAAGGACGCACTCTTTTTTTAGAAAAAAAATTTCTGTTCACATGATAAATTGCGTGCCATGGTATTACTGTATATCTACTGCACTAAGACGCACATATATATTTTTTTGTTATTTTGTTTTTATTTTAATATAGTTAGAAGAAGTTGGAAAAATATGGACCGGCAAGAAATGTTTGTGTGGAATCCACAGTGAAAAATGATAAAGAACATGGGATCTATGATTAAAAAAACAGGTACAGATCTGGTATAATGAAATTACAAATTTAATTTGCACAAATTGTGAAAGGGTATGTGTGCAACTTAGTGAATGATTTTTATTGTTTGGAATTTTAATTTATACGTAATAAAATTTTTAAAATAAAATAATCTGTTAATTGTATCATTGAACAAGATAATAATAAATAAATAAAATAACAAATTATACATGGTTTTATAATTTATAAAATATGATAAGTCGTTATCCATATTTTCAATTGCACTAGATGAGAGATTATGAAATAAAATGAGGTGTCAATTATAATTTTGGGGAAAAAAAAAAAATACTTGAACTTTAAAATATCAAATCAGTCTTATTGCCAACAAGAGTATAGGGATTAAGAACTATAAAAGTATAACAATTGACAACTCATTTTCTTATGAAATCACTTATTTAAGATTTTGAAATTCAAATGGTAATTTTTTTTGTTTTGTTTGTGTGGGTGTGTCTTTTCCCCTATAATTTTATCATTCATGATAATAATTGGGTAACAAATTCTAAAACAATATATTATTATTTATTTCTATCTTCTAATTGCTAAAACATCTCATGCATCGCACGAGGAATTAAAAAACATTGTTATCTATGCTTTTATCATTATAAATATTTCCTCATTATTAATTTTTTGAAAGTCTTCATGATATATATTTTTGACTTGAGTGGACAATTTTAATGAGTTTCATTGAAAAAAAATGAGGATAAAAAAATTAATTATGTATACACGGATTGTAAAATTTAGTTTTATTTTTAATCCTTTAATTTTGATAATATAGTAAAAACTAAAAAGGTCCCTTTCCTTTAACATTGTTAATTGTTAATTTGACTATCTCTTGTCAAATTAACGAAATAAAATATTAAAAAAAAAACATTTTTCCTATTAGAAATCCTCAAGTTTTTCCTCTTAATTCTGTTGTGCTCGTTTTTTTGTATAAGCTTTGTATTCTTTCCTCTCATCATGATGTGGATACCAAACCTTTATCTGAATGTCCTTCTTCCTTTTTTTAATATATTTTTTGAGTCTAAAGTTTGTACACATTAAGTGTTACACATTAATTTTAAATGATAAAATAGGTATTGGTCACAATTTTATATAATGCTTTAGGGTGGTTTGGTTGGGATCCACTCAGTGTCATTCAATTAGCTCTTAGCTTTGTGTTTTGAAAGGAGCTTCGCTCATGAGTCATGAGAATGCATACTTATATTTTATATATATATATATATATATTACTTTAACAAAGGTAGAATAATCTTTTAATTGTTATTTTTCAAATAATTAATTTATCATTTAAGAAATTAAAATTTGAAAACACCTGCTCATAATTATAGCTGCAACGAACACTGCTAATCACTCTTAGTCATGTGTTAGCATGTAAAAGATAGAGACAAGTTAGGGATTTATAGTATTGGGGCTAATTTAATAGTAATCGTAGATTATTTTAATAACAAATAAGCATAATATTAGAAGACTAAAAGCATATTGTTATCTCTTTTCTTGTTTGTTAAAAAAATCTATCAGATCAAACAATCTTTTGATAGAATTTGAAAAATGATAATTTTTTCGTTTGTTTCCTTGTAACTTTACTAAGAAAAACCCAATTTATAACTTTTCAAGAAACAATAAATATAAATTTATTTTGATTATTAAATTAATAGTAAATGAGGAGGACAAAAGAAGAAAAGGATGAAGAATCTTCTTCTTATCTTTTTTCTCATTTTCTCTCATAAGAGGACTTTGAAAAATGAAGAAGAAGAAGAATGAGATTTAAAGATAATAAGGGATAATGATAAAAGGATTAGGAAAAACAACCCGATTTGAAAAATGAAGAAAAAGAGGAAGAATACAAATAAAAAGTTGTTGTACAGGGTGGTATGATGACTTATTAACACTTGCTGACTTTATTCAAGAGTTGACTCAGTGCTTTTCTCTCCTCTATTTTAATAGGCCACGTTTTGATCCAATAAACAAGTTTTTAATAAATTTGAATAAATGCCCTTTTTCAAAGTAAAATGTGAATGCCAAATGGCCAGAAAACAAAAGACTCGGAGACAATTGGGTCTTTTACAAAACCATTTTTTATGTTCAAAAGGCATGAATAAAAAATAAAAATATTTAAACATAAAAAATAGAAAAAATAAATTAAGTGAAGAAATGTTTTTTGTAAAAAAATATTATCAGAGCTGCAGGGTTATTTATACAAGTGTTAAGCGTTTAGTTTATCCCGAAAATTGTCACAGTAAAGTAATTTTGTTGTAGAAGTATTTTGGGGTGTAATGTCACACCGAAGTTTTCACATCGTGGCAATTTTGTTCTAACCGTTTTTCTAGTTAAGTTTCACATACCTTTATCAAATATACTTTGGGTGTGATAGTTTACGTGTCATCCACATTATTTTTGTTTTGGGTTTGTGTAAATTTGCCCAGGAAGTTTTTATTTAGCAGCAATGTTGCCTTGAAAGTTCTCAAACTGTAGCAATTTCATTTGGGCCGTTATTTAAGTTAAGTTTAGCCGTTAATTGACAAAATCTGCTTATTCGACAAGTCCATATGTCATCAGTTTATTTTATCAAAGTTAGATTTAAAAATAATAAGTATTTTCTTTAATAAAAAAAAAAAAAGTATCCCGTCTGAAGGATTAGAGACAATAAAAAAGGTAAAAACATATTATACGATGAAGAGAAAATCAAATAAGTGAACACAACTTGTGCGATTAAGAGGAAATCAAAGAGGTATTTGCTTATCTTGGCTTCATCACTTGGGTAGAGTTTTCAATAGCCTTGTTCTCGACAATATCCTTAGTGTGTTATAGTGTAACATCCTTCCAAAATTATCATTTAAATTATTGTTTTATATCCAAACATATTTAATTCTGCCCAAAATAAATCATTTAAATATTAAACTTCATATCAGCAGGCTCTATTCATAATTATAAAATTTCAGTTTGCAGCAGAATGATCAAAACATGCAACGTGTCAAAAGGCCTTAAAGTTTGGCAATATACATCAAACTATACTCATGTAACAAAAAGAGACATACAAGATTGATAACTTAGATCAAGTCTCGGATGCATTCTTCCCCTTAGTATTTGCACCTGAACTTTCGCCTGAAAAATAAATAAAGACGGGGTGAGTCACGAAGACTCAATAACCACATATCCAATTTAAAAAGTATACAGGGAATGATTACAAGATAGTTAAGCGGGGCAAGTATCCATCGTATATCAATAATTCCGAGTAATTTACCAAACCAATTAATAAATTCAAATTATTCAATATGCATCTAACTCCCTCAACCCTCCTTATAACCTCCTTATAACCGCCGACGAGAATCCATGAGCTACAATATAATAGGTTTAATCTCTTTGACAAGATTATTTCAAGCTCACCAATGATGAGGTGTAGCCCGCCAAAGACTACGTAACTCATATCGGACCATGGGTTCCTTTCTCTCGAATATAGAAAGGTGTCACTGCCCCAAGGGGCCGACCCTAATCCCTACCAAATGATCGGATGATACCAAGGGCAATATCCGCCATCCACTTGTGCGCGTCAAGGCGAATACCACGTGGTATAAAATCAATCTCCTACCATCACATCTCATCTCAATCCGTAACACCTCAATACGCAAAGTGAAATGTTACAATTTTCAACATCAACAATTCACAGTCATGTTCAATAATCAACATTGTGCATAAATTCATAATTTCAAAATAAACAATTTTAATCACAATAATATATACAATCTATGCCAACTTAACTAAAAATTTACCTTCAAACAAATATTTCACACACACACATATATATATATGTACATTTTTATAGGTAACAAACTATGATATATTTGTATCACTTAAATATATAACCATACGCTTATAATCACCTCAACAAGTATACAAGATAAATTGGAAAGTGGTTACCTTAAGTTCTTGACACAATACTAACCGTGAGAGAAATCAATTCCCTTTAAAAATAAATATATAATTATATGTTAATAGAATTAACAATAATCAATAATATCATAATTAAATAATTAATTAAATTATTATCTCACTTTAATATTTCTAAAAATGACAATTTATCTACTTCTCAATTTTTAACCTAATACTAACTTTTATAAGTATAACACAATTTATAATTTCATGTAATTCAAGATTTAGCAAAACTAACCGATTAAACCTTAAATAATACCTCTAGCAATCCAACTAAATGCTTAAATTCTCATTTAATCGGTAAAAATATCCTATATGACACAAATCCTAACTTTTTTGAGATAGAAAATAATTTTAAATTCGCATGCAAAAACAAACTAACAAATCTAAACTTATTAAAATTATTTACTAATCATGCTTAGAGCCGTCAAAACGGGTCGTCCGTCGGGCGCTTACGTTTAGCCCTGGGCTCGTTACGTCGCCTCAAAAATAGAAGAAAGAGATGAAGTCGCCCGTAGGGCCGCCCCGCAGGCCACGGGCTTTTTACTTGCCGGCCTTATTATGGGCTACGGGCGCCTGCTTAGCCCGTTATATTTTTTTTTTTTTTTTTTTTAAAAAAAATGTTGAAAAATTGAAGTGTGAGTAACCCTATAAAAAAAATTCCATAGTCCACCATGAATTTAGACACGTTTTAGTCGCAGCTTCCTTTTTTTAATCCCAATCACCATGAATTTAGACACGTTTTATATTTTATGTAAGTTATTTGAGAACATAATTTGTTTTTTATTATGAATTCGTGAATGCTTATTTGTTGGATAATTGTGTTTTTTTGGATATAAATGTTGACAACATTTATTTGATAAATTAGATGATTTATGTTGTAATTTAGAGCTTTAATTGTTGTAATTTATTAATTATATTTGTGTGAAAAACACGAAGAAAAAAATAGTTAAAATTTGGAATAATAATTTCCAGCGCCTTACTCTGATTTCGGCTTTGAAAAACAAGTGTTTTTCTTACTCCGGCCCGGAGGGCGGCTCCCGATGGGCCCAGCCCATCACGGCCGGCCGATTGACGGCTCTAATCATGCTTGACATATATATAGCCTTCTATTATCAAAACTCAAAACTTTACTAATATTCTAATCCTAAAATTTTCAATAATCAATACTATATATTATCTTCTTTAGAAAGAGAAAAATAAATAGATCAACAAGAAAATTTATTGAAAAGAAATTAATTTAACTATCTAAATGATATAATAAAATAAATAACGTGCCTTAAAAACATCTTTTTCCTCTTCTTTCCTCCTTCCCTCGCCTTTCACTCTCTTTCTCTCTTTTTCCTATGCTCTTCCTGACTCTCCAGATCCCACACACGATCACACACTTACACTTCACTAAACACACACACATACACTTCACTAAACACACACACCTATATATAATAGATGATTATGGCGGTGGATTAAGGCGGTAGAACTGAGGGATTTTTTTTTTTTTAAAATGTTAATACTCCCTCTGCGCCAAGTTATTAGTGGCAGGACGCTGCCATTGACTCAAATGGTGGCAGCGTCCCTGCCACACAATTATATATATATATATATTTTACATTTGCATTCTTTTTTTCTTTTCTTGTTTTTTTAAAGTTTTAATTAATAAATTTTTCTTTTAAGTTATTTTAAGAATATTACATATAGTATATCTAGCTAGTGATCAAATCTTTTTCTTAATTACTTTTTGTTGAATGTGAGTTCTTCATTCATGTGTAACTTCTTTTTCTTCATTGTTTTTTAAAGCTATCAACTCAATATATTTGATAAACTAATAATTAAACTTAAGCTAAATAACTCTCAGGACGACATTGCCATAGTTTGGGCATTTTTGAAGTAACATTGCTTCTAAGTGCACATTTACATCTTAACAAAACTTCTAATAGCCAATTCCTTCAAAATTCAGAGCCAATGGGGATCCAAACCGACGGTGATGCCCTGCTCAAGGACATAAGAAAAGCAATGTTTAACAGATTCCACATGCTCTTTATGCAAATACCACACAAAATAAAATTGACAAAGCCCCACAAACAACTCCATATCAGTTTGTCCACAAAAACCCTTATTCTCTTCATCCAGCAACTCACCCACCTCATCAAAGACCCAAGCTATTCTCACACAATAGTTTGCTTAATACTGTTTTCGACGTATACAATTGGATATATCATAATTTATTTTCATAATGTAAAGGAGAAAAGTGAAAGCATCTTAAGATTTTCATAATCAGTTATATATACATATTCTTTAGTTATAGATTTATCCTGTTTTAATTGAAAAATCACAAATTTAGTATATGTTTTAAAATAAATGAGAGTAAAAATTAAAATTTATCTCGAAAGACAAAAGGGGGTTTCAAATTATAATGACGAGATGATCAATAATAAGCCTCCTCTTCCTATACCTAGTACTAAAGACAAAGATAATCAATTGAAATTAATATCTTAATTATTCTGTTTCTCATCTGTGGCATCATCAGATAAAGCTCAGAGTCACATGCATGAGCTAAATAAATGTGATTCTTCACTCTACACGCTCTATCTCTTACTCTGCTTAATATCTTGTTCGGCTTAAATTTGAATCAGGAGTAACAATATAATACAAGTATCACAAAACATATACATATAATGAAAACAAATAAAATTGGAAAATGTTTTTGCTGATCAAACGGTATTAGCTAAATGTGAATTGGATAATTTTAAACTTATGAAAATTGAATATCTGTGAGACTCTTATGGTTCCATTACTTGAGATGTGCATAAAATTGGTTTTTCCCCCCTAGGCACATGTGTCCTCCTATTAGAGGCTTAATTAATAATTGTTGGGCCAAGTGTAACTTAGATTGTTACCAGCCTATACATATGGTCTTATACAGTTTGTAAGACATGATGGTTTTCAGTTTAATCCGCATTATTTAATTATTCTCTATACCAAGTTTTAATACCAAATGTGAGCACTTTCCTAGTAGGATTCAACTTTGGTTCGTTATGTTGTGAGGAACTTTGGTTTGTCATTATCGTCATGGAATTAGCCTATTCTCGCTAGACTCAACCCTTGTTGGTAAAATCCCTTAAAATTGGGTTATCAATTGTAAGGTAGATTCATAGACTCATAGGCACTATTGGTACAAAGCACTGGGTGTACAGATTAGGTTAGAGATTGAGCCCAATTGTATTGTTTGGCGCAAGAGACTAGGGATAAGCAGAGATTGAGAGTACCACGAAAGTGAGATTGCTCCAAACCTACACCTTCGTATTGGTGAAACAATGCTGGGATTGGAAAATTTTAGGACAAAATTGTCCCTGTTTATAATAATTTTTAGACCAAAGTATTCTCATTCTATTCTTCACATTGCCACTCAATCTCTGTCACTCCTCTATACTTGTCTTCTCCCCCATCTCTTTCATCTCCCATCGCCTTCTCTGTCTCCATTCATATTCTCTTTCCTCTTCGATCTCCGGTGTTTGGTGCTACTGGGACCACTGCCCTTATCACACCCCTAACATTTTCTTCTTCTACGTAGACATGAAATTCTCCATAATGTAGATTATGGTTTACAATCTTTGTTTATGTTGAATTTTCCTTTTAATTTCTCCTTTAATTTATTGAATAATCTTTGAGAATCTCAGTCACGTATTTGATTCTTGGTGAATTAACAAATGTGCTTTTATATTCTAGTTCAAGATGTTTTTCTCAATATTCAATTTTTACGTATTTGCTTATTAAATATTTTTGATATTGGATATAGATATTATATCCCACATTAGTATTTACTTATATCGTATCTATCTTAGAAATATAAATCTAAGATATTATGATTATATTTGAAAAGATAATATCTATAAATTTAAAGTATTTTTGTTTTCCTTTATAAAAATTTAGGATTTCCTCATCTTTTTATGAAACAATCAATCCATCATTTTGTAAGTCAGTTAAAAAAAAAATCCAAAAAAAATACTAAACTACTCAAATGTTGGAAATACTAGCAGTTGCAGAGAAGATAGGGTGACAAGGTTTAGGGTTAAATAAATATATTATTGTACTTTCATAATTCATGGTAGATTATAAAATAAAATTAATGAGAGTATTCCCCCCAAATATTACTTGCTACCAAAAAATAATTTAATAACCTCAATCTCATTCCCAATCCTTCTCTCACTCCCACTCCCTCAAAACTTAAGTCCATGTACCGTACAGGGCTACAGAGGTTGGGTATATAAGTTCCTTTCTTTGTTTAGATCCAGATAAGTTTGCTACCAGGCCCAGCCCAGATAAGATTCCTTCTCTGCGAGACCAACGAAAGAAGAAGCCCTCTCAGGTATTGGGGTGTTCAAAAGTTTAATATGATTTGATTTTACCCCTCGTCATTTAAACCGACGGCGGCCAACCTAAAATCACATCCCTGCACTATTAAAAATAAGGTTATCCTAAGTTAACACCTAAAAAAAAACGTTTTTGTGGAGGTGGAGACATTATACTCTCCGACCAAGATGTATAACCTGATATAGTTGTGCCTTTGGATCAAGTAAATAAATTTCAACCCTTTCCTAAAATTTTGTTATAAAAAAATATGATTTGATTTTGGGCAACATTTAAATTAATCCAAATTCAATCACTTTGCACCATTAAAAATAAGGTTAAAGTTAACACCTAAAGTATTTTTGTATCTCCATCCAATTTCTTACAACATTTTGTGATGCAAGCACCATAAAGTATTGAATTAATGGGTCATGTTAGCTACTTCTTCTTACTTTCACAGATCGAAACAAAACTTCTCATAAACACTTTCTTCGTAAATCATAAAAGTTATTCGTCAAAATCTAAACATGCACTTAGATGACTAATTTATATATATTAAGGAAAATAAAATTAAGCTAGTTATTTATAATAAATTGGTGTTGATTTTTCTAAATCAACCTCTTTAATTAATCATGTGCATTGAAATTATTATTAGTGGAAACTCCTTTCGTATGTGTAAACGATAGGAATATGATGAGGAAAAATTATAATTTGAAAGACGGTGTGAATTGGAGTCTTATATTTATAGTCGAGGTAATAAATTCCTTATCTAATTCTTATATTTATGATAAAGATGATATAAATTCTTGAAGCAAGTGTTGAATTAACTTACAAGTCACAGTAACTACTTACAATCTTGCATAAAAAAAAAAATGTTGCCTTTCACATTTCATAACAATGGAAATTAAATTTCCAAAATAACTATTGTTGCCCACGCAAGTTAATTAGTGTAATTAATTTGAAGTCAAATTAAGAATTAAAATACAGAGCACACATGACATTACCCAAGTAAGTACCAGTACTGCATTACCATATTGAGCCGTCGGTGAGATAGTGCCAAAGACTGAAGGCATCCCGCGGCTAGAACCCTCTTCCCTTAGCAACTTTTAATAAATTTGAGGATATTGACTAATGTTTCATGATTTGGAAAAATTATTTTAGAATCTTGAAAATATATTTTAGAGTATTGAAAAAATATTTTATGATCTTGAAAAAAATATTTAATGCTACTTAGTGGTACTAAAAATGTAGTCCACAATATTTTTTAAGATCATAAAATAATTTTTCAAGATCATGAAGTATTTTTTTAATACCAATAAGTATACTAAAGTATCCTTTTAGTACCCATCGATGAGTACCTGAAATATTTTTTCAAGATTCTAAAATATTTTTTCAAGATCATGAAGTACTTTTAAAGTACAAGTCAGTATCCTCAAGTATATGTTTTAGTATTTTTTCAAGATCGACTCAAAGATCCTAAAATATTTTTTTAGTAGCTATTAATATCTTAAAATATATATATATATATAAAAAAAGGCACGAGCATCATTGTTTTGCGACAAAACAGTCCAATTTTGTAGAAGAGGATGTTAAGGGAAGAGGACCCTAGTCAATCCATGATAAATATATATTTATAATTAAATAAGTATAAATTCTCGAGATATATAATATTGAATTTATTAATATTCTGTACATATTTAATTGTCTTTTATATATTCTTTCCTTTAATTAATTATAAGATAACATATCCTATGATGATATATTATGTGATTTAAGAGGGAAGAAAATATAGAAAAGGCAAGAGGCATATATCTCTAAGGCATAAAAGAATATTACATATGATAAATATTCGGGATTGAAAGAAAAAGCAGAATCGATGATACTTGGAGATGATGCAGACCCGCGTAACCTGAACGCAAAAGCAAATGCAAATCCTCTTGGCAAAGATGAAAGGAATAAAATATAATATCTTATTAGCATATATTAGCAGCAACGCCCTTTCTTCTGCAATAGCGAAGAATATTTTTGTTTTGCTTTATTTTTCTTTTCACACTACTTTTTACTTGATATGGCCCATATATTTGTAGAGTTTTGAAGGCTATAAAGTTTTGCCTTATCAGTTCACACTAAAGAGGGGATGACCTTGTAAGTTAGATTTAATACAGATTAATTATTGTTGCTGGCACTATAATTTAATCTGGCACGTACTTAAGCTTTGTGGATGTCACTAGTTAATGTAATTAATATGAGGTCATTTGTAGATTAAAAAATGAGCCCACATTACATAATAAAATATATTTGAGAAGTTGATTTTGATCTTAAATATGAGGTATAGTTTTTATATTTATCAATCTTTTCGTAATTTATTTCTATTGATATTCCTGCAACAATAATTAAGGAGGGAAAAAATGAAAGAATTAAAAAAAAATGATTAGAGTGTTTTAGAAATTACATATTATATTAATTAACTTCACCAACTTTCATAATTTAATCAAATTAAATAAATATATTATATATTAAGAATCCGTGGACTAATTTCAAGATTCTGAGGGAGCAAATAGACTTGGTTGCTTATTTGTAAGGCCTATATAATCACATGCTTCATCTTCTTCTCTCCTCACATACCCATTATTTCTATTCATTGCCTTCTCAAAAGTTATGCTTCATCTTCTTCTCTCCTCACATACCCATTATTTCTATTCATTGCCTTTTCAAAAGTTTCCTTCCTTTTTCTGTACATAAGAACTGAACATGGACAGAGTGATTGATGAGTTTGAGGCGATAACAAAGGATGCTGAAAGGGTTCAGAGGGAGACACTAAGAAGGATCTTGGAAGACAATACTTCAGCTGAGTATTTGCAGAATCTGGGTCTCAATGGAAGAACTGATCCTGAGAGTTTCAAGGCCCTTGTTCCACCTGTTACCCACAAGGACTTGGAGCCTTATATCATAAGAATAATTGACGGCGAAGCATCTTCCATTCTCACAGGACAGCCAATCAAAACAGTGTCGTTAAGGTTTGGCCTTTTGTTTCATGTTTCCTTTTATTTCCCATTTTAGTGGCATGTAGTTGAGCTGGATCTTACAGAGACATGTTCTTGCAGCTCTGGAACTACTGAGGGGAAGCCCAAGTTTATACCATTTAATGACGAACTGTATGAAACGGCAATGCAGATTAATCTGATTTCTTCCGCCTTCAGAGACAGGTATATATTCTAAGTTGATTTTCCCTCCTGGGTTCAATTGTTGAGGAATTTGTAACAAAATAGAATCCTATAATTGCAGAGAGTTTCCTATTAAAAAAGGGAAAGCCCTGAGCTTTTTGTATAGCAGCAAGCAGTTCAAAACAAAAGGGGGTCTCACGGCCGGAACCTTTTCAACAAATGCTATGCGACATGAAAAGACCAAAAGCATGGTGAAACAAAGTGAATGGTGCAGCCCGAAAGAAGTAATATTCAGTCCTGATTTTCAACAATCGTTGTACTGCCATCTCTTGTGTGGCTTAATTTTCAGTGAGGAAGTTCAGCTTGTGTCTTCTGCATTTGCACACAGCATTGTCCAAGCATTTAGAACCTTTGAACAAGTATGGCAAGAGCTGTGCACTGATATCCGAGAAGGGGTCCTCACCAACAGAGTCACGGTTCCATCCATTAGAACGGCCATGTCTAAACTTCTCAAACCAAATCCAGAGTTAGCTAACCTGATTGAACACAAATGTAAGGGACTGAACAATTGGTATGGCCTAATACCGGAGCTTTTCCCCAATACTAAGTACATTCATGGGATCATGACTGGCTCAATGGAGCCTTATGTGACTAAGTTGAAGCATTATGCTGGGGACCTGCCTTTGGTGACCGGTGACTATACGGCTTCGGAAGGATGTATTGCATCAAATGTGAATCCAAAGCTACTCCCTGAATTGGCCACTTATGCTGTGCTTCCTCATGTTGGTTACTTTGAATTCATCCCTCTCAGTGAGTCACAGCAACACAATGGAGGGTCTACTCTCCCCTGTGTGGATCCTCAACCAGTGGGCTTGACTCAAGTGAAGATTGGTGAAGAGTATGAGATTATGATCACTAATGCAGCAGGTAGCTTCATCTTATTCATTTGTTGAGTATTTGTTCATTATTCTTGCAGCTTCTGATACAATTTACAGGTCTGTATCGGTATAAGCTTGGGGATGTAGTGAAGGTCATGGGGTTCCATAACTCAACTCCGGAGCTCAAGTTTGTTCGTAGGAGCTGCCTTCTGCTTACCATTAACATTGACAAGAACACAGAGATCGATCTGCAGGTAGCTGTAGCGGCAGCAGCCAAGCTAATAGCAAGGGACAAATTGGAGCTAGTTGACTACACAAGCCATGTTGATGTCTCAAGCGAGCCAGGTCACTATGTCATCTTCTGGGAGATTAATGGTGAAGCAAGTGAAGAACTACTCAGTGAATGCTGCAATTGTATAGACAAGTCTTTTCTTGATGCAGGCTACACAACCTCCCGCAAAACCAATGGTATTGGGCCCCTTGAACTGTGTGTTCTCCGAAGGGGAACATTCCAGAAGATTCAAGACCACATCTTGGGATTTGGAGCTACTGCTTTTCAGTACAAGACACCAAGGTGTATAGGTCCTAGGCACAGGGCAGTGCTGCAAATCTTAAGTGAGAATGTTGTGAAGAGCTATCTTAGTGCTGCTTACTAATACAACCGCCATTGGAAATACAGCGCTTGAAAACCTTTCTTTGTTTATTGTGGAGTTAATAAATCTAATGTCATATAAACTGCTGTCTCCTTGTAAATAAATATAAAATTCAGTTAAGCGTTAGCTAATGTTGGGCTTTAAAGGAATAATATAAACATAAAATAGGGGTAGCCAAGATAAAGATTTTAAGATGGATGTATGATCATACAAGAAAAGATAAGATTTGTAATGATCATGTACGTGAATGAGTAGGAGTGACGTGTATCAAAGACAAAATGGTAGAAAATCATTTGAGGTGGTTTTAACATGTTCAAAGAAAATCGTTGAGTATGCCAAAGGAAAGTTGATCAACCATTATAGAGTTCTCTAAAAAAGGTCGAGGAAAATCGAAGCAACACTCACTGGGTGAGCGGGATCTTTTGGTTTATAATTTATTGAAAATTTTGGTTTTTGATAGAGCACAATGATGTCATGCGATCCACGTCTGCGTGGATATAAAGGCCATTTATTTGTATTTGTTCCAACCTATCTCGTGGATATAAAGGCTTTGTTGTTGTATTGTTCCAATTTGTGCAAGGTGAGATGCTCAACATTTACCACCTGACAGTACTTCAAACAACATATTGTTTTCAATAAGAAAATATCTATGCCTAAAAAAAGTGTACCCATCTCGTGGATATAAAGGCTTTGTTGTTGTAATGTTCCAATCTGTGCAAGGTGAGGTGCTCAACATTTGCTACTTGATAGTACCCCAAACAACATATTGTTTTCAATAAAAAAATATCTATGCCTAAAAAAAAATGTATATATAAAAAGGTTAGTTTGTTAGTAAAGTTTCAGTGCACAACTCACAAACTCATAGGTTCAAAACATATTGCTAATGTGATGATTTTGATGATAGATGATCTATAAGTATCTCTTTAAACTAAAACACAAAACTATCACCTAAATTTTCTTTAAATCTGGATGAAAATTTTGAAGTACTAACCTCGGTAAACTCTAAAACACAAACTATCACCTAAATTTTCTTATATAAAAAAATTGTATGCCAGTGCTTGTTCGCACATAGATGAAAATTTTGAAGTCTTTAATTAAACTAATCCTAGTGTCTTTTATTCAAACATATATAAGAAATTCATATCTCTCGAAGTGTGTGAGTTCACAAAAATTAGAATGTTATATCGCAACCATTTATATATGAGATATACACACACCATTTTTTTTTTTTTTTTATAATAAGACAAAATGTTATATTAAAAGTAATTAGGATGAGAGCTCTATATACAAAGAAGAGAAAGAAATAAAACAAAAATTCATCCAATAAGACAAAAGCTTCGACCAGAAGAAAAAAGAAAAAGGCAAAAGGAATCTTGTGCTAAACGCAAAGAGACATTTGAGGAAAGCCTTCGACATTGAAAAATGTCCAGCCAAACCACATTAGGATGCCAACTTCAGAACCGATAAGATTTAAGAACTATTTGTTGGTACATAACTTTTCCAAAGTGTCACTTCTAAGCGAAAGAACCCCAGAATTGAGTTCAAAAATAGAGCTACCACTTTGATTCTTTTTATCAGTATACTTTCTCTATTACTTTGTCCTGTTACCGTGAAGGCTTTCAATTTTGAAGAATTTTTTTCTTGAAAGCAATGAGAGTTTACTTATCATTTAGTTAGTTTTTTAAGTTAAGCTTTACAATCAATTAATTTAAGTTTCATTTGTGTTCAAATGTATTAAACTCAATTCTAACATTTTTTTCCATCTTTTTTGTATTTTTGTAATATGACAACGAAAATTGATTTCAAAATTTTTTTTAATCTTATTGTAATTTGTGTGTGTGTGTGTGTGTTTTTTTTTTTTTTTTAAAAATTAAAAAAAAACCATTGTATTTTAATAGCTCCTACAAAATAAAATAGTGACCGCTACAGATTCTGTCACACTAACTGCTGTAAAGGTAAATCGCTACAAAACCTTTACATCAACCGTTATAGGTTTTCCGTAGATATCCTCATAAATATCACCATCATACCTCATTTCACACACTTCTTTATTTCTTCCTTCCCAACTTCTCTCTCACTTTATTTTCCTGTCAATGTTTTCTGGAGAGGTTAAGTGTGAATCAAGCTTATCAAATATGATAAATATTTTGTTCTTTATGTTTCATTTTAATTTTTAATTTTTCTTATTATTATTTGATACTAACTATTTTTAGTTTCTAGAATGGCATTACCCCAATATTCCTTCTATAATCATCAACATCATTTTATAATTAAATATCATCTAGTTGACAACATAATAAATTTATATTATCTAATTTTTTTTAGTATTATACCTATATAATATCCTTAATTTAATATCATCTAATAATATTATTTTTTAAAATATTGAAATTTATCATATCAATTATCAATTAACTAATAAAACTAAAATGTCAAAGTAATTAAAAAAAAAACAGTTACTAAAAAAATAAATTTTTTTTTGACCGCTACAAAAGTTTCAAAAATTTTGACCCATTTTTTAAATTTTAAAATTGCATGAATTTGTAGTGGTTATAAAACCGCTTACAATTTTAATTTAAACTTTTTGACGTCATTGACAATTTCATCCAATACTTGTAGTGGTTACTTAACCGCTACATATTTATGCTGCCAATTTTTAAATTATTTTCCTGCCAACATTTTTCCCGCCTATTTTTAACAATTTGTCAATGTAGTTAGTAGCGGTTTTGTAACCATTACAAATATTTGCAATTTCATCTTATAGCGGTTCCTAAACCGCTACAAAATGTTAATACAATATTTCGTCCGGCCGTCAATCAATAGCGGTGACCTATAACCACTGTAGTATTAGTGGCAGTTTACTTATTTGAGTAGTGTATTTTTTTAACCACTACAAAATAACTTGTTGTTGTCGTTTTTGTAGCAGTTTTTTTGACCGCTCACGCATGTCGTTAGTACAAATACACAGTTTTCAACACTATAAAACATCTTCTTTTTTTTTTTTTTTTTTGTAGTGCGTCATTAATAGATTGCCTACCATGGCCATTAGGAATCAAATACCTTATGAAGTTTTCATGGGAAAGAAGGTTAGTTATGATCATATAAGGGTATTAGGGTGTCTCTCATATGCGCAAGACTTTAACCAACTTTGACAAGTTTGAGGTGAGGGGGAGGAAATGTGTTTTGATTGGATACCCACTTCAATAGAAGGGGTATAAAGTCTTTGATATGGACAAGAAGAATTTTTTTTTTTTTTTTTTTAAAAAAAAATCTTAAGATGTAACATTCTTTGAGCAGTGCTTCATAGTGATGCAGATTCTATTGTCATTCTTTGCACAGTAGAATGACAATAGAGTTTGTTACGGGCCTATATATATATGGTCTTATACATTTTATAAGATGTGATGGTTTTCAATTTAATCGATGATGCATTATTCAATTATTCTCTATACCAAATTTTAACATTAAATGTGGGCACCATTTTCACTGGGGATTCGAACTTTAGTTCGTTATATTATGAAGAACTAGTCCTTTCCACTAGATCCAACCGCTGTCGATAAAATCCCTTCACGATGGGTTATCAATTGTAAGGTAGAGTCGTAGACTCATAGACATTATTATTGGTACAAAGCACTAGGTGCATAGATTGGGTTAGGGATTGAGTCCAATTGTATGTTTGGTACAAGAAACTGGGGATAAGCATGGATTGGGAGTACCACAAAAGTGGGATTGCTCTAAACCCACCTCCTCTAGTATTGGTGAAGCAATGCGAGGATTGGAAAGTTTCAGGACAAAATTGTCCCTATTTATAATAATTTTTAGACCAAAGTATTCTCATTCTAATCCTTACATTGCTAGTCAATCTCTCTCACTCCTCTATACTTGTCTTCTCTCCCATCTCCGTCATATTTGATCACCTTCTCCGTCTACATTCATCTTCTCTTTCCTCTCCGATCTCTAGTCTTTGTTGTTGCGACAACCATTGCCCTTGTCTCCCCCCTCTTTCTAATATTTTATTCTTCTACGTGGATATATCCACATATTGTTTTACTTTCATAATTTATAGTAGATTATATAATAAAATTAATGAGAGTATTCCTACCAAATATTGCTGCCAAACATAATTTCATAGTCTCAGTTTCATTCTCATTCTCGAGCTTTCTCTCACTCCCACTCCCTTAGAACTGAAGCCCACGTATCAAACAGGGCCACAGAGGTAGGATACATATGTTCTTTTCTTCGTTTAAACCCAAATAAGTTTGCTCCTAGGCCCAGCCCAAATAAGATTCATTGTATGTGAGCCCAACGAAAGAAGAAGCCCTCTCACATATAGGGGTGTTCAAAAGTTTAATATGATTTTATCAAAAAAAAAAAAAGTTTTGGGCAACATTTAAATTAATCTATATTAAATCATTTTGCACCTAAAAGAAGAAGTTAGCCAGCGCCTAGTGTAGTTCAGTGGCATGTTTGCTGGTCTTTGTCAGCCTCTATCAGGGTTCAATCCCTATCAGGACCATTGGGTCCCAATGCAAAAGAAAAAAAAGAAAAAAAGAAGTTAAAGTCAACACATAAAGTATTATTATTATTATTTTTTTTAAATCTCCATCCAATTTCTTATAGTAACATTTAGTGATGCAAGCACCATAAAGTATTGAATTAAAGAGATCTGTCAACTACTTCTTCTGACTTTCAATTAAAATAGAGTGTAGCATGTCGGCAAGTGTTGCATTAATGTTTTTCTATTAATTATGTGCATTGTAACTATTATTAGTGGAAACTCCCTTTGTACGTGTAATTGATATGAATAGAATGAGGAAAAATTATAAATTTGAAAGATAATGTAAATCGGAGTCTTATATTCGTAATTAAGGTAATATATTCCTTATCTAATTCTTATATTTATGACAAAAGATGATATAAGTTCTTGACACAAGTGTTGAATTAACTAATAAGTCATAGGAACAACTTGCAATCTTGCATAGCAATAGAAATGTTGCTTTCACATTTCAGAACAATGGAAATTAATTTTCCCAATTAACTATTGTTGCCCACGCAAGTCAATTAGTGTAATTTATTTGAAGTCAAATTAAGATTAAAAAAAAAAAAAAAAAACAGAGCCGCACATCACACTACCCAAGTAAGTACTAGTACTACATTAACATATTGAGCCGTCCGTGTGATAATGCCAAAGACAAAAGAGGGGATTACCTAGTAAGTTAGATTTAATACTGATTAATTATATTGCCGGCACTATAACTTAATATGGCACGTAATTAAGATTTGTGCTGATTCATGTAATAAATATGAGGTCACACGGAGATTAAAAAATCAGCCCACACTACACAATCCAACAAAGTACTCTTTTCAAGTCTCAATATAAGATATATTTAGGACGTTGATCTTATTCTAAATATAAGGTATAGTTTTCATATTTATTAATTTTTTCATAATTTATCCCTATTGTTACTCTTTCAACAATAATTAAGGGGGAAGAAATGAGGGAATTAAAAACATGACTAAGATGTTTTAGAAATTATATATCATATTAACTAACTTAACTAACTTCCTTAATTTAATCAAATTACGTAAATATATCTTATATTAAGGATCTAATTTCAAGCCAATTCTAAGAGAGCAAATAGACCGACTAAGTTTCTTATTTGTAAGGCCTATATTTCTCTCCTCACATACTCATTCTTTCTCTTCATTGCCTCTTTAACATGGACAAAGAGTGATTGATGAGCATGAGGCACTAACAAAGGATGCTGAAAGGGTTTAGAGGGAGACACTCAGAAGGATCTTGGAAGACAATGCTTCAGCTGACTATTTGCGGAATCTGGGTCTCAAGTCTCAACATTGCTATACTATACCCCCTTTCCTCCGGTCTTAAATATATGAGAGAGTTGACTTTTTTTGGAGAGATTAGGAAAGTTAAATAAGTTATTTAATCATATCATGTATTGTGTATCTTTATATTATATATCATTTTATTAATCAAACTAATTAGTTTAGGGGAAAAAATAAAAATAAAAATACTCTAAAATAATATAATTAGTTTTTTTAATCTCTTTAAAAAAATTAACCTTATCCTATATTTAGGACGAGAGTAGTATGTTATTGTTAGTGGGCTAGGTTTGGATTCTTTTAAAATCATTTTTCTCATTTTCTTCTAAATATCCAATCTCCACCCCGATTTAAAAAAATAGATGATCTAGATTTAATATTTTATAAAACTATTATTTTAAATATGAATAAATAAACTCAAACTATTAAATCATGATCTACACAATTTATACTTGTAATCAAGGTTGTCAAACTCACGAGTTTAAGTAAACTCGTGATAGTCACGTAAACTCGTATTGTGAATTCGAATCGTAAACTCATAAGAGTTTACTTTTATTATTAAATAGGTATTACTTGTGTATAATTAAATAATTAAAATATAAAAATGACAAAAAATTGATTTAAATATATTTTAAATTCAAATAATTGAAATTAAATCCATCAACATTTATCATTTATCATATTTAATAAAGAAATTTCTATAAATTTTCTACATAAAGCCGTTAAGCGTGATCAAATAAAAAAGTTAACATGAGTTTAAGGGTAAGTTAATATGGTTTTGTAAGTTAGAAACGTAAAAACGGTAAACTCCGTGTATAAACTTGTAAGTTTAATCAAGTTTACAATTAGCGTGAGTTTATCATTGATTCGACTCATTTTTTTAAGCTATAAGCGTAAAAATAGTAAATTCAGAGAGTCAATTCGTAAATTTAACAATAATACTTATAATACAAACAAAATTAATAAAAAAAATTAATTTATAAAAAACTGTCATCATTGTTTTATAAAATATTAAATCCGAACGTTTATTTTTTTAATCTAGGGTGAAAATGAGATTTTGAGAAAAAATGACCTAAGAGATTATGAGGATCTCCCTAGTGGGCCCCGTCTCTTTCATTGCTACGTCACCAATCACACCCTTATTTCCATATAAAGCACTCCGCTTGATTATTAGTCTCATTAAGTCGAGACAACGAGAGCAGGATATATACACATATGCTATATAATTTCCCTCTCTATCCTACATCCTCTCCATTTTCCCTCAGCATATAACAACATCATGGAGTTCACAGTGCGGAGATGCCGACCGGAGCTGGTGGCTCCGGCGAAGCCCACTCCCCGCGAACTCAAGCCACTCTCCGACATAGACCGTCAAGAAGGTCTTCGTTTTCAAGTTCCTTTCATAATGTTATATCGTCATGACCCTTCAATGGAAGGAACAGATCCTGTGGGAATCATTAGAAAGGCACTCGCAGAAGCACTGGTGTATTACTATCCATTAGCAGGAAGGCTCAGGGAAGGAGGTGATCGGAAACTCAAGGTGGATTGTACGGCGGAAGGCGTCTTGTTCATAGAAGCAGACGCAGATGTCACACTCGATCAGTTTGGTGATCTTCTTCACCCTCCATTTCCATGCTTCCATGAACTCCTTCACCATCTTCCTGACTCACAATCCATAATTAACTCGCCCCTCCTACTTATACAGGTACGTCATGGTGCCTGACGTAACCCCCTCTCTCCTGCCCAAAAAATTTGGGGCTTGTCATTTTTTTTTTTTCTTTACCGTTAAATCCTACATAAAATAAGTGCCATATATCTTAGGGACAAAAAATAGCGTTGTTTGCAATTTTTTAAAGATTTAATGCTATAAAATTATGTAGCTTCTCTTTCATTTAAAGGATTAAATCTTAAAAAGATCATAAAAAATTGAAAACATTGCCTTTTTTTGTTTGTTTGTTTATAAGATAACAAAATATCACTCATTTTATATAGAATCTAATGATAAAAATAAACCCAAAAAAAAAAAAAAAAAAAACTTAAAAAGACATTTGGCAAGGCCCACATTTTATGAGGCAATAAGGCAGCAGCGGCGCACATCAGGCCGGAACTAGTTTCCATACTAAGCAATTTGCTTAGTATAGAGAGGTAAAAAGATATGGGTTATTCAGATATGATTTTAGATGGTACAGATTAGAGTTTATTTAAAATGATAATTTTTAAATAAATAATTGTTTTTTCGAAAAAAAATAGGTGTGAATTTATATTTATTTGAGACTCTATAACAATTAAAATAATTTTTTTTTTTTAAAATGTAGACCCTACTCATATATGGACTGTCCATGTCTAGATCTGCTTAGCTATTAGCTCTTAAATTGCTTAGCAAGGAAACTTGTTGGCACCAAGCACCACTGCCCCTAATTTCATTCAATGTACTGAGATTTACTGTAACCAAAACTCAGAAGTTCATACCTGGGACATTCATGAATAATGGCAGGTAACGAGGCTCAAGTGTGGAGGTTTTATCATGGCTGTCAGACTGAACCATGTCGTCAGTGACGGTCCCGGTCTGCTTCAATTCCTGAAGGCATTATCTGAAATAGCCAAGGGAGCTTCTCAACCTTCGATTCTACCAGTATGGCAGAGAGAGCTTCTAACGGCGAGAAACCCACCACGTGTCACACGCATCCACCATGAAAACCACGAGCAAGATTCGTATATCAACCATCAGTTTCATCCCATCTTCATGTCAGCGCCACCACAAAACATAGTTCAACGTTCTTTCTTTGTCATGCCCTCCCAAATCGCCACCCTCCGCCGTCAACTTCCGAATCATCTAGCTCGATCCTCCAGTTTTTAGGTCCTCGCTGCATGCCTATGGCGCTGCCGTACCATAGCCTTGCAGCCACCACCGGAAGTAGAAGTCAGCTTGATGTTCGTCGTGGGTGTACGGTCTTTATTGAAGCCTCCGAGCGGCTACTACGGCAACTGCTTCCTGTATCCGGCGGTGGTCAGCCCTGCCGGAAAGCTCATGAACAACCACTTTGGGTATGCTTTAGAAGTGATAAGAAAGGGGAAGGCAGCCGTGGACGTGGAGCATGTTCAGTCTCTTTTGGACGTGAAGGTGGCCAAGGGACGGCCACACCATAAGATGGTGAGGTCGTTCCTTGCGTTGGACATGACACATGCTGGGTTTAAAGATGTGGATGTTGGTTGGGGCAAAGCGGTGTACGGTGGGGTGGCCCATGGTCAGTGTACCACTGTTCCAGAGATGACAAGTAACTTTGTGTCATCGGAGAACAGTAATGGAGAAAGATTCATAGTGATGCCGATTAGCTTGCCTGCTCTGGCCATGGAGGTGTTTTTTTTTTTGATAAATAGAAGAGGCTAATAGCCAAATAAACAATACAGCAAAACTACACAGCTAAGGGAAACAATCCCACACAATCTCTATCAGCCATGGAGGTGTTTGTTAAAGAGTTCAATGAGATGCTTATTAGTGGGCCACAAGGTCCTTCAGTGAATGCTCCAGGAATCATGTCGTCCCTATAGACATGCACAATATAATCACTTACGTATTTTCGCCTTTAATCATATGCTTCATATAATATCCATTTATTTTATGTAGTTAAGCCTTGAATTCACATAATGCATGATTTGCGGTAATTATATATTTATTTTTAACATTATTCACAGCTTATAAGGGGTACTCAAACATGTACGGCCTCAAGGAAGAAATTTATTTATTATTATTTTTTGACACGCTATTTAGGTTTTTCACAATATTAATCTTAGCAACAACCAACATAAAATTTTATTAACCACGTAGGTCCCTATTTGTCCTGTCAAATGTTTCATAAGCTTAGGGTTTGTTTTGATTGTATTATACTACCTCCAATTTTTAATATAAGATCTTATTCTTAATGTAATGTAATTTATAATATGAGTGAGATCTTAATTATAAACTAGAGGTAGATTTTTCTTTTGTCCCAACAATTAAGTCTGTTGTGCTAAATTACTTTAAATTTTATTTTTTTCAAACATGTTATGACTTTCCACTAATCCAAGTATGGGTATATAATCTTAAGATACATAACATATGAAATGATTAAATTTTTTTTAAGCTTCTTTAATTTTAAAAAAAAAATTATTTTAATTATAATTAAAATAAAAATAATCTTTAAAAACTAATAGGAAGTTTTCAAAAATACTTTTTTTTAATTCAAAATGCAACAACAAGTCTGTGGTGCTTACACCTTAAATTTTGTAAATATAAACATTCGTGTATGATCAAGCTTAAGAATGTAGCATATCACAAATCCTTGGCCCACCAAACAGCAGTTCGTGTGTGGATTGAGCTCAATTATCAAAGCCTTTCAACATGTTTGGGCCAAAAACCCAGAAAAATTATGCTACTATTATTTTGCCATCTTAGCTTCAGCTAGCTTAACAAAAAATGTGTTACTGTTTGAAATATCGGTGAAAATGATTTTTTTTTCCTTTCATATAGGATTTTGCAAATGAAAGATATGAAAAAAGTTAAATTATAGATGTGATTTGTGTTGAGGATAACGGTGACAAAAGTAACTTTTTTTCTAAATAGGTTCTTGTTTGGAATAAAGTTTAAAAAGTCATTTGAGATGGAGTATGACTGAAAATGACATAAATCTTATTGAATACTACATGCATATATTAACTTTATTTATTGTGATAATTGAAGATAAAAATTTAAATTATTATTAAAAAAATTGAAAATACTCTAAAGTACTAAATTAAACATATTTTAATTAGATACAAAAATATATATTTAATAATACATTATTTATTGGATCATCTATCATTAACATTTTTTCTAGAAACTGAAAAAAGTGACTTCTATGATAAGCCACTTTTTTACAATAAATCTATAAACCCATGAAGCTATCTCAAATGGTCTAGATTAACATTTTTTCCCCACAAACTTATTTTATTGTTTGATAGGCCTTTTACCTTAGCCACAACCAACCATACCAAACAGGTCCAAATGCGTTAGTGACACGCAAAAATTTAACACCATTATTCTAACTACCATTCCTATTCAAATTATAGGGACCAAAGAGTTTTAGGCAAAGTAAACTCGAGCAACAAAACCAAAAGTTTTGGAATTTCATGGATCAAAATCAAAATAAATGTAAACTATATATAAAGACAAAAATAGTATTAACCTTCTCACAAAACACTAACATGGTTGGGTGTAGTCCAATGAACTAATCCCCTCACAATATATGAAACAATGTTTGAATTTTTCTTTCTTTTAAAAAAAAAAAAGTTCCTAACAAATAAAAGTCTAGTGATTCTTCTAGTATAAGATATATATTACATATTTAAAATACCACCGCGCATATATTCTTAGGATCGGAGAAAAATTAAGCCACATATATTCTGCAAAATTAAGCCCGATTTGTGACAATGCTTCCAATGGGATTATATTTTCATTTTCTTTGTTAATTTGACGAGAGATAAAGATAATCAAGATTATAATAGGTGAATTTATTTAATTTCCTAAAAGACTTTTTTGTTAAGTAAATTAACAATGTTAAAGAAAATGAATCTTTTTACTGTATATAGAACGTTGCCTTCATATCCCCCAGAGGACAAACCTCCTCTTTGTCCTCCTCTTCTTTTCCCCACCTCATTCACTTCTAATTTAATAATAAAAAGGTTTCAAATAAGGGCTGGAAGAGGAAAGAAAGCAAATACACAGTGAGCGGGCATAGGAACTTCCAATTTAATAATAAGGCTAAAGTCCACATCTGGTTCTTTATGTTTGCCTCTGATATCATTTTAGTCTCTTAAGTTTGTAAAGTACACGTTTGGTCCTTTAATGTTAACACGCTTAAATCTGACTTAATGGAAAATACTAACTCAACAATTTTAAGTGATGATCACAATGCGATTAAATCTTGACCAGCAAGTTTATATGTTAGTATTTTAATAAATTAATATTTTAAATCCTATTAATTGAAAAATATTTAATCTTCTGTTTTAGGGTTTTTCATAGTTTGTGAAAATTAAATATAACTTTTTGGTCAAGAAGATTAAATATTTTTCAATTAATAGGATTTAAAATATTAATTTATTAAAATACTAACATATAAACATATTTGATCAAGATTTAGTTGCATAGTTATCGCTTAAAATTATTGAGTTAGATTTTCCGTTAAATATTAACTGTTAATATTAAGAGACGAAATGAAGATCTTTTTACAAACTTAAGGACTAAAATGATACTTTAAGAAACATAAATAAAGAACCAAACATATACTTTAAATTTTAATAATAAAAAAGGCACTCAAATAAAGGCTGGAAGAGGAAAGAAAGCAAATACACAGTGAACGGGCATAGGATCACATGCTTCTTTCTCTTTATTAATCGCCTCTTCAAAAGTTCCCCTTCTTCTTTTTCTCATACTCTCTCTCTCTCTCTCTTCTGTGCTGAGAAGTTTCCTTTTGTCTCTTATACTTGAAACACACAAGGATATCAGCCTCAGGTTTTGTAGAATCTTCATTGTTTTTCTTTTCTGATTCAATAACGGACGTTTAATATGGTTTGGATTTTTCTGATGTATTCACTCGCTAATCTCATAGTTAACTATTTCTACATCTCTCTCTCTCTCTCTCTCAGTTTTTTCCCCCAATTTGGACTCATATTTGATGAATCTGTACTAAAAAAAAAAAGATAAGGTGCAGATTGGACAAATATATCATCAATTTTTCAGATTTATATTATTAAGTATCAACGTTGATATCCATTAAACTCTTTTTATAAAAATAAAAATTAAACGCATTTAATTTCTTTCCAGATATAATAGATTTTTTTAGATTTTTTTAAATTTTATTAACATTAAATAAATTTTTTAACTCACATAAATTTCTTCTAAAAAATAAAAATAAATCATATAATTTTTTTGTTTAACATATATAATAAATTATAAAACACCTTGAGTTTTATTTAAATAATATAATTATGTTTTTAATGAAAATTTTTGTTTATTTTAGCAAATGAGTAATTTTTGTCCATAGATATCTATATAAGTAGTTTTGAATAATAACAATTGAGAAAAAAATTATTTAATTTAGTGAAATTTAGAATTTAGTGCTAGGCGCTCCCAAGTAAAAGTTTTTTGTGTTGGGTGCTCCTAGAGTAAAAGTTCATTGGCTAATCTGCACCTTATATAACTGACGTTATCTTTTTCTAACGTTGTCTTGATGCACATTTTTAAAAGTTTATTGTGCTAGGTGCACATTTTTAAAAGTTTATTGGTATTTTTGGTCCACTTAATAGTTAATTGTGGGCTTTTTTCTTAAATGACCCCTTATTAAATAACTAATTACTGAAATGCCCCTGTTTCCAAACTATTTCCAAATCTACCCTTGTTTAGTCGACTAACCCCAAGTTTAGTCGACTAAAACGCGGGGCGTTGAATTTTTTGACTTTCCCCGCAATTTAGTCGATTAAGCACTGTGGCTTAGTCGACTAGATCACGACAGAGAGATTTTTTTTAACTCTTATCATGTTAAACACCACAGATTTCCACTTTTATTCAGCCATATTAATTAAAATATTAACAATATTATAAGAGATATTATAGAAGATTATAAATTATCAAATAAATTAGTATCTCCATTGATAAATTCCTCTTTCATTCTAATTAATTAAATTAGAGTTTTTCAAATATATAACATCCTACAATTTAGTATTGGTGGGCATTTATTAATAAATTAGTATCTCCATTGATAAATCTCCATTGTACTGCATCCATAACGCTTATATTCGCTCTTTCCGGCTATGCGTTCAATTTAATAATAATTGGAATATTGGTGGGCATTTATTAAAAATTCAATTATGCGATTATTGCTTTCAATATTGGATGTGCCGATTTCTCGCATTGATGTACCCATAGAAATTAATATTTTACTCACCCGATGAATTTATTTTCATTGAAGTTTTGAATATCTTTAGTTAATAAATATATTAGATTTGATTGATATGGTAGTTAATAAATCTCCTAGTATATCTCCTTATTTTATTGAGGATT
This sequence comes from Acacia acuminata, assembly GCA_019022655.1. NCBI lineage: Eukaryota > Viridiplantae > Streptophyta > Magnoliopsida > Fabales > Fabaceae > Acacia > Acacia acuminata. Next base: position 13,765,717 of record JAFJYI010000001.1, on the reverse strand, counting down.
TGATTAATATTAAATTAATAAAGGGAAGATAATGTATATTTTATGTCATTGAATTCATCAAGAGATTTTATTGGTTTTATTAGTAAATATCTTGAATTAAATTATTCATCATAGGGAAATTAAATTTTGATGAGATCATTATTGGGTACATGCTTGGTTTCTAGAAAGCAAATATATTTAATAATTAAATGATGAGCTTTATTTAAAAAGGATAGTATAGAGTCCTAAATTGTAGGATGTTATATATTTGAAAAACTCTAATTTAATTAATTAGAATGAAAGGAGAATTTATCAATGGAGATACTAATTTATTTGATAATTTATAATCTCCCGTAATCTCTCCTATAATATTGTTAATATTTTAATTAATATGGGTGAATAAAAGTGAAAATCTGTGGTGTTTAACGTGATAAGGGTTTAAAAAAAATCTCTTTGTCGCAATTCAGTCGACTAAGCCACAATGCTTAGTCGACTAAATCGCGGGAAAAATCAAAAAATTCAACGCCCTACGTTTTAGTCGACTAAACTTGGGGTTAGTCGACTAAAGCAGATTGAGAAATAGTTTGGAAATAGGGGCATTTCGGTAATTAGTTATTTAATAAGGGGTAATTTGGGAAAAAAATCCTTAATTGTGCTGGACGCTCTTGAGTCAATAGTTTATTGACCAAATCGTACCTTAACCCTATATAAATTAAAGACCATTTCAAAATTTATGAGTGGGTACGTTGACCTTCAAGTCTTATTGATTTATGCATTATGTGCCCGAGAATTCTAGATCAATCAGATATGTGCAAGGCACACGGGGCGCATTTAGTATTATTGAAACAACACACACACACACAGAGTTACGTGGGGGCGCATTTAGTATTAACATTAGAGTTGGGAAATCGGGCCGAACCCGTTTAAGCCCTGGCCCTGTAGAGCTCGGGCTTGAAAAATATGCCTAAAATTTGAAATTGGCCTTGTAGGGTCTCGGGTTTAATCGAGCCGGCCGTTAGGCCTTGTTATATCGTAGCATTTTCATTTTTTTTTTTAATAAAAAAATTAGTCAAAGAGTGAAGTACCTTCTGCTCAAAGTGAAGCATAATCAAATATCTATGAAATTGATGATAGTAATGAAGAAGGTGACAATTGACAATGATAGTGGTATGCTTTTATATTTTATGTGAGTTATTTAATGTTGCTTAGTTTAATACTTCTTACGTTTTATGTGAGGCAATTGTGGACAATGGTTTGTTTTTTTATTACGAATTAATGAATGTGTCTATTTGTTGGATGGTTTGTATTATTTAGATATTAATGTTGATAATATTTATTTGATAGATTAGAACTTTAATGGTTGCAATTTACTAATTATATTTCTTTGGAAAAAACCCAAAAAAATAATTAAAATTTGGGATAGTAATTTCCAGGCCTTGGTACTATCGGGCCGGACTTTGAAAAACAGATGTTTTCCTTAGCTTATCTCGGCCTATAGGGCGGTCTTGATTCCAGCTCTAATTAACATGGGCGCATTTAGTATTATTGAAACAACATGGGTACAGTTTTATTATTGAAACAACGTGGGCGCGTTTAGTATTATTGAAATAACATGGCCACAGTTCTATTTAAAAAGGGTGGTCAAAGATCTATTCCTGATCAAATATGATCATGAATATGGTCACCGTGATCCTAGTTCAAATATATAAATGCAAAACATATCCACGTGACATTGTGTGAGCAGTTCGTAGCATTATTCTTTTGGGTGAGGTTGATGAGTGATATAAAGATCTTGTTGACACCCAACAAATTAAATTAAAGCCCTCGTCTGATTATCATCCTTAAGCTTGCATGTGAAAGCTAAGTTGTCATCCATATTTTTAGTTGTACCACATGAAACATTGTGAAATAAAATGAGTTATCAATTATAATTTTAATATATGTGCATGATGACGATCGGATAAATACTTATAAAATAAAATAAAATATTATTTATTTCTATCCTTTAATTACTTAAGATATCTAGTGTGTCACACATGAGGAATAAACATATAGTTATTTATACATTTCTATTTCACATAACTTCACTTATTCATACACTATGTAGTTTTATATATATTACCTCTGTTCTTTAGTATAAAATCTAATTTGTAGTAAATATTGCATTACAAACTAAATCTTATATTAAAGACTAGGGACAATACTTTATTTCTTTTGTATTTTTCTCATATTTTGGAAAATGTTGAACTATATATAGCAAATCCAAATTTTCAAAACTCTCTAAAACACTTGGTTGGTCGAACTGTTAAGCATAACCTTCATAAGGGTTATAACCGCAATAATTTCAACGAAATAACCCTTTCTAATATACCTTTTTTTTTTTTTTTAGTGTAAGATTAAAAAAAGCCACATTATTTATCAGTTTTGATTTAATCTTCTAGCAAATTGCATTTTGGTCTGTTGAGTCATGAATGGCTTGCCTTGCTGACCTGCAATCCCTTTAAACTAGAAAATTATTTAAAAACCATCATGTTCAGTTACATGCATTAATCTTCAATTAATGCAATTCAATTACGCCGTCACATAGAGACATTCACACACACATGCCTCTTGCATGTATTATGACAAAGAGGGGTGATGGCCAAGCAAGTTTGATTCAGTACTGATCAGTTATTGTTTCTGTCTCTATAATTTAGATTGGCAAGTAATTAATTTGAAGTCAAATTGAGATTAAAAAATGGGCTCGCATTACACAAGGCAACTAATCAATTTCAAGCCAAATCTTGTAACGCCTATATAATCACATGCTTCTTCCTCTCCTCTCCTCACATACCCATTCTTTCTATTCATTGCCTCTTCAAAAGTTCCCTTCCTTTTTCTCATTCTGAATTGAACATGGAAAGAGTGATTGATGAGTTTGACGCACTAACAAAGGATGCTGAAAGGGTTCAGAGAGAGACACTTGGAAGGATCTTAGAAGACAACGCTTCAGCTGAGTATTTGCAGAATCTGGGTCTTAATGGAAGAACCGATCCTGAGAGTTTCAAGGCCATTGTCCCACTTGTTACCCACGAGGAAGTGGAGCCTTATATCTTGAGAATCATGGATGGCGAAGCATCTTCCATTCTCACTGGAAAGCCAATCACATCAGTATCTTTAAGGTCTAGCTTTTTGTTTCATCTTTGCTCATACTAGCTCCGGTCTAAATTAAAAGATGTAGTTGATATTTTTAAAAATATTTATATTAATCATTTTCTTATAAACTAATTAGTTTGATGTATGAACTAATATATAATCCAACCATATACATAACATATGTTATGATTAAGTAATTTATTTAACTTTTTTAATTTCTCCAAAAAAAGTCAAATAGGTCTTATATTAAGGAGCAAACAATATATATTTCCCATTTTTGCAGCTACAAGTTGAGTTGAATCTTACATAGACAAGTTCTTGCAGCTCTGGAACTACTGAGGGGAAGCCCAAGTTTATACCATTTAATGACGAATTATGTGAAACATTTTTGCAGACCCGTCAGACCTCTACCGCCTATAGGAACAGGTATTCTAAGTTTATCTTCCCTCCTGAGCTTCATTTGTTAATGAATTTGTAACTAACACAATCCTATACATACTGCAGAGATTTCCCTATAAAAAATGGGAAAACTTTGAGTTTTCTATATGGCAGCAAGCATTTCAAAACCAAAGGGGGTCTTATGGCTGGAACCTTTTCAACAAATGTGATCGGACATGAAAAGACCAAAAGTGCGATTGGAAAAAAAAAATTTTGCAGCTCAATTGAAGTAATATCCGGTCCTGATTTTCATCAATCGTTGTACTGTCATCTATTGTGTGGATTAATTTTCCATGAGGAAGTTCAGGAGGTGTCTTCTCCATTTGCACACAGCATTGTCCATGCATTTAGAACATTTGAACGAGTATGGCAAGAGCTGTGTAATGATATCCGAGAAGGGGTCCTCACAAGCAGAGTCACTATTCCGTCCATTAGAACGGCCATGTCTAAACTTCTCAAACCAAACCAGGAATTAGCTACCCTGATTGAAAAGAAATGTATGGGACTGAACAACTGGTATGGGCTAATACCAGAGCTTTTCCCCAATACAAAGTACATTCATGGGGTCATGACTGGCTCAATGGAGCCTTATGTGACTAAGTTGAAGCATTATGCTGGGCACCTGCCTCTGTTGACCAGTGAGTATGGAGCTTCTGAAGGATATATCGCAGCAAACGTGAATCCGAATCAACCCCCTGAAGTGGCCACTTATGCCGTGTTTCCTCATCTAGGTTACTTTGAATTCATCCCTCTCACTGAGCCATCACAACAAAACAATATTGGAGGGTCTACTATCCCCGGTGTGGATCCGCAGCCAGTAGGCTTGACTCAAGTGAAGGTTGGTGAAGAGTATGAGATTGTGACCACCAATGCAGCAGGTAGCTTCCTCTTGTTCATTCGAGCTTTATTTGTTGACTATTTGTTCATTATTCTTACGGTTTCTGATGCAATTTACAGGTTTGTATCGGTATAGGCTAGGGGATGTGGTGAAGGTCATGGGGTTCCATAACTCAACCCCGGAACTCAAGTTTGTTCGTCGGAGGAACCTTCTGCTCACCATTAACATTGACAAGAACACTGAGAAAGATGTGCAGGTAGCGATAGAGGCAGCAACCAAATTAATAGCACGAGAAAATTTGGAATTAGTCGACTACACAAGCCATGTTGATGTATCCAGTGAGCCAGGCCACTATGTGATCTTTTGGGAGATCAATGGGGAAGCAAGTGAAGAAATACTAAGTGAATGCTGCAACTGTCTAGACAAGTCTTTTGTCGATGCAGGTTACACCAGCTCTCGCAAAACCAACTGCATCGGGCCCCTCGAACTCCGGGTTCTCAGGAGGGGAACATTCCAGAAGATTCTAGACCACATCCTAGGATTGGGAACTGTTGCCACTCAGTACAAGACCCCAAGGTTTGTAGGTCCTAGGCATAGTGAAGTGTTGCAGATCATGAGTGAGAATGTTGTGAAGATTTATCTCAGTACTGCTTATTGATAATATGTCGTTTTATACATTATTTCTTTAGTATTTTTCTCATATTATGAAATATGTTGAGCCATATACAGCAAATCGGATTATAAATGGCAAATCCGAACTCTCACAAGCCACGATACACGATTGTACGGTTTCCCAAATTGTTCTTGCAAAGAGTGGAGGACAAAATAGTAATGGATACAACCAACTTGGCCCGTTTGAATCGCGGAATTTGCTGGGATGGAAAGTAAAGGAAAGAAAGAGAATGGAAATATTGGAAAAGAAAATGAGTTGATAGGATTGAGATTTACCTATTAACAAACTATCCATTCAAACAATAATTTCAAGACTAGCGTGACTTTATCCAAATTCCATAAACAAGATAATCTCCCTCAAGTATCATCTCATTCAACAAATCAATCCAAGTAGTAGCCAAATACTAAGAAGCATGAAGCAAGGAATAAAATCAACACATAATACTTCATTAAATACTAGAAAAAAGAGAATAACATTGTCTTAATTCATATAACGGTTCAAAGTAACCCTAGAAATGAAATATTTAGCTACTCATAATCTTAGATACAAAAAATCTAGAAAAAAAACTACTCTCATATACTTATATCATAAATCGTAAAAGCTATTCTTCAAAAATTAATACATGGTAATAACTCTTAACCACAAAATGCCCATGACCTGCATATAGTGAGACTACGGAATAAAGAACTCTGTATGCCCATGTTTCCTCCTAACATCACATAGCAATAAGGAAAATCCAATTGTAAACTATAAAATACATATAAATGCACTCAACATTCACATATGTATTTCATTCTTTCTTACATACATGACCATCACAAAATAACGTGGATTGTCAATGCAATCAATTTCCTTATAGCCATAACCAACACAGGATCGAGCCAATAGCTAAAATAAAAACTCATCCATTTTTTGGTCCATCACCAACAAAGTTTTCTCACATACATAAATATAACATACCATTATAAGAAACCATAATTACTCAACTTAAAACAACAAGCAGGGAAGATCTCGTAACACAATGTCAAATAATTTTCTCTTAACCATAAGCTACCCATGTCCCGAATATGGTCAAGCCAAATATTTTCACAAGCTCACCCATATCCAATTGATGATTGGCTGAAGGTTACTATACAAAAAAAGAAAATTTACTCTTAAGCATGAGATACCCACCTCCCGTGCTTGTGGTCATAAATAAATAATTAAACAACTTCAACCACATACGTATGATGAGTGCTCATGGTTACGCACGATTAAAACAACTTTACTATTAACCATGACATACCCATCACCCACATGTGGTCACAGCCACTTTACAGTGGAACTAATTTCACATTTTTTCTCCAAATGCACCTCATGGCTACAGAGGAGTTAACTAATTTTACTCTAAACCATTGTGTATCCATCACTTGCATCTGGTCAACACCACTTACTTTCTAAATACTTTTCTCCCAACCATTTCCGACCACCTCCCTCTGCTCAGATACAGTGCCACTGAGGAATGGGCACTTCGATTTCAACAACAACATAACCATAAACAATGGGCGCACAACATTCATGGCCAAAATCAAGACAAATACAAGATGCACCGAAGAAATTAAAACTCATTAATCCAAGAAACTCACCTGTTGGCTGTTGAAATAGGTTGTCGTCGCGGCTGGAGCAAGTAATCGTTCCTCTCTTCTTCCTTTCTGTTATTAGTTTAAGCTTCAGCAGCTCAATTTCTGTGGATGGCGTGACTTCAAGCGCCGAATGAAAATTGATTCTCACCAAAATTAGAGGGAAGTCATTTTCATTTATACAAAGCAATTTATTTTCCCTCTGCAAAATCTTTTCCTTTTCAATTGTCCCACCAAACGACCGATGCCAGTGGAAAATTGAGATTTTTTGTTTCCTTAATCCTTCCGTTAATTTTTTTAATCCAAACGGTCCTTGGCCTCATCAGCAAGGCAACATGGCTTATCCCCAAAGAAAATATGTTTATTTTTGTTAGTATATAACTAATGCGTTGTATGTTGGAGAAAATAAGTTTTATGAATACATTCATGATCAAGTGGGTTAAACCTGCAGTTCCAAAGGTTGTCCGCACGCCTCAGCGTATGGCAAACGACGTTTATCATACATGTATAAACACCATTTCATGCTACTTCATCCCGTTCTTATTATAATATCCTGTTGATTTTTTTTTTAATAGAAAAATTAAGGAAACTAAATTAATTACTTCAAACTATTTATATTTATTGTTTTTTTTTTAAAAAACTAATTTGCCTTACTTATAAACTACTACCTCCGATCTATAATATAAGACATAGTTTATAGTGCAATTTGCACTACAAACTATGTCTTATATTTAGGTTATAAGGAGCAATATATAATATAATGATACAAAATAAAGTATATTATGACTAATTAATTTATTTAACTTTGTTAATCTCTTAAAAAGTCAATTGAGTTTTATATTAAGATAAAAAAGAGTATATATAGATATATTATATATGTACTCTGTATATACGGGTTGGTACGTTGACCAATAATATGTTGTTTATTTACGTGTATTGGCCGGGACTCCTCTGTGTGTATATATATATATATGCAAGAGAAAATTAAAACAACATCGAATTTTTCTGAGAAAAGAAGCACAAACATTTTTAAAATCCTAAAATTAATATGCATGGGTTAGTAAATCATATAATATAACAAGTTGTTATCCATATTCTTAATTGCACCACATGAAAGATTATGAAAGATTACTTCACTTATTTATTTTTTATTTTTTCAAATTAAACTCATTAAAGTTCCTCCCACCTTCTTCTCCCCTCAAATCAAACAGAATATTAATATCCCGTGAATTACATGTGGGGTAGAATTGAAAGTATAGTAAAAAAGATTCCTTTCCTTTAACATATTAATTTCCTTTAGCATTAGATGACTTGATAAGGTTAGGATGAATTTTGCCGTCTACAAACATGTGCTGATCAATCATACATACATTGGACATAATCAATTATGATGTTGTTACTAACAGGTTTGATAACAGATTCTGAGTTATGGATGGTTGCAAAGATCAATTCGATCCAAATTTTAAACGGCAAAAACACACGTGATCGATCGAAGTGAAAACTGTTTAAAATAGAAATTCGTTCGTAACTTTGAAATGGGCATGTTTAATCTGCGAGCACGATTTCCTTAATTAATAGAGAGGATTCATGTACTGATTAGTCGTCAAAATCTTAAGCAGTGGTGTAAAACAGGGGATATCCTACTAGCAGCTTTTGGAGCGTTATGGGAATCCAATCTAACAAAATCCGTCCAAAAATGCAATTAATATGACTGAGGGAAAATATAAGGAAAAATTAAAATGAGCGACCTCAAGAAAATAATATTTATAATAAATGACCATAAAAATTGTAATTACTTAGAAGGACCAAACTTCCTAATATAAATTCAAATCACTAAAATGTCCCTAACCAAACCTCCTATATTATCTCTTTCATTTAAAATTAAAAATAAATAAAATTAAAATTAAAACCGTCCATCATGATATAATAAATTACTTATATCATCAAGTTACTCTATTTATATTGTCAGCATTATTATCAATTAAGATCTTTTTATAAAAATAAAAGCTAAACTCATGTCATATTATTTAGGATATAATAGATTACTTAGATTTTTTGTTTTTATTAACATTAAATGATTTTTTTAACCAACATAAATTTTTTCTATAACAAAAATGAATCATATAAAATTTCTTGCATAAATGTTAAATTATAAAAGTCCTTGAGTTTTATTCAAATTATATAATTCTATTTTTAGTTAAAATTTTTGTTGATTTTAAGAAAATTATAATTTTTACAAAATTGAAGAATATGTAATTTTGTTTAGAGATATATATGTAAGTTGTGAAAAATAAAAATTGAGAAAATTGTTATTTAATTTAGTGAAACTTAGAATTTTGTATTAGTTTTAAAATCGAATGTAGGAAGGAATACAAAATATTTTGTTAGGAGTATTTTATTATTTTTCATTTAGTCTTTCTAAATAATTACACTTTTTATGGTCTTTCTCCATAAATATCTTTTCTCCCAGGTCCTTCATTCGAATTTTTCCAAAATATAAATTGGCATTTATACATTCATTTCGAAAGGAAAAAAAAATTGTTCTTCCTGGAACATTTACTTAGTACTCATTTTTCTTGTAATCATAAAATTATAATCCAGTATTTTAAAAATTAGATGTGTCATGTGTGTGTTTGAGTTCTCCTCAAATGTTAATTATTAACAACTACCACGGAATATTAATATAAGACCTAATTTATAATTCAATTTTTTTTTTTTCATTGAAATATATCTTTTCAACTGTGTCCGGAAGGAGAATCGAGTTCAAACGTAAAGTTGCAATTCCCCCCCCCCCAAACAAACAAAAAATAATAAGAATAAGATTAATAAAATACTTCCATTAACCTCACAAACAGAGAGTAGCAGATACAACAATGAAACAAAGATAACGAAGAGAACTAAGGTTAAAATGCGTGCGGGTGTGTGTTTGAGTTCCCTCAAATGTCTTATTAAATACTTCCCATCCTCAATATTTGATTTAATTAGTATTTTAATTTTTCCATTGAAGTGAATCTTTTATTAGCTTTCAGCTTTGTGTCAAGAAGGAGAAGATAAGTTTCATGAGTTCACGATCAAATTCAAACCTCCAGTTGCAAATTTTGTCCACACGCCTCAGCTTGTTGCATAACATGTATAAATACCATTTCATGATATGAAACTGCTACTAAACCAATTGACATGGTTGTTTCAGTAGCAATCGCCAAGATTTTACGTACAATCTTCGTAGCGATTATAACCGCAACAATTGCAATAAAATATATAACCACATACATTATTTAAGCCAAACAAACAAAAAAAAAAAAACGTTTTAGTTCAAACGAAAAAATTTAGCAGTATGGTTTTAAGGAACTGAAAAATTATCAAAAAAGTCCAAACATATTATTTACTATCTAAAAACTCTTGAGAGACTCAATAACATATATTCAAATTTTGAAATTACATGTCTACCCCATTGTCAATGTGGCATATAAACTTATCAACGGTAATACTATAACTTGCCAGTATATAGGTACAAGTATTTATCAAAAATAACACTACGACTTAAACTTGTGAACAAATAAACTTGTTAATGTTAACACTATTACTTGTCAATGATAGAAAATAAACAAATTTACATCAATTTGAATTTATATCACTAAAGTTCCTTGAGAGTTTTTAGATAGTAAATCAAATACAACTCAAATCTATTATGAAGGGAGTATTTGAGGAATTTTTTTTATTACTATGTATAGGGTATTGGTAAAAAAAGCCATTAAGTGCGTTTTATAAATGGAGAAAATAAATTTCATGAATTCATGATCAAGCGGTCAAACCTACAGTTCCAAACGTTGCCTACACGTCTCATAGCTGGCAAACGAGGTATTTTCATACTTGTCATATAAATTAAAGAACATTTCATAATACATGAGTGGGTACGGTGACCTTCAAGTCTTGTTGATTTATGCGTTATGGCCGATAATTCTGGATCAATCAGATATATGTGCAAGAGAAAATTAAAACATTAAATGATCAAAGAAAAACCAATATGCTAGCTCTTATATTTATAACTGAATATATGCAAAATAGAATCCATATGGATACCAATTATATGTGACTATTATATATAGCTCTTATATTTAAGATCCGAATATAAAACCATATATATTGAGAAAAAAAAAAGGTGGTCAACGATCTATTCATGAGGTTTCTCGATGTTGATTAAAGGGAATATATTCACCGTGGTAATAGTTCAAAAATGATCAAATATATAAATAAATGCAAAACTAGATCCATATCCTTATGTGATTGTGCGAGCATCAGTTTGTAGCATTATTCTTTTGGGTGAGGTTGAGTGATATAACGATCTTGTTGACACCCAACAAATTAAATTAAAGCCCTCTTCTCATCATTCCTTAAGCTTGCGTGTGAAAGCTAAGTTGTCATCCATATTTTTAGTTGCACCACATGAAAGATTAAGGAATAAAATGAAAGATATCTCGCGGATCACAGGAGGAATAAAAAATATAGTTATTTATGCAATTCTGTTTCATATTAAATTAACATTTACTCGTTATAGAAACATTTTTATTTTTAATCATATGTTTGATTTGGGTGCAATAGAAAGTAAAACGGGAAGAAATGTTAATAAGTTGGATTGATAAAAATGAAATAATAAGGTTGAAAAAATTTAACTAATTTTACTTTATCTATTTTCTTATATTTGTTCTCTCTACTAAAATATTGTAACTTCATTTAATTATTTTCCTAAGAAAATTAAACTCTTTAAAAATTTCTCTCATCCCCCTACCCTCAAATCAAACGTAATAATAAGGTGCCGTGTATTACATACGGTGTAAGATTTAGTTTTCTTTTTAATTAGTAAAAATATCTCGTGCATCACAAGAGTCTTAAAAAAAATTTCCGCATATCTTGCTTCTTTGTTCATAAGATATAGATTCTTGTTCATGGTGGGGAATCCAGTGGATCCATAACTCATCAGAGAGAAAATTAAAAAATCCATATCTAGTAGCATTAACGATTTTTTTTTAAAAAATAATTTTTTTTAAAAAATCATCATTTAAAAAAACCTCAAATTTATACCATCTAAATCAAATCTGTATGGTCCAAATCCTATTAGCTCTCCCTATTAAGCAATTTTGCTTAATTGAAAACTGGTTCCCTAAGGTTTGATTTAGTACTAATTAGTTATTGTTTTTTATGCTATAATTTAGTTTGTCAAGTAATTAATTATTGTTCCCCATGCTAAATAGCGTAATAGCATAATGGGTGCTAATAATAAATATTTCAGGATGGCTGCTAGATAATGGGGTGATATTTAAAAATATTTTAGGGTGCTAAACTGCTAATGACTAAGTGGACTAAAAATTACTTTAGGATAATAGTTACAACTAAAAATATTTAGTTTGTTGGATCTTTTTTTTACTTGGAAAAAAATATGGATTGCTACTTGAAAAATATTTTAGGCCTAAATGCTACCAGAATACTTGAGATACTTGAGGGTGTGAGATGCGATACTAAATGACACTGGAAAAATATTTTAGGATAAAAGCCTAAGTGTATTAAACATTACTTTAGGATAATAGGTGCTATTGAAAAAATATTTTAAGGTGTTGAATTTTTTTTTTTTATATAAAAGTGTTCCCCATGACCCATCACTTATTTATAGCCAAAACAATGTAGTTTTGGGAGAAAAAAAAGGCAACGGATGGAATGGGAAAATGAGAGGAGCCAGATACCAATCATATGTGATGACTATCATGTATAGCTCTTATATTTATATCTGAATCTAAACACCATATATAAATATTGAGAAAAACAAAAAGAACCAACATAGAATTGGTTTTGTGGTATAAGGCCTTGTTAGTCACTCTAGGTCTCCATTTCATCTTTCAAATGAGCTGTTTGTGTTAGTAGGAGAAGTCTATAAACCCCGAATCAATACCGAATAATATTATCCAAAACAAAAAAACAAAAAGAATGGGAAAATGGGGTGCATTTAGTATGTTATCCTTTTATATTGCTTGTAAAGTTGAAATTATTGAACCAATCACAAGCATACAAATACAAATATATAATATGATTGATACAGTGTGGTATTATTGAAACAATATGGGTACAGTTTTTATTTAGAAAGGGTGGTCAACGGTCTATTCATGAGGTTTCTTGATATTGATTAAAGGAATATATTTACCGTGATACTAGTTCAAATATGATCAAATATATAAATGCAAAACTAGATCCATATCCTTATGTGATTGTGTGAGCAGTAAGTAGTATATATTATTCTTAAGCCTGCATGCATGCGAAAGCTAAGCTGTCATCCATATTTTCAATTGCACCACATGAAAGATTAAGGGATAAAATGAGTTCTCAATTATAATTTATACAACAAACAAAAAATTTATGTTAATAATTGGAAGTACTACTAACGTGCCCTGTATTACTTGTAGAGCTGTCTTAGTACTCTTATTGATGAAATCACTGTCAAAAATGGTAATATTGCCGAAGTTAACAAATCTAATGATATTTAAAACAAATTAAAATATCCATATGCTAAATTATGCAAAATCTAATAATACTTGAACTCTACCAATAGTCATGCAATGTCAGAAAGAGATAATAACAAGCCATATTATTGTCATATGAAATTCGATAAAACCATGACTAATTGTATGTAATTATAGTCTGGAAGAGGGAAATACAAAATATTTATAATGGGCAGTTTTATACTACAACTGGTCTTTAAAATAAGATCAAATTAAATCTTATATTATAAACTGGAGACAAAAATTTATTCCTTCAATATTTTTCTTGTATTATGAAAAATGATGAACTATATATATAGAAAATCCAAACTCTTACAACTATCAAAATTAAAACACTTTGTTGGTCGAACTGTTTCGCATTTATAACCTTCAAAAGGGTTATAACCTCAATAATTTGAACAAAACAACTCCTACGAATAAGCCTTTTTTATAGGGCTAGATTCAAAGTTTAAGCACTTAGCTATCACCTTTAAGCGGAGGCTAAGCAATATGCTTTAGTTATTTATTTTGGGGTCTGCGTTATTTCTTAATTTGAACCCCGCCTTTTATTTACACTCTTTTAATTAGTTACCATTATACATACCAGGGAAAATTTTAAAAAAGGACCAAGAGAAAATAATATTTATTATAAAGGACCGTAAAAATTGTAATTACTTAGAAGGACCAAACATTATAATATAAATTTAAAATTACTAAATTGCCCATAATCAATCCTCATGTATTATTCCTTGTATTCAAAATTAAAAAAAATAACTAAGATTAAAACTAAAAATGCCCATCATGATATGATCGTCTAATATATTATTTAATTAACAATTGTTACCGTCCTATTTTTCTTAATTTTTATTTTTCACCAATTTATATCATCAAGTTGACTAATTATATTATTAACGTGGATATCAATTAAGTTCTTTTTATAAAAAATAAATAAAAATATTTCATATTTTTCATGATATAATAGGTTAATTAGATTTTTTTAATTTTATTATCATTACATGAATTTTTTAACCCACATAAATTTCTTCTAAAACAAAAATAAGTCATACAAACTTTCTTGTTTAACAGATAGGATAATTTATAAAAGATATTGACTTTTATTAAAACTATATAATTCCATTTTTAATTAAAACTTTTATTAATTTTAAAAAATATAATTTTTGAAAATTGAAGAATGCATAATTATTTTTTCATAGATATATATTCAAGTTGTGAAAATTGAGAAAATCATTGTTTAATTTAATGAAACTTAGAATTTTGTATTAGTTTTAAAAATATAATGGGGAAGAGAATATAAGAGGGAATGAAGAAGATTTTGTTAGGGGTATTCTAATATTTTTATATTTGGTCCTTCTAAATAATTACAATTTTTATGGTTCTTCTCCATAAATATCTTTTCCTTTAGGTCCTTCATTCTAATTTTCCCTACATAAAATTTTCCCATCATGTCATTCAGCCTATATGCATAATTATTCTAAGTTGATTGGTTTTAATTTTTGGTCCCTCTACTTAACCACGTTAACTAAAAGTTAATGTTAGAAAATTTTAAAATGAAGAGATGTCTTTTTTTTTAAAAAAAAAAAGTCATGTTTATTAAATTAAGGGATTTATATGAAGAATTATATAAGGAGTTATAACACTAAAAATCACCAAGGTTATGTCTTTTTAGTTTCTAGAAACACATGTGAAAGGTTATAGCTAGAGGTGTGACAGCCATCACTTGGTGAAAAGTTGTGTTTTGTTTGTGAAAAATTATTATATACCAAGTAATCAAAGAAATAACAACAAGAAGACAAAAGAAAACCAAAACAAGGGGGGGAACTAAGGTCCCAACCCCCTCCTAATATGAGCTACTCCCATCACATCAGCTGTTTGTGAAAAAATTCTACACAATACATAAGTGTGACTTTTCATATATTTGTTCACGAATCAACATATGAGATTCACGAATCCAACAATTATTATAACTTTTAATTGAAGAAGTGTTGCTTCAAAAGGCACCACTTCATGGTCTATAAATACCCATCATCATTAGTTCATTCACATAAACAAATTACACAACAAAAGAAACAAACTATCAATCTTTAAGTACAAAACTAAAGTCAAATTAGCACTTTGTAAAAGCCATTGTTGCCTTGACTTAAATGTTGGGAGTGCAATCTATACTCAAAGATCTTCATTATATCCTATAGAAAATTCGTCCATCAATTCAAATTGCACCCTATAAGATAGGTATAGGTGAGGGCAAATTAAGTCTAAAGAAAAGTGTTAACCACGCATTGAAGACATCATATACTACTTTCTTCTTCATCTCTTCTTCTTATACTGCTCAAAGATGCAGCCCCTTCAACACTTAACACTATTGAACTCAAACTAGGTCCAGTATTAACATTTTTAATTATAAAAGTTTGGATAACGGTTAATTGTAGGGAGGTCTAATAAGTCTCAGATATTGAGGAGCACTGAATATTTAACTCTGGGAATTAAAAACCATAATTGCATTTTGGTCTGACGAGTCATGAATGGCGTGCCTCTTGGATCTGCAATCCCTATTAAACCCAAAAATTATTTAAAAAACATCATTTTCAATTACATGCATTATTAATCTTCAAAGAGAGACAATCACACAAAACACATGCCTCTTAGATATATCCACATAGTATATGTCAAAGTGGGGTGATGGCCTGGCAAGTTTGATTTGGTACTGATTAATTAATGTTGCTGACGCTATAACTTAGTTTGTCAAGTAATTAATTTCAAGTCAAATTGAGATTAAAAAATGAGTACGCATCACACAACCCAACTAAATACTAGTACTACAATAACATATATTGAGCTGTCCATGAGTATCATGCTAAAAGGCTAGAGAGGTGTGATGACCTAGTAAGTAAGATTTACTAGTGATTAATATAATTTATTCATCATTTATATCAAAATGATTTAAAATTTAAGAATTTTATCTGCATATAACTCAAAATTTGGAGAGGTTATATACACCCAAAACATAGTTTAGGGCTATATTATTGATATTTTGAAGTTATCTACATTTGAGAGTTCATTTTAAAGGTTTAAGGATTATGGGGTTATTTACCCAAGTAGTAAGTTTGATTTACTGTACTGATTAATTATTGTTGCTGACACTATAGTTTAGCCTGGCAAGTAATAAATCAAGCTTTGTGGATGATGCTCGTTAATGCATGTAATTAATTTGAAGTCAGATGGAGATTAAAAAATGAGCACGCGTTACACAATCCAACAATGTAATTTGAAGCCAAATCGGTGGGCAATTATTGTAAGTTTGTAACGCCTATATAATCACAAGCTTCCTCCTCTTCTCTCCTCATATACTCATTCTTTCTATTCGTTGCCTCTTTAAATTTTCCCTTCCTTTTTCTATAGAAGAATTGAACATGGACAGAGTGATTTATCAATTTGAGGCACTAACAAAGGATGCTGAAAGGGTTCAGAGGGAGACACTGAGAAGGATCTTGGAAGACAATGCTTCAGCTGAGTATTTGCAGAATCTGGGTCTTAATGGAAGAACTGACCCTGAGAGTTTTAAGGCCATTGTCCCACTTGTTACACACAAGGAATTGGAGCCTTACATCAAGAGAATCATGGATGGCGATGGCTCTTCCATTCTCACAGGAAAGCCAATCACGACAGCGTCTTTAAGGTCTGGCCTTTTGTTTAATCTTTTCTTATATATACCTCCGATCCTAAATTTAAAGATCCAATTAACTTTTTTAAAAAGATTAAGAAAGAAAAATAAATTACTTAATCATAACATATGTTGTGTATAATTAGATTATATATTAGTTTATAAATCGAAATTAGTTTAAATCAACGATAAATATAAATACTTTATTCTAACTTATTAAACTTCCTTAATCTCTAAAATAAAAGTCAACCGATTCCAGTATTAAGGACCAAAAGTAGTTACATATTTCCCATTTCAGCAGCTACAAGTTGAGTTGAATCTTACAGAGATATGTTCTTGCAGCTCTGGAACTACTGGGGGTAAGCCCAAGTTTATACCATTTAATGACGAATTATATGAAACCTATATACATGTCAGTCGGACCTCTCTGGCCTTTAGGAACAGGTATATATTCTAAGTTTCTTTTCCCTCCTAGGCATCATTTGTTAAGGAATTTGTAACTAACACAATCCAATAATGCAGAGAGTTTCCTACAATAAATGGGAAAACTTTGTGTTTTCTATATAGTAGCAAGCAGTTCAAAACCAAAGGGGGTCTGACGGCTAGAACTTTTTCAACAAATGTGATCCTACATGAAAAGAGCAAAAGTGCGTTTGAAAAAAATGTATTTTGCAGTCCGATTGAAGTAATATCCAGTCCTGATTTTCATCAATCGTTGTATTGCCATTTATTGTGTGGCTTAATTTTCCAAGAGGAGGTTACTGTGGTGTCTTCTCCATTTGCGTACTGCATTGTCCATGCATTTAGAACCTTTGAACAAGTATGGCAAGAGCTGTGCAATGATATCCGTGAAGGGGTCCTCACAAGCAGAGTCACTATTCCGTCCATTAGAACGGCCATGTCTAAGCTTCTCAATCCAAACCAGGAATTAGCTAACCTGATTGAAAAGAAATGTATGGGACTGAACAACTGGTATGGGCTGATACCAGAGCTTTTCCCCAATACAAAGTACATTTATGGGATCATGACTGGCTCAATGGAGCATTATGTGACTAAGTTGGAGCATTATGCTGGGCACCTGCCTTTGTTGACTGGTGAGTATGGAGCATCTGAAGGATATATCGCTGCAAATGTGAATCCAAATAAACCCCCTGAATTGGCCACTTATGTTGTGTTTCCTCATGTTGGTTACTTTGAATTCATCCCCCTCAATGAGCCATCACAACAAAACAATATTGGAGGATCTACTTTCCCCTATGTGGATCCTCAACCAGTGGGCCTGACTCAAGTAAAGATTGGTAAAGAGTATGAGATTGTGATCACTAATGCAGCAGGTAGCTTCATCATCTTATTCATTTGTTGAGTATTTGTTCATTATTCTTACAGTTTCTGATACAATTTACAGGTCTGTATCGGTATAGGTTGGGGGATGTGGTGAAGGTCATGGGGTTCCATAACTCAACCCCGGAGCTCAAGTTTGTTCGTCGGAGTGGCCTTCTACTTAACATTAACAAAGACATGAACACAGAGATCGATCTGCAGGTAGCTGTAGAAGCAGCAGCCAAGCTAATAGCAGGAGACAAATTTGGAAGTGGTTGACTACACAAGCCATGCTGACGTATCAAGTGAGCCAGGTCACTATGTCATCTTCTGGGAGATCAATGGGGAAGCAAGTGATGAATTACTTAGTAAATGCTGCAATTGTTTAGACAAGTCTTTCATGGATGCAGGCTACATTACCTTTCGGGAAATTAATGGCATTGGGCCCCTAGAACTCCGGGTTGTCAGAAAGGGAACATTCCAGAAGATTCTAGACCACATCCTGGGATTGGGAGCTGCTGCAGCCCAATACAAGACACCAAGGTGTGTAGGTCCTAGACACAGCGGAGTGTTGCAAATCTTAAGTGAGAATGTTGTGAAGAGCTATCTCAGTACTGCTTACTGATAATATGTAGTTTTGCACATTATTTTTCTCATATTATGAAATATAAAGAGAATGAAAATATTTTGATATAAAGATGTTTAGTATGCATTCGAAAAGAAAATGAATCCATAGGATTGAGATTTACCTATTAACAAACTATCCATTGAACAAAAATTTCAAAACTAGCATGACTTTATTCAAGTTCTATATATAAACAAGATAATCTCTCTCAAGCATCATTTTATTCAATAAATCAATCTAAGTAGTGGCCAAACACTAAGAAGCATGAAGCAAGGAATAAAATCAACACATAATACTTCATTAAATACTAGAAAAGAGATAATAACATAGTCTTAATCCATGTAGAGGTTTAAATTAAACCTAAAAATGAAATACTTAGCTACTCATAATCTTAGGTACAAAAAATCTATATAATAAAACTGAATCCATAGCTAACTGTCAAAATAAGAGAAAGAAAGTGACAAAACCCAAATAGACACTCCAGAATTTCTCTTGTCCTTCCTTGATCTCTCCAAAAAAATCAATTTTATCTTACTTTTAATATCAGAGGAAGTATTTGAAAAGGCTTCATTCTTTTCATCTTTTTCAAGCGCATGCTTCCAAAGTAAACCCATTAAAGAAAGTTTTAATTGTTGTTGTTTTGAATAAATAAAATTAAACAATAGGAATGGCTAATTGATGGTCACATGAGTACAAGATAGGGTGGCCTTCGTTGGCCTTTGAGATTAGTTTAGATTCTCCCGTGATTAGCAAGCTTTTCCTTTTGGACCCCATCATTTAATTGTCACTCTTTGCCATTAGGATTTTGTAGCCTACTGACATCAAATTCTCCCTTTAAACCATTTTTAAATATGAAATTGTGAGATAGCACCGAGTATGAATTTAATGAGTGTATGAATTATGACAAAAGAATATAAATGATATGTATTGGGCAAAAAAACAAAAAGATTGAGCCATATTTATCCTCTTTATAAAACAAAATATTCATACATCCAAAATTTTGGATACCTTTGTTTTTATTTTTTATATAATAAAATTATCTACTTTATATAAAGGGAAAATTGGTGAAAAGCTGGAAATTTTATTGGCAGGAAGAATCTAATATATTTTTATGTACAGAATGTACTAATACTATGTAGGATTTCATAAACTACTCGACATCAGGCCCTCCTCGTCCATGACATTTTTAAACAAGGGCCCTTTATCAATTTTTTCTCATGCTTTTATGACAAACGACCTTCATTATTATTATGCGACTAAGTTGAAGCTTTATGCTGGGCACCTGCCTTTGTTGACTAGTGAGTATGGAGCTTATGAAGGGTATATCGCTGCAAATGTGAATCCAAATCAACCCCCTGAATCGGCCACTTATGTTGTGTTTCCTCATGTTGGTTACTTTGAATTCATCCCTCTCAAGCCATTGTAACACCTCTACCAGCCTCGCCCTTTCGGGTGGGGATAGAGGGATTCCCTTTTAATAATTAACATGTATCACTTAATTACTATTTATTAACATGCATAAGAGTTTTATCACGGCAGAGCATTTCCCAGTTGGATTTCAGACAATACGGTATAACTAAAAGTAAATAGCAAGATATAATCCTCAAAGGGTTAGATATAAAGCCACCGCCCAAAAGGCCAAAATAATATACAGAGTTATCCAATCACAAAATAAATAACAAAATGGTCTTCCACCTCAGATGGTATCAGAGCTGTGTCCTCTCCGAAATATATTTTTTTTTTTTTAGGTTTTCTCGTTCTTCCTCGTCACCTCCAATTTTTTTTTCCCTCATTTTCTTGAGAGTTATTCTCTCGCTTTTACTCTGTTTTTTTTTCTCCTTTTCTCGAAATCTATTCTCTCGATTGATCCTATTTTTTTTCCTCATTTTCTTGAGAGCTATTCTCTCAATTTTACTTTAGTTTTTCCTTATTTTCTCGAGACTTATTATCTCGATTAATCATTTTTTTCTCTCTCGTTTTCTCGAGACCTATTATCTCGATTGATACTATTTTTTTTCTCCTTGTTTTCTCAAGATCTATTATCTCGATTGATACTATTTCTCCCTTCAAGAGAGAGTTAACATGGTCTCTCTCTAAGAAGAAGTTAACATGATCTTCTTCATCTTTCTTTTTTTGTCCATATTATTTCTTCTAATCACATTTTTTTTGTAATTGTATCTCGATTTATCTTCTAATCACTTTTGTTAACCGTTTGATATTAGTCCTTGATGAGACCTTTGGAGTATTTTGGGTCCCCGATGAGACCGTTTGTTGTAGACATATTCACAAAGCCACTTCATCCTACTCGATTTCATGAACTCGAGTCCAAGCCGGGCATCCAAGACATCCATGCTCTAGCTTGCGGGGGTGATACATAGGAAATTGTATCGGATTTATAGGAATCCCTGATTTGTAGGGATTAGGAATAATCTTCATTAATAGTCATTATTAGTCATTATGAGCCATTACTATTGAGGCTCTCTTATCTTCTATATATATGTAACGTTTGTATATGAAATATAGGACACAACATTCACCCTTTCCATTTTACTGAGTTACATGATAGGGAAAAACCTTATATCCTTTAGACTCCGCAAGTGTACGGGCCGTATCAAGTAATAGAGTGATCAGAAAAGTATCGTTCCCACGAGGACTCAATCTAACTAGCGATTAGATATTAAATCTCCTTATTTCGTTTAAGTTGAGCGAGTCAGAATTGTTTTCAAAAAGAAAAGTAATAAGAACTAATAGTAGCAAAAGACTTTTCACAAAAAGCAAATTCCAATATCAAAAAGTACAACCTAGAGTCACTAATCCCTTGTTTGTTTTTCTAGATTTTATTCTCACTAAATTAATTTTGACTTAACCTAAACAGCTAATCTAGAGTATTAATGTCTATAAATGTCTTCCGGTTCATTTATCTACCTATCTTAATCAATTATGTGATGCCTCACACAACTAAATGAGATGCTTTTATATCGGGCTCACTCTAATTTGATTATGCGGAGCTTCTAGGTATATTCCTATCCTAGACGCAAATTAGATTAAAACCTAACTTCACGTTAAATTTAAACTTAATTTCACATTATTTACTCCCTAGTTCAATTTAGGATTCCCTCTTCCAAGTCCAACCCTAAATCCCCCAAAACATGCTCAATGGTGGCCACTCACTAAACAAAAACAATAAATACAGGATTAAATAAACTAAAATCAAATTAAGCAAAACCAATCTGAATAATCTCTAGAACCCAAACAAGTTCATAGGTTCTCTAGGTTGAAAAGAAAAATTAGCCACACATGGCTATAAGAAAATCCATAACAAACATGAGAAATTCAGGTTCCAAAATAAAGAGAAGAAGCTCTACTTCTTGAATTGATATCACGCTTTGCTTCTTTGTCTTCGTCTCCAGCAAAATCTCACGCTCCAATTCCTCAAATCTGCGCAGCACGTCTTCCTCCTCTTTCTTCACTGTGTCGTGCCTTTTTATAGCTTTTTAGGTCTGCCTTTTTCATTCAATTCATGGGCCCCAAAACGCATTCAATTCCCAAAGTCCAATGGTGCCAAAGCAATGAATGTGAAATAATCGTGCTTCGTAATTCTTCTCCCTGATTGTTAAAAGAAAAGGAAATAATGTTATTATAATAACAATAATCATAATAACAATAATAATAAAACTGAATTCTTATTTCTTCTTTTCTTTTTTTTTTTTTTTCCTAACACTTCCCATTACCATTATTTATTTCCTAAACTCAAAACTTGCATTTTAAATTGAAATCTCCTAAATGATGCATCTAAATTGATATCCCTTAAAATCATAATAAAATCTCTTTAATTTAGCATTGATGACTTCCTAAATATATCAAATTATATCACAAATCAATTAAAAATAGGAAGTCATCACCACCTATGACTCCATCTACTCCTATCCAACAGTCTTACCCTTTTCTCTAGAATCGGCCCTCAAATAACTTCCAGAGGCTCTACAAAAATCTAGGATTCATAAATGGATCCCAGACTAACCATTAATCTCATATGTAATGCATAAACAGTATATGTATGTAACCATAATCAGGAAAACACCAAATAATAGCATTCAGTAACAAATGCGCAGTAACACAAATACAACATATCAAGTATACCGTGTTAACTGCGGAAGGACTACATGTCCTAGAAACAAACGCAGGACTGCTCAACAAAGCAAGCCCCAGATCCACAACGCTAGGAAGACACGGAGGTCGGGCTTCGAACCCGCACCACACTGAATGCACACAAACGCATGTCCCTTTTTAGAAGACACGGGTCCACAATCATAGAAAATACAAACATACAAAGAAACACAGAACACATGAGGATTAAGATTACTACCTGGTAGTTGTCTATAAGTGTTTGTAAAATTTTCCCCGGGTGCACGAAAAATCAAAGCCCTAAAATAATCAAAATATAAATATAAATAACTCCTCTTTATTTATCTGCTGATTTAAAAATAAGCCTTTCCCAATCATCCAAAAAATCTCTAAGTCCCTAAAATCCTATTCTAAACACGTTGGAAGCAGTAGACACATCAACAAGGAATTAGTTTCTCACATCTTAAGGCTGGCCAAAATTGTACTCTAAAATTACTCAACCCATCTTCCATTTTTATCAACCAATTCTTCTTATATCATGACAATCCTTCTACTTAGACTTTAAATCTTGAGTTTGATCCTTCATTTATCCACTTTATTAATTGATCAGACCTTTTTACATGAACAAAACGTAGGGCTCCATCTCCTCCATTTGACAACTATGAAATCATAAGGTAATTAAAACTGTAACTTACTTGGTCTCAATATATATTTGATTAGAAACTCAGTCCTTCGCGTTTTCCTCCTCTTTCTTCGTCCTTAATCCTTCACGCAACAAGGGAAGAGCTTTCATCAACAATGTTCAACTCCCAAGATCAAAGGTAGAAGAAGGTGGAAATAAATACCCAAATACCTTACCTTCCACTAGGATGTTTATTGGAGCTCTCTCTGAACCCTTTTGCTATCTTTCTTCTTCTCTTCTTCTCCAAGTTCGTCAGCAAAGAAAATGGGTGAAGGTGAGCCCTTTAAATAGATCTCCAAGGTCAGTTCTAGTCCCAACTGGCGTCTAGATTTCTCTTCACCATTCTAGAGGAAATAAAAAATCTGATTTCCACTACTCACTTGGTCGGCATTTCTGAGGAAATTTGGGAAAAAAATATTTTCTGGTTTCTCTTGGTTCCTCACATCCGACGTTATGAGGAAATTTGGGAAGAGAGAAAAAAGTGTTCTTTTGGCTCCTATTTCCGCCAGGCACGATGGAGGCATTTGAAAAAAAATTTGAGAGTGATCCCTGCTCAACTCACGTGACACTCCTTCTCTCCTTCTTTAATTAATATTGAATGGTCACATCTTTCTCTTTCTTTCATTATTTTGTGTTAAAGCTTGTCTCACGTGTACCAATTGTCCAATACTTTCCCCAAATCAATGATATGCTTTTCACTGTCCCTGCCAGCAGTTTTGATGGGTTGAAAAGTAGCTTTAATATTTTTTTTAAAATTAAATTCAGCCTCTCATACGTCTGGACTCTAGATATTGGAGAAAGATTTTTTTTTTTTTTTTACTTCCTCAAGCTTTGCTCCACGTGATCACTTCTGCTTTTCATTAATGTTGAATGACCAATCAATCTTATTTCACTACTCCCTTTCACGTCCAGATGCCAAGGAAAAAAAAGGAGCCACTTCCTTGCTTCATTAACCAATATTGCATTGTTTTATATTCTATTCCTCTCTCTTTTTTTTCTCACGTGGGCCACTGCAATACTGATGAGAGTGTCATTTATATCCTCAGAGACTGCAACAGAGCAAGGAACTTCTGGAGAGAGATCTTAAAAACCAACTATTTTTCCAAGTTTTTTGGTAATTTGCGGTCGCTCAACCGGAATTCCAATTGCAATCCCGGAAAAGGCGATTCCGAACTTCTCTTGGCTAAAAGTCTTTAGCCTTGGGTGCCGGATTCTCTGGACATCCAGATGCAGATATCTTTTTCAGGGCGAAAGCAAAGACACTAGGGAGATGCTTCATTTATGCAATTACCTTCTCATGGAAAATGCTATTGACCAAAATCTATCTCACCATATTTTTCATATGCGCAGGATGAGGAGAAAGCCCTGGACCCCGCTCCGCCTAATGCGGTTCGCATTGACGTGACTGGTTCGGGAAGACATCAATACCAAGCAGCCTGTGGCGGTGTTATCAGAAATTCCCGAGGTCATTGGGTGATGGGATTCTACAAGTCCTTGGGTTTGCACACTATTCTTGAGGCGGAATTGCATGCCATCATGCTGGGGCTGAAGATGGGTCGAAGGATGGGATTTTAGAGAATCCTCCTTTACTCTCACTCTCTTGACGCCATCAATTCCCTCATGAGGGATTGCCATTACGACGATCACCCGCTTAGAGATATCATCAGGGAGGCTAGGGATCTTCTCTACCAAGACTGGAACGTCGAGCTTCATTATACTCCTAGAGACAACATTTCATGTGCCGATTACATGGCTAAAGAAGGCCACGATGCTTCTGTTGATGAGGACGTGACGCTGATTCCGACAATTCCAAAAGGATGTCTTGGCATGGTTCTCAAAGATCAACTAGGCTATCGTAGTTAGTTTTTTGGTTTATTGTATTTGGGGTCAGACTTTGGTCTAGTCCCTCTTTTTCATCTTCAAGCTTAGGCTTGCCTGTAATCTTCAAAAAAAAAAAAAAAAAAAAAAAGCAATGACATTGTCTATCCAATATATCCCATTTGCTCCTTGGTACGACGGTGTTCAAGGAATTGGGATTATTATTTATATATTCCATTCTTTTTAGCTTCATCCACACATGCAGGGATTTCTGAGGGAGTATAATAATATATTGTATATTGTTTTCCTTACTCGTACAACATGTCCAGCTTCTTCCATGTCTTATTTGATGTGCACAATTTTCCTCTTAATTAATTAAGTCTCATTTAATGTCCACCTTTCAAAGGCAATTTAGACTTCTATTGAAATTCTACGAATTTTTCATCAGAATTTTCCTCTCTTTTTATTGGACGAAAAATATAAGAGTAATGAGGGAAAACTATATTTTTACCTTCTTTGACATTACTTATCTCAAATTATCTATAACCAAATTTGTTAATCGGGCCTCAATAATTCCACATTATTTTTCCCAATAATTAATTTATCTTGTCAAAAAAATAAGATATCATTGACTCCTACTTGATGAGAAATTCTCATATTCCAATAATTAATTTACATGAAAATTGGGGATGTTACAGTCATCACAGCAAAACAATATTGGAGGATCTACTATCCCCTATGTGGATCCTCAACCAGGCGCCCGACTCAAGTGAAGATTGGTAAAAGTATGAGATTGTGATCACTAATGCAGCAGGTAGCTTCATCTTATTCATTTGTTGAGTTTTTGTTCATTATTCTTACAGCTTCCGATACCATTTACAGGTCTCAGATCGGTATAGGTTGGGGGATGTGGTGAACGTCATGGGCATTGGCGGATCCACCTATTAGACAAGGGGCACGTGCCCCCCCTTGATTTTTTTTTTTTAAATTTCTTTAATTGTTTCCCCCTTCTATGTCTTCCTCAACACGCCCAACTCACTCTACTTTTTGCTCTTCTTTCCCCTGTAAAAATACTTGTAGACATATTTTAGCATTGTGACCTCAACTAGGAAAGAACTGCTTCCTTTTTTAAGATACTTTCCTAACATTTTGTTGCTTTTTCTCTGTATTTTAGGTGGATATTCCCAACACAAAAAATTGCTTGGAGCATGTAGGTTCCTAATTTTCTACCATGGGCATTTTATGGCTAACACTTGCTCTTTTTCTTATTGATGATGATCAAACTTGCAACTGATGATAAGTGAAA
Organism: Acacia acuminata; assembly: GCA_019022655.1. NCBI lineage: Eukaryota > Viridiplantae > Streptophyta > Magnoliopsida > Fabales > Fabaceae > Acacia > Acacia acuminata. The sequence continues at coordinate 13,738,956 of JAFJYI010000001.1, read as the reverse complement.
ACCTTCTGAATCTTGTATTATTTTTTGTGCTTTTGATGATAAGTGGAAAAAAAATTTCAGGGCCTGCACCTCCCCAACCAACCGTGCCCCCCTTCCATAAATTTCTGGATTCGCCCCTGGTCATGGGGTTCCATAAATCAACCTTGGAGCTCAAGTTTGTTCATCGGAGTGGCCTTCTACTTAACATTAACAAAGACATGAACACAGAGATCGATCTGCAGGTAGCTCTAGAAGCAGCAGCCAAGCTAATAGCAGGAGACAAATTGGAAGTGTCAACGGAAGTGAAGAGCAGACGAAGACATAAAGGAAAAATGCAAACTGATAAATTCTGTATTTCATTGAATTACATAACTCTGATTACAATCCTCACTTTATAATGAAGCGGGAGTTATCGGTGCAGTGGGGTAACACTAAGACACGTGCCAGGACACGTCACACACAATACAGCTGTATTTTTACTGTTAATAGGAAGTAGTTGACTACACAAGCCACGCTGATGTATCAAGTTAGCCAGGTCACTATGTCATCTTCTGGGAGATCAATGGGGAAGCAAGTGATGAATTACTTAGTAAATGCTGCAATTGTTTAGACAAGTCTTTCATGGATGCAGGCTACATTACCTTTCGGAAAATTAATGGCATTGGGCCCCTAGAACTCTGGGTTCTCAGGAAGGGAACATTCCAGAAGATTCTAGACCACCTCCTAGGATTGGGAGCTGCTACAGGTCAATATAAGACACCAAGGTGTGTAGGTCCTAGGCACAGTGGAGTGCTGCAAATCTTAAGTGAGAATGTTGTGAAGAGCTATCTCAGTACTGCTTGTTGATAATGTGTGGTTTTGTACATTATTTCTTCTGTATTTCTCTCGTATTTTGGAAGGGGTGAAGGTGGAAGAATACCCATAAACTTTAATCAAAAGTGCGTCTATCACCATATACATTTTGAAGATGTAAAAATACTCAAGAACATTTAAAATTAGAGCAAACATGACAGCACCTTTTGAATATAACCTAACACTATTGGAGATATAAAAATACTCAGAGACATTCAAAGTTAGAGCAAAACATGACAACACCTTTTGAATATAATTTAACACCATTACATATGCATATGTAAAAAGAGTGTGGGACCCATTACAAAAATTTGAACTCTCACAACAATTCAAGATACTCGATTTCTGGGTTTTCCAGATTGTTGTACAGAGTAGTGGAAGAGGAAATAATAAGGCATAGAACCCCTAGAACAACTTCAAATTAAGAGCTAGCATATTGGTTTTTCTTCGATCATTTAACGTTTTAATTTTCTCTTGCGCATAAATTAACAAGACTTGAAGGTCACCGTACCCACTCATATATTATGAAATGTTCTTTAATTTATATAACAAGTCTGAAAATACCTTGTTTGCCAGCTATGAGACGTGTGGGCAACATTTGGAACGGTAGGTTCGACCACTTGATCATAAATTCATGAAACTTATTTTCTCCATCCAACGCACTTAATGGCTTTTTTACCAATGCCGTACCCTATATATAGGGGGGAGCTCAAATACTCCATTCGATCCTTAATATAAAACATATTTATATCTTAGTCATCTTTTTTAATTTCCTATTTCTCTATCCTCCTTGATTACTAGCTATTGATGGAGTAGTAATAGGACAAAAATGTGTCTTATATTTAGGATAACTAAAATCAACTCTCTAAATATATCATATATATATATATATATATATATTAAGGGTGGAGGGAGTACTATATGGTGGGTACTATTTCCCAAAATACTACACTCAAACTCATTCTCTTTGGGAAAAAAAAAAAAATCAAAATTGATCCCACCAACTGTGATTTCTGGAATAAAATGTGATATCCGTACAACCAAAATTCACCTTAGCTTCAAAAACTTTAAACTTTATCACCCTTTGAACAACTTCTTCATCAAATTAAAATCCACTGTCTCGTGCATCTCACCCTAAAGAATGAGGATGGAAATTATTTTAAAAGGTTGAGGTGTAATTTTACTCCATAAATTGTCACATAAGAGTAATATTGTCCTGATAGTTTTCTTGGAGTTCAATGTCACTCACGCTCACCCGAAACCATGCTACTGATCTCACATAGTCACATGGAGATATGGATCTAGTTGTGTGTATGTATGTAAATTTGAACAAGTATAACGGTGAATATATCCTTATTAAATCAATATATCTCAGGATGCACTTTAATATATGAGCAAGGTAGCATAAATAATTTCCCCGTATTGTTTGAATAACACCTCACTATCAATCATATAAATTATTTTCTCCATGATGCAACGCATTAATTTAATACTAACAAATGAAAGCTTTTTATAGGATCTTCCAGATACAAATTGTCTTTTTATCCCCCCCCCCCCCCCCTAACACAACAAAAAAAAAAAAAAAAAAAAAGCTATGCAATGGATTAACACGAGAAGACAAACATACACGTCAAACTGAAAATATGTGAAGCTAAACAACAGCAATGTCGGAGATTAATTTAAGGTTAATAATAATCAGATGATAAATATGGATAGGGGTCTCTAATATGCTCCCTAATGCCTCTTAAAATTTGTCAACCTCCCAAATTTTTTGTTCTGGTTTCTTATAGTAATTATATTTTACATAAAATGAGTGACATTTCAATATATTATGAGTATAAAATGATGCAATTTAACTCTTTTGCCAGCAATGCAATTGTAATTTTTTTTAATGATTTTTTCAAATAAATAATGCATAGTTTTAGTGTAGTTTTTTCTTTGAAAAATCATTAAAAAAAAATTCAAAACTGTACCATTTTACCCGCTATATATAAAAATGTCTCTCATTTTATATAAAATCTAATTATCATAAGAAAAAAAGACATTTGATAGGTTGGGGCATTACAAAGGGTATTATAGAGAGACATATTAAAGACTCCAAATCCGAATATGAGATGTAGCTGTAGGTTCTAATTCCCGCAGAAACAACAAAAAAACCTAGCAAACCCGCTTGTGGTGGTTTTGTCCTTGTTTCTTGCTTCACGACTGATCTTATTATTGATCGTCGTCTTCACTGCTGTGTTCTTCGACGACGAAGACAACCACATCAACCTGCGAGCCGTTTCATGATGAGATGCAGAGTTGTTTGGCGAAGAAGCTGCTTGGAATGGGAATATCATCCAGTGCCTCTCAATAAGATGAGTCACGGACACCAGTTCATACGAATCATACAATGGACTCCCACAATCCCATATTGACTTTGTTGGTGGTGGTGATTTCTCTGCAACTTTCTCCTTCTTCTTCACTTTTGTTTCTTCAGATTTCATGTCAATGATTTGGTCCTCCTTCGCCACCTCTTCTTCTTCTGGCTTTACCCTCGAATCTGCCATCTCTGTGGTTTTGAGTTTTCTTGTGCAGGTTGGTTCATTTCTGAGAGGTTATAATATGCCATATATATATATACATAAATGCAAGAGGCATGCGTTCTGTGTGATTGTCTCTCTTTGACCATGGAATTGAAGTGCAGTAATTGAAGATTAATGCATGTGTAACTGAAGATGATATTTTTTTAATACTCCGGTGGTAAGTATAAAAACTAGTTGACCTTTTTTTTTTAGAGAATAAAAAAGCTAAATAAATTACTTAATCATATTATATGATATTGTGTATGATTAAATTAGATATCAATTTATAAGTCAGACAAATTAACTAGTTTGGAGAAAAAACGATAAATATAAATACTTTAAAGTAATTTTATTAATTTCTTTAATCTCCTCAAAAAGTTAACTAGGTCTTATATTTAGGACTACATAGTAATTTTTGGGTTTAATAGACATTATTGCAAGGGGTTGACAAGAAGGAAGTGAGAATATGTATTCAATCACAGGACCCGCCATTTTATAACTCAGCAGACCATAATGCAATTATGGTTCTTAATTCCAAAAGTTAATATGCAATGTTCCTCAATATCTGAGACTTTGACCTCTCTACAATTAACCGTTTTCCCTTCTTTTCCCGGAATTAACTGTTTTCCATTGTTATAATTAAAACGGTTAACACTATTATTAGTACCTATAATTTGATGGCATTTTCGTTTTAGTCTATACAATTTTCAATCTTGGTTTTTGGTTCTTTTAGTTTCGTAAGGACTTAGACTGAATCTAACTGCTATAGACAAAAACCAAAAGTTGTTAAAAGAACATGGACCGACTAATTTTGGTTTCGGTCCGTATACTTTAATTACTTTTGATTTTGATTCTTATAATTGACGGTTTTAGCTCAAACTAAGTCAATATGAAACCATAGGAATTTAAACCTAGAATTTGAAACTACAGGGTCTAAAACCGAAATTTGATCAAATCGTAAAGACCAACAATAATATTAACTACCCCAATTAAAGTTTTAAATTAAATGTGTTCTGCGTGTGTGTCGCTTACATCAATAATTGCGATGTTCTACTAGTAGTTAATAATCGCATAGAATATTATTATCACAAAAGATTCTGGGATTTAATTCCCCTTAATAATTTTCTTCTAGTTTAATGTTATTTCTTATGTATAAAAAAAGGGTTTAATGTTTCGCTTTCTTGTAGAAATACTTTTTCTACCACACTCACATGATAGTGAGTAGGTCCCACTAATATTTTCTCTTTCTTCTTTTTTGTAATGGGATCCACTCACTTTCATGTGAGTGTGAAAAAAAATATTTCTCGAAAAAAGCGTAAACATTAAACCTATAAAAAAAAGTTGCTCAAAAGTTTAATATGATTAGATTTTGGGCAATATTTAAATTAATCCAAATTAAATTACAGGAAAATGATAGAAAAGTACCACTTAAATTTCAAAATGTTGTTGACAACAATAGTAATGGAATTAAATAAAGCAATTAATAACTCATTTTTTTTGTTGTTTGGAAAATCACCTATTTAAGATTTTTAAATTCAAGTGGTATTTTCTTAAGATTTTCCTTTAAATCACTTTGCACCATAAAAAATAAAAAAGTTAAAGTCAACACCTAAAGTATTTTTTTAATCTCTATCCAATTTCTTATATCTCTCATGTCTTAAATATAAGATAAAATTTATAGGGTAATAATTTATATTAAAAATTTTATCCTATATTTAATATCATAGTATCACATAATACTTCATGCGCTATAAAGTATTGAATTAACGGGTCATGTCAGCTTCTTCTTCTGACTTTCAAATAAAATAGAGTGGAGCATGTCAGTAAGTGTTGAATTAACGTTTTTTTTATTGGAAGAGTGGATCCACACACCTATAACAAGTTCATCCAATTTTCCTGACAAGCAACAAGAGGCAACCTCCCCTATGGGATAATGAGGAGGAGAACGGGTAATGTAATATACTTCTTCTGACTTTTAATATAAGTGTATGTTTGAAAACAACAAAATTATAGTTTCAGAAAATATATATATATAAGTCAAGACAAAATTCTTCTTACATACTTATCTTATATATTGTAAAAGCTATTCCAAACATGCACTAAAGATAACTAATTTATATATATATATATATATATATATATATATATATATAGGAAATTAATTAAGCTAGTTATTTATAATAAATAAGTATTGGTTTTTCTATAACAACCTCTTTAATTAATCATGTGCATTGGAACAATTATTAGTGGAAACCCCTTCGTATCTGTAATCGATAGGAATACGATGAGGAAAAATTATAAATTTAAAGCAAAACTTGAATTGGAATCTTATATTTATAATTGAGGTAATAAAATCTTTATCTAATTCTTATATTTATGACAAAAGATTATATAAATTCTTGGTGCAAACGTTGAATTAACTAATAAGTCATAGTAACAACTTGCAATCTTGCATAGCAATAAAATGTTGCATTTCACATTTCACAACAACGGAAATTAAATTTCCAAATTAACTATTGTTGCCCACGCAAGTTAATTAGTGTAATTGATTTGAAGTCAAATTAAGATTAAAAAAAATACAGAGCACACATTACACAATCCAAGAAAGTACTCATTTTTGCCTTAATATAAGACATATTTATAAAGTTGATACTTGATCCTAAATATAAGGCATAATTTTTTTATGTAACAATCTTTTCGTAATGTATTCCTATTAATGTTCCTTCAACAATAATTAAAAAAGGGAAGGAATGAGAGAATTAAGAAAAAAAACTCGAGTGTTTTAAAAATTACATATCATATTAACTAACTTAATTAATTTTTTTAATCTAATCAATTTAGGTAAATATATGTTAGGATAAATTTCAAGCCAATTCTGAAAGCAAATAGACTAAGTTTCTTATTTGTTAGGCCTATATAATCACATGCTTCCTCTTTTTCTCTCCTCACATACCCATTCTTTCTATTCATTGTCTCTTCCAAAGTTCCCTTCCTTTTTCTGTATATAAGAATTGAACATGGACAGAGTGATTGATGAGTTTGAGGCACTAACTAAGGACGCTGAAAGGGTTCAGAGGGAGACACTGAGAAGGATCTTGGAAGACAATGCTTCTGCTGAGTATTTGCAGAATCTGGGTCTCAATGGAAGAACCGATCCTGAGAGTTTCAAGGCCCTTGTCCCACTTGTTACCCACAAGGACTTGGAGCCTTATATCATGAGAATCATTGACGGCGAAGCATCTTCCATTCTAACAGGACAGACGATCAAAACAGTGTCTTTAAGGTTTGAACTTTTATTTCATGTTTCCTTATATTTCCCATTTCAGTAGCAACTAGTTGAGCTGAATCTTACAGAGACATTTTCTTGCAGCTCTGGAACTACTGGGGGAAGCCCAAGTTTATACCATTTAATGACGAACTGTGTGAAACTGGAGTGCAGATGATTGTGACTTCTTCCGCCTTTAGAGACAGGTATATATTCCAAGTTGATTTTCCCTCCTGGGGTTCAGTTGTTGAGGAATTAGTAACAAAATATAATCCTATAATGCAGAGAGTTTCCTATTAAAAAAGGGAAAGCCCTGAGCTTTATGTATTGCAGCAAGCATGCAGTTCAAAACAAAAGGGGGTCTCACGGTTGGAACCTTTTCAACAAATGCTTTGCAACATGAAAAGACCAAAAGCACGGTGAACCAAATTGAATTGTGCAGCCCGGGTGAAGTAATATTTGATCCTGATTTTCAACAATCGTTGTACTGCCATCTGTTGTGTGGCTTAATTTTTAGTGAGCAAGTTCAGCTTGTGTCTTCTGGATTTGCACACAGCATTGTCCAAGCATTTAGAACCTTTGAACAAGTATGGCAAGAGCTGTGCACAGATATCCGAGAAGGGGTCCTCACCAACAGAGTCACGGTTCCATCCATTAGAACGGCCATGTCTAAACTTCTCAAACCAAATCCGGAGTTAGCTAACCTGATTGAACACAAATGTATGGGACTGAACAACTGTTATGGCCTAATACAGGAGCTTTTCCCCAATACTAAGTACATTCATGGGATCATGACTGGCTCAATGGAGCCTTATGTGACTAAGTTGAAGCATTATGCTGGGCACCTGCCTTTGTTGACTAGTGAGTATGGACCTTCTGAAGGATGTATTGCATCAAATGTGAATCCAAAGCTACCCCCTGAATTGGCCACTTATGCCGTGCTTCCTCATGTTGGTTACTTTGAATTCATCCCTCTGTGACTCACAGCAACAAAATGGAGGGTCTACTCTCCCCTATGTGGATCCTCAGCCAGTGGGCTTGACTCAAGTGAAGATTGGCGAAGAGTATGAGATTGTGACCACCAATGCAGCAGGTAGCTTCATCTTGTTCATTTGTTCATTATTCTTACACCTTCTGACACAATTTACAGGTCTGTATAGGTATAAGCTTGGGGATGTGGTGAATGTCCTGGGGTTCCATAACTCAACTCCGGAGCTCAAGTTTGTTCGTAGGAGAAAATTGACAAGAACACAGAGATCGATCTGCAGGTAGCTGTAGTGGCAGCAGCCAAGCTAATAGTGAGGGACAAATTGGAGGTAGTTGAATACACAAGCCATGTTGATGTCTCAAGCGAGCCAGGTCACTATGTCATCTTCTGGGAGATTAATGGTGAAGCAAGTGAAGAACTACTAAGTGAATGCTGCAATTGTATGGACAAGTCTTTTGTTGATGCAGGCTACACAACCTCCCGCAAAACCAATGGTATTGGTCCCCTTGAACTCTGTGTTCTCCGAAGGGGAACATTCCAGAAGATTCAAGACCACATCTTGGGATTTGGAGATGCTTCTCTTCACTACAAGACACCAAGGTGTGTAGGTCCTACGCACAGCGGAGTGTTGCAAATCTTAAGTGAGAATGTTGTGAAGAGTGAAGATCTATCTCAGTGCTGCTTACTAATAAAACCACCAATGGAAATACAGCGCTTGAAAAGCTTTCTTTGTTTATTATGGAGTTAATAAATCTAATGGTATATAAACTGTTGTATGATTGTAACTAAAAATAAAATTCAGTTAAGCGTTAATGCAGTAGCTATTTGTTTATCGAAGGCTATAAACAGAGATAATCAGTTGTGTTTCACTATTTTGAGTGTGTTTATTGTGATAATCCTAATGGATCGAGTTCCCTTTTCCTCTGTTACTCTCCTCTCTCTCTCCCTCTCTCTTACCTCTCTTTATTCTCTCTAATTCCTTCTGTTGATCTCTTATTTAGGATTACAATAATCCATCATAAACAAAATATCCATATGCTGCCTCAGCTAATTGCAAACGAGGTATTTTCATACATGTATATAGATCATTTCAAGAGATATACGTATGCATATACACATGCACACACACACACATGGGTATGTTGATCTCCAAGTCTTGCTGTGGTGGCCGGGAATCATGGATATCCATCTGGAACAGAAAATTAAAACAACATCGGATTACGTGAAACCGCTTTGTAGATGGTTCAGACCTCTTGGGCCTTTAGGAACAATTATTCTAAGTTTATTTTCCCTTTTGGGCTTCATTTGTTGGAACTTGTAACTAACACAATCCTTTATTGTAGAGAGTTTCCTATCATTAGAAATGGGAAAACTGACAAGTATATATTTTATGATTAAATATGTGTATATTTTATGAGAATTAGTTGGATTTATTGATATTATATGCCTATTTAATTATCTTTTATATACTTTACTATCATTATAGGATAAAAAAGTATTTTGATATAAAATCTACTCATTTCCTATTATATTTTGCAGGAAATATTAGATGATTTGAAAAGAAGTGGAAAAAACAATTAAAAGGATATGCAATCACCAAATTCGGTGGTCCACGCAAGAAAAATAGAAACAAAATCAATTACGTGATCTCATAGAGTAAATTACAAGATATAAGATATCTTTTTAATAAGAAAAGGAGAATCAAAACCCACGGCCTAAGTTATATTTAAGTTATATATATGAAGAAAAGAAGAAGCAAGAGGGAGGATCGGGAGACGCAGAACAAAAAGGAACGAAAAAGCAGAGGAGTAGCGGCTGAGCGTTTCGGTTCTCTTCATCATCTCCACGGAAGGACGAGAGGACCAGATGTGGAGGCGACAGAGAATCTTTCTTTCCTCTCTCTCTCTCTTTATTCTTTGAACCTCGAATTCTTGTCTTTTTGTTATGAATTTTATTAGAGCCATGTGTGGCTAGTTGGTTTTGCAACCTATAGGACCTATGAACTTGTAAGTGAATTGGATTTTGTTTTCATTATTTAGTTAAATTTGATATTAATTTTGGTTACATAACTTGGTTAGTTTTATCTATTTAGTGATTGGCCATCATTGAATATGATTTTGAGTATTAGGATTTACCTTGAACTCGAAAGGGATTTTAATTAGGCTCGAGATTAAGTAATATGGGATTGGATTACGATTTAATTTGTGGTTAGGATAGACATATACCTAATGGCCCCATATAATTGTTGAAGAGTGTGTTCGATTTTTGTTGCCTCTTGAGTAACTATGTTAGACATAACAAGTTATAGGACCGACAGACACTTATAGTTATTTATACTTAACAAAATTGATATTAAAGCTAATTAAATTAGTGAAAACAAGGTTTATGAAGCTAATAAGGGATTAGTGACTCTGGGTTACTCATTTGATTATTGTGGTAGTTTTCTTATTTTTATTTTAGTTTTAATTTTCTTTTCCTTTATCATAATTAAATTCAATTTTTTTTTTGCTCAACTTAAACGAAATTGTGAAATTAATGCTTAACTAAAATTGTGATACTAAGTCCTCGTAGGAACCATACTTTTTTTATCACTTTATTACTTGATACGGCCCATGCACTTACAAAATTTATAGGCTATAAAGTTTTGCCCTATCAAAAGCCTTGAGCTTTACATATATCAGCATGCAGTTCAAAACCAAAGGGGGTCTCACGGCGGCAACCTTGTCAACAAATGTGACCCTAAATGCAAAGAGCAGAAGCGCGATGGGAAGAAATGAAAACTGCAGCCCGTTTGAAGTAATCTTTGGTCCTGATTATCATCAATCTATGTATTGCATCTATTGTGTGGCTTAATTTTCCGTGAGGAAATTCAGCTTGTTTCTTTTGCATCTGCACATAACATTGTCCAAGCATATAGAACCTTTGAACAAGTATGGCATGAGCAGTGTTACGTTGATCATCAACCACTAGGCCTGACTGAGGTGAAGGTTGGTGAAGAGTATGAGATTGTCACCACCAATCCAGCAGCCAGCTTCATCTTGTTCATTTGAGCTTGATTGAGTATCTGTGCATCTTGTTCTAACAAATTAGTTAGTAGACCGTTAGATGTAAATAGTTAGCCTAGACGCTACTAGGATAGATGAGACTATTTACAGATATCACTTATTGTGTCGACACTTGTATCATGACTCAGTTTTATGAATAATATTCTGAAATTATATTTCCTCTTCTTAAATTTTTTTTTTTTTTTTTTTTTTCAATTCTTCAACTTCCGCCTGCGTGTATCAGTCTGCTTGCGTGTTTCAGTCTTCCTCTTTTCTGCCGCTTCACGTGATCACTGACCATCTTTGGCAGGTTGTCTCATCTCTCTCTTCAGACTTGTGATACAATTTGCAGGTTTGTATTGGTATAGGATTGCAGATGTGGTGAAGGTCATGGGGTTCCATAACTCAACCCCAGAGCTCGATCAAGTTTGTTCGTCGGAGCAACCTTATATATACTTACGATTGACCTTGAAAAGAACACAGAGCTAACTACACAAGCTATGCTGATGTGTCAAGTGAGCCAGGTCACTATGTGATCTTCTGGGAGATGAGTGGGGAAGCAGGTGAAGAACTACTCAGTGAATGCTGCAACTGTCTAGACAAGTCTTTCGTGGATGCAGGCTACACTCTCTCTCGCAAAACCAACGGTTATCAGGAGAGGAACATTCCAGAAGATTCAAGACCACAAAGTAGGATTAGGAGCTACTGCTTTTCAGTACAAGACACCAAGGTGTATAGGTCCTACGCACAGCGAAGTGTTGCAGATCTTGAGTGAGAATGTTGTGAAGAGCTATCTCGGTACTGCTTACTGATAATGTGGAGTTTTATGCCCTATTATATTTCTTACTTATTAAGGAAAATGCTGAACTATATATATATATATATATATATATATCAAACCCAAAATCTCACATGTCACATTAGTACACTTGATTGCCGGCTTTTCCAAATTGTTGCTGAAGAGAGTGGAACAAGAAACTTAATGTAGAGAACTACCTTAATTAGCCTCGATCGGCAAGATTACATGGCTTATCCACGAAGAAAAATGTTTCTTTTTGTTAGTATTCAATAAATGCGTTGTATATGGAGAAAATAAGTTTCATATCTTCATGATCAAGTGATCAATCCTACATTTGCAAATGTTATCCGCACGCCTCAGCTTATTGCAAACGATGTTTTTTCATGCATGTATGAAGACCATTTCATGGGATACATACCTACATAATTTGTGTGTGTGTGTTGACCTCCAGGTGTTGTTGATTCACGAGTGATTGCTGGGAATCCTGCAACGACCATATATATATATATATATATACATATATATATACACACACACACATATGCAAGAATCGAAAAATTAAAACAATATTGGAATTTATTGAGAAAAGACGCGCAAACACTATCCCTGAGTTTGGGTTAAATTCAGTTCTAAATACAAGATCTTAGTTCATTTTGCCTTCCAAATTTATAATTCTTTCCCTCAAAGTATCCTGTTGATTATATATATTCAGGGATGCTCCATCCAAGGATAATAGTAATTAAAAATGGTAGTTTAGAAAAATACAAGTAATTAACTTAATTAATTTTTTTAACCTACCCAAATTAGTTAACTACTAAATCTTATATTAAGAACCAAAATTAGTATATAATATGGTTGATAGTGAGGTGTTATTTTCTATTTCTTTTTTTGGTCAACATAGTGAGGTGTTATTCAAACAACGTGGGTAGTATTCATGAGGTTTTGAAGCAGGAAGGGACAATCATTTATGCTAGATTGCTTATATACTAAAGTGCATCATCATTATATGTCGATTAAAGGATATACTCAGCGCCATACTTGTTCAAATATGATCATGTGTGTGTGTGTAAATATATATGCAAAACTGTATCCATATCCATGTGACTGAATGTGATATAATGTCTTCGTTGACATCCATCAAATTAAATTAAAGCATGTATCTCACCACACTACTACAAAAAAAACTCAAAAAACGACCTAAATAAGATCCAATTAACGTCCCTTTTCAGAAGGACGTCTCGACGGGGGGAAGTTAAAAATTCAGGTTTTTTGGTGTCCTGAAATTAAATCAGGATGTCTTATTTAAGACGTCCTTATTTTCATTCAGGACGTCATATATGATTTTTTTTTCTTTAAAAAAACCCAAACCAAATGTGAAGATGCTTGGTTGGACGATGAAAGTTTCTTTAGAAGGAAGAATGAACCTATAAATTACAAGGATAAACTGAAGGAATAACGCACAATTTTGAAGCTGCAAGTGTTACAATTTTCTGCACTTTCAAGCCAGGTAATAATAACAAAAATAACTAGAAATCACAAAGAAATAAAAGGAATCGCAGATCACAAGCCAAAAATCAAATCAACTCCTAGCACGGAAATCAGATCTACAAACACTTATAGCAAAAATCACAAGCCAAAAATCAAAGTGAAGATCTAAAACGTGAAACCGTTTCAGAGCTTCATCAACTCCTTCAAACCAAATCAAATAAATAAATAACTAGAAATCAAACAAAGAAATAAAAGGAATCGCAGATCAAAGAGTTACATTGTAGAAATTGTAGATCTAGGACGTCCCGCTTTTATTCTAGGATGTTTAAAATTTTAATTTAGGCGTCTGATTTTTATTTTAGGACGCCTAAAATCTACTTTTGACAAAAAAAAAACCTAAATTGTGCCAAATATTACATTTTAGGCATCCTAAAATATATTCAGGATGTCAAAAAACCTTATAGATGTCCTAAATTAATATTTGGGTTGTCTAAAATCTCAAAATCAAGTAATTTACAACATTAATCAATTTTCAAGAAACAAAAGTTGAAGAAATAACTCTAACCATGTTACAAGAGCTAATTGTTTGACCAAAAGCTTTTAAACTTTAAATCTCAAAAGGAATTATATGTTTAACCAAATTAATTTACAAAAAACAAAATTTATTTCTATCTTTTAATTACTAAAAATATCCCGTCCATCACATGAGGAATAAAAAAAATAGTTTTATGATGTTATTATTAGTTATTACTAAAAACTAGCAAGTCAAGTTCACGTGAGAATCTTGGGCATATTCATGTGGGGCCCGCCTTGAAGACCACCAATGGAAATTCCTTTAATACATTAAATTCCTCTAAAGCATTAAATTCCTCTAATGCATTAAATTCCTTGATCCCAATCAATGCCACGCCGATTCAATGGCCTATGCCGTGGAAGTTCTTGATTTTGCTACCAAGCATGATATTCAAGTGGCACAACCCCAAGGATCTCTTCCCGCATAACGACCTCGATTTGGTTCAAGATGCACATGGTGTACAAATGCAAGACGCCATCCTTGTAGAACGGGAGAATATGGATGAACGAGATGAATGAACAGGGATAAAACCAAGGGGGACGCCGTACACCCCCAACCCGAGAATTTAGTTTCCTAATGAATTACATGTTATGGAATTCACGGAGACGCAGTGCGCAGAGCTTTCCCCGGCCTTATACGTGATTTAAAAGCTCATTATCAACTAAATTTTATTGTCATTCTAGAAACGAGATGTGCGCAACAAATATCTCAATCCAGAGCCCAGAACCTAGGATTTGCAAATACGGAGATTATTGATTGTGAGGGATACAGTGGTGGCATTTGGTGTCTTTGGGATGATAATATCATAGCAATTACAGTGTTGGAACGGAACAACCAATTTCTACATTTTCAAATTACTAATTCTGTGGGGTTGGTTTGGCACCTTACGGTGGTCTATGCCAGTCCTAACCGTGCTTCTCGTCGGATTTTGTGGAACAATTTATCTAGATTAGCTTCAATTATGACGCAGGCTGCTTGGATAATCGAGGGTGGCCTTAATGGAACCTTGCTTCATTGTGAACGACGATCAACTGCTTCGCACCAAACTCCATGTGACCATGACTTCATCCGGTGGGTGGAATCACTGAGGACATGATTGATATAGGCTTCGTTGGACCGAGTTCACATGGAAGGGGGACATCCGAGGCACGGCTTGATCGGATGCTTGCTAATGAGAAGTGGGTTAATACATTCCCTAATGCCTCGGTAGCTCACCTAAGCCTTTTTTCAAATCGGATCATAGGCCCCTACTTGTACGGCTAAATCCTGAGTTGGCCAAAAGTAAGCCTAATTGGCCGTTTAGATTTATAGCGGCTGGGTTCTCCATGAGAATTTCGATGCATTTGTCCGTCAATCGTGGCGGCATGACACCCCTTGGCTTCAAAACATCTCTCACTTTACAAACGCTTGTTCCACGTGGAATAAAGAGGTTTTCAAACACACGAAGCAAGGAAGAAAGCGACTCCTTCAAGCAGAGACTTGATGGGCTTAATCGTATTGTCACTCGTGTTGGTATGTTGCATAAATAAGTGACCTACAATTATCCCTTTGGAAAGAGTTGGAAGATGTTTTGTTGCGGGAATCTCTTCTTTGGGCTCAAAAAGCTAGAGCGAGTGGGTATCATGGGGATCGTAACACTCGGTTCTTCCATTCTCCCGAGCCAACCGACGTAGGAAATCCAAGAGAATTGAGGCCCTCGGGATGATGAGGGATCATGGGTATATGATAACACTCAACTAAAAGGTATGGCTACCAATTTTTTCTCCAATCTACTCTCGGAGGATGTAATGACTCACCCAAAACTTTCTTGCCATATGACATACCCTCACATAAATGAGGAATTGTTAAACTGGTGTAGTAGAGGTATTTCGGATAGTGAGATAAAAGAAGCCATGTTATGGGGGCCCTTAAAGCTCCTGGCCCTGACGGTTTAAATGCTCTTTTCTACCAAAATCAGTGGAATATGGTATGTTCATCAGTGGTGAATTATGTGAAATTTTTATTTGCTAATCCACATGCTATCCGTGAGGTAAATGGCACTCTCATTGTGCTCATCCCCAAGAAAGATCATCCGGAAGTAATAGGGGACTTCAGACCCATAAGTCTATGCAATGTCATATACAAAGCGGTCGGCAAGATTATTGTCAACAGTTGAAACCGATTTTTTACCCCGTGATAGCCTCGAATCAATGCGGTTTTGTTCCAGGGAGGCATAGTAGTGATAATATAATAGTTGCACAAGAGGTTATCCATTCAATGCGAAATATGAAGAAAAAGAAGGGATTCCTAGCCATCAAAATTGACTTGGAGAAAGCTTATGACCGGGTAAATTGGCAATTTTTGTTAAGTTGTTTGCAGGAGCTCCACATTCCTATCTTCCCGCGAGAGGTCATTGCTCAATATATCTCTACGCCATGCAAATACTTTGGAATAGGGATAAAGCGCGAGTTTAATCCGACTAGAAGTGCGTCAAGGAGATCCGTTGTCCCTACCTCTTTGTCATATGCATGGAAAAGTTGGCACACCTCATCCAATCGGCCATTCAAGATGGGGCTTGGGAACCAATTCGCCTTACTAGGTCGACCCCCAATTTCCCCATTTATTTTTTTTACGAGATGACATTCTCTTGTTTGCGGAGGCATCAATGGATTAAGTGCACACGATCAATAACGCATCCAGTCCTTTTGTGATAGTTCTGGGTTGAAGGTGAACAAACAGAAAACAAGAGTATCTTTCTCAAATAATGTCAATCATATTCGAAGGAGTGAGATGTGTGCGACCCTTGGGTTCTCCATCACGTGCGACTTGGGCAAGTATCTTGGTGTCCCGCTTCATCACAAAAGGGTGACTAAAAAATCATATCAGTATGTGGTGGACAAGGTTAAAATGAGACTTTCAACATGGAAAGCTAAATCTTTTTCAGCGGCCGGGAGAGCCACTCTTCTATCCTCGGTCACCGCGTCTATACTTGGGTATGTCATGCAAACTTCGCTCTTCCCATCAAGCACCTATGAGGTCTTAGATCCTTGCAACCAGAGGTTTCTATGGGGAAGCACAGACGATCAATATAAAATCCCTCTTGTAGCATGGGATGCTATTTGTAAGCCTAAGGTACATGGTGGTTTGGGACTTCGTCATGCTCATCTTCGAACCGGTGCATACCTTATGAAAATTGGATGGCGGCTTACAACCGAAAGTGATGATTTGTGGGCTAAAGTTATGCGGAATAAGTATAAGCGTAGGCCTGATAAGCTCCCAAGTTGATATGTCCAAGACGGGATCAAATTTGTGGAGCGGAATTAAAAGAACGTGGGGAAAAGTGGAAGATAGAATTGAAGCTTTGACAACAGGGCAATTATGGTGGAAGTGGACCAAGAGTGGAGACTTCACGGTAAAATCAGCCTATGACTCACTTAATAGTGTGGTGCCTCATTCTGATCCTATGTGGGGAAAAATCTGGAAATTGAAAGTTCCGGAAAGGTGTAAGGTGTTTTCCTGGCTTGTCCTCCACAAAAGACTGCTTACCAATGCATCAAGATATAAAAGAGGGTTTTGTAATAATGCCCAGTGTACTGTATGCCGAGCTGAAGAGGAGATGCTCATCTACTTGCTCAGGGACTGCCCAGTGACCATGAATTTATGGTAACACGCTGTGCCCCAACGCTATTGGCACAAATTTAGATCCATGTCCTTTGACTATTGGTTCATTGGAACATTAAGCTTAAATGTCGAATAAGCACGAGGAAGAGTGGAGTCGATATTTCATTCTTATTTGTTGGTGGCTTTGGAGGCGACGTAACACGTCGGTTTTTGAAGGGAAGCAGATCTCGAACACTTCCTTGCTGATAAACGTTAACGCCACCTTAGGCAGTATTCATAATGCACACTCCTGGCTTAACATAAAGAACAGGGGGGAGTGTTCCACGAGAGAACGCGAGGACAAGTGGGAACCACCACGGTTGGATGGGTGAAGATTAACTCTGACGGGGCGTTCTCACACACAAGTTCTGGATGGCGAGTGGTGGAGTGATTCGAGATGAGCACAATTCATTCCTGAAGGGCTTCATGTTCAAGGGTGTGGAAGGGACTGACTTATGCGTGGAGCTTTGGGGATGCTTGCATGGGCTAAAATTGGCATGGGACATGGGTTACCGTAGGATCATTCTTGAGTCCGACGCCATCGAGGCGGTGGAAATGATAAAGCAAGACCTGAATGAGCTCCATTCGGAGCCTTGCACTCATTGCGGAAATTCACTACTTACTTGAAAGGGATTGGACGGTCGAAGTGAATCACATTCGCCGATGGGCAAATAATGCAGCAGACTATCTAGCGAAAGCCAGCTTATCAACGGTGCCTGGTCTGCATACTCTCTCTTCCACTGATATGCAGCTGGGACGCTTGCTTCATTTGGATAAGTCTTAGTTTTTCCGTATGGTTGCCAAATTATATCCCAAAAAAAAACATTTTTGAGTTTTTATGATATGTTTGATTTGAGTGGAATAGAAAGGAATGGGGGAGAAATCTTCTTGATCAGTTTGACCATTGAGAAAAATGGGAAAATGAGGTTGGAATTTTTTTTTAAAAAAAATACTTACTCTTTTTATCAGTATATTAGCTTCTCTCGCTTATATATTATAACATCACTTATTTATTGTTTTTTCTTAAATTAAACTTGTTAAAATTTCTCTCACCCTCCCCTCTCCTCAAATCAAATAGAATATTAATGTACCGTGTATTACATGGGATATATGTAAAATTTAGTTTTCTTTTTAATCCTTGAATTTAAAAAGGAAAATTTTCAAATATATTCCATTTGAAATTAGAAAACCCTAAAAATTCATTAACACATGAAAATGACAAATAGGTCTCAAGGGTTATTATGAGATTTTAAAATATTGTGTTTTTACCAAAATATCCCTCAATTTATTTATTTTTCTTAAAGAGAAAACCCTTGCTGGAGTTGAAGCTCTATGGCCGATGGAACTTCATGGCCATTTTACGCCTATAATAGGCAGGATGGGTGCTCAAACATGTACTTGCCTCGTGCAAAGCTAGCTAGCTACGTTTTCACAATATTAATCATAGAAACACAACTAAAATAAAATTTGATAAACCACCTAGCTACATATTTTATTTTATTTTTAAT
Source organism: Acacia acuminata (assembly GCA_019022655.1). Lineage (NCBI taxonomy): Eukaryota > Viridiplantae > Streptophyta > Magnoliopsida > Fabales > Fabaceae > Acacia > Acacia acuminata. The sequence continues at coordinate 13,720,256 of JAFJYI010000001.1, read as the reverse complement.
AATAACGGCAAGCGAAGCTTGAGAGAGAGTTAGGGGTAGACCTTGAGGATCTAACCCTTAATACAACAACATGAAAATAAACTAATGGTGGCACGCCAATTGATCATTCAAGATCATATCAAGGCAACCTCTGGGAACAGTCGGGTTTAACACAACATCCGCATCTTCAGGAGCATCATGACTTCATTTGGCCATATAGTCAGCACACGATATGTTATTCCTTGAAGTATAATGGAGTTCTACTTCCCAATCTCGGAAGAGTAGATCCCTAATCTCTCCAATGATGTCTCTTAGTGGATGGTCGGTGCAACAGTCTCTCATAAGAGTGTTGATGGCATTGAGTGAGTCAGAGTAGAGGATTATTCTTTGCAAGCCCATGTGTTGACTCACTTTGAGCCCAGTCAAGATGGCATGTAGCTCAGGTTCGATAACAGTTTGGAGTCCAAGAGACTTGTGAAACCCCGTCAACCAGTGGCCTTCAGAAGTTCTAATCACCCCTCCACAGGCTGCCTGGTGTTGAGGACGCACTGACCCATCAACGCCAACACGAACCATATTCGTAAGAGGCAGTGTCCAAGACTCTTCCACAAACCTATCAAAATGAAAAATTTGATGAGTTAGAGATTGCTTGGTGGAATTTTCCATGAGAAGATGGGTACACAAGTGGAGCCTCTCTCTGGTATCCGTGGTTTGGCCTTGAAATATGTATTTGCATCTAGCGTTCCAAAGGATCCAGCACCCCAGACTAAAGACCCTTTGCCAGGAGAAATTTTGAAATTTCCCTTTCCCAGGGTAGTGATCGACGTTCCAGTTAAGCCAGTCTGCAAATTTCCTGCAAAAAATTGAGCAAAATAGTTAGGCATTAAAATTTGTTTCCACATGTTTTTGGCCTTCTCACAATCCCTAATTATATGGAGCACGCTTTCCTCACTGTTACATTGGAAAGGCAAAGGCTTTCATTAGTGAGCCCTCTTCTGGCTCTTAGAGAGTTGGTGACCAACTTGTCGTGACCAATTTGCCACATAAGAAATGTAACTTTCTCTGGGAGTTGCCATTTCCACATGAGGGCCCAAAACGTATTGGTCCTAGCATCACCCTGATGAGAGAGATAGCGATATGCAGATTTGACAGAAAAGCATCCATCTTTCGCTGACCTCCAGGTAAAATAGTCAGGGGAGCTATTGGAAGGAGGGTGCATCCTGGAGATGGTGTTTACGATTGCAGGAGGAAGGATACCATTCCATCTATTAATGTCCCATCTTCCATTTGTTGAAAGTTGATCGCGCACCATCTCATCTTCATTGATCAGAGATGGATCCAGAACATAGGCTATTAGGGGGCGCTCAAGGGGAAGCCAAAGATCTTGCCAGAACTTGGTAGTCGCCCCATTATTAACCCTCTTTCCAACCCCAATGAGAAAAGTGTCCCAAACTCCCACAATAGCTTTCCATGTTGAGGAGGAATTTCTCTTCCTGGATACACGAGGCACAAGGGTGTCGCCGCAATTATATTTAGACCAAAGGCATTGAACCCACAAAGCCTGCTTCTTCGTCAGGAGGCTCCAACAAAGTTTCATAATGAAGGCTCTGTTCTGGCGCCGAAGACTCTTAAAACCAAGGCCACCTTGTTTCTTAGCTTGAGTAATTTTGTCCCAGGCGATAAGATGCATTCTTTTCCCATCTTCGTCTTGGGACCAAAGGAATTTCCTTGAGATTTTATCCAATTCATTAATAGTACAGATAGGAAGAAGAGTTGACTACATATAGTAGCTAGGCAGGGTGGATAACACAGATTTAATCAGCACCGATCGACCCGCAATTGTCAAAAACTTACTCTTCCACATGGATAGCTTCTTTCAAGCTTTTTGCACGATGGGATAATAAGTGGCTTTCGTGACTCTGTTATGAACGATTGGCACACCCAAATAATTCCCAAGGTCAGAAGTGATCCCAATTCCAAGCAACTGACTTAACTCAAGGGCTCTATTGAAGTTGACATTTCTGGAGCAGAACATACAGGATTTTGCAAGATTAATTCTGTGGCCAGAGACTTCGCAGAAGCTTTGCATTACCTTACGAACCTCGATCATTTGGCTAGGGGAGGCTTCAGTAAAGAGGATGAGGTTATCAATAAAGAAAAGGTGAGATATATGCGGTCACCTAGCTACATATTTGTCCTATCATGTTTCATAGCCTTTGCGCTTAATCGTAGAAACACGACAAACATAAAATTTGATAAACAGGAAAATTCCCCTCAAAGCCTAAATTAGTAAAAAAAAATTGTCAAAAAAGGTCCAAGAAAAAGTCACATGTTAAAAAAGGCCCCAGTGTCTTTTTTGGTATTATTTTATAAACGTTAACAACTATATCAGTAGAACATTAACAACTAAATCAGTAGACGTTAACAACAATATCCTAACAACTAAATCATTACCCGTTAATAACGAAATCAGTACACGTTAACAACTAACGTTTTATGAAATAATATCAGAAAAAGCATTGAGGCCTTTTTTGACAATTTTTTGGTTATTTGAGCCCCGAGGTGGATTTTTCCTTGATAAACCACCGAGTTATGTATTTGTCCTGTCATCTGTTTCATATATAAGCCTTTACGCTTATGAGATAAAGTCGTGCATACCTGTCCCTCCCCAGATTTCACTTGGTGGGAGCATTATATTGTGCACTAGACCGTCCTTTATTTGTTTCATATGTAAGCCCAGTGCTTATTTTTTTGTAGGCCCAGGGTATCCACTATTAATGGTGACTAATCCCTTTGCACCATAGACTTTCCGAAGGGACTTTAGTACTAGCTATAAAACCCTCTCTTAATGCACACCACCAATAATCAAACCTCTAACTAAATGTTTAAAAAACTCAATTGAGTGCTACGTGTGCTAGTCCTTATGATTGACGCGGGCTTGTTTTGATTGCATTATATGGTCATACTTTTGTCCCAACAACAAGTCTCTGGTGCTTTCTTAAGTTTTGTAAATTCATGTGTTTAATTTGATCAGCTTAAGAATGTCGCATCTGGTCAATGCTTGGCCCGACAAACAGCAGCTCGTGTTTGGTGAGCTCAAGCGATCATGCCTTTGAACATGTTTGGGCCTTAAGACCAATAATCTAATTTCTTTATTGATGTTTGAACCTATGTTGGGTGATGTGTTTACATTTAATATCCAAAAGTGCTTCAAATATAATTGTTTCTAATAAGAAAATATCTATATCTAGCAAAAGAAATATAGTAGCACATATAAAGGTTAGCCCATTGGTGAAGATTCGACTGATAACTCACAACGTTGTGGGTTCAAATCTCACTGCCAATGGATGTTTCATTGATGAATATGGATGATCTATATCTCTAAATATTTCTATAAGTATTACTTGAATTTAAAGATATGCACCAACCTTAGTGAATCCTTAAAGCCAACTCACCTAATTGTTTTTTTATATAACAATAGGTGTTTGCATGTGCTTGTTCACATATATATTAAAATTTGGAAGTCTTCAATCAAAATAATCCTAGTGTCTTTCATCCAACGGATGTAGGAAATTCATTTCTCTCCAAGTGAGTGAGTTCACAAAAATTAGGATATTATTATTAGATGGGCAAATATAAATATAATTTCCAGATAATTAACTGCTACCAGAACATAGCAATCATATTGATGTATGCTATATACACGCAAAACACACTTATAATTTTAATTAGGGTTACTATCATTATTATTGCTCCTTATAGTTTAATTAAATTTAACTTTGGTTCCTATAATTTTGCATCATGATAATTGTTAGTACCTATAGTTTTACAAGGTTTTGGTTTATTTTTAATGTCGCTAAGCTTAAGAACTAAATTCAAAACTCGTTAAAAAATATAAGAATTAAAACCAAAATTTCTAATATTTTATACGTTTAACGAGTTTTAGTTCTGATCCTACACTTAACGATTTTAACTAAAAGTTAGCATTGTTTAACACAGAATAAGTTATTGAAACTATAGGAACCAAAAACCACCGTTTGAAACTACATGGAATGAAACCAAATTCCGATGAAACTGTATAGACGAACATAATAGTGTCAATTCTTTTTAATTATAACGATGGGAAACGGTTAATTCTACAATTAACTGTTGGAATTAAAAACCATATATAATAGCAATTTGGTCTGCTGAGTCATGAATGGCGGGCCATGTGATTGAAAGCATCTACATATTGTCACTTTCTTCTTGTCAACCCCTTGCAATCTCTATTAAACCCAAAAATTATTTAAAAAATTATACAATGTTCAGTTACATGCATTAAACTTCAATTGCTGCAATTTAATTCCATGGTCAGAGAGAGACATTCACACACAACACATCCCCTCTTGCATATATATATATATATATATATATATATGGGTTTTATACTTCTTATGTAACAGGAGAAGAAAACTTCTTATGCAACGGCTGAAACGACACCGTTTTGCAATAAACCCGGTTAGCTCTTGTGTGGTGGGCCACTAGGTTTTGCACTCGCTAATATAAGTTTCCCTTTCCAACCCTTTTGTTGTCTTTTTTTTTTTCCTTCCACCTCATACCAATCATCATCTCTTCTCTGCATCTCGGTCGTCTTCATTTTGGTGCAATTGTGAAAAGGGTTAAGAAAGAATATGGATTTGAGCCGTGGGTTTTTTGAATCCTCGAACAAAATTAATGTGAAGCACTTGCGTGGTGGTGGAATTGCTCTGTATACCGATTCTGCGCAGGGGATTAAGATTTCTGGTGCATCATTCTTCTTCATTCTGTCTCGGCCAATTCTTATGGCTATGGTTTGTGACGTTGCCTTCTTTGGGATCCATCCTTAAGGAGGGATTTTCATCAAGTTCACAGAATTTAATTTATTCGGAAATTGAAACTGCCACAACTGGTTTGGTCAATGCTCAAATGCTGAATTCGCTTCTGCATGATTTGGCAGAGGAAGGACTTCTCAGAAAGGACGATAAGGGTCTTATTGTGAACACCCGAAAGCAAGAAAAGTATTAAATCAGGGTTTATTGCAAAACGGTGTTGTTTCTGCCGTTACATAAGAAGTTTTCTTCTCCTGTTGCATAAGAAGTATAAAACCCTATATATATATATAGGGAAAAGTATTTCTCCACTCACTGGAGATAGAGTTATCTCCAGTGACCCCAAAACTACGTCGTTTTGAATTAATGAAGAATTTGTTAGTAATTTTAGGTGAATTAATGAAGGGTGTTTCGGTAAAATTTATATGATTAAAAAATAAATAAAATTACGAAACACCCTTCATTAATCCAAAACGACGTAGTTTTGGAGTCACCGAGATAACTCTATTTTCGAGAAATCCTTTACTCATATATATATATATATATATATATGGCATATCATAAGCTCTCGGAAATGAACCAACCAGCTGCACAATAAAACCCAAAACCTGAGAGATGGCAGATACGAGGGTGAGACCAGAAGAAGAAGAAGCGGCGAAGGAGGACCAAATCAGTGACATGAAATCTGAAGAAACAAGAGTGAAGAAGAATGAGAAAGTTGCAGAGAAATCATCAGCACCAACAAAGTCAATATGGGATTGTGGGAGTCCATTGTATGATTCGTATGAACTGGTGTCTGTGACGCATGTCATTGAGAGGCACTGGATAATATTGCCATTCCAAGCAGCTTCTTCTTCAAAGAACTCTTCATCTCATCATGAAACGGTTCGCAAATCGATGTCGTCGTCGTCGTTGAAGAACACAGTGATGAACAAGATCATGACGATGAGCAATAATAATAAGATCAGTACTGGTGAAGCAAGAAACAAGAACAAGGCCAAAACCACCACAAGTGTGTCTGCTAGGTTTATTTGTTTCTTCTGCAGGAATTAGAGCATATATACTTAGGTCATATCCATCATGATTAATTGTCATCAAGTTTTCTGTTAAAAAACCTGAAACTTTTCTCCGATATTGCTGTCTTTTTCGTTTCACTTATATTTTCATCAGATTGGCGAATATGTGTATCTTCCATTGTTATGGTGGTATAGTTTTTTCCAGTATTAGTTCAGTTGAATGAATCCCTCTAACTAGTAATCCGATCTTTTAAATGGAGCTATATATATATATATATATATATATGAAACTCGAAGAAGCTTGCTTTCATTTTAGGCATGTCACTAAAGACATTTAACAATCACCAAATAAAATGGATCAAATGTATGACGAGTCTAATCAATGAAAATTCAGATCGAATACATGATAGCTGCAGCCATAATTGTTCAGGACAAACCACAGGGACGGTTGGCCTCTTGCCTGTCTGTCACTAACTAGTTATTAAATTCTCTCGCCGACTAGTCCTTAATATAATATTTACTATCTAATTTAGATATAATGTTTAATATAACATCACCTTGTAATTAAGATGATTCACTTTATAGTTCAAATCCTGTCCTTAATATTATAAGAGCAGGAGGTAGTATAATTTATGAATAGTATGCACTTGTCTAAATTTTTATAATGATTAAATGAGATACACATGATATATCGAATCTAATAACAAAATGAACAATGTTGCTTACAATTTGTGAATGCTATCCTTAATATGGATTTTATATGGATCGATTTGATATATTAACTTCGAAAATATTTATTAAATAATTAGGACACATAATAAATTTTACGTGATATAGTTATTGATTTTGATATTTTCGGCCAAAAAAAAAACGATGTTGGTGTTACTTTTTTTTAAATGATATATATGATAAGTATTGTGCATTGACCGACCGTGGGGCTGAGATCAGATCTCAGAACTAAGGATTAATATAAAAATGAGGTTTATCAAGTCTTGGTGGTCGTCAATGGTCTCTTTGGCCGCGGGCCGTCTTTTTCCGTCTTTTTCTTTGGCAAATTATTCCGTCCAGTTTTAAAGATTTTTCTTTTTGTTAACTATCCCAAGTAATTATGCATGTTAAAGGTATTTTTATCGAGGGAGCAATTTTCAATTTAAATGATTTAAATAGGTACCTTTAGGCAATCAACTCACTTTTTTTTTTTTGTAAATATAAGTAATATAATTAATTTTTCAATATCTTCAAATTAGTTATCTAATTAAGCTTCTCCATACGGGAGGAAGGGAGTGTTTTTCAAAAAGCTAAATATTTTGTCTGCATTTGACTAGTTTTTGTCAACAAAAAGCTGATAGCAATTTTTTAACAGCAATTAAACAAAAGATTGATACCTTTGCTTGCAAGCTGTAACTAAAGTCAAAAACATATTTTTCCATACAGTCCAAATGCCGTTTTAATATGGAAAGTGTAATTTTTTTGGCCAATTGGAAAGTTTAGATTATAATGCCATCAGTGCAACTAAACTATTTAGGTTCAATACTTTCTCTTCTTCTTTCTTGCCTTTCTTTTTATAGTGGAGAAAAATAAGAAACTATTTATGGCGCTGCTTTTTGATTAATAAATTTGTAAATTCAGTTCTCTGAAAAAATAAAGAAAATAATTTCTTACCTTTTTATTGTAATTAGTGTAACCTAAGATTAAAACCAAAAGAAAAATCATATCTTTTAGACTAGGATTAAAATCGCGGCGCTATAGCGCGCGATACCGGTCCAGATGCGGTTAGCGGGACCCAAACACCATTTCCGATCCGCAACACTACAGTTTCCGGTAGCGAGTGGTGGCGGAAGGTGGCGGCATTCGCGGGCGGTGGGTTATTCTGCGATATCCCGCCGCATCTGGGACTCCTTCGTTCGTTTAGGGCAGAAACAGGGAGCGGGGAATGGCTTTGGAAATTCGACTGGAATGAGGGCTAAAATGGGAAAAAGCGAAGTTAATGAAGGGTAAATGTGTCATTTACCTTGGTGTCCTGTCTTTAAAAAAAAATGAGGGAACAATTTCCCTCTCTTCACTTTCGCGCCTTTCCCCCTCTTCTCTGTTTCTGAATCAGATCTGATTCTGATAAACAAAAAAAACGAGGGAACATTTGTCGATTTCCCTCGTCTCTTTCACTCGTTTCTTTAGCTCGTCCGTGTTCCTCTCCTTTCCCTCTCCTTTGTCAGCCTAGCATCGTTGAAGGTTTACCGTCCCTGTTCCTGTCGCAAGTCAACTAGCAGTGTCGCGATTCTTTCATCCAATGTTTCATCAGCTAGCAGTGTCCCCATTCTGAAAATCTCCTCCGTCAGCGTTGAAGGCTTAGCGTTAAAGGTTGGAATCCTTAAGCCTACAGTGATTCCATCTGCACCCTAAACCCATTAATCCTTAAGCCTACAGGTATTACATCTGTTTGACTTTGAAAGAGCCATTAAAAATTTGTATTTGACTCTACTTGGATTGTTTATGTTTCTAGAATGTTATTAAATTAGTTACATTCAATGAATTAGTATGTGGCTTCCTTTATGTTCCTTGAATCCTTATTTTGAATGTGTAATATTTTGGGTGATTTCTTATCTTATATTGCATTTATATATGTGATATAATTCATTACAAGTATTTTTATAAACTTCACAGTAGCAGCTTTACCGCTACCCGCTATACCGCTATACTGTTTTTGGGGTCAGCCGCTACCCGCTATTCAAAACTATGCTTTTAGAATCATTTACATTATATAATGGCGCTATACTATATACGTCTGAATGTGAGCTCTCTTTTCTTATTTCTACACGTGAGAGCCCTTTTCCTCTCCGCCTGTGAGAGTCAGTGAGGTTCCTTGTGTGCCATTGCTGTCTGTGTTATTTAAATTCCAATCATCTTCTTTCGTCCCTCATCTTTTTTTTTCCTTCTTTCTTTCCTCCTCTTCCTTTTCTTCTTGAGAGTGAGTGTGTGTTTGGGTGGAGGTTCTTCGAGGTATGGAGGCATATAAGTCAGCATAGTGGAGCAAGAAAACCAAAGGAGGTAGTTTCAAAACTAGAATGGTAGGGTGAGAAATGTGGAGGTGCCTCTGTCAAAAAAATAGTAACAACGAAGAATTTAAACACCCAAACGGTCGCCTCTATGATTAAGAAAGGGTGGTAATTGGATGAGACGTCGGAAGTGCATGATCCCGACATGAGCCAACTCATCTTCCTCTTCAGATTTGAGAAACCTAAAGATTATGTTTGTATCCTTAAAGGTAGACCATGGTCCGTCCAGGGTCACTTGTTGAACCTTTAGATCTGGGAGGATTATATGGTTCTCAAGGATGTGAAATTCGTATTCACGCCTTTTGGGTTCAATTTCATAGGTTACCATAAGAAACCTTCAAGGATGATAATGCGAAGACTCTAGGTGATGCAATTGGGGAAGCAGTGATGTATGAGAAGCCAAAAGTAGATGGGAAGCTAATGAGAAGTTTTAGGGTAAGAACACTCTGTAAACAATATAATAGCAATTAGATAAACATAATGGAGAAGATGAAGAATCTTGTATTATCCATATAAGAGCAACATGCTAATACAAACTATTGCTCCTTGGGTTATCTCTAATCTACTCACACTTGAGGAAGATAACCAATTAACCATAACTCGAGGGATCTGTTAGGTCCCCGTTTGTGTTTTGATGATGATTAAGTTTGAAAACAATGTATGAAAGCAAAATAATTTTAACTAAGTCAAAAATCGCATTTTATCGAAAAAAGCTTTTTGTTTGTCACATTGGCTCAAGCCAATGTTGCGTACTCGAGCCAATCACTTATGCATTCATCACCAAAATCACATAGTGACTCGAGCTGTCAAAAGAGTGCCTCAAGTCCGGCTCTAGACTCGAGCCTCGATTTTCAAAGACTCAAAAGCCGCTCATCTCGTGATCCTAGAATATTTTCAAAATATAAGTCATTTGACTCGAGCCTACAAATAGTCTGCCTCGAGGTTGCGGTTAGACTCGAGCCAGGACTTTGAGAGACTCGAGCCAGAGGTCTCAATTTTTTAAATGAATTTCAAAACATGAATTTCGTGCCTCAAGCCGAGAAACATTAACTCAAGCCGAATCCCGACCGTTACATTCAAAAGTCAAGATTGACTCGAGCCTAGATCCATCTGCCTCAAGTCCCACACTTATTTAACGAACTTCAAATGGTTTTCTCTTCTCAAGAGACTCGAGCCTATTTTCCTACCTCGAGTTTAGAGGCTAACTCGAGCCTCATATTCTCGCCTCGAGTCAAAGATCTTCATCATCTTTGAACAATCATCTACGATTGGCTCGAGCCTCTTATTGGTGGCTCGAGCCTAAGCCCAGACTTGAGCTAAGGAATTTTGTGCCTCGAGTCAGATAGTATTTTCACATGTTCATTTTGTCTTTAACGACGCGTTGACTCGATCCTAAGTAAATGATGACTCGAGCCAAGTTCATCTCTGTTTTTGCGAATGCTTATATGCAATCTTAAGATTTCTAAGTATGCTTATGTATTCTTCATATCATCTACCATCAATGTTCTTAACTTCATTTAATTAGTTTTCTAAGTGAGTTACGATGATTAGAACACACATTACCTCAGAATTTGAATAAAGCATTCGGACGTGTCAGAGCATTTAATGCACTTACCTGTTCGAGACCCTCAGCGGACAGACATACCTCTGGACATCGAAAGATAATTTTGAACAAGATTAATTCATTCTCTTTGTTGTGCTTCTAACGGTCATAATCACAGGAACAAAAGAATAAAAGAATATTACAACACAATTACAGACTTCCGCGCCTCATCTCTAACGGATGTATTACAGAGTCTCAACAAATATTTCTTCAAGCTTCTCAATGGTCATAAATAAGCTCATCTATAAATACCTAAAGCTTTGAATTAGCCATCTACCGAAACTCTGCGCATTCAATTCTGTATTATTTGCAATCAACTGTTCATTAACTTCATTTAATATCTTCGGATATTGTCTGTTCTTCAGTGTTCATATTTTATCTACTCGTAAGGAGTCATTAAACACTTATTCCATTTTCGGTTAAATCTTAAGGTTGTGGGACCTTAAGAGTGGGTGTACGATTACAACTTGTAAGAGGGAGTGAGTCCGAGTGTGAAAGGATCACTCTAAGTTACAGAGTGTGTAACTGTAATTGTAATTGCTTGAAAGAGTTAGTGGAAATCCCAAGGTATGCTTGGGGACTGAACATAGGTCAAAGTATTAAATCGAACCAATATAAATCGTTCTGTGTCTATCTCTCCTTCTCCATCTCTGTTTTACTTGCAATTGTGTTTAACTCGCAAAAGATTTTTTTTAGATCACCTATTCACCCCCTTCTAGGTGATATTCCATCTTCAGGATCTAGGAGGGACTTCCCTCTCTAGAGAGAAACTCAAATTAATCTCTCTCTACACATGATGAGGATCTAACTATCCAACAAATCAAACCATATTAGCTGACTAAGTGCCCACCAACTAATTAATCAATTCAACTCACCTTAATATCTCTAACACACCCCTCAAGTTGAAACCTCTTAAACTCAAAAGTGTCACAAAAATAAGGGGTAAGTGAATTAAATTGAACAATTTCCAATCAACGAACCAACATAAAGATTTCTTCATGACAATATTCTCCCATTCACTTCTAGCATGCTTCACTTGTAGGCAACACCATGAATATTCTTTGCCTCTCTCATGTGCTTTACCATATGTACAATCCATTAAAAAAAATGAATTCGGCCCAAAATAACTATACCGCCCAAAACACTACTGCCCAAAAGGTTTTTTAATAATACCAAAAACCGAAACAGTTTGGCCCATAACCCTTTTCTTTTCTTTCCCTAAAATTTTGGGCCAAGCCCATCAGTCCAATCATGTATTGGCTTCCAGACTTTTTTTTTTAAAACAAAAAAATGAAATGCACTGTTTCACTTAAAAGGGAAGCTAAGTGTTGTTTTAATCAAAATGACTTGTCGTTTTATGCTTGACACAAACGACGCGTCATTTGTATCACCCTAACTCCAGCCAGGTCATGTTGACCAGGGCGAGCGACACAGGTGACCTGATTCTTCTATCATTTGTCACCGGCATTTTCATCATCGGTTTTTCGCATTTTTAGTCTCTATCTCTTCATTTTTTTGAGATCTACACAATAAAAATTATTTTGTGGCCTAAAAATACTGTTTTCTTATGACCCAATTTCAAAACCAAAGATGGTCGAAAATCAAAATTCAAATTTAAAGTTTTGATTATGAAAACTCAAGCGAGATCTCTAATATATGCCAACATCAAGGTTTTTGGAAAATGTATATCTTTTGATTCGTTTTATCTCCTTCACTCGATAGAACTAATCTTAAGGTCAAAAAATGGTATTTTAAAATAACCTGGTCTTAAAGTTTCAAAGGGCCGACTCTACCAATTTCAAGTAGTTATCCAATGACTTTTATATACTTTTATTTTCCAGATATTTCTCATTACATCCATACAAATACATGACTCATTTTAACATAGGAAAGAATATAAAATCTTGCAAACTTTATCAAGATAAAAACATGTATGAGAGATAGAAACATGTCTATGGCAACCCATGTTCATAACGACATCACAGAAGGAGAATCATGAGAACTATGATAAAATCACACACACACACATATATGATCACAATCTTTATACATACATCTTAGAAATCATAATTTAAGAAACCCTAACTTTTCAAAATCAAAAATCCATTCATAATCATACATGAAAAATATGAATTCCTAAACACGGGTTTTGATACCACATGTAAGTTTTCTATAATTTCATGCTCAAACATCAAAAAAATAAGAACATGTTTCCACATCACTATACGTTTAAGTCAACCATGCACTATCCTTTATTCATAATTGTGGAATCGATACTTTAGTATATATGACTTGTAGCATGATAATTAAAACATTTATCATTCTCTTTACCTTTCATTACACGTTCTCTTTTCCGGATGGAAAACTAGTGGCGTCTCTAATGATTAGAGAGTGAATAGACAAGTTTCTATCCTTTATATAACTCATGTAACCAAAAGACATGTACATTCTATAGATTTGACTGCTCTTATCAACCAGTCAAGAAACCTCTTCCCAAAAGTCATTTACCAATGGTCATTTAGCCCCAGCTTCATGAATTATTAAATTATATGCATTTATTACAGTCACATCAGACATTTCTTCCAAACTATTCATGAGGTTTTAAAGCGGGAAGGGACAACTATTTATAATTTATGCTAGCTTCCTCATTTATTGAAGTGCATCATCATTATGTTGAATGTTGATTAAAGGATATACTCAGCGCCATACTTGTTCAAATATATGTGTGTGTAAATATATATATGCAAAACTGTATCCATATTTAATTTATGTGACTGAGCGTGATATAAAGTCCTCGTTGCCATCCAACAAATTAAATTAAAGCCCGAATCTCATCACCCTTAAACTAATTGCAAATGCGAAAGTTGTCATCCATATTTTTTACTGCACCCACGTGAAAGATTATGAAATAAAATATCATTTATAATTTTTATATGCATGATAATAATTGGATAACAAATTTTAAGATAAAATAGTTAGATGCTAATTGGCCTCGCCCTATAAAGAAGATAACTAGTGTTCGAATCACTGGAAGTGCAATTATGGGAAGAAGCGGAAACCCTTTGAGTTTTAAATCTTAGCAGGAATTATATGTTTAACCAAATTAATTCAAAAGGCAATATTTATTTCTATCTTTTAATTGCTAAAAATATCCCATGATCACATGAGGAATAAAAAATATAGTTTTATGATATTATAGTTATAGTTATTTAATTTATACAATTCTATTTCACATTAAATTAACATTTACCTATGATCAAAACATTTTTTAGTTTTTATGATATGTTTGATTTGAGTGGAATAGAAAGGAAATGGGGAGAAACCTTAATGATCAGTTCGACTGAGAAAAATGGGAAAATGAGGTTGGGAAATTTTGGAAAAAAAATTACTTACTCTTTTCTTATATATATAGCTTCTCTCTGCTAAAATATTATAACATCACTTATTTATTTTTTTGAAATTGAAATATTTAAAATTTTTCCCACATTCCCCTCTCCTCAAATCAAACAGAATATTAATGTACCATGTACTACATGGGATGTAAAATTTAGTTTTCTTTTTAATCCTTTAATTTAAAAGGGGAAAATTTTAAATAAATACCATTTGAACTTGGAAAATCCTAAAAAAGTATGTTAACAGATGAAAATAACAAATAGGTCTCAAGGGACTATTCGACATTTTGAAATATTGTGCTTTTACCAAAATGCCCCTCAATTTTTTTTTTTTTTAGGAAAAAAAAAGAAAGAACACTTTTTTTATAAAGAAATTTTAGGAAAGAGTTGGGCTCAACCACAGTCCAAGAATAGGGCGTTTGGAGCCCGGTCCATAGGGTATATCTGGGTTAGAAAGTACACATGTCTCCACCTCTTCCCAGCGTTTCCACTACTTCATAGACCCTTAGGATGCCTCCCCCAGCGCCTTGACCAACTCTAGGATTAAACCCCCTCCCTTTTGGTGAGAAAGTCCGGCCCCTTCACCAGTTAAACTCAAAGATGAGGGGTAAAAGAAAGAACACTTTTTTTTTTTTTTTTTTTTTTTTTTTTTTTTTTTTTTTTTTTTTTTTTTGCTATAAATGAGGTGCCTGAGAGGCTAAATCAATAAAGGAAAATTACATGGTGTGGGAAATAAATCCCATAGACTCTTGATCAACCCAAGTTCTTAGAGAATTGGGGCAATCAACTAAAAAAGAACACTTGACCAGCTTAAGAATGTCACATCTGAAATCCTTGGCCCAACAAACAGCAGCTCGTGTTTGGTGTGAGCTCAAGCGCTCAAGCCTTAAAACATGTTTGGGCCTTAAAACCAAATAATCTAATTTCTTTATTGGTGTTTGAATGTGTTTATATTTACTATCCAATAGTATCTCAGACACAATTATTTCCAATAAGAAAATATCTATGTCTAGCAAAAAAAGATAATGCATATAAAGGTTGGTCCATTGGTGATGATTCGGCTGATCACTCACAACGCTGTGGGTTCAAATCTGTGATATTTTGTTGATGGATGATCTATAATCTCTAAATATTTCTATAAGTATTACTTGAATTTAAAGATATGCACCAACCTTAGTGAATTCCTAAACCTAGCTCACCTATTTTTTTTAAATATAAAAATAGGTGTTTGCATGTGCTTGTTCACATATATATTAAAATTTGGAAGTCTTTAATTAAAATAATCCTAGTGTCTTTCATCCAACGGATGTAGGAAATTCATTTCTCTCCAAGTGAGTGACTTCACAAAAATATTAGATGGAAAAATATAAATATAATTTCCGGATAATTAGCTGCTAGCAGAACATAGCAACCATATTGATCTATGCGATACACACGCAAAACACTTATAATTTTAATTAGGGTTACTATCATTTTTACTCCTTATAGTTTAATTAAATTTTAACTTTAGTTCCTATAATTTTGCATCGTGATAATTTTTATTAGTCCCTATAATTTTACAATGTTTTGGTTTGATTTTTAATATCACTAATTATAAAGACTAAAACTAAAAATCATTAAAAAGTATAAGAACCAAAACCAAAATTCCTTTTGTCTTTATACTTTTAACGCGTTTTAGTTTTGGTTCTACACTTAATTAATCACTTCAACTAAAAGTTAGCACTGTTGACATAGACTTATTGAAACTATAGGAACCAAAAATCACCATTTGAAACTACATGGAATGAAACCAAATTCCGATGAAACTGTATATACGGACATAATAGTGTCAATTCTTTTAATCGTAACGGTGGAAAACGTACGGTTAATTGTAGATAGGTCAAAGTCTCAGATATTGAAGAACACTGCATATTAACTGTCGGAATTAAAAACCATAATTGCAATTTGGTCTGCTGAGTCATGAATGGCGGGCCATGTGATATATTGTCACTTTTTTTTCTTGTCAGCCCATTGCAATAATCTCTATTAAACCCAAAGATTATTAAAAAAATACGATGTTTAGTTACATCATTAACCTTCAATTGCTGCAATTTAATTACATGGTCAAAGAGAGACATTCACACACAAGTCACAACACATGCCCTCTTGCACATATATATATATATACACGCGGCAGATTATAAGCTCTCGGAAATGAATCAACCAGCTGCACAATAAAACTCAAAACCAGAGAGATGGCAGATTCGAGGGTAAGACCAGAAGAAGAAGAAGCGGCGAAGGAGGACCAAATCAGTGACATGAAATCTGAAGAAACAAGAGTGAAGAAGAAGGAGAAAGTTGCAGAGAAATCACCACCAACAGCAAATTCAATATGGGATTGTGGGAGTCCATTGTATGATTCGTATGAACTGGTGTCTGTGACTCATGTCATTGAGAGGCACTGGATGATATTCCCATTCCAAGCAGGTTCTTCTTCAAAGAACACTTCATCTCATCGTGAAAAGGTTCGCAAATCGATGTCGTCATCGTCGTTGAAGAACACAGTGATGAACAAGATCATGACGATGAAGACGATGAGCAATAGTAATAAGATCAGTGCTGGTGAAGCAAGAAACAAGAACAAGGCCAAAACCACCACAAGTGTGTTTGCTAGGGTTTTTTGTTGCTTCTGCAGGAATTAGATCATACATAGGTCATATTCATCATGATTAATCATCATCAAGTTTTCTGTTAAAAAACCTGAAACTTTTCTCCGACATTCCTGTCTTTTTCGTTTCACTTATATTTTCATCAGATTGATGTATATGTGTATCTTCCATTGTTAATTCCATTGCACAGCTTAATTTGAAGCTTTGATCTCATCAATGGTGGTATAGTTTTTTCCAGTATTAATTAGTTGAATGAATCCCTCTAATAATCCGATATTTTCAAAGGAGCCATATATATATATATGAAACTCGAAGAAGCTTGCTTCATTTTAGGCATGTCATAAAGACATTTAACGATCACCAAATAAACAAGGATCAAATGTATGACAAGTCTAATGAATGAAAATTCAGATCGAAAAAATGTTAGCTGCAGCCATAACTGTTCAGGACAAACCACATGGACGGTTGACCTCTTCTCTGTCTGTCATCTAACTAATTATTAAATTCTCGCCTACTATTCCTTAATATAATGTTCACTATCTAATTTAAATATATATAGTCTTTAATATAAGATCTAAATTGTAATTTATAGTTCAAATCTCGTGCTTAATATTATAAGGACAGGAGGTAGTATAATTTATGAATAGTATGCATTTGTCTAAATTTTTATAATGATTAAATGAGATGCACATGATATATTGGATCTAATAACAAAATGAGCAATATTGCTTACAATTTGTGAATGCTATCCTTAATTAATATGGATTTTATATGGATCGATTTGATATATTAACTTCGAAAATATTTAATAAATAATTAGGACACATAATAAATTTTACGTGAGATAGTTATTGATGTTGATATTTTCGGCCAAAACAAAAGATGTGGTGTTAACTTTTTTAAAGGATATATATGAATTAAAGTATGGTGCATTGACCGACCGTGGGGCTGAGACCAGATCTCAGGACTAAGGATTAATATGAAAAAGAGGCTTATCAAGTCTTTGGTGGTCGTCAATGGTCTCATTGGCCGCGCGCGGGCCGTCTTTTTCTGTGGCAGATTATTCTGTCCAGTTTTTAAGAATTAGTAAAAGCATTTGCCTTGATTCTAAATATAGATATATTAAGACCTTAATTTATTTTGTCTCTCAAATACATATTTTTTTAATTATTCCTAGTAATTATACATGTTAAAGGTATTTTTATTGAGGGAGTAATTTTCAGTTTAAATGATTTAAATAGGTACCTTTAGGCAATCAACACACTTTTTTTTGTAAATATAACGAATTTAATTAATTTTTCAATATCTTAAAATTAATTATCTAAGCTTCTTCATTTAAGACAGGAGCGAGGGAGTATCTTTCAAAAAGCTAAATATTTTGTCTGCATTTGACAGCAATTAAACAAAAGATTGATACCTTTGCTTGCAAGCTGTAACGATAGTCAAAAACATATTTCTCCATAAAGTCCAAATGCCGTTTCAATATGGAAAGCGTAATTTTTTTTGGCCAATTGGAAACTTTAGATTAAAATGACATTAGTACAACTAAACTACCATTTAGGTTCAATACTTTCTCTTCTTCTTTCTTGCCTTTCCTTTTATAGTGGAGAAAAATAAGAAACTATTTATGGCGCTGCTCTTTGATTAAGAAATTTGTGAAACCTGCGATTCAAAAAAGAGATGAAAGCGCCACTCCACTCTTAACCCTAAATCGCGACGTTCTCTCTCAGCTTCACCTTCAATAGGGTCTCTATCTCACAACGGCACCTCCTCTCGAGCTATAACCGTGGTAGAAGTGTATATCAACCTCAAAGAGCCAGGAGCAAGCGAGTTTTAGTTCGGAACAGAGACATACAGCGGCGGCCTTCCTTCTTCTCCGGCGCCGGCTCTCCTCTAGTCTCCGTCCTCATCGTCTCTCCAGCTGTGGTGTCCCTCTGATTTCTGAGTTCGGATGTGGCCCTCTCTTATCTCTGGCAGTGGGAGCTATTGTCACGATGTCTCCCCATCCGATGGTCTCCAGCGAAGGGGACGTCGATAGCGGTGGGAGCTATGTTCCTTTTCTTTTGTTTTTATTATTATTGTTTTATGTCTGTGTGTTGCTTCTGTTGATGTGGTCTTCGACGAAGGGGACATCGATGGTGGTGTTTTCTGTTTTTTGGAGCTATGTTCCTTTGTTGATGTGGTTTTGGATTCGCGATTTTGGGGGAAGGGTTTTATGAATGGTCGATTGTGCTATGTGCTTTACCTATGAGAGGACCATTGTTCGGATTGTTCGATGGTGGCAAATCCAAATCACTAGTGTTAGCCTTAGTTTGTTTAGTAGGTGTTTGCCGGATTTACTTGATTGGAGGAGAAGAAGTATTTTTAAGGACTTCATTTGTTTTCTTTCTGAGGTTGGGTTTTTTCTGATTCTTGCCCCATATCGGGGTATTTGTGTAGCTGATCTATTTGCAGCTTATCCTTATAAGAAGGTATGCCCTGTAGGATGGGTTTTACAACCAACACCTTCTTTCTTGTGACTTCTAACCTTGAATGTCCAGGAAGCCGATGTAGTCTTTAAGGCTACTTTTATTCCTACATCTTCAGTGATTTTAGTTATTAGTTTCTCTTTCATTTGGTTTGTACTTGTTTTTATGTGTTGGTGTTCTTGTTCTTCTTATTCTAGGTTTATTTATTTCAGTTGTAATTATTCGGTTTATTTTATTTCAGTTGTAATTGCTATGTTTTGATGTATCTTTTGATTTGAGTATTAATATAAGTACATTTTGACCCCACAAAAAAAGAGCCCTTTCCCTCTCCACCGAGAGTCTATAGAGGTTCCTTGTGTGCGTTCTGTCGGTGTTATGTGAATGCCGATCATCTTCTTTCTCCCCTCATCTCCTATTTCCTTCTTTCTTTCCTCTTCTTTCTTTTCTTCTTGAGAGTGGGTGTGTGTGTTTGATGGAGGTTCTTGGAGGTATGGAGATAGGTTAGAGTAGTGGAGTGAAAAAACTAAAGGAGGTAGTTTTGAAACTAGAACGGAAGGGTGAGAAACGTGGAGTTGCCTTAGTAGGAAAAATAGTAACAACGAAGAATTTAAACATCCAAATGGTCAGAGGCAGAGCCAAAAATTTTAGGGGGCGAAAATTATAGAATAGAACCGAGGTTTTTATGAAATTACATTTCATCCCTATAAACATTTCAATATATTCATTTTAGTCCCTCTATAAAACTTTTAGTGGGGACTAAAGTGAAAATATTGAAATTTTTATACGGCTAAAATATTATTTCTTGAAAATCTGGGTACGATTCTATAATTTTAGGGGGGCTACCCCTAGCTCCTCCCTAGTTTCGCCCCTACGATGGTGGCCTCTATGATCAAGAAAGGGTGGCAATTGGAAGAGACGTTGGAAGCGCACGATCTCGATAGGGGAGCCAACTCATCTTCCTCTTTAGATTTGAGAAGCCTGAAGATTATGTTCATATTGGATATGATTAGTTTTGATGATGTCTTATATATATACCATTATTAAGAGCAAAAAGCTTGTATACTATATTTATCCCCTACATTGACTAACTACTATATATTTAATGTAGATTAGTTCAAGTGAATATAGAGATTAACCAAGAAGGAGAGATAAGAGGTTACAGGAAGAAGAAATTGCAAAGAATGTCAAGGGAGTAAGAAGTTATCAAAGTATTTTGGGAATAATCAAGAAGAAGAGAAAAAAGAAAGAGTTGAATTATGAAGAATGATCAAGAGAAAAGAGAAGAGAAGAAAGAAAGAGTTGAATTATGAAGAATGATTAAGAGAAGAGAAGAAAGAAAGAAGAACTTGCTCAATGGAATGAGAAAATCATTATACAAGTTTTTAGATTAATTCTAGAAGTCTCCACGATGATATGGAAGTTGGAATGGCTCAAATCGAAGTTAAAATAAGCAAAATCAAGTTTTGGGATGAACTAACTCAAGTCAAGGGATCTAAACTCGAGTTAAAATGTTTTCTACAGTGTTTTGGGCATCCGGTACATTTGACTCAAGCCAAGAAACTCACAGACTTGAGTCTGGGACTAAACTCGAGTCAGCCATATTGTTTACTCGAGCCAGTAGTGATTTTCAAGCCGTTTTTGCTTTGGAACGAGTTGACTTGAGCCAGCTTCAATTGACTCGAGTCGGGTGTGTTTTCAAAGAACTCGTTATACTGTTTCACGTTCAGCTAGGGCGAGGTCTGGTAATTCGATGATATCTCCCAAACCAGAGATCGGATTGAGGTGAAACTAGTGGTATATGAAAATAGACTCCCAATGCGTCATTTTGATATAGAATTCAAGCCCAAAGGAGTTCAGATGAGAGATCTATGAATTTCATAAGTTGGACCATCAATTCACGCCATACAGAAACTAAGCCTTGATGTTTTGAATGTATCTCACAAACTACAAATCCAATTGAGCTGAAATAGGTGGCATTTGAAAGTAGACTCCAAATTCGTTTAATAAAGACTTGAACTAGCCAAAAAAGAGCTCAGACCAGGGAGATATGGCCTTCGAAAGTTGACACTCGAAATTCTGGACTCATTTCAGCATAGGCTCGGTTTTCTGGACATAGATCACACTATACACAATCAAATGAAGTGAAACCAATTCCATATGAATCTAGACTCAACAAGTGTTTCATAGAATTTGGAAGAAACAAATTTCAAATCAAAGATCAAAAAAATGAAAAAGAGCAAGTTGCCTCGAGCCAGAAGTTCCACCTCGAGTCTGAGTAAAGGCCGAGCGAGTTAGACATTTTGAGAGAGGTTTTTACCTCGAGCCGTAAAAAATTCACCTCGAGTCAATGGCCAACCCGAGATATTGAAGAATGGAGAAGACTTTTTGACTCAAGCCAATAGGTGACGACTTGAGCCAAAGCAACCTGATAAAGCATAAATGTGAAGAACTAACTCGAGCCCTATTTTTCTGTGACTCAAGTCTAAGCCTAGACTCGAGTCTATGTTTTTGCTGCCTCGAGTCAAAAAGCATTTTGAAAAATTCTCTATGGCTTGAACGATGGATTGACTCGAGCTAGTGATATCTTTAACTCGAGCTCGAGCCAATATGTCTCTCGTTTCGAAAATGCTTGGGCGTTTGAATCTTCCAATTCTCTAACTATCTATGATTGGTTTTAGATTCTTCATATCATCTATCATTATTATTCTTAACTATGTTTAATCAATCTGATAATGAGTTCTAGATGATTATATGAAGGACTCGAACACATAGTTTATCAATCAAACAACAAACAGCAAAGCTCAGTAGCAGCAACGTCCGAGATTTTAGAAATGATTGTTATCAATTGATTTCTACTTGCTATACTTCTTAATGCTATTAATTATGCTTGTTAGCAAGTTTCGATGATCAAACGAAGGATTAAGAGTAAATACCCTTTCGGTCCCCGACAAAAAACATAGACCCCATTTTGGTCTCTTACAAAAAAATTGACCCTTATTCGTCCTTTTTAAGGAACAAGGACCCTTTAGAAATTTGTGAGGGATCAAAATGTCACCTAATCGACCCTTATTAGTCCTTTTTATGGACTAAAAAAGACCTTTTTTTGCAAGGGACCAAAATGAGGATCATGTTTTTTGTCAAGGATCGAAAGGGTATTTACTCAAGGATTAATATCGATTATCAAAAAGCAAATGATGACGTCGAAGCTCCAATGGCTATTTCTCCAACAGATCGAAACTTACAACGGTAATATTCTACTTCGGACCAATGCTTCAACGGACTAATATCGCTTGTCTATAAGTAGAGACTCATTCAAGACAGAGAAAGATAATGATACGAGCTTACATCTTCAAAACGCCAATAGTCTAATATTCATATCACTTACTCTCCGATTATCTCAATGATCCCATAGAGAGTGAAATGATTTGCATTGTACTTCAATATTTATTCATCTTCTCTTTTAGAGAGAACATTTATAATTATTAAATCATTGTAAGAATCTCAAGTCGTAGGATTTGGAGATTGGGTTATCGATTTACAACTTGTAAGGGGGTGTATCCTAGTGAAAGGATAACTTTGGGTACAGAGTGCGTAACTAATTGAAAGAAGTATCTCGATGAGAGATTACGTAATATCCTAATTTTTTATATTAAGATTTAATTATAAATAAGAAAAATTTATTAATTATGGTACATAAATTTATTGTGAAATTATCCAAAATAAAGGTTTGTAGGTAAAATATCATTTATAATAGTAAAAGAAATTAGTGGAATAAAGGTATGAAAATAATAAATAGTTGTTGTTAAAAGAAAAAAGAAAAAAGAAAAACAGGTGGCAAGACGTGTAGAAGAAGAAAGGCAATAGTAATGATTATGATAATAAATAGAATAACAATAAATTAATGTTTGTTTAAAAAAATAAAAATAAAAACTATAACACGGCCTAATATATAATACTTAGGAGATAAGAATCCCTCCACCGCCTCTTAATATCTATATATATGTGTTAGGTTAGTGTGTGCATGTGCAGAGTGTGAGTGCAGAGTGTGAGTGCGTGAGTGCGGACCGAAGAGGGAGAGGTGATGAGAGAAGAAGAGGAAGAGAAGAAGATTATTAGAGTTTATAAGGTAAGTTATTTATTTTATAAGATCATTTAAATAATTAAATTAAGTTCTTTTTAATGAATTTTCTTTATGAAAGTTATTCTACACATTTTTCTCTTTCTAATGAGAATAATATAATACGATTAGTGAAAATTATGGAATTAGAATATTGATAAAGTTTTGAGTTTTGATAATAGAAGGTAGTATATATGAAGAACACAATTAATAAATAACTTTAATCGGTTTAGATTTATTAGTAGGTTGTTGTGAAAATTTAAAGTTATTTTCTATTTAAAAGAATTTAGGATTTATGTCATATAGAATATTTTTACCGATTAAATGAGACTTTAAGTATTTAGTTGGATTACTAGAGGTATTATTAAGGATTTAATCGGTTAGTTTTGCTAAATCTTGAACTATATGAAACTATGAATTGGGATTTGAGGTTTTAAATTAGATATTGATATGATTTTGAATATGTGAGGGTTTGGAGATTGTTTAATAAATTGGGTTACACTTATAAAATTTAGTATTAGGTTAAGAATTGAGGAATAGAGAGATTGTCATTTTTTCTTAAAAAACTTAAGTGAAATAATAGTTAAATTAATTATTTAATTATGATAGTAGTGATTATTGTTAATTTTATTAACATATTATATATTTATTTTTAAAGGGAACTGATTTCTCTTACGCTTAGTGTCATGTCAAGAACTAGAGGTAACCACTTTCCACTCATTGTACTTGCTTGTATGATATTTGAGTGATTTTTAATATATGAGAACTATGTTGTTAATGAAGTTGCCTTGTGGATTTTATTTTAAAAATGTGACTGGTGAGATTGTATTATTGATTTAATATAACAATGAATGCTTTGAAATGGTTATTGAGACAGAAAATTATGATATTATATGTTTTGGATACTGCACTTTTATTATGGTTTTGTGAGTTGGAATAGTATTGTGATCTTAATGATTATTGAAACAATGTATTATTTTTATAAATCATGTTTGGAATCTTATATGTACATGCCAGGATTATGATGATGTGAAGCGGTGATGGTTGTGGAGTGATGATGGGAGTTATTGTGTATATAATACCACGTGGTATGACACCACTCGGTGCACAGTGGATGGCTTGATATTTTCAGAGCCCTTGGTATCACCCTTTTCCTTTGGCCAGGTTAAGGGTCAGTCCTTGGGACAGTGACACCTTTCCATATTCGAAGGAAAAGGAACCCATGGTCCGATATGAGTTCTATAGTCTTTGGCCGGACTATACCTCATTATTGGAGAGCTTGGTGCAGTCTTGTCACAGAGATCTTACACCTATTACGTAATAGCCCATGGGTTCTGTCAGCGGTAATAAGGATGGGGGTGATAAGGATTGTCAGGGTATCGATCTGTTGCTTGGCATGGTATATATGTGATTCATGATATGAAATTTGATATAGAAATTTATTACAGGATTTGTGCTCTGATAATTTTGTACATTTGATATCTAGTACTTGTTATTTAAAATGTTCCACTTGACACCTCACGAGCACGTATTAGCATTTATAATGAGCTGGATTGATGGTTCCAAATATTTTTCAGGTGATAGTTCTCGTGTGGGTCAATCAGGGAAGGCTTCGGAAGCTTAAGTTATCTTTGCTAACGGTAGTGCTTCCACCTTTTTGGTACATGTTGAATTGTTGTATATTGCCACATCATTGGGGCTCACTTGGCATATTCTAGTATATTTTGGATATTTTAGCAAATTCTAAAGCAATATTTAGTTTTAAAATATGGGCTTAGTAAATCCAAAGCTTAACTGTATGCATAAAATATTTTAATAAATGGTTTAATCAAGTTAGTAATTAATAATTGTCCTTTAAAATGGAGGATGTTACAAATTCGGCTTCACAAGTGCCCGGGTGAACTTGTGCGTTTGTATAGGCTTCTCTTTTGCCCGGTTAAACAAGAAGATAGTGAATTGAAAATCTCAAGTGAAGCTTGGGGACTGGACGTAGGTCAAGGATTGGCCGAACCAGTATAAATCTCTGTTTGCATATTCTCTTCCCTTATCTCTTATATTCTAGCATACATATTTGAATGATAGTTTGTGGCTTTATAAATCACTACTGTCATACAAACTACTTTCAGTAAGTTGCGAAAAGATTTTCAAAGCTGATAAGTTTTTATCAGACACCCAATTCACCCCCTCTTGGGTGACGGTCAGGTCTAACATGTTCGTATCCTTAAAGGTAGACCATGAGGATGCATTGTAGGTTTGTTAGAAGGGTTGGGATGAAGTACGGCTTAGTGGCTGCAAGCTCCACTGCATATAGTTTCCGTCGGCCTGGTGCTCCAGGAGGTGTAATTGCTAATTTGGGTAACTTGGTACTAGCGAGCTAGATTCCCGAAAGGAGAGCGAGGTTTTAGGAATTAATATAAATGCTAATAATAAGGGAATCATAGATGACAATGGTCAGAAATCACTAAAGTCTGCACCAATGATGGTAACAAATCCCAAGGTAATAATTGTGAATGATTCTATTGGGGAGAAACAAAGGGAGAATCCCATGCAATCTAAAGAGAAAGGTTACCCTTTGATTGTTAGGCCAAAAGATAGCAAGCCAACTAAAGGCCCACCAACACAGGATACCCAAAACCTCAATGAGCAGACTGATGGAGAAGACACAACAAGCCTGAGAGAGCATGGGATTTATAGAGTGGACTTCCCAAGTGATGATGAAGCTAATCGTAGTGCAAATGTCCCACATTGTAGGCTTTCACCCATCATAGCAGTTACAATACAGCTCAATGGAATCCAGTTAAAAAGGCCATATAAAGATAATAATGACTCTGATGAATCAAAGTGGAGGCGAAAGCTTTCTTTTGACGAATAGGAGACTCCAATTCATTTGAGCAAAGCAATAATCCTAGCTCAACGAGGTAGACATAAGAACTTTTGCACTCTAAAACAACATCTTTGAACAACATCTTTGATGTTTGAATGCTGAGGGCAAAACATGTATGGCTAGTTCCAGTGTGGTGGTAGGCAAGGTAGATTTCCCAAAAGTTGGCTCGTCTCAGCTAGTAGTGACAAAAATGAACAAACAATTTCCTCTTCACAAAATGCTAATGGTTAGATGGGACCAACCACCAGTTCATAATTAGTCTCTTAGTTTGGAACTGAGAAGGTTTGGGAGTTGTCTTGATAGTCAAGAACTTGTAAGAAGAATGTTTCCAAAAAAACCCCAAATTGCCTTCTTGATGGAGACAAAATAAAAGGCCAGGGTGGTGAGAAAGGTTCAATGGAGGTGTGGTTTCTCAAGGGAATGGATAATGGATCCTGTAGGCCGAAGTGGGGTCTTGTAACTTGGTGGTCAAATTTGGTAATTATAAATGTCTTGTATTCATCAACTAATATAATTCATACCAATATTGTGACAGATGCATTTGCTACACCTCAATATATTATGTTTATTTACAGCCCACCAAAGGAGGAGGAGCCATTACTATGCTGGCATGAAGTTCGAAGATTAAGCAAGAATGTTAGTGGCTTCTAGCTTTGCCATGGAGATTTTAATCATATTCTATCTCAAGATAAGAAGTATGGGGGTAACCCGAAATCCTAGAGGAAAATTCTAAAATTTAAATGTTTTATTGCCGATTGAGAACTTGATGACTTAGGATATAATGGATATCAATTTACTTGGGTAATAACCATGAAGGGCAAGAGACTATATGGGAAAGATTAAACAATGTGTTAGGCAATGTTCACCCAAGAGAAAGGTTTCCAAATCTCTAGGTCTTACACATAGAACCTGTGGGGTCAGATCACCATTTATTATTGGTTAAATGTTGCTTGGAACATCATAGGAGGTCTCGGGCTTTTAAATTCGAGGTGAATTGGACCTTGCATGCTCATTATCTTCAGGTAGTAAGAAATAGTTGGTGCCCCCTGGATGTAAGTACCAATTCATCTCTCTTCCTTTTTGTGTAATCTGACAAGATATTGGAACCAGTTGATCAAATGGAGCAATAAGGAGTTCCCAAACAATGCTAAAGTTATTTGAGAGGGAGGAACAATACTAGTGGAAATAGGAACACACGGTTTTTTCATCTTTCAACTACTAAAGGGAGACAAATTAATAGTGTTGTGTGTCTTAGAAATGATTCAGGCAACTTGCTAATGGAGAGGGGTGCAATTATGCTCAATATTACGACCTTCTACCAAAACATCTTCATGGCGTCAGGCATGACTCACGAGACCGTTGGAAAAAGTTCTAGGTCAATTTGAATCGAGAATTACGCTGGAAATGAATCAAAAGCTTATGATGTTGTTTACTTTGAAGGAAGTCAAAGTTGCAATGTTTGTCCTCGGGAGTTTGAAAGCCCCAAGGCCTGACGATTTCTCAAGTAAATTCTATCATTTTGTATGAGCTGAGGGAGGAAAATCTATACTCTTAATGGTACAAGATTTTTTTCCTGGGAAAACAGAGCTCTATAGGATTAATGAGACTAATATGACACTTATTCCCAAGGTGGAAAAACCTGAGTATGTTTCTCATTTCCGACCCATTATTGGTTTATGTAATTTATCCTCTTATAAGATTATGTTTAACATAATGAGACCGCTCTTAGATGCATGTATCTTGCGAGTCAAAGTGCATTTTTACCCGGGCGATGTATTCATGATAACATCATTATTAGGCATGACGTATATCATTATCTTCGATGTAAAAAGAAGGGAGGAAAGTATGAATTTGGTGTTAAAATGAATATGAGTAAAGTATATGATTGGATAGAGTGGGACTTCTTAAAACGGTCTTGGTTCAGTATGGATTTTGCACATAATGGGTGTCGTTCATTATGCAATGTGTGAATTCTATGAGACTCAATATTTGTGTCTCCATGAAGGTGATCCCCTCTAACCATACTTGTTCATACTTGTTGCTGAAGTGCTCTCTATTATTCTTACCAAGAGTGTTCAGAATCGGCAGCTTAAAGGGGTGAAACTGAGCCATACTTATCCCGCACTTACTCATACTTTCTTTGTAGACGACGAACTTCTCTATATGAATGCAAGTAAGCAGAATTGCAAACAGTTAGCAAACATTCTTCTTATGTATTCATCTGCTTCAGATCAGTTAGCTAACCTTGATAAATCAAGTATCTTCTTCTCTGCCAATGCTCCTGAGGAAGTCAAATCTATGGTAGGACAAACATTGGGAATTCCGGCTACAAATAATCCTGAACATATCTTGGCATATATTCGAGAACGAGTTGCAAACAAAATACAAGGATAGGGTATTTTCCTTCTATCCTTGGAAACAGATTGTTTGCAACGTTTAATCCAAAGCACCTGATATGGTGGAATATAGAGAAGCCCAAGTACTATTGAGGACATTTTAAGTCTTCTTGCCTCTAAGGTTAGGTTCTCTTTGTCCTTTCTCCTAAAAGGGGTAATTGGGTAGCTGATCTTATAAGGGAGTGTCCCTCTTTGGGAGGTTCTACAACCATCACTTCTTTTGATGTCTCTTGTAACCTTGGATATCTAGGAGGCTCTTGATAGTGCTGATGGTACTTCTCTCTCCAGCTCACATCTTGTGTAGTGTAATTGCTTTGAGTTTGTTTTTCTTTTGGCTTTTCTTTGTTTCGTCTTATTATCCCCAGCACTACTTTGCTTTTGTATTAGCCATTTCAGATGATTCAGTAATAGACGTACCTTTTTTCCCAGTGCACTGCATTTCATTGATCATTGATTATTTTAATTATTATTTTCAGGGAACACAACACATGGAGAAGGAGAAGATAAATCTCGGGGAAAATGCATTTAAGGGCCCTTTTTAAAGAAAAAATCCTAAAAAAGACCATAAGATTTTGAAAATCCCAAAAAGATGGCCTTTTTGGGAAATTTTAAATTTTAACAACTAAATTAGCCACATTAACAACAAAATCAATACCCGTTAACAACTAAATTAGTCGCATTAACAACAATATTTTAACAACTAAATCAGTCCACATTAACAACAATATAAGCCATTAACAACTCACGTAGATTAAAAATCCCGAAAAAAGGCTTGGAGCCTTTTTTGGGATTATAAAAAGGCCCTTAAATGCATTTTCCCTAAATTTTGCTTCCTCCGATATGACATATTTATCTAATTTAGTTATATTAAAGAAGTTAGATAACATGACATATATTTTCAAAACACTCTAGTCATCTTCCTTTAATTCCCTTCTTCACTTTTTTCCTTAATTATTATTGAGGGAGTATCAATAAGAATAAATTAGAAAAATATTGATAAATATGAATAATTTTTCTTATATTTAAGATTAAAATTAACTCTTTAAATATATCTTATATTAAATATCGAAATGAGTAAATGTGAATTTTTTTGATAATAAAGTAAAAGATTTTTTTTTATAAATGGAGGTATAGCCTTTAGATTAAATTAAAAGGAGAAGGGGAATAAAATCCCATACAGTCGTTAGACAACAGATGCCTCATAGAAAGAGGGCAAACATCAATAAAACTGGAATGAATAGAACACTCCTTTGCTAGTGCGTCAGCCACGCGATTTTGGAATCTGGAAATGTGGGATAACTGAAGCTCCCAGCAATGGTTCATAATCTCTAAGATTTGAACAACAACCAAATTATGAGAATTACCAACTTCTGGACTAGATGGCATATTAACCAGGATTTGTGAATCAGTCTCAGCAAAAATCTTCCTGAAACCCATTCTCCAAGCCAACAGCAGACCTTTCAAAAGTGCCCATTCCTCAGCTTCCTGGGCATTGCACAATCCAAGATAAATGGAGAAACCAGCAATCCATGCACCGGAGGAATCTCTTAATAATCCACCACATCTCGCTCTTGTTTTGGAAGAGGAGACGGAACCATCTACATAAACTCTGTTATCAGGCGAGCTAGAAGAATGCTCAAATTCCTGTAGAGGATTACTGACAAACAATGGATACAGATGCATAATAACCAATTCAGGACGGACAGGCTTGTGAAAATCACTGTTAAAAACAGATTGGTTTCTCCAATTCCATAATTTCCAAACCCCAATACCAAAGATAAGGTTCCAGCTATAGCCAACTGATCTTCCCATTTCCTTGATGAGATTTAGGTGAAACCAGTCACGCAAATGAGCAGCAAAGAAACTCGAATAAATTCTAGAATGAATCAGATTCTTCCACATGTTCCTAGCAAATTCACAGTCACGTAGAATATGCAAGAGATTTTCTGCGTGAGAAGTGCAAAAAGAGCACAATGGGGAGGTATTGGACCATCTACTACGCCATTAAAGGTCTGCTGTTGGAGATTTTTTTTTTTTTTTTTTTTTTATAGCAGGCTAGTGGCATCTTAAAGTTAAAGATGGGCTTAAGGCCCAAATATGTTTGAATTTTTTTTTTTTTTTGATACAGTATAGGTTTGAAGTTAGGCCAATACCAACACACATTGAGCAGGAAACAAGGCCTCAATTCTTACCAGCGGGAGTTGGTTCAAGTGAAAGGGACTTGGGCCATTTAAGCGAAGTGCCGAGTTCGAGTCGCTGTGGATGCGAAAACTCCTCGGGAGAGGTCCTCACATATGCGGTTTGAAGTTAGGCCAATACCAACACACATTAAGTAGGAAACAAGGCCTCAATTCTTCTGAGTTACCTAGATATATAGACACACACATACATACTCATGCCAGTACCCAAAAAAAAAACAATGTTTGATCCATAAATTAACAAAAATGATTTAATTGGCTTGTGTTTTAATTTCTATTCCTAAAGTCTTTTTTTTTTTTTTTTTTTTTTTTAACTCGATATCATTTTTCCACCCAAAGAAAATTATATATGCATGAATTATGCCGCTGCACGTCCAGTTTCTTTTATCTCAATAGCATTTTTGTATTTTAGTTTTCTACCAACGTCGTTATTATTTTTCCACCATTTGTGTTATTTTACAGTCAACCATGGTAAAAGTAAAAGGTAAATTGATTATAGAATAGGAAACAAGGGAAAAAACTTCATCTCGTTTTTTAAAATCAATTATTCTTTTTTAAAATTTGGCAATAAAATTCAATTATTGTTGCTGTCATTTTACCGAGTTAGTGATTGACATTTTCCAACTTCTACAGTTTCAAAAGTTCTAGTGTTTTCTGCAAAATCAAAAGCAACTCTTAATTAAATGTCATTTCTTTTTTAAGAATGACATTTGTCTAAGCCCACACTCAAAACAAAACAAATATATATGTGTGTATATATAGACACATACATATATATATATATATATATATCTTACTTCATACTTACACATCTAAATTAATAAGAAAATGATATTGATGGCGATTAGGTTATAATTAAAATTTGAAAAATAATTATTATTAAAGATGATTGTACAATTGAGATTTGTAGTAAATGACAACAAATTTCACAATAATTCATCATATAGATGTTGATTAATATTCGGATTAGGAAAAATAGTGTGTGTCGCTACGGAGGAGAAAAAAAATTCGAAAATATCGTTTAATTGATAGGTTTCAATTAGGAAATTACTTGTAGGAAAAATATAAATAAAATCAAAAAAATCTCTCATTGATGGTGATGGGGTCAAATTAAAAGTCCTATCAATAAAAATTAAAAAAAAAATTTAAAAAAAAAATGCATTAATAATACAAAATCCTAGAAGATACTTATTTAAAGGGGGGCACAAAAGTAAGCAACACAAGAATTTTCAGGAGAGCAAGGAGGCTAGTGAAAAGCTTCTTAAGACATAAGCATAAGAGGCGAGAGGTATGCGTCTTCTTTCATTCAATCTGTTAGATGCGGAATAGTTAATTCTTACTCTCTCTTTTATGCTCTCTAGGCTCAAATGAATACTCTAATAATATGTTGTCATTTCATCATCTTTAGATTAATTATAGGTGATTATGTTGTGCTATCCATGTGGCTTTCTCATCTTGTTGTTTGTATAGCTTGCAAGGATAAAAAGGTATGTGTTTGTCACTTCTTGAAATTATTTTGTATGATGTGCATGTATGTGAGGTTTGATCTTAATCCTAGACTTCCTTATTAATATGATGATCTTGTCTTTATTGGCTTGATTAACTCTCTTTTTTTTTTTTTGCCTTTTGCAAATAAAAATTTTCAAATAACAAAAGGAGGTCCCTTCTTTAAAATAAACGAATTTGGTTTTATATGAGAAAATAAAGAATGATGTATAATTTAAAATAACAAAAGGAGGTCCCTTATTTTAAAATATCTATATTTTTTTCATATTAATTTGTCTGATTTATAAAAGAGAAAAGTATTTCTCCGGTTACTATAGATAAAGTTATCTCCAGTATGACCAAAACTATGTCGTTTTGGATTAATGAAAGGCGGGTTCGTAATTTTAGGTGAATTAATGAATGGTGTTTTGGTAAAAATTTTATGACAAAAAAATTAACAAAATAATGGAAACACCTTTACTAATCCAAAAAACGACGTAATTTTGGGGTCACTGGAGATGATTTTACATCTAGTGATTGAAGAAATCTTTTACCCTTTATAAAATGATATATAATTTAATAATACACAACATATACTAAAATTAAATAATTTATTGAATTTTCTTAATCTCTGAAAAAATCAACTTATAAGAAAGAGTACCATAATTTGAACCTAAAAATTGTGAGCGCAGGAATCAATGAGATCCTAATTGCCTTTTTGGGCCCAACAATATTAATTGATTGTTCATCTCTATAATAGGGCATATATCAAAAAAAAAAAAAAATAGTAACACCCACTTTGTGACTTTGTCATTCGTGGACCCCAAGTAGCACTAGCATATGCATGTTAATTTTATTCAATCACTTTAGTTCATAGTTGATTATAATAACATTAACTTTATTTGTTTTAATGGACATAGTTTCTTCTCCGCGATTCAATTTACATATATAATCCGAAATAGACACAAGCAACATTTTGTAGGCTTTATGATCTAATATATTTACTCGTCCCATCTTTTAATTTAAGACATATTTAATATAAGATTATTTATTCCTCTCCTTCTTAATTATTATTGAGGAAGCATCAATATAGGATAAATTAGAAGAAAAAAATTGATAAATATAAAAAATTTATCTTATATTTAGGAACAAGATTAACTCTTCAAATATATCTTATATCAAGGACCGAAAAATACCATATAATATGTGCGGTACTTTTTTTTTTTTTTTTTTTTTACTTTGAATAAATTTTAAATTATATATGTGTATGTCATAATCACATGCTATTTAGTGTTCGTCGAAAAAAAGAAATTATAAGACTCGAATTCTTTCACTCATGCTCAGTCATGATTATATTTTTAATTTGGTTAAAATTATAATTCCTTGCGAGACTTAAAGCGCAAACGACTTGTCTCTCTTAACAAGTGTGTTTAATATGATTCAAATTTATATTCTCTTTCTTATAAGGGGTAAGACTGCTTCCTATGTCAACCAACAAATTATTGGTTGTAATTATTAATTACACATTTATAGAACATTATATTGTATCATTCTTTTGCATTGACCATGAGATGAGAACCTTCATTTGCTCAGGATCTTTAAACACAAGGAATCGGTAATGAGATCCTTCCATAGTTTCGGTACTACTCCAACTAAAAATCAAGTATGTGATATTACAATAATATTGGTTTTACTTTTTAGTTAGTTTTTTTATTTATATTAATATAACATAAATTAAGAGTTGACCAAATCTAAATATGTATAGAATATATCCAATTTCCAGGCTAGAGAAGGTTCTGACTTCTGATAACAATAACTTAGCATCATATTTGACGTCTGACTTAGATTTTTTTTTTAAAAAAAAAAAAAAAAAAAAAAAAAAAAAAAAAAAAAAAAAAAAAAAAACTAATGAACTGGTCATTACCTTAATTCAGATTAACTTTAAACGTTAATTGAGTAAAATTTAGGTCAAATAGATTAATAATTATATTTAAAAATGTCATCAAATCAATGCGTTATTTTAACCCTCTAATAACCTTTGATTTTGTGAACTTATCATTTTTTTTTTTTTTAGCTGACATTTGGTTCAATTACAAATACATTATTGAACTATGACCTGTTTTTAACCAGTGATTTCTTTACAGAAAATAAAGAAAGAATAGTGAGTACTGTAATATTCAAAATGGTAATAAAAATTTTAACCTTTGATTTTGTTAAAGATACCAGTCTTGTTGATTTGGGTAAAGTTATATAGGTTTGAACTTTGCATATATAAAAGATAAACAACTTGGGGTTATTTTTTCTTTTTCTAAAATACATTAAAAGCAGTGGGAAGTCAATTAAAATTTAAGAAACGCGTTTTTTTTCTTCTTTCTTTTGAAAAATAAGCATTGATTTCTTATGTTTTAATGGTGAAGCAACATCGGAGTTTTAATTAAAAGTCAAGAGCCATTTGCATTTATAAATTCAAATGTTAAAAAATGTGTCGTAGGAAGATTTTGAAAATTAAAATATTAAAAAGGGAAAAACCATATAGGGGCCTAAATAACAAAGAAAAAATCCAAAAAAATGCCCCAAAATTCTGAAAATCCTAGAAAAAGCCCCGAGGCCTTTTAAAGTAAATTCATTAAAAGTTATTAATGAGGCCCGATATAGTTGTTAACGAGTCCACGATTTAGTTGTTAAAAAAATTGTTGTTAATGGGGTTGATTTAGTTGTTAATGACCTAACTATATCATTTTCATTTAACAACTCACATTTTGATGGATTTATCCTAGAAAAAGTCGTGGGGCCTTTTTTGGGATTTTTAGAATTTTGGGGTCTTTTTTTATTTTATTTTTTTCTTTGTTATTTGGGCCCCATATGGATTTTCCCTATTAAAAAAGTATCCAAGGATGATTTTAAAGTTCAGAGAAAATACTTGTCAACCTTAAAAAATTCAACGATAAGCTAATTTTTTAAAAGAAAAAATTGCACATAGGTCCCATATAAGAAGATAAAACCCTAACAAGTCAAAGGAATTCTTCTTCTTCTTCTTCTTCTTCTTTTTTTTTTTTTAACAAATTTAATTTACAAACGCGCAAGTTTGATTTGAAAACATATATTGTTAATTTTAACTTGTAAATGACAAATTTTTCCCTTGTAAATATTAAAATTTTGGATTTGCTTCCAGGGTCAATCTGTTTAGTCTCCACAACTTTTCTAGTAGAGAGGATCTTCATATGATATGCATCAAGAAAAAAAATAGGAAAATGGCATTTGGGTTTAAATTAAGAAAAATGATATCGAGAAAAGTCTCATAAATTATTAATGATAACTCATTCACTTCGATGACTATTCATTCACTTGTTATTAATGACAAGTTATGAGACTTTTTTGATATTATTTCTTTTAATTGGAACGTTGATGCCATTTTCCCAAAAGAAATTACTACTAGAGGAATGAACAAAGGAAATTTTTTCCAACATATTATACAAAGATTATCCTTTTTCCTTTGTTTATTTAATTTTAAGCATATTCTATTTGTTGAATATGTTCTTGCTCATATTTCAAATTCACTACAATCATGGTCCTGTATGAGGGTAGATTTTTTTATGTACAATCGTTTGATGTATTAATGCATTTTGACTTTTATGAAAAAAAAAAAAAATAGGACTTAATTATAAGTCATTTTCTACTTTTTCAATGAAATGATAATCTTAAAAATAATAATTGGTCTCAATCTGCCTAATATTTAAATGAAACTACTAGAATTGATTTGTATTTGATTATGACACTTGAGTTTTGACTCTCCCTAGTAGTTAAAGAGCATCAGAGCTGGAAATTCTTCCAATTAAGCACAACCATTAAAGTTGATTAGTCAGCTAAACCCTGAATTAAGAAAAGATTATTATAATAATAGATGCATGATCGGAAATTATCACATTCAAGCTCTAAATTAAATCTCTTGCTAATGTATTAATTAGTTCGTAAGAGTCAACCCATTAATTTCATCCCAAAGAAATATGTACACATAACCATTAATTTTAAAAT
The DNA here is from genome assembly GCA_019022655.1 of Acacia acuminata. Taxonomy (NCBI): domain Eukaryota; kingdom Viridiplantae; phylum Streptophyta; class Magnoliopsida; order Fabales; family Fabaceae; genus Acacia; species Acacia acuminata. Next base: position 13,684,138 of record JAFJYI010000001.1, on the reverse strand, counting down.
AAAAAGGAAGATCACTAAGCGAGATTGGACTCTTTCCACTCTCTCAATACAAATACTCAATTAGAAACTCATCATATATGTGTGTGTGTGACTGTTTCCACTGTGTCTCTGTGTGTGTGTATGACTGTTTCCACTCTCGCAATACAATTAGAAACTCATCATATATATGTGTGTGTGTGTGTCATTCAGCTATCAATTTTGATCACATCTACAGATAACTAAATGCTTATAGCTCATAATTATACTATATTTAATTTCTATAAAACAATAATTATAATCATGTACCCAGGTTCTCTCATTTTCCTCTTTCTATTTTTTTTTTAAATAATTTCATATCAACCATTAAATTAAAAGAATAAATGGTTCAGATTCAATCTTTTATAAATTTATTATTATAAATATAAATGAATGAATTTAAACTTCAAAACTGATTTATAAAATTTATAATTATAATACAGAAAAATGAATAAATTTTAATTAAAAAAATTATAAGAATAATTTTATAAAATATTAAATTTAAATAATATTTTATAATCTAATACTACCTCCGGTCCTAATTATAAGACATAGTTGACTTTGTTTAGAAAGATTAAGGAAGCTAAATAAGTTATTTAATCATTTTATTTGTTGTGTATCTTTAGATTATACTCCCTCCGATCTTAATTATAAAAGCTAGTTGACTTTTTTGGAAAGATTAATTAAGCTAATTAAATTATTTTAGAATACTTTCATTTTTATTTTTTTCTTCAAACTAATCAATTTAACTTATAAACTAATATATAATCTAAGGATACATAACATATGAAATAATAAACTAACTTATTTAGCTTCTTTAATCTCCCCAAAGAAAGTCAACTAGCTCTTATAATTAGGATCGGAGGTAGTATATTAGTTTATTAGTCAAACTAATTACTTTGAAGGAAAAAATAAAAATAAAAATACTTTAAAGTAATTTAATTGACTTCCTTAATTTCTCTAAAAAAGTTAACTATATCTTATGATTAGGATCGGAGGGAGTAGTAAAGATGAGAGTATAAAAAGATAATAAGAAAAATGGAAATAAAAGTATCCCTTCCGCCTTAGGATTTAGGTGTTCAAAATTCAATGTTAATTAAAAATTATTATTAAAGATGATTGAACAATTGACATTTGTAGTAAATGACAACAAATTTCACAATAATTCATCTCATTGATGTTGATTAATATTCAGATTAGGAAAATTAGTGTGGAGTTGGTATGGAGGAAATTACTTGTAGGAAAAATATAAATAAAATTAAAAAAATCTCTCATTGATGATGATGGGGTCAAATTAAAAAGTCCTATCAACAAAAATTAAAAAACGAAAAAAAAAAAAAATGCATTAATAAGACAAAATCCTAGGAAATACTTATTTAAAGGGGAGCACAAAAAGTAAGCAACACAAGAATTTTCAGGAGAGCAAGGAGGCAAGTGAAAAGCTTCTTAAGACATAAGCATAAGAGGCGAGAGGTATGCGTCTTCTTTCATTTTCAATCTGTTAGATGCATAATAGTTAATGTTTACTCTCTTTCTTTTATGCTCTGTAGGCTCAAATGAATACTCTAATAATATGTATAATTTAAAATAACAAAAACTCTCTCTTTTTTTTCCCTTTTTGCAAATAAAAAGGAGGTCCCTTATTTTAAAATATCTATATTTTTATGAGAAAATAAAGAATGATATATAATTTAAAATAACAAAATCTATTTTAAAATATTTAAAATAATATATAAAAATTTAATAATATACAACATATACTATAATTAAATAATTTATTTAATTTTCTTAATCCCAAAAAAATCAACTTACAAGAAGTTTGAACCTAAAAATTGTGAGCGCAGTAATCAATGAGATCCTAATTGTCTTTTTGGGCCCAACAATATTAATTGATTGTTCATCTCTATACCCCAAGTAGCACTAGCATATGCATGTTAATTTTATTCAATTACTTTAGTTCATAGTTGATGATAATGATATTAACTTTATTTGTTTTAATGGGCATAGTTTCTTCTCCGCGATTCAATTTACATATATAATACCAAATAGACATAAGCAACATTTTGAAACTTGTAGGCTTTATGATTTAATATATTTACTCCTCCCATCTTTTAATTTAAGATATATTTACCCCTCTCCTTCTTAATTATTATTGAGGGAGCATCAATAAAAGATAAATTAGGGGGGAAATGAAAAATATGAAAATTTTATCTTATATTTAGGAGCAAAATTAACTCTTCAAATATATCTTATATCAAGGACCAAAAAAATACCATATAATATGGGCGGTACTTTTTTTTTTTACTTTGAATCAATTTTAAATTGTATATGTGTATGTCATAATCACATGCTATTTAGTGTTCGTCGAAAAAAGAAACATAAGCCTAGAATTCTTTCACTCATGCTCAGCCATAATTATATTTTTAATTTGGTTAAAATTATAATTCCTTTTGAGACTTAAAACACAAACGACTTGTCTCTTTTAATAAGTGTGCTTGATATGATTCGAATTTATATTCTCTTCCTTATAGGTGATAAGACTGCTTACTACGTCAACCAATAAATTATTGGTTGTAATTATTAATAGGTGAAGGAGCGATTTTGCCAACCAACTATTAAGCTAGGAGCGGTAAACACAAATAACTTTTAATGAGACCAAAAATGCCAAAAAACAATTGAATTTCTAAAAAAACTACAGTACCGTCAGATCCACACTAACTTCCGTATGGAATGAACGCCACGTGGGATTTTGAAGTCTAGCTCAGTCCCTTATGTTTTTTGGTCAATACCCAAGTGGCTTTTTTGGTTTTTTTGTTGTTGTTGATGAATCCCAATTATTTCCTTTCCCAAATCCTCCTTTGGTTTTCCCCCTTCTCAATCAATTTTCTTTGCTTTTGCCGTACATACAGATTTTGGCTTCGGTATTCGAGGCTTTTGATTCCGATATGGTGACGAACCCTAGGCTGCGGTTCGATTCATTCTTCGATCTTGGATAATCTCAAATTAAATGTCTAACGAGAGACGTCAAGATTTGTTTGGCAGATAAGGCCGTGGATCGATCCTCCGGGCCATCGTGTCGCCGAAGATTGTGATGATTCGTCGTCTGTGGATGGCATTTCTTGAGCGGCGTCGAATCCGGTGCCGGGCTCTACTCTTCCGGGAGAGAGTAGTGGATCCGGGAGGGAGACACTATTGACGCAACGTTTGACGGATATTCTCGTAGATCGGGCGATGGTGATCTTTTGCTTCAAAGGAGCAACCGGGATGATCATCTTTGCGATTGTTTCAAGCTCTTAATATGTAGATTATGGGAGCATGTCGCGGCGAAGAGGCTCAAACCCTTGTTGAAGATGAACGTCTCCGGTGGCGTTGCTTAGAAGATCCCCTTCTAACCACGGGTAAGAGTATTTCTATTTCTTGGTGTTTTTATCGAAAGATGTTTCGAGTCTTGGTGATCTGAGCGATGAGCCATCTGTAAATTTCGTTGTTAGCTTGAATTTTGTAAACTGCACAAATGAACCTAGGGTTTGTCTGCCTCTTCTCTTTCGCTCGCTCTCGGGTGTCGAAAGAGTCGAAGGATACCTCTGCTTTTCTGGGTCGAAAGTGGAATGTTATGGGTTATTTAGGTTATGTCGTTTTCTCCGTTTGAAGCCCGCTGGAAATTCTTGACCAAAACAAAATAGGCCACTTAGGACTGAGCTGGACTTCAAAATCCCACGTGGCGTTCATTCCAGGATGGAAGTTAGTGTGGATCGACGGTCTTCAATTGTTTTTTGACATTTTTGGTCCATTAAAAGTTATTTGTGTTTACCGCTCCGACCTAATAGTTGGTTGCATTTTATTATTAATTAATATATATATATATAACATTATATTGTATCATTCTTTTGCATTGACCATGAGATGAGAACCTTCATTTGCTCAGGATCTTTAAACACAAGGAATTGGTAACGAGATCCTTCCATAGTTTCGGTACTACTCCAACTAAAAATCAAGTATGTGATATTACAATAATATTGGTTTTACTTTTTAGTTAGTTTTTTATTTTTATTAATATAACATAAATTAAGAGTTGACCAAATCTAAATATGTATAGAATATATCCAATTTCCAGGCTAGAGAAGGTTCTGACTTCTGATGGCAATAACTTAGCATCATATATGACGTCTGACTTAGATTAAAAAAAAAAAAAACTAATCAACTGGTCATTACCTTAATTAAGATTAACTTTAAACGTTAATTGAGTAAAATTTAGGTCAAGTAGATCAATAATTATATTTAAAAAGGTCATTAAATTAATGCGTTATTTTAACCATCTAATAACCTTTGATTTTGTGAACTTATCTTTTTTTAGCTGACATTTGGTTCAATTACAAATACATTATTGAACTATGACCTGTTTTTAACCAGTCATTTCTTTACAGAAAATACAGAAAGAATAGTGAGTACTGTAATATTCAAAATGGTAATAAAAATTGTAACTTGTACCGTTGTTAAAGATAACAGTCTTATGGATTTGGTTAAAAGTTATATAGGTTTGAATTTGCATATATAAAAAATTAACAACTTGGGAAGTCAATTAAAATTTAAGAAACGCGTTTTTTTCTTTCTTTCTTTTTGAAAAATAAGCATTGATTTGTTATGTTTTAATGGTGAAGCAACATAGGAGTCTTAATTAAAAGTCAAGAGCCATTTGCATTTATAAATTCAAATGCTAAAAAATGACTCGTAGATTTTGAAAATTAAAATATTAAAAAAGTATGCACGGATTATTTAAAGTTCAGAGAAAATACTTGTCAACCTGAAAAATTCAACGATAAGCTTTTTTTGTTTTAAAAGACAAAATTGCACATAGGTCCCATAGAAGAAAATAAAACCCTAACAAGTCAAAGGAATTCAATTTTTTTTTTTTTTACAAATTTAATTTACAAACACGCAAGTTTGATTTGAAAACATATATTGTTAATTTAAACTTGTAAATAACAAATTTTCCTTGTAAATATTAAAATTTTGGATTTGCTTCCAGGGTCAATCTGTTTAGTCCCCCCAACTTTTCTAGTAGAGAGGATCTTCATATGATATGCATCGAGAAAAAAAATAGGAAAATGGCATTTGGGTTTAAATCAAGAAAAATAATATCAGAAAAGTCTCATAAATTATCAATAATAACTCATTCACTTGCTAATGACTACTCTTTCACTTGTTATTGACAAGTTATGAGATTTTTTTATTATTATTTCTCTTAATTGGAACATTGATGCCATTTTCCCAAAAGAAATTACTACTAGAGGAATGAACGAAGGAAATTTTTTCCAACATATATATTATACAAAGATTATCCTTTTTCCTTTGTTTAGTTAATTTTAAGCATATTCTATTTGTTGAAAATGTTCTTGCTTATATTTCAAATTCACTACAATCATGTTCTTGTATGAGGGTAGATTTTTGGGAAAATTACGGGCATGTCCCAAGGAAGAGAATTTATTACAATAAAGTCTTTTGAAATCATGAAATTACACAGAAGTCCCTAGGGACTTTGCTGATATTAATTCTAATTGTGAAATGATCATTTTGCCCTCACTGAATTTTGAAAACTAATGTCCTTTGTCCTTTCTTCTCTTTCTCCCATCTCTCTCTCACAGACACTCTCTCTCTGGTGCTTCTCACACTCACACTTCTCCACAACACCGAACCTCCTCAATTCGTTTATGGTCCTCAAGGCTGCATTTTCTATTTTATGTCTCCTACGGTGATAGATTTTTGGCGAGGATGGGTGCTTCTCTATTGTTGGAGCTTGCAGTAGAGGTAGTGATCCCAGTGTGTGCTATTGTTGAAATAGTTTTCTCTTTTGTATAGTGGTTACTAGTTTCGTGAATTATTGAAGATTTGGAGGTTTGTCTGAATCTATTTATAGTTTGTGAGTCTTAGGAATTTTTTATTTAATTCCATGAACAACGCAAATTTCATTTTTCCCTCTATTCACTCTATCCTTCCTTCTCTCTCTATAGTTCACCTTTAATTTTGAAGAACCTTCACCGTCTGTAATTCTTGAAAAAAATCTAGGTTTTGAAAGATTGTTGTAAATATAAGCTTTTTTTGTTATAAATATAGCATTTGTTGTTGTAAATAGTTTACGGAGGTGAGAAATTAAAAAAAATCCAGGTTTTGAAATGTTGTTGTAAATATAGGATTTTTCTATTGTAAATATAATATTTTTTGTTATAAATAGCCCCTGGAGATGAGAAATGTAAAAAATTCAAGTTTTGAAAGGTTGTTGTAAATATAGGCTTTTATATTGTAAATATAGCATTTGTTATTGTAAATAGCCTCTAGGAGGTGAGAAATGAAAAAAATATAGATTTTGAAAGGTTTGTTGCAAATATAGGCTTTTTCTATTGTAAATATAGCATTTGTTGTTGTAAATAGCCTCTTGACGTCCAAAATGAAAAAAAAAAAAAGGTTTTGAAAGGTTGTTGGAAATATAGGCTTTTTTTTGCAAATATAGCATTTGTTATTGTAAATAGCCTCTGGATGATGATAAATGAAAAAAAAAATCCAGGTTTTAAAAAGTTGTTGTAAATATAGGTTTTTGTTGTTGTAAATATAGGCATTTGTTATTGTAAATAGCCTCTGGATGTGAGAAATGAAAAAAATCCAGGTTTTGAAAGGTTGTTGTAAATATAGGCTTTTTATGTTGTAAATATAGCATTTGTCATTGTAAATAACCTCTGGAGGTGAGAAATGAAAAAAAAAATTCAGGTTTTGAAAGGTTATTGTAAATATAGGCTTTTATGTTGTAAATATAGCATTTGTTGTTGTAAATAGCCTCTGGAGGTGAAAAATGAAAAAAAATCCAGGTTTTGAAAGGTTGTTGTAAATATAGGCTTTTTTATTGTTGTAAATATAAGATTTGTTGTTGTAAATAGCTTTTGGAGGTGAGAAATGAAAAAAATCCAGGTTTTGAAATGTTGTTGTAAATATAGCATTTGTTATTGTAAATAGCCTTTGTTGTTATAAATAGAGGTGAGAAATGAAAAAAAAAAATCTAGGTTTTGAAAGGTTGTTGTAAATATAAGCTTTTTTTTGTAAATATAGCATTTGTTGTTATAAATAGCATCCGAAAGTGAGAAATGAAAAAAAAAATCCTGTTTTAAAGTTCCAAATATAAGCTTTTTGTTTTGTCAACTCAATGCATTTGTTGAAAAAAATAGCCTCAAGAGGTGAGAAATGAAAAAAAAAATCCAGGTTTTGAAAGGTTGTTGTAAATATAGCTTTTTTTGTAAATATAGCATTTGTTGTTATAAATAGCCTCTAAGGTGAGGAAAAAAAAAAAAATCCAGGTTTTGAAAGGTTGTTGTAAATATAGGCTTTTTTCTCATTTGTAAATATAGCATTTGTTGTTGTAAATAGCCTCGGAGGTGAGAAATGACAAAAAAAAATCCAAGTTTTGAAAGGTTGTTGTAAATCTAGGCTTTTTCTATTGTAAATATAACATTTGTTATTGTAAATAGCCTCTAGACGTGAAAAATGAAACAAATCCAAGTTTTGAAAGGTTGTTGTAAATATAGGTTTTTTATTGTTGTTGTAAATGTAGCATTTGTTGTTGTAAATAGACTTTGGACGTCAAAAATGAAAAAAAAAAATCCTAGTTTTGAAATGTTGTTGTAAATATAGGTTTTTTCTCATTGTAAATATAGCATTTATTGTTGTAAATAGCCTCGGACATGAGAAATGAAAACAATCCAAGTTTTGAAAGGTTGTTATAAATATAGGCTTTTTCTTGTAAATATAACATTTGTTGTCTTAAATAGCCTCCGGAGATGAGAAATGAAAAAAAAATTCAGGTGTTGAAAGGGTGTTGTAAATATAGGCTTTTCTCGTGTAAATATAAGCGTTTGTTGTTGTAAATAGCTTTTGGACGTCGAAATAAAAAATTCTAAGTTTTCAAAGGTTGTTGTTAATGTAAGCTTTTTCTTTGGAAATATAGCATTTGTTGTTGTAAATAGCCTCCGGACGTCAAAAATGAAAAAAAATGTTTTTAAGTTCCAGCAAGCTCAATTCAATGCATAAGTGAATTTCTAACAAAAGAAGGTCCCTACTTTAAAATAAACGAATTTGGTTTTATATGAGAAAATAAAGAATGATGTATAATTTAAAATAACAAAAGGAGGTCCCTTATTTTAAAATATTTATATTTTTTTCATATTAATTTGTCTCGATTTACAAAATGATATATAATTTAATAATACACAACATATACTATAATTAAATAATTTTTTTAATCTTTTTAATCCCGAAAAAATCAACTTACAAGAAGGAGTACCATAATTTGAACCTAAAAGTTGTGAGATCCTAATTGCCTTTTTGGGCCCAACAATATTAATTGATTGTTCATCTCTATAATAGGATATAGTAACAACCACTTTGTCATCCGTGGACCCCAAGTAGCACTAGCATATGCATGTTAATTTAATTCAATTACTTTAGTTTTTTTTTGGTTCAATTCAATTACTTTAGTTCATAGTTGATGATAATGATGATATAAACTTTATTTGTTTTAATGGGCATAGTTTCTTCTCCGCGATTCAATTTACATATATAATCCCAAATAGACATAAGCAACATTTTGAAACTTGTGGGCTTTTATGATTTAATATATTTACTCCTTCGTCTTTTAATTTAAGATATATTTAATATAAGATATATTTATCCCTCTCCTTCTTAATTATTATTGAGGGAGTATAAATAAAGGATAAATTAGGGGGAAAATGAAAATTTTATCTTATATGTAGAAGCAAAATTAACTTTTAAATATGTCTTATATCAAAGACCGAAAAAATACCATGTAATATGTGCGTACTTTTTTTTTTTTTTTTTTTTTTACTTTGAATAAATTTTAAATTATATATGTGTATGTCATAATCACATGCTATTTAGTGTTCGTCGAAAAAAAGAAATTACAAGACTCGAATTCTTTCACTCATGCTCAGTCATAATTATATTTTTAATTTGGTTAAAATTATAATTCTTTTTAAGACTTAAAGCGCAAAACGACTTGTCTCTTTTAACAAATGTGTTTAATAGGATTCAAATTTATACTCTATCTTATAGGGGGTAAGACTGCTTCTTACGTCAACCAACAAATTATTGGTTGTAATTATTAATTACATGCATTATATATATATATATATAGAACATTATTTTGTATCATTCTTTTGCATTGACCATGAGAACAGAACCTTCATTTGCTCGGGATCTTTAAACACAAGGAATTGGTAATGAGATCATTCCATAATTTCGGTACTACTCCAACTAAAAATGAAGTATGTGATATTACAATAATACTGGCCGGTTTTACTTTTTAGTTAGTTTTTATTTATTTATATTAATATAACATAAATTAAGAGTTGACCAAATCTAATATGTATAGAATATATCCAATTTCCAGGCTAGAGAAGGTTCTGATGGTAATAACTTAGCATCACATTTGACGTCTGACTTAGATCAAAAAAACTAATCAACTGGTCATTACCTTAATTAAGATTAACTTTAAACGTTAATTGAATAAAATATAGGTCAACTAGATGAATAATTATATTTAAAAATGCCATTAAATTGATGAGTTAATTTAACCATCTAATAACCTTTGATTTTGTGAACTTATCTTTTTTTTTTTTTTTTTTTTTTGCTGGCATTTGGTTCAATTACAAATACATTATTGAACCATGACCTGTTTTTAACCAGTGATTTCTTTTTTTAAAAAAAAAAATAATCATTGATTTGTTATGTTTTAAGGGAGAAGCAACATAGGAGTATTAATTCAAAGTCCAGAACCATTTGCATTTATAAATTCAAATGTTAAAAAATGTCTCGTAGTAAGATTTTGAAAATTAAAATATTAAAAAAGTATCCACGGATGATTTTAAAGTTCAGAGAAAATACTTGTCAACCTTAAAAATTCAACGATAAGCTATTTTTTTTAAAGAAAAAATTGCACATAGGTCCCATATAAGAAAATAAAACCCTAACAAGTCAAAGGAATTCAATTTTTTTTTTTTTTACAAATTTAAAGTTTGATTTGAAAACACATATTGTTAATTTTAACTTGTAAATGACAAATTTTGCCTTATAAATATTAAAATTTTGGATTTGCTTCCGGGGTCAATCTGTTTAGTACTTTAGTCTCTATTATGGAGGAAAGTCTTAAATTAGCCTTCTATTGCTTTTTGCATTGTTTTAGAGCATCGCTTCGTTGGATTACTGAATGTTCACTCTACAACTGTTCTAGTATTGAGGATCTTCATGTGATATGCATTAAGAAGAAATGGGAAAATGGCATTAAGGTTTCAATTAAGAAAAATAATATTAAAAAATCTCATAATTTGTCAACGATCGTTCTTTCACTTTGTTTTGATAAGTTATGAGACTTTTCGATGTCATTTCTTTTATTACACTTTTCTTATTTGGGGAACTATTAGAATTGAGTCGTATTTGATTATGACACTTGAGTTTTGACTTTCCCTAGTAATTAAAGAGCATCAGAGCTGGGAATTCTTCCAATTAAGCACAACCATTAAAGTTGATTAGTCAGCTAAACCCTGAATTAAGAAAAGATTATAATAATAATAATAATAGATGCATGATTAGAAATTATCACATTCAAGCTCTAAATTAAATCTCTTGCTAATATATTAATGGGTGAAGGTGCAGATTTGCCAACCAACTATTACCCGAGGAAAGACTCGCACAAATAACTATCGAGAAACTAAAATGACTAATAAACAATTAAAAAGTGAAAAAAACACCAAATAACTATTAAAAGTGAAAAAAAAAAAAAAAAAAAAAAACCAAACAACTATTTAAAAAAAACACCAAATAATTAAGTTAAAATATGAGGCACTGGCATAGGATGGTGGCGGAAACGCTAGAGAAAAAAGCGGTTAAGCCTTCTTGTTGGAAAAAGAAAACACCAACGTAGATGGGAGCGGACATTGTGACAAGAATGTTCTTCTTGTCAATGCAGACGGAGGATAGAACCAGGGTGCAAGGTGGGTCTTGGGTCGAACGTTGTGGACTACCTGGATGAGTTCAAGAGGGTGAGTGGAACACCCAAAGAACAATAGAAGCTTTGAAATGCCGACGTTGTTGACACGCGATGTCCATGGAAGACGAGACACAAGACAATGACGGGGTAATAGTTCGTTGGCGAATCGCTTTAAATTGTGTTTTTTTTTCACTTTTTTAATTGTTGATTGGCCATTTTGGCCCCTCAATAGTTATTTGTCTTGACGCCTTCTCTCAGGTAATAGTTGGTTGATAAATTTGCACCTTAACCCTATATTAATTAGTTCGTAAGAGTCAACCCACGAATTTCATCCCAAAGAAATATGTACACATAAACATGAATTTTAAAATAAAAAGGAAGATCGCTAAGCGAGATTGGACTGTTTCCACTCTCTCAATACGATTAGAAACTCATCATATATGTGTGTGTGACAGTGACTGTTTCCCCTGTCTCTATGTGTGTGTGTGACTGTTTCCACTGTCTCTATGTGTGTGTGTGACTGTTTCCACTCTCGCAATACAATTAGAAGCTCATCATATATATATGTGTGTGTAGTGTGTGATTGAGCTATCGATTTTGATCACATCTATAGATAACTAAACGCTTATTCCGACTAACTCACTCACCAAACCAACCATGATAGATTCGATATTACAATCTTAAATAATCTTTTCCTTAAAGGCACATGCACTAACAATTTATATTACAAGCAAGATTAAACTAGTAGTTTACGATTAACATGAGGGTCTTGATGCCACTAGGCCATAATGTGCATGTTTGGTATGCAGATTGGACGCCTCCAATCAACTTAGAGTCCTTTTGGATGAGCTTTTTTTTAAAAAAAAAAAAAAAATCTTTCTTCTTTATTTTTTTTTAAAAATTAAGTTTTTTTTAATTAATGTATGTGTTTGGATGATAACTTTTAAAAAAAAGCAAAAGCAGCAAAAAAAAGCCCAAAATTATGCCTTTTTTAAAGCTACAATTTGTAGCTTCGAAAAAAGCTATTGTGATAGAAGAGAGAGAATAAAAGAAATAAATGACCTATCTTTTGTTTTGACACCCGAAACCCGTAATTTGTTAGAGCGTCTCCTTCCTTCGCACGCACCGTCTCGCGCCATCTTCATCTTCAACAATTTGGGCAATACTTCCTTCTCATTTTCCTCTCTTACAGGTAAAAGATCTCTTCATGGATTTTTTTTTCCCTTTTGCAAATAAAAAGTTTCAAATAACAAAAGGAGGTCCCTTCTTTAAAATAAATGAATTTGGTTTTATATAAGAAAATAGTTTGTTTAAAAAAAAAAAAAAACGAAACCAACCAAAAAAAAAAAATCTCAAATAAATTAAATAAACATTTTTTCTAAAAAACACCAACTACGCCAAGGGCTTTGATCATTCTAAATGATATGTAGGCTTTAGGCTCTCTTCCCATGTTAAGTACTACTTTGTAAATAAACAACTTTTATTTTATTAATTTCTTATTTTTTTTAAATATTTTCTTAATTTCTTTTCTTCTTTGGGTAATTATAATAAAATTAAAGGTCATATTCATTTTTAAGTAATTGACTTATGATAACCATTCTTATGAACAGGTGCTATAAGTGTTTAGTGTTGTAAGGTGCCTAACACCTTCCCCACACAAAATCTACTTTATAACCTTATCTAGTTTTTATTTTTTTTTAAAAAATCTATAATTATGCTTGTTTTAAGATTTTAGTGGTGGCTCCATATTTTCAAAATTTCGGCTGCTGCAGTATGCTTGCTTGTATGCTTCAGTTTATCGTGCTTTTAATGTAAATGAACTTTAATTAAGGTGTTCTTCACATAGGATAATTCGAGAATAATTGATTTTAGTCATATGAATACGAATCTGTGCAAATTCAGAAAATGTTTTTAAGATAGCTATCTCTAATTGAGTCAAAAAATACTCAAATCTAACTTAGTTATATTGGGATATAAAAACTAAAAAAAATTTGCTGGATTTATAAAATTGATTTCCAAAGTTAATTTCTTTCTTTTTTTAACTAGTCAAAAAGAATATTGACCCTATGGAAGACGACTCAGGACCTTGTATCTTACAGCCTGTTAGTTCGTCTCATACTTTCGCTTAAACAAAATGATGATCTATGCTTTGACGATTGAATTTATATTATACTACCTTTAGTCTTTAATACTCTGGTTTTACATATATGATAAAGTTCATAATGTAAATTTCATTATAAATTGTATCTTATATTTAGAATCAAAAGTAGTATAAGAATGATCATTTGATTTTTTAAAGAGATTAAGAAAGTTAAATAAATCATTTTGAAGTATATATATATTTTTATATTAATTGCCTAATTTATAAATTGATGTATAATTTAATAATATAAACCATATACTATAGTTATATACTTTATTTAGTTTTCTAAATCTCCCTGAAAAAAATCAAGTACCATAATTTGAACCCCCAAAAAATGTGAGGGCAATAATCAATGAGATCATAATTTATTTCGGATTTTATATTAATTGATTGTTCATCTCTATAATAGGACATAGTAACAACCACTCTGTCATTCGTCGACCCTAAGAAGCACTAGCATAGTAGCATAAGCATGTTAATTTTATTCACTTACTTTAGTTCATAGTTGATGATAATGATATGGACATGGTTTCTTCTCCGTGATTCAATTTACATATAAAATCCGAAATAGACATAAACCACATTTTGAAACTCTTAGGCTTTTTTCTAATAGATTTACTCCTCCAAAAGTCTTTTAATATAAGATGTATTTAATATAGATTTACTTCTCCGTGATTTAATTATTATTGAGGGAGTATTAATAGAGGGTAAATTATGAAAAGATCGACAAATATAAAAATTTTGTCATATATTTAGAATCGGATTAACTCTTTAAATATGTCTTATATTAAGAACCTGGATAAGTATCATATAATAATTTGTAAGTACATTTTGTTACTTTAAATAAATTCAAAATTATATATGTGTATGTCATAATCACATGCTATTTAGTGTTCATTTAAAATATATATATAAGACTTGAATTCTTTCGCTCGTGCTCTGTCATAATTATTTTTTTAATTTGATTAAAGTTATAACTTCTTTCAAAATTTAAAGCGCAAACGGCTTATCTCTCTTAAAAATTGTGCTGCTTAATGAGATCCAAAATTATATTCTCTTTCTTATAGGAGTAAGACTGTTTACTACATCAACCAATAGATTATTCGTTATAATTATTAATTACATTTTTTATATATATTAAGAACATTATATTATATCATTGTTTTCCATTGACTATGAGATGAGAACCTTCATTTGCTTAGGATCTTTAAACACAAGGAATTGGTAATGAGATCCTTCCGTACTTTCGGTACTACGCCAACTCAAAATCAAGTATGTGATATTACAATAATATTGGTTTTACTTTTTAGGTAGTTTTTTTTTATTTATATTAATATAACATAAATTAAGAGTTGACCAAATCTAATATGTATAGAATAATCCAATTTCCAGGCTAGAGAAGGTTCTGACTTCTAATGGCAATAACTTAGCATCATATTTGACGTCTGACTTGGATAAAAAAACTAATCAACTGGTCATTACCTTAATTCAGATTGACTTTAAACGTTAATTGAGTAAAATTTAGGTCAAGTAGATTAATAATTATATTTAAAAATGTCATTAAATTAATGCGTTATTTTAACCCTCTAATAACCTTTGATTTTGTGAACTTATCTTCTTTTTTTTTTTTTTTTAGCTGACATTTGGTTCAATTACAAATACATTATTGAACTATGACCTGTTTTTAACCAGTGATTTCTTTACAGAAAATAAAGAAAGAATAGTGAGTACTGTAATATTCAAAACGATAATAAAAATTTTAACCTTTGATTTTGTTAAAGATACCAGTCTTGTTGATTTGGGTAAAAGTTATATAAGTTTGAACTTTGCATATATAAAAAAGACTAAAAGTCTACATTTGGCCTTTATATTTGCATTTAAGATCATTTTAGTTTCTTAAGTTTGTAAAGGTACATCGCGTTTGGTCTTTTAATGTTAACACCGTTAGTCGACTTAACTAAAATACTGACTTTCAACAATTTTAAGTGATAATCGTAAATTAAATGCTTGACCAAGCAAGTTTATATGTTATTATTTTAATAAATTAATATTTTAAATCCTATTAATTGAAAAATATTTAATATTCATAGACTATTTTGGGGTTTTTCATAGTTTGTGAAGATTAAATGTATATTTTTTGGTCGAAGAATATTAAATATTTTTCAATTAATAGGATTTAAAATATTAATTTATTAAAATACTAACATATAAGCATATTTGATCAAGATTTAGTTACATAGTTATCGCTAAAATTGTTGAGTTAGTATTTTCCGTTAAGTCAAACTAACGGTGTACATGTTAACATTAAGGGATCAAACGTGTATTTTACAAACTTAAAGGACTAAAATGATACCAGAGACAAATATAAAGGACTAAATTAACGTATATTTTAACCTATAAAAAATAAACAACTTGGGGTTATTTTTTCTTTTTCTAAAATACATTAAAAGCAGTGGGAAGTCAATTAAAATTTAAGAAACGCGTTTTTTTCTTCTTTCTTTTGAAAAATAAGCATTGATTTGTTATGTTTTAATGGTGAAGCAACATAGGCGGAGTATTAATTAAAAGTCAAGAGACATTTTCATTTATAAATTCAAATGTTAAAAAATGTCTCGTAGAAAGATTTTGAAAATTAAAATATTAAAAAAGTATCCACGGATGATTTAAGGTTCAGAGAAAATACTTGTCAACCTTAAAAATTCAACGATAAGCTATTTTTTTTATGAAAAAATTGCACATAGGTCCCATATAAGAAAATAAAACCCTAACATGTCAAAGGAATTCAATTTTTGTAAAAATTTAATTTACAAACGCGCAAGTTTGATTTGAAAACATATATTGTTAATTTTAACTTGTAAGGGACAAATTTTTCCTCGTAAATATTAAAATTTTGTATTTGCTTCCCAGGCCTATCTATTTATATATATATATATATATATATAGCAAATAAGCTCTATTCCTTCTAGGTGATACCAATATTAGACAAAGCAAGTCATCTATTACCATCGTGTGTTACTTAGACACCTGGAGTTAGGATGTTTCCTCGCCGCTTGACTAACTTCATTGATCAACCTCTTCCCTTGTGAGAGATCTCACTCCTTTCTAGTTAAATCTAAAAAGGAGGGTCCCAGGGCCAATCTGTTTAGTATCTGTTATGGAGGAATGTCTTAAATAAGAATTCTATTGCTTTGCATTGTTTCGTTGGATTACCGAATGTTCCCTCTACAACTTTTCTAGTAGAGAGGATCTTCATGTGATATGCATCAATAAGAAAAAGGAAAATGACATTAAGGTTTCAATTAAGAAAAATATTATTAGAAAAGTCTCATAATTTATCAATGATTGCTCTTTTCATTTATCATTGATAAGTTATGAAACTTTTCTAATATTATTTCTCTTAATTTGGACGTTGATGTAATTTTCCGAAAAGAAATTACTACTAGAGGAATGAACAAAGGAAATTTTTTCCAACATATATTATACAAAGATATATCCCTTTTCCTTTGTTTATTTAATTTTAAGCATATTCTATTTGTTGAATCTGTCCTTGCTCATATTTCAAATTCACTACAATCATGTTCTTGTATGAGGGTAGATTTTTTATGTACAATCGTTTGATGTATTAATGCATTTTGACTTTTATGAAAATGAATATAAGACTTAATTATAAGTAATTTTCCACTTTTTCAATGAAATGATAATCTTAAAAATATTATATTGGTCTTAATCTGCCCAGTATTTGAATGGAACAACTAGCACCGAGTTGTATTTGATTATGACACTTGAGTTTTGAGTCTCCCTAGTAATTAAAGAGCATCAGTTCTTCCAATTAAGCACAACCATTAAAGTTGATTAGTCAGCTAAACCCTGAATTAAGAAAAGATTATTATAATAATAGATGCATGATTGGAAATTATCACATTCAAGCTCTAAATTAAATCTCTTGCTAATATATTAGTTCGTGAGAGTCAACCCACTAATTTCATCCCAAAGAAATATGTACACACAAACATGAATTTTAAAATAAAAAGGACGAACACTAAGCGAGATTGGACTGTTTCCACTCTCTCAAATACAATTAGAAACTCATCATATATGTGTGTGTGTGACTGTTTCCACTGTGTCTGTGTGTGTGTATGACTGTTTCCATTCTCGCAATACAATCAGAAACGTAACTCATCATATATATATATATTTATATATATATGTATCTGTGTGTGTGTGTGTGATGGAGCTATCAATTTTGATCACACCTATAGATAACTAAATGCTTATTCCGACTAACTCACCAAACCAAACCAACCATGATAGATTCGATATTACAGTCTTAAATAATCTTTTCCTTAAAGGCGCATGCCCTAACAATTTATATTACAAGCAAGAGTCGTAGTTTAAGATTAACATGAGGGTCTTTATACAAGTCTGTTTACGATTAACATCCCTCATCAGGGTCTTTATACCACTAGGTTATAATGTGTATGTTTTTGGTACATCGATTGAGGTGTTGATGAAAAAATCCTCTCCCGTCTTTATACCACTAGGTTATAATGTGTATGTCTTTGGTACGTCGATTGGGTGCCTCCAATTGGATTTATGCACTGTGCGAACTCATGAATTTTTTTTTTTTTTTATATTTATTTGGTTGAAAAGTTGTTTCAATCAAATTTATGGATCAAAAGTTACTTATTTGAAAAATTATTTTTTGGGCTTTTGAGCTCCTTTTCAGTTTTTGAGTTCATTTTCAAGATCCTAAAATAATTTTTAAAAATAATGAGATATTTTTTTAGTATCATTTAATATCATAAAGTATATTTTTAGTACCATTTAGGGCTCTAAAATATTTTTTAGGGCATTGAATGATACTAAAAATATTTTTTTAAGATCGTCAAATAATTTTTCAAGATCTAAATATTTTTTTAGTACTCGTTCTTATCTTGACGTATAAATTTTAAGACTAAATCAAGATCCTCAAAAAAAATTTCAAATTAACTATAAATTTAAATCACAAAAATTATTTATATTATCATCAATCTAAAACATAAATCTCACTTTTTAAATATAATATTAAGTGATTGACTATAAACCATTTTTTTAACTATATTTTGAATTAACTTATTGCTCTATGATGTGACTTAATATCTGCTTTCTTTACACGGTGTTTTAGGTGGTGTAATTATTTAAAAAAATATAAAAGAAAGAAAAAGTCAGAAAGAGGTGGATTGATGCATGATAGGGTGGCCATTTGGGTTGTGAAGGAAGAAGAAGCACATGAAACGTAGCTATCACTTTATCAGGCATCATTGCCCTTTTGAATCTTCATAGTACTTTACTTCTTCCTTCTTTCCTCCTCAATTTTTCACTTTAATTAAAAAACGTATATATTTGTTTGATTATCGTTGTTGTTCTTCCCTTTTTTAATTTTTTTTTAAAAGTATAATCTGTGTAGTTTAATTTGTCGGTTTCTTGAATAAATATATAAACTGATGTTGCCTAAAGTAAGATTCTTCATGGATTTAGTCTCTGCTTCCTAATATAGCCTCTTGGATTCAACATCAGACATTCATAGAAAACGGAGTTTATTACATGAAAAATCTTTTTAAGGTCTCGTAAGATTAAAAAAATATATATAAAATCTTATATAAAATTTTAATGCCAAAAAAGTCTAATTGATTAATAATTCTATCTGTGGGTTTTAATAACTTACTGAGACTTTTTTTGATATTAAAATTTTTTATAAGACTTTTTTGACTTTTTTTTTTTTAAATTGTGGAGAATTAATTTGATTAGAAATAAATGAACAAACAAGGTGAGATATTTTCTTTAAATAGTTGGAAAATAGGGGTTAGGATGTAGGGTAACGTCCAAAAGTCAAAAGACAAGAGGTCGAGTTCGGAGAGGGAGAGGACCACGCGCCATGGGAGCGTGTGGGACCGATGAAAAAGTCTGCTATTACTGTCCACATCCATGAACATGAGACGAAAAAAGAAGTGAACGATTCAATTCAGACACCCAGACTTTGTCAGAGTTTCTCTCTCACGCGCCTTCTCTCTCTCTTACACACCCTCTCCTCACATCGGCCAAAGCCTTGCTTTTTCTCTCACCATCACCACACAAAGCTATGACATTACGTAAATTCCTTACTTAATATAAGCACCACTTAATTAATTAATATGATTTAGAAAGTTACATAAATCTGTTACTTATCCATTATCCTCCTAAAATATTTTGTTAAGTATAACATTATATTTTGGGGTTTCTACTTTTGAAATTTTTTTCTGCTACATTCACATAAAAGTGAGTGACTTTTCTTTTCTTTTTTTTAAAAGTACAAGCAAGTTCTGAAAGCGTGAGAAGTGGACTAGACTAAAAGTCTACCCCACAATACAACAAGAAGAAAATACTAGGAACAACAAGTATAAAATCCTCCAGGAATAGTTGTAATCTTGACTCCTTTGGCCGTATAATCGTAAAAGTGAGTGAGTAAAAAAGAGAAGGAAAATATTAATGAAACCCACTCACTTTTATGTGAGTGTGGTTGAAAAAATGTTTATGTAGCAAAAATAGAAACATTAAACCCTTATATTATATATCATTTTATAAGTAAGGTATGACAAAATAGTTTATAAGTAAATTAGCCTTTATAATAAAGATGATAAATATAAAAAAATAAAATGGATTAAGACCTTATATTTAAAATCATATTCAACTTATGAAAGGTTCCTAGTTAGGCATTAGAGGAGTATATGAGTAAATAATACCTCCTCTATTCATTTTATTTTTTGGGAAAATGACATATTCATTTTAAAAGGGCTTTTTAAGAAGAAAAAAATTTTGGAAAAAAACATTTTACCAAAGACATCAATGTTCCAATTACAAAAAATGTCATTTAATTTTTTTTTAAATATATGATCGAACACATATCGCCAATGGCGTAAACAATTTCACGTTCTTTTGTGTCGTGGCGCATAATTTGTTAAAAAATTTTCAATGTGCTTTATTTTGGTATTTTTTTTAAAAAAAAAAACATTATTTTGGTGTTTTTTCCTCATAAAAGTCTTATAACTTGTTAATAATAAGTGAAAGAACAACTATCAACAAGTAGGAGGAAAGATCAATCATTAATAAGTGGAGAAGCTATGTTGACAAGTTTTTAAAACTTTTCTTATATCATTTTCCTTAATGAGGACCTTAATGTCATGTTTCCTTTTTTTTTTTCCTTTTAAAATATCTTTCAGCCTATTTCAATATTTTCTTTCTTTCCTTTTTCTACTTTTGGTTCCACTATTATTTCTCAGAATGTAAAAATAAAAATATTATCAATAATAAAACTGAAATATAGTACTGAATATATTTCATTTCAAAGTAAATTCTGGCCAAAGAAGGGTTTCAAAGTAAAATATTAAAATTATCATGAATAATTTATTCAAATTCATAATTCACTTGTTGAAGGAAAAAAGAGAGAAAGAATTCATTTAAAAGAAATCTTTAAAGAATCAATAAAAATTTATGACAGTTGATAGGTGGTTGGGTCCTTTAAACATAAAAGGCAAAACCCATCTCAGTAAATTTTAAAAGAAAAGATAGTTTACCAATGAATGAGATATGAATCTTGTTCCATAGTTGCTCTTGAAATCTAATATCATACCAGTTTTGAGACTCAACTAATAAAAAAACAAATAAAAGAGAAAAGCACATAATGTGCCAAAACTAGTAGTATGGATAATATATAAGTTTGGCACATTTTTTTTTCTAAAAAATTTACTTAATTACACCCATGTAACATAAGTGTTTTATTTGAGATCCAATAACTAAACAGATGTAATGAGGCTTTACGGACTTTTTTAAAGACGTTCTTATCCTTTGGATAGGCACCAAGAGCTTTCTTTCCCGGATCACGATCGACTTCAAATTAAATTTTTTTTTTTTTAATTAAAAATTCCATTTTTTAATCATTTATTATATATTATTATTATTTTATATATAATATTAATTAAAATAATTTTTTTATAAAAAAATCCAAATTGAAAAAAATGGATCTGATGATTGATTATTCACGCCACGCCACTAGTGGTGGAGTGACTTTCCCCTACCTATCTAAAGATAGGCAGGGAAACTCATTTTGTCAGGAACTCCTTTAAACAACTTAGTGGCGTGAGATTACCTCAGTAAATTGTTTCCAATGTGCTTTAATTAATTTTTAAAAAAAAAAATCTTATTTTGGTGCTTTTCCCCCTAGTAGTATGGATAATGTATGTTTGGCACATTTATGTGCTTTTTTCACTTACATATTTAATTACACCCATATAACATAGGTGTTTTATTTGAGATCCGATATCTAAATAGATGTAATCGGACTTTACACCCTTAAAATGTCCTCAGTGTTTGGCCCTAACAAAGACAAAGCACATAAACGTGAGGGGATAAGAAGGAATGAAACATTACTCACTCTTGCTTTCAAGGGGAAGTGTGAAAGAGTAAAGTAGGAGTTGGCATTCTCAGAAACTTGCACTTTTCGCTAGTCAGTAATCACAAACCAGTCCTCCCAAAGATGCCGTCCACTACTAACCACCCCCCTTGACCTTTTTCCCTTTCCCACCACAACACCCGTCAGACGACGTCGTTCCATCCATTCCCCTTCCTCCCTCATAATAATCTTCCAATTATTTGGTTCCCTTTTCTTCTTCCTCTGTTCTCCCAACCCACCTCTCAGTCCTCGGGAAGCGATCCCCCTTCTCTCTTCTCTTAAACCCGACATCCATTATAAACTAATAAAGTTGGGATTTTTCTGTAATTCTTCATAAATTGTGTGTTCGTCAGCAAAATTTGTCCCCACTTTGATTTCTCTCTCCCTCCTTGCTTCTTCCCTGCTTTCCTTTTCTTTTTCTGGCTCGTCCCTGATTTCTGAGAAAATTCCACGCTCCCCAGAAAGAGAGAGAACACGCAGAACCAGGGACAGTACAGCAAAAGCTAAAGCAGAAAAAAAAAAAAAAAAAGCGCTCTCTCTCTCTCTCTTTTCTGAGAGAAAGCTCTTGTTAACGGCAACCCCACCAGTGCCGCTACCTCACCGTCCCTTCGTTTTCTAATTGTTGCTTCCGAGAAGTCAAGACTTCTCTTTTGGAGGTAAAAAGAGAAGGAAAAAAAACACTCTTTTTCTCATTTCTCTCTTGTACTCCGAAAGTTCTACCTTGGAGGTTTCTTCTAGATGGTCATGGTTGCGTGAATAATCCTGTCTCCGTTGTTTTCTGTGCAATGTCGGCATCTACGAAGGTCCGGTTGGTTCGCTGTCCCAAGTGCGATAATCTCCTTCCTGAACTTGCTGATTACTCTGTTTATCAATGTGGTGGTTGTGGTGCTGTTCTTCGAGGTACCATTTCTTCTTCTTCTTGTGCATGTTATGTGTTTTATGGGCTTAAAAAAAATTTCAGAGTGGGTTTAATTAGAGGGAAAATAGTTCCTTTTTTAATTTCTAGCTTTATGACTAACAAGATACTTCATCCCCAAATTTTGCTCACGAATTTAATTGAAGGGAAATCAATTCGCCTTTTTTATTCTAGTTTCGTGATAAGGAAGATATTTCGTACGCGTTATATTGACTTATGTATATATATATATATATATATTCGACTGATTTAGAAGTTAAATCAGCCAAATATTGAAATGTTTTGTGTAATGATGAAGTGAAGCCATGATAAAACATGAAAAGGGGTATGAATGGATTGGATATTCTGGTGTCTCATTGTAGTTTTTTTTTTTTTTTTTTTTAATTCATTTATTTGCAGCTAAGCATAAAGGTAATGAAAGTGGTAGCTTGTCGGAGAAATCTGATGAGGGAAAGATTGTAGGAGGAGAATCTGCTAAATCAGAAAATTCTTCAGATATTGATGTTAAGTCCAATAGTGACTCACCAAAGCATATTAACCCAAAGGATTCAGACAATGAGAATAATAATGGACAGGAGAGATTATTGAGTCAATCCAAGGATTCCACTGAGAAAGGAGAATTAGAGAATGATCTTGATATACATGAGAGATTATTGAGTCGATCCAAGGATTCCACTGAGAAAGAAGAATTAGAGAATGATCTTGGCATGAACAGGAAAAAAGATGGAGCAGGTCAAGCAATAGGAAGAGAACAAGAAGAATCTAATAAGTCTCATAAACCGGATTCTGAAACTCGGTCCAAATTTTCTGGGAGAATGTCTGATTGGCAAAATGGGGAGAGATGGGGGAATGAGGGTTTTTGGAGAAAGCTTAGAGCTGATGTTGAAGGAGTGAGATTTTCCACTTCAAACTATCCAGATGAGGGCACTTCAAACAACTATCCCGGTTTCTCGTACAGAGAACAACAGAGGAATCACAAGGATACGAACAACGCCATGGACACGGTTCAGCACCTCGAGCAAGACCGAGCAGAGCTTCTCAGGAAACTGGATGAGCTCAAGGATCAGCTCACCCAGTCTGGTGAAGTTCCCAATAATCCAAAAGAGAAGGTTGGTGTGGATGTAAATGGAAGGATGGTTCCTCCAGATACTTATTGTGGCTCTGATACTTGGTTTCCTGATGGGTTAAACAGAACTTCAAGGCAATTTCTCGGACCCGATAAAAACAACACAGCAGGCCCTTCTTATTTCAACTACCATCATGATCCATTTGCATATACAAACAGCCAAGACCCGATCGGCATGCCCAACTTCCATCCTTCAATGCATAATCTGAATCATATTTTCGGATATGGGGATCCATATGCCTCTCAAATGCTGAGAAGAGGTCCTCATAATTTATCCCATCAGTTCCCACAACCACCATTGCATCCTCACTTCCCCAAAAATTATGTGGATTCAAGTCCTGATTCATATGATCCCTATATGCACAACACGTTGCTTCACCCGCCTTCTTGCTCCTGTTTTCATTGCTTTGAGAACAAACGAAGATCTTCAACGCGGGTGCCTCCTGCTGCGTATATCAACAGCAGATACCCTGATAACATGAATGATCCTATGTTGTACCGTCATGAGATCCTAGGTACATATGGTCCACATGTTCATAATTCAAGATCCACCATTCCTCCGGTGAGTTTCCATGAGGCACAATCACATTCAAGATGGACTAGCGATTTGAACCCTGAAATGGGCGGGTTTCCCCGAAGCCGACCCCGAAAAGTAGTGTTAGCTACTGGTAGCCGGCGTTGCCATCCTATAGCTGGTGGTTCTCCATTCATCACATGTTATAATTGCTTTGAGCTTCTGCAGCTGCCTAAGAAATTGTTGGTGAAAAATCATCAGCAAAAAGTGCAATGTGGAGCATGCTCCTCTGAAATCAGCTTCGCTGTCATCAATAAGAAACTTGTTATTTCTCCTCATTCAGAAATGAAAGAAGTCCCTCCTAGGATTGATGAGGGCATGAATGTGGTTACAAGTAGCCGTGTGTCGCATTCTCACGGTGCTAACTTCTCGTCTGATGATTATTCTGGTTATGATTTTCACTCGGTGGATAGAGAACCTGTTTCTTCTTTGGCCACAGACCATGCGAGCTCAAATTCTAGCAAACCTCAAGAGATGAACAGCTATCATTCTTCATCCCCGAGTGCCTCTGAAGACGAAAATAGCCCTGAGGCTGTGATTGCTCTGAGAGAGACCACCAAGTCCATTCAGCAGCCAACTAAAACCTCATTGTCTACGCCACCTGCTGGCTCACCTCTTCAAGAGTATTTTGATTATTCCAATAACAATAATCATGTTGGGAACCGGTTTGGAAAAGGAAATCGAAGTAGTCGTTCAGAACAGGAGAGGGGAAATCAGACAAGGCTACATTGAGACAAAATTCTCTGAAAGATGCAGCAACCGTGACTGAGATGGATGTCCATGATTATTCAAACACTGGTGTGTCCCAAGACTCAGGTGATGCAAGCCAAGAGCATGGCCATTCAAGATCTAAGAAGGGAGGTGACTCGTTCTTCATGAATATCAAGAAAAGCCTCCAGGATTTCTCCAAATCCAATCAAACAGATAACCACAGTAGGTGCAATGTTACTGTAAATGGGCACCCTATACCTGATCGTGTGATTAAGAAGGCTGAAAAGCTTGCCGGACCAATCCAGCCTGGAAATTATTGGTTAGTATGATTTACTTGGAAAATGCAACCATTCATTTGTTTATTGGCTATCTGATCATCAAAATAGAATTCACAAGTCTTTGTAACCTTGCTTATATAGTACACTAATTTCCCTGCCTTTATGCAATCATTTCATTAGGTATGATATCCATGCTGGATTTTGGGGTGTTATGGGTGGTCCTTGTCTTGGAATAATCATGGTAAGTTCTATTATTATGTTTTCATAGAGTTCTTCATTGAAAATATCTTGTAGATTTCAGGGAGATAGAAGAGAAAAGAACAGATTAAGTTGGCCATATATACACTTTCATTCTGTGTTATTATTATCTTTCTGAATTGTACTAGAATTTCATGATAATTGGCTGTATGCTTATATGTTTGGATCAAGAGAATTGAATTTATGGAATTCTGTTGCAGCCATCAATAAAAGAATTCAACTATCCCCTTCCCAAAAATTGTGCTGGTGGAACAACCGGTGTTTTCGTGAATGGTAGGGAACTTCACCAGAAAGATTTGGATTTGCTTGTTAGTAGAGGACTTCCCCTTGAAAGGGATCGATACGTTGTCGACATTTCAGGAAGAGTCCATGATGAAGACACCGGTGAAGAGCTAGAAAGCCTTGGCAAACTTGCACCAACGTAAGTATACACAAATCTAATGTCTTTTTTTTCTTTCCCCTCTCTCTCTCTCGTTTTTGCCAGTGATTCTGTTCAACCAGATAATTTATGAATCCTTGATGATTTAACAGAGTGGAGAAAGTGAAGCATGGATTTGGCATGAAAATGCCCAGAGCTGCTGTGTAATCCAAATGCGGGAGTAAATATCTGCATTAGAATGTTCATGGAGACCCTTTTTTATATGTTTGTACCGTTTTGTGGAATTTTTTTTGCATTATCTGTATTTGAGATGATTGTGGATGCATGGCTTGCTCTTAGAACAGAGATGTAGAGTATGTAAATTTTTTATTTTGATATTTGCTAAAAAAGTGGTTAGCTTTATGAAGACAGGAAAACAGGTGTGCTAGGTCTTGTAACTGTAATTTGATCTGCAAAAATTTGTAAATCAAGTTGATAATCATTTTATACCCGCTTGGGTTAACGATAGAAGCTGTGTTTTTCAATGTGATTTACAGTTTACAAAGTAAGTGTATGAGAGAAATTTTATCGTAAATATACATTGTTTTAAGTTAAAAGAAGAGAATGAGTGAGATTTGGCTGATAATTAAGCTCCATTAATTGTTCTTGTTATTGTCCACTACTCATGGTATAAAGCACATAAATTCTTATGTCTTTATTTACCTGTTCATATATAGAGAGAACACACACACGTAGGACAAGGCAAAGTTTATGTACCCAATACTGTTCTATTATATCACCCATATCTCACTTGAATGGAGATTCCAGGAGAATGTTGATAGTCTTGTGGACTAATATTAAGGACTGGTTAAATTTAGAGAACCAATTTATAATTTCAGTATTTCAATTGTTTTTAAAAGTGACTTTCCCATTTTCTTTTATGAGCACATGGGATTGATTTGATATTCTTTTGAGTTCGCGAGAAACAAAATAACACCGACTACGCATAGTCTTACACCACCCTACGTTTATTCTTGGTTCACTCTCTGTTTTTTTTTTTTTTTTTTTTTTTTTTTTTTTTTTTTTTTTTGGGTGAGAAAAAAGACATATTCTTGATTCTGCCTGCTCAAACAAAATGCGTCACCCTCCTCTGGGCCTTTTCACTTATTAATATCTTTTTAACAATCAAGGTAATAACAAATGCTTTATATAGTAATCTGTTGGTGATCTCATTTGTTCATGGTCGAACATATGAGATTCCATAATTATGCCCTGTTTATTTATTGATGTACCATTCTGGTCCTATTTATAAGTCCAATTTGACCAAATCTTACATACCAAGGAGAGGAAAGCATCTCAATGATTATGGAACAAATTTCCAACTTTACCCTCATTTATGAATGGATGCCTTTTAAAATTTATTGTTAAAAACCTCTCATCTTTTTCTCTTTCCAACCTGGCTAGCCAATCTCTCTCATCATCATTACTATGGGCAAAATTGTCACAATCTCATTTATTTAGTCAAAATGCACTTATAAAAAGGACCAATTTTTTTGGTCAAACTGGACTTATAAATAGGATCAAAGTAGTATGATATGGAAAAAAAAAAATCAACATATTCCACACACTTATTCATGACAGAAGTGAAAAATCACTCGAGCACTGGGAAAAAAAAAAAAAAAAAAAGAAGACTCTAATTTCTGTATTTCTTCCTGGCCTTTTCTATGATATTCTGGATCAGATGATGAAGGGAATGAGGTCAGATTTGAATCCGTTTTGGGTTCATAAACAGAATAATCAAGTGTTAGTTAAGTTGGTTGTTTCGATTCTCCTTGTGGGTCTTCTCCTTTCGTCTTCTCCTTTCTGATTCCATCTCATTATCATCTTCATCATTACTGGCTGTCTCCAACCAAAAAGCAGAGCCCCCTCAAAATAATGGCCAAACAGAGTTTATGTCAGATGGGATTTGAGGAAAATTAGGTCAAGCTCAATGATTTGCTTGAGCCTCATAATTCTATACATAGTGATGTACAACCAATAATACAATGACAAGTGTCCTTACAGGATTATTTTAAAGTACCACTCTGATCCTATTTATAAGTCTACTTTGACCAAACTCACGTACCAAGAAAAGTTAGTTAACACAATGATTATGGGATAAATTTTCAATTTTGCCCTTATGATTGGGTACTTTTTAACTGTTTTCTCTCTCTCTATCTTCATAAGTGCACTTAATATGGATAAAATTTTCACAATCTCATTTATTATATGAAACTAGACTTATAAATATGACCAAATTTTTTGGTCAAACTGGACTTATAAATAGGACCAGTATTCTAGAATATAATACACTAAGGAATATACAAAGTATAATTTATTTCTAACTCCCTCTTTTACTTTGAACCTGCTTTTTCCTCTTACTTCTGATCAGGGTAAGTTCTTGCTGATGCCTTTTAATAGGAGCAACATTGACACCCGACTTATCTCTAAGAAAACAAAACCGAGAGTTGTGTAATGGTTTTGTAAGGCAATCAGCAATCTGAGACTTTGTAGGTACATATGACACCAGAATTTTAGATAAAACTTGATCCCTAACAAAGTGCACATCTATTTCAATGTGCTTTGTTCTAGCATGATGCACAGGGTTGGATGCAAGAGCAGCAACACTAGTGTTATCAACCCATATGGTAGGTAGCTGCTTTAATCTCAAATGCAACTCAGAAAGTAATGATCTAATCCAACTCAGTTTAGATAGAGTGTTAGATAAACAACGATATTCAGATTCACAGCTAGAGCGAGAAGTAATTGATTGCTTCTTAGATGACCAAGTCACTAGTGAGTTGCCTAGAAAAACACAATAGCCCCCAACAGAACGTCTATCATCTGGGCAAGATGCCCAATCGGCATCTGAATAAGCAAAAAGATCAAGGACACTCACTGGTTTCACATGAATACCATAACGGATAGTACCCCTAAGGTATCTTAATACTCTCTTCATTGCTTTCCAATGTTCAGTGGCTGGTTGGGACAAAAACTGGCTCAATTTATGAACACTGAAACTAATATCAGGCCTTGTGTTACACAAATATTGGAGAGCACCAACTACATTTCTATATTTAGTGAGGTTGGAGAGTAGTTCCCCTGAGTATGGATATAAAGATTTACTGGCAGCCATGGGGGTGGGACATGGTGAAGCATTATTCATGTTGAACCTATCAAATATTTCCCTTGAGTTAAGTATAGTCCTGTGCTATCTCTATGTGCTTCAATTCCAAGGAAATAATGAAGAGAGTCAAGATCCTTCAATGAGAAAATAGAATGAAGTTTGGCGGAAAAACATTTAAGACTATGAGAATTACTACCAGTCACAAGTATATCATCCACATATATCAAAATCATCAATATCTGAATCTTGTCAGAATAGACAAACAGAGAGATATCACTCCTTGAATTAGTAAATCCCCAAGCAAGAAGCACATTACAAAGTCTATCAAACTATGCCCTTGGAGCTTGTTTTAAACCATAAAGAGCTTTAGACAATTTGCATACAAAATCAAGTTTAGATGAGTCAACAAAACCTTCCGACTGTTTTATAAAGGTAGGTTCAGACAAGAAACCATTAAGAAAAGCATTATTTATATCACGTTGCTTAATTACAAGGTTGAAAGTGTCATAAAAGTCAATATCTTCACTTTGTTGAAACCCCTTAGCAACAAGTCTTGCTTTCCGCTTGGCTAGAGAACCATCAAGATTAAATTTGGATTTAAAAATCTACTTGTTATCAACAATGTTCTGTGTCTTGAGTCAAGGAACAAGAGTCCATGTAGCATTTCTTTTAAGAGCTGAAAACTCTTCTATCATGGCTTGCTTCCAAAGAGGTGAAGGCAAAGCTTGCCTTGCTGTTCGTGGTACAAAATCTGAGGCAATTGTTAAGCCAACATAAGGAAACTGACCCCAAGCTTGCTCGGGTTATCACTCAGTTTAGATCTGACTGGTTGGAGAAATTCCTAGAAGATGCCATTTCTGGCCTTTTGACTCTGATACCAAGATGGGATTTGAGGAAAATTAGGTCAAGCTCAATGATTTGCTTGAGCCTCATAATTTTATATATAGAGATGTACAACCAATAATACAATGACAAGTGTCCTTATAAGATTATTCTAAAGTATACAATAATATTCTAGAATATAATACACTAAGGAATATATAAAGTATAATTTATTTCTAACTATGTCAGAACAAGTTTACATCAAATAGACTTTTTAATAAAAACATATCCAAATATAAATCACATTGCACTAATTTAAATTTTACCCCAACTTTAATATTCAAAAATCAGTTGAAATAAAATTCACTTTGCAAACGATTCATCGAGACAAGTTCTAAATTTATTGTTATCATGGTGTACTATATTTATTGTTTCTTTCTCTTCATCTGCACAATATAAGTCCTGATATATATATTCAGGGCCATGTAAAAATAGTAACAGTTTTGTTGCTGAACTTATAAGTTCCCTTCAAAAAATTTGGATGCAGCAAAATGTGATCTTTTTGTAGGAGAATGGGTACGAAACCCATATGGTCCAGCGGACACTAATGAGAGCTGCCATGTGATTGAAGATCATCAAGATTGCATGAAGAATGGACGACCTGATTTGGATTACCAAAGTTCATTCCCCAGAAATTTATTATCTTATGAGGCATAAAACATGAGCTTTCGTCGGCGCTTCCATCTCTCACAACCGCGTGCAATCTATGCTTCACATTCTCTCGAAGGTACACTTGGTCCCTACTCATCTAAAACATTTCCTTCTTTGTTTTATATAGCTATTTGACTGAGTTAAATTCTAGTGTTTTTCGGTTTAATTATGGGTAGCTCTCCCCAAGACTTTTTCTTCATTAACACCGACAAAAAATTGAGATCTCGTGCTTAAATGGCTAAAGCCATTTCTGCTAATATCAACCCCTATTGGTCTAAAAGATTTATTTCTTGTGCCTAGTTTATGTATGCATTTGTACATTTTTCTGCCCTAGTCTTAGAAATTTCAGAGAAAACCTGTTTGAATCCACTATATGTTGTCCAGTCATGATGAGTATGAGGAATTAGATGATTGAGTTCAATTATTTTTTTTACTTACCCTGCTTAGCAGTAGAATCCAGCACAAGCTTAGATTCAGAAACAAAGTCAGTAGTTGACAATTTTACAGATTGTATTGTCTAAACACACTGATCATGGAGAATGATTATAACTATTCTTTTAAACTTGTTTGACATTACAGTTCTCATGTCTCATCAACTAACTTTCCCTGCATGCAACTCTGCAATTAATCTCTGTTGGTACTAGTTTCTTAACTCTTTAAATTTCAAACATGGAAGACAGATTGTATTGTCATGCTTTGCAAATTGCATTCTTTTATATGTTAAAAGCTACAAACCAGACCTTAAAGAATATTGAAATGATCATAATCATGAATGGACACCATGAACAAATGTATAATACTGTCGACACATGAGAATGAGAAATAGTCAGGGGAATCAGGAATAAAAGATTAGTTTGGGAATATACTGAGATGTAATCGGTGTCTAGTGAATGATATTACTACTTTCTTATTCTCATGACTCTTTCTACGTGCATCAACTATGGTGGTAGTGGCATCTGTAAAATGGTTTTCCCAACTATTTATTACCGTACTATGCTAACTTATGTTGATGCTACAAGGTTGAATTTCTTGTTACAAACTTTCATTCTTAATCAAGTACTTGATTCAAGCTCCGTAAGTGATTTTCTCGGACAGGGGGAACCAGCCGTCCAAGTCTACTACGACGAGGAATTCAAAAACAAAATATGGAAATTCCCTTCTCACAGCCTCACAATCTCAGTGATCTAGGCTTCATTTTTGTCAAAAGCATAGCTCTACCATGATGCCCTCGAGGGCAAATGGATCGATTGGCATGAAAGTTTTGATTATGTTGTGACTTTTGGTAGCAAGCGGTTTCTCAGAACTGCAGTATATCATAGGAATGGTGCAGTCACATGCTGCCAATATTATTCCAACAAGAGCTTTCTAAGAAGAACGCCCATGTTATGGCAATTCCACCTAGAAGGTAATGAGTTACTCCTATAGCACGTCCTGTACAATGCTCAAGGCTTTAGGCTGAGTAGCAGGAGCAACTTTTAATTTATTATAATCCCAAAAGATAGATTCAATGAGTTTTTGCCAATAAACATGACCGCTAAATAGAAACATTAAACTAAAAGCCCATACAAAATGGGCACCTAAGAAAAAAAAAGGCCACATGTAGATAAAAGAGCTCAGATTCGAGTATGCATATCGAAAAGCACTACAAGTAGTTTTCAATTTCATCATAAACTCGAACCGCAAATCTGTTCTGATCTTCAAGACCACCACACTTGATGACTATGAGAATGCAGAATGGTACAACGGAGGGTACTGTAATAGGACAATGCCCTTCTGTTGACAAGTATAATTTGAGAAGCAATTAGAGATAAAATATAGATGAAGATGAAGATTCTTGTATTATCATCAAAAGAGGAACATCCCCTTACAATGAGTAACCCATAAGGGTTAACTCTAAACCTAGAAGGAGACCAAGTTAACTCCTCTCTCTTGTGAGACTCCACATCCCACAAATATTGTGAGAGCTCCACACTCTACACTTTTGGTGAGGGCTCCACACCCAACACACTTCTATCTCAATAGTCAAGACCCTCTATTTATAGACTAGGCCTAACTACCTAACTCTAATCAACTATTCCCTTATATTCTAACACGCCCCCTCAAGTTGAACACTACTTAACAAAGTGCTCAACTTGAACAATACAAAAATAAGGGGATAAGGTGAATTACATTGACTAGTTTTACATCAACACAAATAATACAAAAATATCTTCAATTTAAACATTCTTCTCCATATCCAAACTTGCTGATTCCCTTTTGAACAGCTTCAATCCCTCTAAGCTAGCTTCTACAATCATTATCTCTCATGAATGACTTGTATCAGTAAGCTCATGAATAAGAACCAGTGATCGCAACTTGCACTTTGGCACACCCAACACTGAAAAGTATTACAGCATCTCAATTGGAATTAATTATCCGTGAACAAGCATGGATATGCTACCCACCAAACCTTTTTTTTTTTGGTAAGGTATCTTCACACGTCCAAATCTTCTGCCAATAATATCAGCTACACCATCTCCTCCCCCCATCATTGCCAAGGAGACTACCCCCACTGGGAATTTCGCCAAAAGTAAGAAAACACAACATCTAATTTTCTGGTCAGCACCCATATTCGCACAAAATCTTGAAAAATTCATTGTGATAAGGAAATAAAGTAGCTTTAATCAATCTTCAAGCAACCAAACCAAAGGGCAGTTGCATGGTTATAGGTTATCATATAGAGATGGAGTTAATGGAGCATGAACCAAAGGCATGCACTGCTTGTCCATGAACCATCCGTCCATGGCACTCTTCAGTCACCCCAAGTTGACTTGTTTCAGAATTTTCCTGTTTCAAATATTACTTTGAACTTCTGTAGATGACTGCCAATGCCAATGCTCACCAAAATATTGAGCATCTTCTCTGTATACTAAGTTCCAATGAAGTTGATAATTCTTAATGCCACCCCTCAAAGACAGTCCATCCTTAGGTTCTAGACGAGCAGCAACTTGGCTGTTCCGGTTAGGCGACTGGTCCAGTGACAACACGTCGAGCATCCAACGGCGACAATAGGCAAGATCAAAAAACACAGTACGGACCTCAGACGCAATGGCAACGCTCGAATTGGAACCAAATCGTGGCAAATCAAAATGCAACCACGGGGATCTTTCAAGAAACACAACTAGGACCAGATCAGCGAACAAAACTGGCCAGCTGCTTGAGTTCCTTAAGAGATAAGTTCTTCAAACAAAGAGGATCTTGCCCGATCAAAGAAGCCGTCAAGTTACAAATCAAAATCCACGACGAACACAAAGCACCGCGGGAACACAGACAGAGCACCGTCATTCGAGTAGGGTAGCGATGGCAAACACAGCATATGCGCAATCAGGAGTGAGTGTCGTCATTCTAGAAGACATCAACGGCGCACAAGGCAGCGTCTTCGGCGATTGAAAACAAAACCATGGAGTGATTTCACAATGTTTCTTGAAGATTTTCTCTGAATCTCAGTCTCCAACAATCGACTGATTTGCAGAAATAAAAGAATCAAGAAACAGGGATTTGGCTAGTCTTCCGATCAGAATCGCACGGAAGCCAATGGAGTTTGAAGCACGAAAGAGATGATGAATTCGTCGAACGATGTGATAAAGCAGTATGAACCAAGAATTTTGAGAAACTTTCACCAAAATCTCGGTTTGCTTGCTAATCTTCAGGGGCGAGAGCAAACTTGGCGGGCGACATGCGACTCATCTGCTTCTGAGCGTTGTACATTTTCGCAACCCAATCCAGTCAACAAAAATAATCAATTTGGAAATTTCGAACCGAAAATCACGAAGGCCCTATTATCGTTGGAAAATATTGAATCAATTGAATGTGGATCCACAAAGCAATTGAATGTGGATAAAACGATTCAAGAAACCAAGACAGGGGCGTCGATCAGAACTCGGAACCGGCGGAAGCACGGCAAATCATTCTCACCGAGAAGACGATTTGTGGCTAGCCATCGGGTCTTGGAGCTTGATACTGGTATGGGCTGAGAGTGCCATCGGGTCTTGGATCTTGAAAAATGATATGGGCTGAGGGTGATGGATCTTGAAAGATGGCCCAAAATCTTGAAAATTTGCCAATCCGATACACCCTAGGCTATGGCTCTGATACCATGTTGACAAGTATAATTTGAGAAGCAATTAGAGATAGAATATAGATGAAGATGAAGATTCTTGTATTATCATCAAAAGAGGAACATCCCTTTACAATGAGTAACCCATAAGGGTTAACTCTAAACCTAGAAGGAGACCAAGTTAACTCCTTCTCTCTTGTGAGACTCCACATCCCACACATATTGTGAGAGCTCCACACTCTACACTCTTTGGTGAGGGCTCCACACCCAACACACTTCTATCTCAATAGTCAAGACCCTCTATTTATAGATTAGGCCTAACTACCTAACTCTAATCAACTATTCCCTTATATTCTAACACCTTCAAATAGGGTCAAATAGGTCCAAGAGATCTGAACATTGTTCTCAGGAATATTGAGCTTAAAGACTTTCAGAAGGCTGAGGTTGCATCACTAGGATCTAACCATGGTGCTACAAGTTTGAATCTTTTGGACCTGACTAGGCTCTCTCTATTGAGATCAGACGGTCATCTGGGCCGCGTTGGTGCTTTCCAGGGCCTATTGATTAGTGGAATGATCTGATAATGCAAATAGTTTTAATCAAAGATGATCTCAAAGATTAGTTTTTTGTCATACCAACTCCAATTCTTAATATAAAATCTTGTTTATAACGTAATTTATACTATAAAATAATATCTTATATTAAGGATCTATCAGGTCTGTCTGTGAATTTCACAATTTGGAATACTTATTGATTACTTCTTTCCTGTATAAGAATTCAGATTGGAGCTATTAGAGCTACGCTCCTTGCTAGCGCCCTGCCAAAGGTGAAAGGGCCATTTTGTTCAAAGCAATATGATAAATGGTATCATGGTCAATTTTTTTCTTGAAACCGATCTGTCGTTAGAATTAGAGCAACTTTTTTCCATAGCATAAACTATCGGAGTAAACCCTCCTTACCAGCGCCATGCCAGAGGTGCTAGTGCCACTTCTTTTATAAACCATCTGATAAGTGGTATTAGCGCCACTTTTTCTGAAAATTGACTTATCATAGATATCAAAGCAACTTCTTTCTCAGAACCACCCCTCCTAACAAGCGCCCTGCAAAATGTGTAGGACCACTTTGTTCCAAAAGCCATCGAATCACTGGTATCAGGGCCACATTTTCCTTAAAACCACCCTATTGACCGGAATCATAGGAACTTCTTTCCATATTTCGATCACACGTTGTCAACATTTTCCAGGCGTATCCATGATAAAGACAATGGTGAAGAGCTAGACAGCCTCGCCAAACTCACACCAACGTAGGTATATACAAAATCTAATATAT
This sequence comes from Acacia acuminata, assembly GCA_019022655.1. NCBI lineage: Eukaryota > Viridiplantae > Streptophyta > Magnoliopsida > Fabales > Fabaceae > Acacia > Acacia acuminata. The sequence goes on along the minus strand of JAFJYI010000001.1, from coordinate 13,648,127 downwards.
ATTTTTCCTCTTGGTTTCTCGGTGATTCTGCTCCTCTGATAATTTATAAATCCTTGATGATTTAACAATGTGGAGAAAGTGAAGCATGGATTTGGCATGAAAATGACCAGAGCTGCTGCCTAATCCAAGTGCAGGAAACCATATGGAAAATGTCCATGGATATATATATTTTTTTTTCCATATCTGCATTAAAATGTTCGTGGATATTTTTTTTTCCCATGTTTGTGGAAACAATATGGTTTTTTTTTTTTTTTTTTTTTTTTTGCATTATCTGTATTTGAGATGATTGGGCATGCAATCATGCAGTTAGAAGAACAGAGATGTAAAATATGTAACTTTATCATTTTGATATTTGCCAAAATTGGGGAGCTTTATGAAGACGGAAAACAAGTGTGCTAGGTCTTGTAACTCTGATTTGATCTATTAAAATTTGTAAATATCATTTTGTACATTTTTTTTACCTCAAAAGAAAAGAATGAGTGAGATTCGGCCCATAGTTAAGCTCAATTCATTATTCTTCTTGATTATTTTACCCATGTTTTATATGTATAAATAAGGATGATATTAAAAAATCTTGATTAATTAACATCTCATTAAGTGGCTTATAATAAGGGCGATCTATCTCTAGTTAAAGGTGTCTTATATTAAAGGAGTACTATCTAAGAATTTATTTAACTTTAACATTTAATGCCATCGATATTATTGGAAACAAGTAACAAGTATACACTAAAATTTGAAACATGACATATATTTAGAGATGAAATGGGATATTGTTCATGCAGTTACTTCAAAGACCCAGTTTATAATTTCAGTTTATAGCAGCACATGGGATTGATTTGATAGTGTTGTTTTGAGTTCACGAGAAACAAAATAACAGAGCTATGCATGGTTTTACTCATTTATTCTTTGATCCCCTCTGCTCAGGCAATTGCGTCACCCACCTCTTGGCCTTTTTTCTTATTAAATTTTTTTTTTTATTTTTTGGAGCAATTAAGTTAATAACAAATGCTATATATAGTAATCTGTTAGTGATCTTATTTGTTGTGGTCGTGGATATGAGATTCCATCATTACGTCCTATTTATTTATTGATGTATGATATAAAAATACTTTAACATATCCCACAATCTTATTAATGAGAGTAGTGAAAAATCACTCGAGCACATCGTTTAGTTAGTTAAGGAGAAAAGTGAAAAACTGAGGGGAAAAAGATCAAAACTTTTTTTTCGCCTCTAATTTCTGCATTTCTTCCTGGCCTTTTCTATGATTTTCTGGATCAGATGATGAAGGGAATGAGGTCAGATTTGAATCCATTTGGGGTTCATAAACAGAATAATCACGTGTTAGTTAAGTTGGTTGTTTCGATTCTTCTTGTGGGTCTCGCTTTTCGTCTTCTCCTTTCTGATTCCATCTCATTATCATCGTCATCATCTTCATCACTGGTTCTCTCCAACCACAAAGCAGAGTCCCCTGAAAATAATGGCCAAACAGCTGATAATGGTAACAAAATTTTAAGAATTGTTTGTTGATGGGTTTTTCATAGAAGACATGAATATAGGAAATGAGATTGAAAGCCTAAAAAATAAATCCCATCTTTAATTTCTTCCTGTTCTCTTATTTGGGATTTTGGAAACTGATTTTCTTTTCTGCATTGGATTGCCAAATATGCATGAGGATGGAAATCAAATTAATGCGTCTTATTTATTAGTTTTACTGCATCTCCTTTGGGGGTAATCTACTGATAATAATCATTTAATACCAAAACAAGTTTATATCAAATTCGTTTTTTTATAAAAACATATTCACACATAAATCACATTTCTCTACTCGAATTTTTGCCACAGCTTCATTTAGTAAAAGTTAGTTAAAATAGAAGTCATTTTTGCAACCGTAGACAAACTTTAAAGTTCCTAGCATTTATTGGTATCATGGTACTAACTTTCTTGTTTCTTATTCTTCTTCTGCACAATACAAATCCTGAGATATATTCAAAGCAATGTGAAATAGTAACTTTTTGTTGTTGCTGAACTTATAAATTCCCTTTGAAAATTTTGAATGCAGAAAAATGTGATCTTTTTGTGGGAGAATGGGTACCAAACCCATATGGTTCAGCGTATACCAATGAGAGCTGCCATGTAATTGAAGATCATCAAAATTGCATGAAGAATGGACGACCTGATTTGGATTATCTCTACTGGCGTTGGAGGCCTCATGATTGTGAATTACCAAAGTTCAATCCTCAGAAATTTCTTAATCTCATGAGGAATAAATCATGGGCCTTCATTGGAGATTCCATCTCTCGCAACCATGTCCAATCTATGCTTTGCATTCTCTCAAAGGTGCACTTAGTCCATAATCTCTTATAACATTTTCTGCTTTTTTTTTTTTTTATATGGTTATCTGATTGGGTCAGATTCAAATATTGTCAGACCCAATTGAGAGTTGTCTCTCCCAAATACATTATTTTTGCACTCACATAAACTCAAACTTGAGATCTTGTGTTCAAGCAACTAAAGCCTCTTCCATTATGACTATCGCCTGTTGGTCTAAAAGATTTCCTTCTTGTGTCTAATTATGTATGCACTTGTAAATTTTTCCCCATGTCATAGAAATTTCAGAGAAAACCTGTTTGAATCCACTATATGTTGTCCAGTCATGATGTGTATGAGTAATTAGATGATCAGTTCAAGTTTTTCACTTGCCCTGTTTAGCAATACAATCCAGCACAAGCTTAGATTCAGAAACAAAGTCAATAGTTGACATTTTTACAGATTGCATAATCTAAACACACTGATCATGGAGAATGATTATGGGCTGTTCTTTTAAACTTGTTTTTACAATACAGTTCTCATGTCTCACCAACTAAGTTTCTCTGCAATTAATCTTTGTAGGTATTAGTATATTCCAACTCTTAAATCCCAAATGTGGAAGACAGATTGTACTTTCATGGCTTGCAAATTGAATTCTTTATGTACTAATCTGTTAAATACTACAAACCAGACCTCAAGGAATATGAAAATAATCCTAATTATGAATGAACAGCATGAACAAATGTATTAACACTATACTATGCTAACTTACGTTGAATTGCTCCTTAGACACTTTCATTCTTAATCAAGTACTTGATTCAAGCATAGTCATCAGTGATGTTCTCCGGCAGGTGGAACCGGCTGTCCAAGTCTACCACGACGAGGAATTCAAAAACAGAATATGGAAATTCCCTGCTCACAACCTCACAGTCTCAGTGATCTGGGCTCCATTTCTAGTCAAAGCAGATACATTTGAGGACACTAATGGAATTTCCTCAGCTGAAGCACAGCTCTACCTCGACGTCCTTGAGAGCAAATGGATCGATCGGTATGAAAGCTTTGATTATGTTGTAACATCTGGTGGCAAGTGGTTTCTCAGGACTGCAGTGTACCATGAAAATGGTGCAGTCACAGGCTGCCATTATTGTGCCAACAAGAGCTTAAAAGAGCTCGGATTCGAGTATGCATACCGAAAAGCACTACAAGTCGCTTTTGATTTCATCTTAAACTCAAACCACAAACCTATTGTAATTTTCAGAACCACCACACCAGATCACTTTGAGAATGCAGAATGGTACAATGGAGGGTATTGTAATAGGACAATGCCTTTCAAAGAGGGTCAAATAGGTCTGAGAGATATGGACATTATTCTGAGGAATATTGAGCTTAAAGAGTTTCAAAGGCTGAGGCTGAGGCTGAGGCTGCATCACTAGGATCAAACCATGGTGCAACAAGTTTGAATCTTTTGGACCTGACAGGGCTCTCCCTTTTGAGACCAGATGGTCATCCGGGGCCATACCGGCATTTTCAGCCGTTTGCTGAGGACAGAAACGCACAAGTTCAAAATGATTGTTTGCATTGGTGCTTGCCAGGGCCAATTGATTCATGGAATGATCTGGTAGTGCAAATAGTTGTCAATAGAAGATGATATCAGAAATTAGTTTTTTCAGGTACTAACTTACTTCGATTCTTAATATAAAATCTCATTAATAATGCAACTTACACCAAAAACTGAGATCTGATATTAAGGATCTGTTAGGTGTGTCTGTGAATTTTAAAGTTTGAAACGCTCCTTTCTTGTACAAGAATTCAGCTTGGAAGTTTTATAGCCAATGCTAATAGGTAAGAAGAAGATATATTGTAACTCTCTGCATTTTATTGAGTTGCACTGCGCGGTTCTTAATATAAGATTTGTACAAAATAACAAGATCTTTCACTGCTTACCGAAGGTAGCATATTGTGATCAAAGTCAAAACTTACCATTTACATATTTGTTTACATAACAACACAAGAGATAACTCTACACCACAGTTTCAAGGTTTTGAGGTGAGATGAAGAGGATATATTTTGTGAATTCTTTTATCTTTGTATCTTACTAGTTTCATTTTCTCGGTTTGGTTATTTTCTTGCTTGTTTACTTTCATTCAAATTTTTATTTTAACTCTCATGCTTAATTATTTCTTCTTGTCTTTGCACAAATATTTGTGTCTATTGATCAGATTAGACACTTATCATATAACCCGAATCTACAAGATTTTCCCAGTAAGATCGAGACTTCAAGGGAAAAAAAACAAAACATCAAGTCACAAAGATCCAAAATAACAGTGAAAAAACGTCCCACGTCAATATTAGTTTATCATTATAAACACTACTGCTCATTCTAACTGTGTTTTATATGAATTTTGTGGGAGCTTGTTTAGAATTGATGATTGTAACTTTTAAAAACAATTTTTTAATTGTTATTCATTGTAAACGAGATACGTATATAAAAAAAATTTATCCCAACTTGTATAACCGCTCTAAACAAGCACTCACATGGTATGGGATTTTGGGGGCAACAAAAATAAATCAAGCATTCATCATAATAACTTGTAATTAAATTGTTTCCAAGAGAAGATAATCTCGTGATAGCTCTTAATAAAAAATTATTTTTGAAGAAATTTAAAAATAAATAAAATCAACTGCCAGACTTAAATTTATTTTTATATTAAATTAACTAAAAACTTGGCATTATGAATTTAAATGGAACCTTATACATACACTAAACATAACTGACCTTGGTCATGTACCAAGTAGTACAATCATATTAAATTAATTTAATTTCACAAGTGTTTGTGTCTTTTCCATGAGATTTCTGAGTCATCAAGTCCAATTTGTTTTGGGCTTTTGACCATATGGTAAGTGCATGGATCCGGCACGCCATGTTTGTATATTATTTTAGGAGCCGTCTAATCAATTTTAAACAATTTATGTCTTTTTTAAAAAAAATTAAATTTTACTTTGAATTATAAATAAACAGATCACTATTAATAATAATGGTTTTTAAAACTATCAACTTAATACTGAAATCACGATCGAAATAAACAGATGTAAAAAATGAAGAATAAGATTTGAATTGTCCTTGCTGGCAAAAAAACAAAGAATTGTCCACGTATAATTTAGAATGGCATCGAGTATAAATCCGAATCAAATCCCACACGCATGGGAGATAGAAGTTTGAAAAATATATGAAAATTTCAAGATGTAATAAAACTCTGTAAAATAATAATAGAAGTCACCAAATTTGAACATTCCAGTTCCATAGAACAGCCATATATACTTGCATGCAGGCACTATTAAGTGAATGCAATCGAAATTTAATTTTGATTTAGATAGAGGTAGGTGGCAATATATCACTATTTAATGAATTTTCGTAGTCTGTTATTGTTTTGTTGGCCTTTGGCCTTTGTGAGATAATAATGCACACACATGTTGATTTGAATTTTATTTAGAAATATATTGAGTAAAGTCTAAACCTTGTTTTTCATTTTTTTTAAAGTCATACTATTTTTATATTGTATTTGAGTTAAATTTTCATCAACAATATGTTAGTTGAAGTGGTAAGAAGTCTTATTTAATGAAGAGGAGAACACAAATTTAAATATGTGAAAATCGTACTTATTTGAAAATGTGAAAACACTTTACCCTATAAACCTCAAGGAAGAAATCCTTAATCAAATAAAAAAAAAAAAAAAGGCCTTATTCATGAGTTAACCTAATTTTTGAAAATGCACACAAAATAAAAAAAACAAAGGCGTATTTCATGATAATATAAATAAGTCAACTTTTAATATATCTATTGATTCGATACAATTACGTAGACAATGTAAAAAGGTATCAAAATCAGCTACAAAATGGTATAATTCCTCCTGGACATAATATATGACATTTTTAGAAGGAATACATGATTCAAAATATAAGTCACTTCTAGTTTGATTAATGCTCTTTTTTCATATTTTTCTCTTGTGATTAATACTCACTTTCCAACTTTGCTTCCTCATTATATTTCCTCTTTCTCTAAAATAACATTCACAATGCAATTAAACACATTTCTCAACAAGGATAAAAGTGAAAAAAAAAATAGATTTTATGACATATTAAATGACTTAACTGTCATTTCATTTTTTTGATATGATTTAAATGCTCTGTATTATGCACTGAAAGGAGTAATGAAATTAGAAGAGGGAGAGGTGGTTCATCGTTCTCTCTTTTTTCGCCGGACGATAATAATGTTGTCTTCTACTGTATATTTGTATGTATGTATCGAATATGGCTAATAACGTTAATTAATAGAGATTGTAATAAATGGGCATTACTGATCATGGTGGACACTTAATTAAGGGGGTAAAATAATTTTGTCGTTAATCAATTAGACAGTGACACTATATCTACTCCATCGATTAATATAATGCCATCTTAATTTTACCCTTTGTCGTCACTTTGAAATAATATCCTATAATAACATTGTTGTCATATTCGTGGATTGACTCTTCGAGTTTATTATTTTTATATTTCTACCTTACAAAATTAAATTAAATCATAGGTAAACTCATACTAATTATAAATTTGGTTAAAATTTTGAGTTTATACACCTGAATTTATCATTTCTATATTTCTAACTTACAAAACTATTTTAACTTAATCTTAAATTAGTGTTGAATTTTTCAATTTGACAATGCTTAGTGGCTTTGTACATGAATTTTTGTAGAAATTTCTTTGCAAATAATATATTATTTTGACCAAAAAAAAAAAAAGTATAATATATTATGAATGTTGATGGATTTAATTTCAATTATTTGGATTTAAAATATATTTAAATCAATTTTTTTGTCATTTTTTATGTTTTAATTATTTAATTTTAAAGTATTAATACATATTTAATGATAAAAATAAAACTTTTAGAAGTTTACAATATACGTTTACATTACCATCACAAGTTTATCTAAGCTTATGATTTTGAGAACCTCACATAATAATTTCATTGCGTGTCTTTGCCTTCCACTTAAAGCTTATTTGGTATGAGGGGATGGAAGGGAAAGTCAGCGGAGGGAGAATTTTTCTAAGTTGTATATAAAAAAAAAAAATTATAGAAGTGGTGTTAAAAGTTTTTAATTAATTTTCTTACTCTTTTATTTTACATATTCTCTTTATTAAAATTTTGTAACCCTACTTCTCCAAAATTTTAAATTCAACTAAAAAAAAAAAAAAAAAAAAAAAATTCCTCCCCTCCCTTCCCCTTCAAATCCCTCAAATCAAACAGAATGTCTCACCCAAGTACTCAGATCTTATAATTTTAACGTGTAGAGATAAGAATGTCTCAATAAAATAAGGATATTATGAAAACTGAACAATTAATTTATATTTGAGACTATAAATAAATTGGATCTTAATTATAATCATGATCAAGACAAAATTTTTAAATAAACCTTATATTTTGGACAAGATGAAATACCATTCATATAAGTTTGTATTTTGATTGCGCTTTGTTTGCATCATTCTTTCATCATACAGTGTGTAAGTAAAATTATATATTACGTAGACTGATGATGAATAAATAATAGTATATGCAAGTATGCAACTATACATCATCTAAAGTGGACAAGTTCCCATTTGTTATGTTATTACTTTAAATATATAATTATTTTATATTGTGGTAGCATATAAAAATGATTGGTCAGACTAGGGTTAAAGATTTTAGATTTTGAAATTATAGATATGTGTCTGTGAGAGAGATAAATCATCTACAAGAGAAAAGATAAACAATCTATATATGAACAACTTGGACTATGAGCGTTTGGTATGACACATGTTTATATCTACTTTTCAAAAAAGTTTGTGTGGGTTTAATGATTGATGGATTGGGTAAATTTAACAGCCACAAAAAACACAGTCAGTTCAGATCAATTGCAAGAAAAAGGTAATAAATACGTACATATACTGTATATTGTGTGTGTGTGTGTGTAGACCCACACACAAAAGAGAGACATATGGGATAGTGGATGTGGGGTTGTAAAATGAAAAGGATATATCCTAAGGTAAGGCTTTGAAGATTCTTAGCTATCTTGTTTTGAACAATGAACAGTGTGAATAATTATCAAAGGACTATTATTTTGAAACACATACACACACATCTTGCTTTACACCAATCGAGGGATGAACAAGAAAAAGTAATAATATTTATCCTCAATTCTTTTAATTATCACAATTTTATTTTCATCCTTATCATCACCTATCATTCTTCCCCCACTTTAGGGTGTGAATTATTAGATGCTTTTGTTTACAACAAAATCATTCTCACATTTGTTCTTGATTTTAAATATAAAATTGTTTTTAATATAGGAAAATTCCCCACATGGTCAAAATAACAAAAAATTCTCAAAAAAATGCCCAAAAAAAGTCACGTGTCAAAAAGGAACCCTAGTATCTTTTTCTGGTATTATTTTATAAACGTTAACAACTATATCAGCGCAACATTAACAACTAAATCAATATATATTAACAACAATATCCTGACAACTAAATCGATACATGTTATGACGTTTTTTGAAATAATATCGGAAAAGACCTTAGATCTTTTCTGACATTTAACTTTTATTTGGGTATGTTTTGACAATATTTTAGTAACTTGGGCTTGAGGGGGATTTTCTATTTTTATAATTATCAATATTTTCTTTAATTTTATCTATTAATACTCCCTCAACAATAATTAAAGAAGAAAGAGAATGAAAGAATTAAGGAAATTAACTCAAGCGTTTTAAAAATCACTTATCATATTGACTAACTTAACCAATTTGTTTAATATAATCAAATTAAGTAAATAAGTCTTATATTAAATACGAAGGAGGAGGGAGTACTACCAATCCACCATTGGGAGCATTTCATCATATGTCACACTAGGTAAAGTAAAATTATTAAAAAAAAAAACTGAAACAACAAAATAATTACATAGGAAACTAGTTTTTTTTTATTATTATTATTAAAAATAACACCAATATCTACCTACAAGCCTTAATTCTAGTGGGATAAGATTTAACTGTCTAAACACGTGGTCTTAAGTTTGTCTGGTAGCTACATAAAAAATTAAAACCAATATCTTTAAATATAATAAAAAGTTGGCAGGGGAATGTAATATTATGAATAATACTACTACTTGAAATTAGGGCCTGTCTTTGAAAGGTCAACTCCTAATGGGACTTGAGATAAGAAAAATATCTATTTTTTAAAGCTCGGTCTAGGAGCATTAGGGTTAAAGCTAGCCTTATAAGGTCCGGAAGTTACTATTTCAAATTTTAACTATTTTTCCTCTTTTTTTATTAAAAAATTAGTAAATTATAACAATTAAAATTCTAATTTATCAAATAAATGTTATCAATATTAATATCCAAACAATACGAATCATCCAACAAATAAATATATTCACTAATTCGTAATCAAAAGCGTTATTGTCCATAAATAACTCATATAAAACCTAAGAAGTATACCTAGGTTTTAAATTTAAATTATAATATAATACTCCTATAACAAGATTTACCCTATGACTTGTGATGAGAAGGTTTCCAATATAAGGAGTAAGTTGACTTTCATTTGTAATGAATATTCGAATGGAGACATTTCTTCCAACTTCTTATTAAATTAAAAAAACAATTAGCGGGGCCTAATAAATCGGCCCTATAAGCGCCAATTTCATTTAACTCCTCTAATTTTTAAACCCGACCTTCAAAAGGGTCGGCCTAAACGGACCGATTCAACGACTCAACCCGATTTCCCAAAATTCTACTGCTTCTAAATATAAATCTAGTTGATTTTCTTAGAAATATTAAGAAAGATAATTAAAATGCTTTAAAGTAATTATATTTATCATTTTTTCTCCAAATTATTTTTCTTAACTTATAAATTGGTATGTAATATAATAATACACAACATATGATATGATCAAGAAAACTTATTTATCATTTTTAATCTATCTCTCCAAAAAATTGGGGGATTACTAATAATGAGAGTGGCAAAAAAAAGGGAAAGAAAAAAAGAAAGAAAAGAGAAGTAATGATGGGAAGAATCTAATGACAGGATGAAAGTTTGAGAAAGCGTAGGAATGAGGAATTAGGATGAGAGCAAAGAGAGAAGACCTCAACACTGCTTGATGTCGTGGTAGGTTGCAGAATTATTGCAGAAAAGGAGGAAGGTTGGAGTTTTTTCCCCATGACATAAGCCACACGTTCCAATAACGTCATCACCCATAGATTAATTAATAATTAAATTATGTCACTGTCCACCTCTATTTGTAGCTTCTAGATACATACATTCTCAAATTATTGAAATATCCTCTCTCTATCTCTCTCTCTCTCTCTCTCTCTCCATCTCTCTCAACATGACACATTCATATGTTTCCAAGCATCTTTTCCAACCCAATATCTTCAAACCCATTTGTATACCTTCTCTCTCTCTCAACCACCATCATCTATTACTCCTTTTAGTTTCATCATCAATATGTCACGCACCACACTTCGAACCTTAACTTTATTCTGCTATTCCTAATTTATATTTACTTTACTTTATTATCAATGCTGTTATGGTACCGTATGACTAACTCACTACCCAAAAAAAAAAAAAAGTGAATTGGCGTTGAAATTTAGTTACGGAATTTGGTGTTTTCGTCGACAGATTTTAATGACAAAATCAGATAATTTCGTGATAAAATAAACTGTTACCAATTGATCAACCATGAAATTCGGTCACTAAATTAATTTAGCAATAGAATTCCGTCACTAATTCATTATTTTTCAGGTTTATAGCTTATAGCTCATGCCTTATCAAGGAAGAACCCATAACCATTGTTGTCAAACTCACGAGTTGATTCTCCGAGTTTACTGCTTTTTACGCTTCTAACTTATAAAAACGAAGTCGAATCAGTGATAAACTCGTCTTAGTTGTAAACTTCGGTTAAACTCACGAGTTTACCGCTTTTACGTTTCTAACTTACAAAACCGTGTTAATTTACTTTTAAACTTGTGTTAACTTTTTTATTTGATTATCTTTCTCACGCGCTTTATATAGAAATTTCATTATTAAATATGATAAATGATGAATGTTGATGGATATAATTTCAATTATTTGGATTTAAAATATATTTAAATCAAATTGTTGTCATTTTTATATTTTAATTATTTAATTTTATACTAGTAATACCTATTTAATAACAAAAGTAAACTCTTACGAGTTTACGATTCGAGTTCACAATACGAGTTTACGTCATCACAATGAGTTCTTAAACTCGTGAGTTTAACAACCTCCCATAACATTATCGTTATCAAACTCACGGATTGATTCTTTGAATTTATTATTTTTATGATTCCAACTTACAAAATCATAATAACTTATTCTTAAATTCAGCTCGTGTTAAGTGTAAACTCAATTGAACATGCGAATTAAGACACTGAGTTTATTTTTTTACCATACACCTCATCACTATTAAACTTGTGTTAGTTTTTAGTATTTGATTATATTCATTGACTTTATATATAATTCTTATATAGATGTCTTTATTCGGTACGATAAATCATGAATGTTGGTAGATTTAATTTTAATTATTTATATTTAAATCAAATTATTATCTTCTTTTTTATATTCTTATTACTTAATTACATACTTTTGACACCCATTTGTTTATAAAAGTAACCTTATAGGAATTTACTATTCAAAAAGCAAACTTTAACGAATTTACTATTTGACTTGGCGATCGAGCACACGTTCTTGGAACGACTTTACCTGTTCTTGTAGTGAGTTTACCAAAACCCCTTGAGTCTTGTAACCTTCAATAACATAGTAATATTAATAATGCGAAAAATGCATTCCCTAAAATACATGCACACACATGTGGACCAATCATTCAAAAGCCAATCGGCCACCACAAGACTCTCTTATATAAATACCTCTCCTCTTTCTTCATTCCTGCACACAATTGTCTTCTTCAATACCAGAAGATCATCTCATAGCTAATTACTAGCATCTTATTTTCCTCGTATAGCTCATATAGCTTCCATGGAACACTCTCAATCTCTTACAACAAAGCAGCCTAATTCCAAGCCACCAACGGTGGTCATGATTCCTAGCCCAGGTATGGGCCATCTCATTCCCATGATCGAGTTTGCTAAACGACTCGTCGTTCACCACCTCGCCGTAGCCTTCGTCATCCCCACCGACGGCCCTCCGTCTAAGCCCCAGAAAGCCGTCTTCCACGGCCTTCCACCGTCCATCTCCCACACCTTCCTTCCTCCGATTTCCCTCTCCGACCTCCCGGAAGGCGCCAAGATCGAAACGATCATCTCCCTCACCGTCGTCCGCTCCCTCTCTTCTCTCCGCGACGCCTTCCGCTCGCTGTCCGCAACTCATCGCCTCACTGCCGCTGTTGTTGACCTCTTCGGCACCGACGCCTTCGAAGTCGCTGGAGAATTCGGCGCCTCTCCTTTCATCTTCTTCCCGTCTACCGCCATGGCCCTGTCCTTGATCTTCTACCTTCCTGAATTAGACAAAGCGGTTCAATGTGAGTATAGGGAGCTTGATGAGCCGGTGAGAATCCCCGGGTGCATCCCGGTTCACGGAAGAGATCTCCTGGACCCGGTTCAGGACCGGAAAAACGACGCCTACAAATGGCTCCTCCACCACAGCAAAAGGTACCACCTGGCCGAGGGAATCATAGAAAACAGCTTCACGGAGCTTGAACCGGGGGCCATAAAGACATTCCAAAAGACCGAACCCGGTTCACATATGCCTCCAGTTTTCCCGGTCGGACCGCTGGTGAACATGGAGAGTGCTAACAGTGAAACCAACAGGTCCGAGTGTCTGAAGTGGCTAGACGACCAGCCACAAGGCAGCGTCCTATTCGTCTCCTTCGGCAGCGGTGGGACCCTCTCGACGGCCCAAATGAACGAGCTGGCTCTTGGGCTAGAAATGAGCGAGCAAAGGTTCTTATGGGTGGTAAGGAGCCCCAACGACGGAATCACAAACGCGAATTACTTCAACGCGGAGAGCCAAACAGACCCTTATGGCTTCCTGCCGAAAGGGTTCGCTGGAAGGACCAAAGGCCGCGGCTTCCTCGTGCCGTCGTGGGCCCCACAGGCTCAAGTGCTGAGACACGGTTCAACCGGTGGGTTCTTGAGCCATTGTGGGTGGAACTCCTTGTTGGAGAGCGTGGTGAACGGCGTGCCGCTGGTGGCTTGGCCGCTGTTCGCCGAGCAGAGGATGAACGCGGTGATAGTGACGGAGGACGTGAAGGTGGCGGTGAGGCCCACGGCAAGTGAGGGTGGGTTGGTGGAGAGGCACGAGATAGCGAAAGTGGTGAAGGACTTGATGGAAGGGGAAGAAGGAAAGAAGCTTCGTTACAGAATGAAGGATCTAAAGGAAGCTGCAGAAAAGGCTCTTTCTGAGAATGGAAGCTCCACTAAGCACATAGCAGACTTAGCCACCATGTGGAAGAACAAATAATTTAGTGTAAAATAATTACCCATACTAGTTCTCTTTTTTTACTTAAGCTCAAAGGCAAACAGCCCCTAGCAATCCTTTTTTTAGCAACTTTTAATTAATTACTTACATCCTAGTGTGGTTTTAATTTCTACTATATCAATACATGATCATTTTGTGTATATTAATTTCCTTGTTGGAGAAGTAGATTTTTGTGTTTACATGTCCGATTATCGAAGTAGATGAGAAGACATAGTTAAGGTGCAATTTTCCTTTAGAAAATATCCACTTAAGAATATTCGGTATCTGAAAGTTTTTTAGGAGTAATTGTGCCTTGAAAGTAACCAAAACTGATTTTGCCCTTATCTTTAAAAATGTTAATGGTAAATGTTGGTTTTTTAACGATGAAAGCAAATTTACTCTTTTTTATATTTTTAAAGTAAAATTACTCCTTAAAAAACTTTATGGTATTCAACGCTCATAAGTAGTTATTTCTCAGATAAAATTATACATCAGCCACACACACACATATATAAAATGAGTGGTGAGGTGTGGAATGTTGTTTTATATGGTGGGATGGGGAAGAGGAGGTCCAAAAGAGTGGAGGAGGGTGTGGACCCTAAAGAAGGGAAAATGGTAGAGACACAATAAAAAGGTGATGGGAACTTTGATCTTTTGGATGGCTGGCTTTGGACATTAGCATGACCCCATTTATAACATGTCCCTCAAATAATTCAAGTATACGAAACATGGGATCATTAATCTCAACCACTTTTGCTTTGTTTCTTCTTCCAAGAATGCTCATTAATTAACCTAACTTCCATCATTTACTTGCTGCAAGAAAACTCACATGCATGGGAGGATAAATATATCATTCGTTAATTGTTATGTTGATTTTGTCTAATTGTATAATAAATAGGGATAAAATTGAAAAAATGTTAAATTTTAAGGTAAGTGTTAATTAGGTTTAATGTTTTTCTTGATTGTGTGAAACGCACTAAAAATAACTTAGGGTTAAGGTGCAGATTGGCCAATAAACTATTAGGTTAGGAGCAGCCAGGACCAAAAACAATTGAAAAGACCATAAGTACCAAAAAACAATTAAAAAGTGACAATTCCGTTACAGCTAAACTAACGGCGTTGAGAAGAAAGGTGTGATATACACACGTGTCAATGGGAAAAAAGGAAAGAGAAGCAAGCTAGCTCTGAGTTGGTCAAAGCATCCTCCATACCTCTCCCTTTGCCTCTCTCCTTCCTCACCACCGACTTCTTACCTTCATCACCGTTAGTGAGATTCTCCTATCACCACACTATCACCACCTCCCTTCCTTCACCTTCTCAGTGTCGCCAAAGAGCTTTGCTGCAATAGTGGAATACGTGATCGAGGAGGTAAAGGTGAAAGCGATTTGAAAACGAGGGTTTAGCTTCTATGGGACATCTTCGTCATCGTCAACGGGAGTGAGGGAAAATACTGTGATTATGGAAGATAAAGAACAAACAAAGCTAGTGGTGGAGAGAGTGATTGTCTATCAGCGTGGTTGATGGAGAAGTTGCTGAAACTGTGATTTTCCATAGTGAGTGCCAAAATTACAGGTTCTAGTTCAAACCTTTGAGAAGGTTTCATATTCCATTCAACATCACCTTTCTAGTATCCTCATCTGTGAAAGATGATTCTTTTGTTTATCCCGAAGATATCCTCCGTAAGTCCCGCCGTTCTCGTTGCCTTGCAACTATAAATTCCAAAATTTTTGCTTTTGGCTTTGTCATAGAGAGCTTGATTTTGTGTTTGCATTTTTTGGTTTTGAATTAAAGTAAATTATGGTTGTTGTATTTACAGTTGCCAACAATGCTATGCTTTTATGTGACGAAGTTGAAGTTGGAATTTGTGTGTTTTGCTTTTGATGTTAGAAATTTTTGTCTTTCCTGTTTATGGCTCATCATCGGCATGTTTTGATTTTGTGTTCGCATCCCTATTCATATTTTTTTCTTGAAATGGATATGCCCATATGGCACTATATTAGTTAGAAAGCATTCATGGCCATAAAATATTCTCTGCTTCACCACTCCGTTTTTCTATGGACAAAGACATACCCTTCTCTTCTTTCCCTTTCTTCCTGACTCTCTCTCTCTCTCTCTCTCTCTTGCTTGTCTCACGCTTATCTAATTTTGGCATTTAGATATTGTGGTTCACAGTTTGAGGCATCAGCCTCTGTGAACTCCAGATTATTTTTCTTGTTATTAAAAGATGTGTTGTGTATTTTATTTGTTGTGTTTAGCAGTAAGAGATTAAGTAGTTAAACAAGAATATGCAAATTTGGGTTGATTATTTGTTTTGGAGTGGCTGTGTTCTCTTCCCTCTCGTCTTTGAAGCTCTTGGCCACGCAGTTCGAGATTCAGGTTCTCAGTCTCCTTTGTCGGGGCTCAATGATAAAAGAGTAGGAGAGCATTTTCGACGATGTGTGGAGGGAAGCAAAGGACTCACATTCTTATCTTTCAATCCTCTCACCAGACACGTATTGGACATCTTCAATTGACACCCAACACCATTAGTTTAGTTGTAATGGAATTGTGATAATTGGCACTTTTTAATTGTTTGTTGGCAATATAATTATGGTCGTCCTTTCAATTATTTTTTGTGCTGGGTGCTCCTGGCCTAATAGTTTATTGGCCAATCTGCACCTTAACCCAATAACTTATAAGCAAGATCTAATTTTAAAGGGTTAAGGTGCAGATTTATGAACGAACTATTACCCGATGAGCATCTAGCACAAAGAACAATTGAGGTACCAAAATTATCAATCAACAATTAAAAAGTGAAAAAAAAAACACAATTAAGATACAAATTGGCCAACGAACTATTACCCCGTTACTGTTACCCTGTCACTGTCTTGATGTCTTCGTCTTCCATTGATTGTCACAGTGTCGGCGACGTCGGCATCTCCAAAGCTTCCATTGTTGCTAGGTGTTCCACTCACCCTCTTGAACTCATCAAAGTCCGTATGTAGCTTCAGGGTGGGAATCACGCACCGAAACCAAATCCAGCAATTCATAGCTTTCGACCAGCGCATGCCTTGCACTTTGGCTCCATCCCTCCAATGCCACAAGCAGCAACCACCGCTGCCACAGTGCCTACTCGCATGGGTCCCATCTCTGTTGGTGTTTGCCTTATCCAACAAGAAGGCTTAACTGCTCTTTTCTCCAACGTTTCTGCCACCGTCTCATGCCAGTGCCTCATATTTTATCATAATTGTGATAGTTGTTTTTTTTAATAGTTATTTGGTACTTTTTTCACTTTTTAATTGTTTATTGGTAATTTTGGTACCCTCAATTGTTTTTTGTGCCAGATGCTCCTCGGATAATAGTTCATTGACAAATCTGCACTTTAACCCAATTTTAAAATTCACTATGTCAAGAAAGTAGTTAAAGTTTAGTTGGTGTTTAAATTTTTGTTGCTTATTTTTAATTACTCCATCCGTTCATTTTTATAAGCATTTTTTTTTATTGTGTAAAACAAACTAACGGTTAATTAAATGTGTAAAAAATGTCATATTTCTTCCAAATATATTCTTATTTATGAAAAGTGCATAGGAGAGATAATGAATATAAAATGAGAGAGAATGAATATAAAATATGAGAGGGAATGGATAATAAATGATTTAGTGAGAGAGAATTAGTGGTGAGTGATGACTAATTAATATAAGGATATATATTTATTAGGGGTAAAAAGGAAAAAGCAGTTTAAATTTTGAAACACAAGAAAAAAATTGTTTATATTAAAGATCATTCCTAAAGAAAAAGAAAGTTACTTATGAAAAAGATCAAAAGGTGTATGTTACGAGAAATAATTGTATGAATATGGTTTGTCAAGTCATTTATAGTCTAATCGGTTAAAATACAACAATCCAGCTAACATTAATTTTAGATGGCAGCTCATGTATTTAATATTTTTATTTATCTTAAAAAAATGAATCCGTAAGTTTACAAGTAATGAAACAATACATCTTGTAAAATCTTTTAATTTTATTAATATGTTAGTTAATATTTAGGATGTGTCAAATCAAATCATATGTGACAAATCATGTTTATATAAGAATTTCTTGTATGTTACTATCAACTAAAGTACTGATTTTTTTTCATCAGTTTTTTTACCAAAAAAAAAAAAGTACTGATTTTTTTACTCAGTTTAAAACAATTTTATTGTGGTCTAATAATTTATTATATTGTCCTATTTAAAAACATATTCTAATTATTTATAATTTTTATTTTTTAGTATAATTATTTAAGGAACGTTATATCCTTAGAACTGATGAATTACTATTACTATTAAGGTAATTGTGGATTGTGGATAAGATGCCACACGGATTTCAAGAAAAGAGGTTTTGCACGCATGGTGGCATTTTCACTAGTATGATAAAAACTTGTCTTTTGCCAAAAACAGTAAAATCAGACGTGTAAGGTTGAATTTTGTTGCCTTTTCTTTTGGAATCCTATGTGAGTTCAAGAAAATTGTATGTGTTTTCTTTTCTGAATGAATGGCATAACAATTATCAAAAGCAAAGCATTTTACTGAATTTGATATATTTATTTTGCATACTTAGAGCTCAAAATTAAGTTGGAAAAACCCACAGCGACTTCATCCAAATGCTTAATGGTTAATTTAATATCTTTATTAGTTATGCTTATTCTACATGATGGCGAGAAAGTCATTTCATACAAATCAATGGCCATTGGTTATTAAAAATCATAATTTAAATATAATAAAATATTATTTTTTATTAAACAATAAACAATAAAAAGAAACACGATGATAGTGAGTTCAACTTTATATCATCATCATCACTCCTTTCTAGTTTCCATTGATAGGAATGTATCACTCCTTACTCCTTCGACATTTAAAAATTAAAAGTAGCAGCACCGTCAAGAATTAATGTGGAAACTATAGCTCTACTTTTTCCCATATTTCTACCTTCTAGAAAACAAAATTGGACCATTGACAAATTTGACTTTGTTATCTGGTATAGGTTGGGGTTCTAATACTGTGACTGAAAAAAAGTGTATCCAAAGACCTACTTTTGATCATTAGGCTGAACAATGATCGATCAGATTTAATACAACAATATCAAAAATCAAATAATTATAATGTGTGTGTCACAAAGTATTTTGAATTTTATATAAATATAACGCACTCATACGTTTTTTTTAAAAACTAAATTTTAGGTATGGTCAGCTCATCCTCAAACCAAGGGTATGACATCTTCCCTATTTCTCCTTCCGGTTCTAAATAGAGGAAAAAAATTATAGTGTAAATTACACTACAAATTTTATCTTAAATATAATACCGAAGGTAACACATATAAACTTGGTCACCTGACAGTCACACATTACTCTTTGATTAACCACGGTATGTCTAGTTGGATCATTAGCTATAATCACACGCCTAGCGCGCGCACATATAAATAAATAAAGGTGTGTGTATTTACGTGCATGTATATGTATGTATGTATATAACCAACAAGCTAAAGGGACAATGTTGAATTTTGTGTGATTCGTGATGCATCAGCAGCTAACTTTTTGCTATTACTTGTAAGTAAGCGCAATTCACAGGTGGATTACACTATTAATCAGTCATGATCATAATTTACCATGAGAATCAACTAACTCGCAAATTAATTGTATTTGATTGGTTGAACTAATTGTCATTTAATTCACACCAACATATCTTATAGAATTATTCATATTTTACATAAAATAAGTTACTGTCAACTGTCTGAATGAGAAGCACGTTAGTGCTTATATCTTATAATTATCATAAGAATTAGCTAGATGTGATGAACAAATTCAGTGACTTGTATATGAGACTATGATTAACAAAAAGAAAGAACCCACAATAGCAACGATAACGAACCCAAAAGTAAAAGGTAAAAACCAATATTTGTCTCCAAAAAATAGGGAAAAAACAAGGGAGAGTGGGACCATAAAAATTACAAAAAAGTTCCAACAAAAATTCACATATAAAAAAATTACAACAAAATTTAAAAATCTGGTCATTCACAAAAAAAAAATATATATATATATATATATTCACAACAAGAAGTATCATATTCACAATAAAATTTAAACACTTAATTTTATTTTAAACTCAAGTCCCTAAGCGTACAGAAGTCATTTACAACAACAACAAAAGCTAGATTCACAACAGGAAGTGCTATATTCACAACAAAATTTTAAATCTGGTCATTCACAACAGAAAAAGTCATATTCACACTAGGAAGTGTTATATTTACAACAAAATTTAAAAATCTAGATTTTGTTTCAATACAAATAATATCAAAAAAGTCCCTAGAGACTTTTTTGATATGTGAATTTCTATTGGACTTTTTTGTAATTTTGTATGTTTCTTGGGACTTGACTATCATTTTCCCAAAAAACAATAAGATTTTTTTTGGCGTTTTTACCTTCTTTCTTATTTTTATTTTTTTAAAAATTTGTTAAATAGTTCAAAGTTTGATGGATTTTATCTCCATTAGTTTTGACTATTAGTTGACTAAATATATTGAACTCACAATTCGTATATCATCAACGTCATTTTTGTTAAGGTACAACTTTGCCAAACAATTCCATGTATCATTTACTTCATCTTTTATCGAAGTTAGATTTAAATCTTCCGGGCAACTTTGTACCATAACAAAAATAACGTAGATGACATTTGAACTGATTACGACTTCGCATTTTTTTTTCAACTAACAGTTAAAATTAATGTAGATAACAATAGACCAACTCTATATTGGTGAAATTAGTTTTCCATTTAAAGAAGATTAATATTTTAATTAAATTTTTTAGCATCATCTCAAAATTCAAATTAAGTACCATGTATTTATGGGGTTTAGAAGACCTGCGAATACCTCATGACAAAATCAATTGATAAGCTCTTTCGAAAAAAATTTCGATTGGAAATAAACTCTTTCATTAACTAAATTATACAGACTGTGAATTTTCAAAACTATCCTTTGTTAAAGTCACTAATCTCTGTTCTAAACTAACTTTAATTACCATATCGTTATATTGTTTCACTTTTTGAAGTGTATTTGGATCAAAGTAAGAAAGATTATAAATGTATTATACTACTTTTTATAAAATACTCTCTTTGATCTTAAATATATAAAAAACAAATCATTAAAAGTTCGTAGAATCAATCGTATGATAAGAAACAAAGTGAGTATAAATCTATAATAACACTGTTAAATTATTCACGTACGTAGAATTTTCGCTACTTTTTTGCGTTTATGATGGAAGGTAGCACGCACGAGTGGTTGGAGAAGGTCATGCTTACATGATCATAGACGTCAGCTTACCCACGAGGCCTTCTCAATCTTGGAATTTGTAATTTTTTTTATTTTTTATTTTGGAATCGTGCTGCTTCCCAACAACTCTATGCTCTGACACTGCTTATGGGTTTCACTTTTTCTTTTGTCCCCCAAAATAATTTTTTTAAAAAAAACATGCGAGACTTCTAATTGTTTTTTCTCCTTAAATATCTTGTTTATTCAAAGCCGACTCACCGTACACCCTCTAATATCAACTAACAAATGTTGTTAGTCGAATTATTATAAGATCATTTGTTTATAATATCTTGTTTATTCAAAGCCGACTCACCATACACCCTCTAATAATTAAGATGATATTGAATTTTAGTGTAATTAATAAAGACAATATTAAAAATTACTTAAATTTTAGAATAAATTTAATGTTTTAAACTTTTTTATTGGTTTATGACAATTGTTAGTTGATTTCTTATAATAAGGACAAGATGGAGTAAGTTGCTAAAGAAAAAAAGGGCAAGACTTCTAATTATTTTTTCTCTTTAAATCTCTTGTTTTTTTTTTTTTTTTTTTTTTTTTTTTTTTTTTTACTAATTTTTAAATCTCATGTTCATTCAAAGACTACTCAGGTAAGTTGTTGTTCACAATCATGGTGCTCCTCCAATCTTTAATGTTCCCAATCATGGTGCTCTTCCCATCTTTAATATAAAACATATTTTTGGAATTCATTTTTATTTTAAATATATAACATAATTTTTATATTTGTCAATCATAATAATAAAGGAGGAAAGAAAATGAGAAAATTAATACATGTGACCCAAGTGTTTTAGAAAATACATGTCATATTAACTAATTTAACTAAATTTCTTAATCTAATTAAATTAGACAAATATGTTGTATATTAAGTGTTGGGGAGTATATATTTTAATGTTCTCCAACTTTAATACAATCGCCTTTCCATATCCTAATGTTAGGCTTTATTTTGATATCTCTGTGATCATATTAACAATTTCCTAATACTTTATTACTTCCTAATCACGAAAATAATTTAAGGGGGAACAGCATTTAATTTGGAGTTTCTTATAAAGAAATATTATTAAATCTTTACA
Organism: Acacia acuminata; assembly: GCA_019022655.1. Lineage (NCBI taxonomy): Eukaryota > Viridiplantae > Streptophyta > Magnoliopsida > Fabales > Fabaceae > Acacia > Acacia acuminata. The sequence goes on along the minus strand of JAFJYI010000001.1, from coordinate 13,625,895 downwards.
GTTCGTCCCTATTATAAAAAAATATTAACATATTACATAATATATTTAAGCGATCAATCTCAAAAAGTTTGATGGATCCAAATACCATTTCTCCCAATTAATTTCTAAATTCAATTATTTAAACCATTAATTAGAGAGATGCTCATGCTTTAATTTTTGAGAAAATATTCATATGTGCAAGATAACAATATCAAATATAAACAAGTTTCTCAAATTTTTTTAGGGCTAAAGTATACTTTTAATCTTTTAAGTTTTATATGAGGTATACTTTTAACCCCTTAACTTTATAAAGTATAATTTTAGTCTTATAATTATAACATGGTTGATGTTACCAACAAAAAATGCTAACATAACAAACTCAAGTGATAATTATACAGCTCACAGAGCATAAGTAAGTTTTAATATGCACTAGGCAAGTAATGAAAAACAAGAAATTTGGGGAAGTTTCAAAACATTCAGAATATCTAGGTTTCCTAATCATAACGGGATTTTGTGTTGGCGTCAGAATCATACACCATACAAATTGTTGGCAACAACACCTGCAGAAACACACAAAAAAAAATGTATAGCTAGCTCGAGTCGTGCCTATAATGGCATTGTCTTTAGGAGACATTTTGCAACCTAGTTAATTAGGAAGCGACACTTCCCAAGATAAAACGAACCCTTCTTGTAGAAAAGCAGGGTTACGGAATAGCAGAAAGATAAGGACATAACTCAAAAGAAGAGAGAGGGGAAGAGCTTATGATACAGCTTGATGTCTCTTGACCTTGGTTGACTGACCTTACTCTGTACATTTCCTTTTATAGAAAACCATGTGACCGTTGAGCAACAATAATGATCATTAACAATGGTTTGATGACAATCAAAACGTCATTTACAAAACAAGTGTTAATGACGATTTAATACAATATAACCTTTTGTCATTAATTAAAACCGATAATTAAAACCCCAACAATTAGTTCAGAGACTCCTATCATCAGCCTTTTTACTAACTCAAGCTCATATTTAATTGTATACTAGGGCATTCTTAATTTTGAATTATATGAGACTTCTTCCTTAACACACTCACACATAATATTTGTTAATACAACAAGTTGTAGCGGCAATTTTTGAGATCGGACATGCGGATTGCATATTTATTGCTTAAAATTTTGAATGAATTTGTTGTTATCTTTTTCATGTCTTTTGTGAATTCAATATCGGTAAAGGCTACAATTGGCTATCCTTTTCGCAGCATCGGAGAGCTATACTCTATATCATTGTATGGATTTGAGCGTCTAGCTGATAGAATTCGCGATTAACCTCTATCACTTTATCTTATGAAATGGGCTCTTCTTTGTTTTCCCATTTTTTCTGCTTTTGCTTTGTCGTTACCTTATATTTTGGTTTAAGGTCGGTCCTTGTTTCCAACAATCGTCAGAAAATGGCAGACTCTGAATGAAAAAGTCTGGAAGAAGAGCCATTAGAAGTTAGAACCACCCCTTTTCTAAATATCTTCTCAGATTGTTACCTAATGTGATCACGGATCAATCTGTTGATGCAATTTGTTTAATTAAGCTGTAGAACAATTCAATTTGTAATTGAGAACTAGATTTATTTCCTTCTTTTCTTGGAAGTTCATAACAATAGAGGTTTCGTCGTTGGAGGCTCCATTAGGTTTTAAGATATATTTCAATTTACATATATTTTAAGATTAAGATTAATAGTGTTTAATTATACAGTCGTTACTTGAGTTTGTTGCCTCAACATTTTCCTTTAACAATATTGACGGTTCAGAATTATATGACCAAAAGTATAGTTTATAAAATCAATGAACTAAAATTATATTTTAGCCATTTTTTAAATACTAATGAGTCTCAACTCTCAATAGATTTAATATTTACAAATGAAATTTTTATATCTACAAGTCAACTTGAATTGTGTACAAATTGAATTTAAACATTTAATATTCAGTTATTAAATTTTCATATTTATAAGTTGAGTAATTTTATTTACGATTTCTTAAAATTTATTAATATCATATAAATTTGGAAAACTTATCGGTATTTTTTTATATAAGAAAAATAGCATAAAGCCTACATTAAAGGAAATAAAATTACACATAAGGAGAATTAAATCCCAAACTCTCATGTTCTATCCAAACTCTCAATTGAAAAGGGCAAGCAGAAAATAAAAACTTATCGGTATTTAATTATTCATCTCAGATTTATGAGTAATTATTCCCTTATGTTGTTATTTTTTTCCAACTACACTCGTATATTCAAACTATGTCGTTGAATTTATTTTCATGTGTTTGAAATAATTAAATTTAGAATCAATGTACTAAAATAACATTCAACTTTTAAGGAAAGTGAAACAATGTAAAGCCCTAAAATTCATATTTATCATAAATATTATATTTTGATAGATAATTTGAATAAATGAAGCTGAATATGTGCCTCAAATTATTGTAATTTGTTAATTATAATTTTAGGTAAATTTCACTTTGAGTCGAATTAACAAAAGACAAGATATAAAACTAACATTAGGGATCATGAAATGTGATATAATTAGCAAATAAAAATGATGGTTATTTTATGACTAAAATAGGCAAGAAATATTATGAAAACTCTTAAACAAGTTAAAGGAAATTAGCAAAAACTAATGGGCAATTAAGGTTACACTAGTTAAAATAACTTGTATAAATCTTCAAATTAATCAAGAGACAAATTAAAAAGCATCAATTGAGGGTTATCTTATTTTGAAAATCTAGGGCCAATGGGAAGACAAGATTAAGCTTGTATGAAACACTAATGACCATGATTAACTAATGAACCAATCCTACAATGGCAATTATAGTTAATGACATATAAACACTTCATTAAAGATGCTAATTGGAGATTACATAATCAGCCCCTATGGCCCACAAAAGTGAAGCACGAGCAGAGAGAGAAAGAGAGAGAGAGAGCATTTATTATATTATAATTAAGATATTTGGTTATAAGGGCACATGTTTTATTTAAATAAAAGATCTTCAATAGTATTTAGATTTTTCTAACAACATTGTAAGGTGAGGATTAAGTTTAATAACGTGGGTTTGATCCAATAGATAGAGATCAAAGTGATTATATTGGGTGTGATAGTTTCTTGTGAGCTTGGAAATTTTACTATAAATAGAGGCTCAATCCCTCTTCATTCTTCACACCAAATCAACTCTAAGTAGCTGATTTCTTAGTAGTGAGAGTGAGAGGCAAAATCCTTAGAGCAAGAAGGAGAAAGGAGAAACAAGTTTTTTCAAAAGTAACTTCTCTAGTTCTTGAGCTTTGGTCTTTAATTTTTTAGTTGTTAGTCAAGTTATAGTTTTAATCTAGAAAATTAGAAAGTAAACATTGCATTGAAAAATGTTGAATAGGGTAAAAACATGTTGGGAAATAAATTTTTGAAATGAAAAGACCCAAATGGTGGAAGTTGGGAAAAATCCCAGATTTCAGTTTTTCTAGAATCGGTCAGCTTGTGGTCATTATTTTATATATCAAATGAAGTCCTAAAATAATGAAATTTTATAAGGGTAAATTATACATGTAGGTTTTCTAAATATATAAAATACGTAGTAATTAGAGTTCTGTAGAAGGAGATAAAAATTCTTGAAGTTGGGTCACGTTTTTTGGAAAATAATCTGAACAGTGATTGGAAAACATTAAACTGGTATTTATTCATATATTTCGAGTAAAAGCCTTTATTTTTTCCTAGAAAATAGACATGTCAAAGGTTGTGTATAATTTTTCAGCACCTTATTTCTATTTTAGTTGAATTAATTATGATTTTTCAAAGTTACCGAAAAATCAAATGAAATGCTTTGAAATTCCGTTTTTAAGGAAATGTAAGGATATAATTAGAATAACAAACCCATCAAGGGTAAAAAGGTCAATAGTGGCTAAGATATTCTTAGGATATTTTTTATAAAAGAAATAATGCGGTGATACTATTATAGGATATCCAGGAAAATCAGGAATCGGTACCGAAAGGAGAACATACCACTAGCTACACGGACTAAGGTATGGATGCATACTGTAACTCTAAATCTTATGTTGTCTTGTATGCTTATATGTGATAGAATATATTCATAAGGTCATGGATAAGACTAGACCTTGGGTCATGTATTGTAGCTAAGACTCGGTCTTAAGTCACCTGTTTATATACATTCAGCTTTATGCGGGTTACAGTCTTGATAATGCTGTAAAGTTGTTTAGCATTGAAGACACGTGGAGGCGTGGCACTGGTGAGTGCAAACGTTACGAACATTTCATTTGCTGTGTGCTATGTATTGTTGTACTGTTGACATTACATTTGCTGTGTGCTATGTATTGTTATACTGTTGATATTACATTTGTAGTGTGCTATGTATTGTTGGAACCTCACATCTGCTATGTGCTATATATGGTTAATGTTAAAATGTAATGAATATCTGTCATACATATATTGTTTATACTTGAGCATGAGGTTAACTGTTACATGAGATTCAATGGGTATTGAATCTTATAATTTACCCTAGCTTCAGGATCTGGAGGATCGGGAGCCTATGAAAAGGGTAAGCAGCACGCGTGAGGACTTAGCTGGAGTTTTTATTTTGGGACACTATTAGGTATAATTTTTGAATATTTAGATAATTGTACCACTAATGTGCCGATCGGATACACCACAAAGAATTTAAGTTTGTAGCCACATATCTGTTACTCAACCAATCAACCCAACTTATACGCTCAATCACTCCACTTTGATTATATTCTTATATACTGCTTATTAATGTATTTAATGGGTAGTATTGAATATGAGGTGTTACAAACAGTAACCATAAAGTATCTTTTGAAGCAAAAGTAACCGCATAAACTCTTAAAATTAGGGCAAAATGATTAAACCCAACTAATTTTCATTTACTACAATAGTGGAAGTTAATCTTTGACCCTTAAAGTTTTGACTCACTTATAAGTACAACTCAGTCTTTGAACTTTTGACTTGCTTGCAACTCACCTCTAATGTTTCTAAGGCATCCTTTGTGGCAAAAAAAAAAAAAAAAAAAAAAAAGAAGTTAAAATACAATTAAAAATTGCTTAACTGGATTTTACATAGATTAAAAAAAAAAAAAAAAAAACAATGTTCACTTCCCCATCAATGCACATCCCCCTCCGTCTCTCTTTTTTAGAAACCTTGTTGGGCATCCACAATGTCCATAACAGATCTTTCTGGAGCACCAGAGGGCATCAAAAGACTTAGATTGGAGAACATGTTCCAGTTATGATGCTTTTAACTATGATAAAGCACCTAAGTATGCAAGAAAATGCCAATGTGGAAAACAAGATTTCTTAACATTTGAATAATAAATGATAAATAGCGCTTAAAAGATGATGATATTAGAAAAAGTCGAAACACACTTACTTCACATTGTACCTAGCACACAATTTCTCTTTTTAATAACAAATGGAACTACAGATAATTTACATGATGTTTATAATTTTGAAGGACCTTTAATACAAGAAAATTAATCTCACCTTATGCTTAAAAAGAGCTTTTGAATGATTTGTCATGGACGCTGCAGATATCCAGCGAGGTTTCTAGAAAACAAAGGCAGAGGAGGATAAGAGTAGGTGGGGAGGGAGACGCTGTTTTTTATCTTTTATTTTATGTAAAATCCACCGAAGCAATTTTTAACATTTTAACTTTTTTTTTTTGCCGCTTAGGATGACTTAGAAATATCAGGGACTGAGTTACAAGTGAGTCAAAACTTCATAGATCAAATTATAAGTAAATCAAAAATTTGAGGGCTAAAACATTAATTTCCCCATTGTAATAGGTAGAAGTTAATTGCATACGGTTTTACCTCAATTTTGAAAGTTTACAATTGCTTTTGCTCTAAAAAATAGTTTATTGTTACTGTTGCACTGTTAATAAAAGTTGAAGGTTATTTTAGCACATTTACCCTTAAATTTAACAATAGGTGATGGCCTTGATGAAAAGAATTATGATGGTACAAAATATGATATTTAAAATTCGAGTTCATGTGAATGTATAAAATATTTTTAGGAGTATTGCCCCTTAGTTTCCTGACCTCATTTAGAATATGTACCGTAATGACGTTTTGTTTTACTTAATGGCATTTTTTTAATCTTTTTATATATAAAAAAAAAAATAGAGAATAGGCTCAAAAGTACTCAAATCTAATCCAATGCTACTAAAGATAGTGTATCTAAACAAAGTTATTATTATTATTTTTTAAATGGACTACTTTAAAATTTAAACATATACAATAATGAGCCTAAGGTTGGCAAAAAATAGTGAGCTTAAGCGTTCTACCTCATTTATATCTGAAGAGATAATTAGTTAAGGAGAAAACTTATTTCCAATACTTGATATTAATGAATATCCAGTTCTCAACGAATTCCTATCATTGGTATCTTTTAAATAAATCATCGTTATGTTTTAAATATATCATTGTTAGCAACGTAACCCACTTTTTCTCTCTTTTCTCTTCAACATCTTCTTCCAGAATTCAGACTATATCTTTCAGCCACTTGCCTATCTCTGATTCCTACAAATCTTAATCCAAGCTTCTCTTGCCCTCCACGCCCACTCAAAGGAACAATCTAAGAGATCTAAACAAATCAAACTCGGAGAAGAGAAGAGAGGTTTGAAATCAACATTTCGTCGCCTATCAACTTTATAGAATTCAGACACAGTAAGTGGATAAAAGATACAATCTGGACAAAGATGTTGAAGAGAAAATGGAGAAATGGTGGATTGCTCCATTAATTAATTATACAAACTTGAGCATTGAAACTTGAAATGCATATATAACTACACACACTCCTTCTCATCCAAAATGTAACAAGTTCTTAACTAATTTACACGAACTATGGAATGCTAATTAAGTCATTTAATATGTGTTAAATTGATAACATTTACTCATTTTACACTTTATTAAGGAATGTAATTTTCAAAGATACATTTATTATTTGTTACCCCTATCTCTTACAATAAGTAAAAGTGGAAAACAATACTCCCTCCGTTCCTTTTTATCATATATGATTAACTGAAGTGCGTTGTTCGAAGATGTAGTTAAAGTTAATTAGATGCAATGAATTTCTCTTTCCAAACACCCTTATTTACGTGGAAAAGAGAATATGTTATATTAAGTGTTTTAGTTAAGCATGAGAATTAAATATAATAGTGATATGAGTCCTTTTTTTTTTTTGGCAATTAAATGATGGTAAAATAGGGGTTTCACAAAGAAATTTTCAAACACCCTAATCATATCTTATAAAAAGGAACATGATATAACCAAGTATCATATCTTATAAAAAGGAATGGAGAGAGTGAGTAATTACCATATCAACCTCATATATTTTGAACCAAGATTTCCTTCTAGAAGACTTCTTATATTATCAACATGGGGGAGTATATATATATACTCCTTTAGTCATATTTATAAGGCAATTTTATCATGTTTCATATAGACTAAAAAAACCTTAAATTTTATTAACTTAGCCATAAAATTTAACTACCTTTTAATTTTATCCCCATCTAATATAAGTTATATTCTATGAGACTAAAGTCAACACAAAATTAATAAATGAGACAAAATAATTAAAAAATGAAGAGAAAAATGTACATTCCTATAGAAAATTCAATATAGAAAAAGAAAAAAAAAATCCTTCTCTTTTTACTCTACGAATAAGACCAAACCAAAGGAATATATATCAAAATAAATATGAGAATGTGAATGTGAACACGCACCACTAATCTCTCACTGGAAAAAGTCCACATGATTAATTAAACACCGAATTGAATGTGAATAGGAGAAAAAGGATTCACATTCACATGGATACAGTGATGTATTAATGCTTGGACTTTGGATGGATGAGGTTAATTAATGGGATTAGGAAAGTGTATGTGAGGACAAAGGATGTGGGACAGGAGGACAAGGGTCCTTTAATATATCCTACGTTTATCACTTGTACCTTCTTTGTCCCATCTACAACACAACTTCGTGGTCCTCTTTCATTAACGCCCCACTAATCAGATTTTCTAGATCTCTCCTATTCCATCTTTTGAGTTTGACACTAACTACTTCAAGAAAAATCAAAACTTTTTAACTTTTCATGTAAGTAACTTTACATACTCTTTCATCCATCCGATTTAGCACCATATAAGTGACTTTTTAGAAGAATTTTTTAGTCTATAACATAAACCACTTAGAGAATAATTCATGTTTACTTGTCAGTTTCACCCCTCTAATTAATACTTTAATGTGGCTCCTTGCATTTTTCACTTTCTTGCAAATTTAAACTTCATCAATAGAGGTAAAAGTAGAGCTTAATTTTAAATTAAGATATAATTAACAAGTTAACTGTTTTTAATTTTGGAGAGGTGATTGAAAGTGACATATATTTCGAATTGGAGGGAGTATAACACAATCATGTATCCTTAATCGATTCCTCCTATTCATAATTACTACTATATTTTTAATTACCCATTTATCAAATGGGTATGGTTTCGCATTTCCTTTGTGCTTAATTGCAATGACACATGGCTCCAAGGGCAGAGGTGTTCTGGAAAAACATTAATGATTGATGCTATGCTTCAACAAAAATAATGATGCTACATATTGAATTCGAAGATGAAGTACAACTCAAGAAAATGTTTTTCTTTAAAAAAAAAAAAAAAAAAAAAAAAAAAATCTACGTTATCAATGTGCATCAGAACTGAACACAGTACTGCACCTAAAGATCGATGAGTTAAACTTTGATCAGTTCATCGGTGGGGGAAAATCTCATGGTCCAAAATTGCTCACTAATATGGCAAAAAAAAAAAAAAAAAAACTCACTAATAATATATATAAGTATAATTATAATATTGATAACTGAACTTAAAGTAGATAGTCACCCTGTTGGCCATCAGACTATACTAATTAAGATACTTAAAGTTCATATTTTTCTTACACAAATATCTGAAGGTAGATGCTTTATTAGTTTTCACCATAAATATATGGAGAAAACTAATTAAGATACTTAAGTTTATATAACGCCTATACTTATTTTTTTATGCAAAAAATTAGTTGGTTTTTTTTTGGGGGGTTATATTATAAGCTTAGAGTGTATAAATCCTTATTAACTACTATTCACACACCACCACTCGAGCTAAGCAATCAAGTTTAATTATGAAAAAAGCGTGACTAAGTTATTACATTGCCCAAAATGTTTTATCTCCATCATGAGAGTTAAATTTTTTTTATTTTTTTTAACCTTTACTCACGTTGATCTCATAATTCTATCTGATCACCTAATAAGCTATATTTGGGTAGCAATGCATGACATATTTTTTTAGTAATTAAAAGCATTGATCAAACTTAATAATGAAAATATCTATAAAAAAATAAAGCATTTTCAAAATAATAATTATTTTCAAGAAGACTACTTAAATTTAAGATAAAAATAAAAAATAAAAATATATATTTATAACTGTTACTTCTTGAACACTCAACGATAAGTTTTTTTTTTTTAAAAAAAAAAAAAAGAAAGAAAGAAGAATAGGATAAAGTATTGAGGAATTAAATGAAATAAATAAGTCTTGAATAATCAAAATTATTGATGATAAATGTAAGATTGTGGCATCACAATGATTTGTTAACAATGTTAAGTCATGATCGGGCACCACCCAGAAAGGAATTAAATAAAAACAGGTGAGAAAGAGTTGTTGTTGGGTGGATTATTATTAATTGATTCCTTGAAGAGCCAACAAAGAATAATGATTCCTATGAAAACATCTCTCTCTCTCTCTCTCTCTCTCTTACGTTTTTGTTTGTCTGTGAATAGCTTGTAGAACTCTATTACTCAGTCACGGACCCTTCTTTTTCATTTACCTAAACCCTAGCTAACCTCCTTCCCGCTCTCACTCATATTTTCCTTTCTGATCATTCTCTTGGGGTTCTTACCTTACTCTTCATCATAACAATATGCAACTGTAATTATATTTATCACCATCATTATTATTCTCCTGTCATTTCAAAAAGCTTAACTCTCACTATCTGTACGCTTTGCCTTTTCAGAACCAACTAACTAATCCAATTAACTAAAACCAGAGAATTTTTTGTATTAGGGCAACTTTTTATAGCCACTAAGGTACTTTTCCGAAGGTAGGCTCTATTTTCATTGATAATGATTGCTTCCATCACTCACAAAGTCACCAATAATGCCATCCCTACGAAGCTGTGTTTGCATTTGTGTATATATTAATTCATTCGTAAATTACATGTTTAATTTTTCTCATGATGTAATAACATTAGTCTAATCTTTTACTTTTTTTTAAAAAAAAAAAAAAAAAAAAAAAAAAAAAAAAAAAAAAAAAAAATCATTTTTGATATGTTAATTACTCTCTTCGGTTCTAATTATAGGAGTAAGATAAAGAGATTGACTTTGATTTTAAATATAAGACATGTGAGCCAAATTTATAATTTTTGCCTTAAAGTATCAAGAGGGTTTTAATGAATGAGTAGTTTTAATGCACATAATTAAAATGGGTATATTAGATCAACCAACATCCATTTATTATAAATAATAAAATTAACTAATTTCTTTAATATTCATAAATTAGTAGTTATCTAACTCTTATATGACGTACGGTTTTAAATACAAGATCTTGTTCATAATGTAATTTATATTACAAATTCAGATATGAGCATTATGAAAAAGTAATGATTAAAGATAATGAAGCAAATGAGGCGGTGAATGGGTATGTAAAGATAAGTCAAATGGCATAGAATGTTGAATAAAGACAATATTGAAGGCCAAAAAAGTCAAAGCCAGCCTCATTCATTAAAAACTCGATTGAATTAATTAACCAAATTAAATCACAGGTGGAGATCTTATAGACACAGATTCAATTGCAATATATCCAATCAATTAATTAAACACAATATTATCTGTGAAAACGAACAGATCGTCATCCATCACAAACTCCTTTCTCATCCCTTGAAGGATAAAATCACTCCACATATGATTTGGCTCCCATTTTATAAGTGCAGAGAGTCGGTGATATACAATTAATTAATTAATTAATCAATCAATTGATTGATGAAAAGGAGGCATAATATTGAAGAAGAAAAAAAGTAAAAAAGTGAGCCAAGCAGTTAAAAAGAAGAGGTCAAAGGATGAATAATGGGGGCTTCATCATTAAATCATTATCATCGTCCACTTTAACGAATTGTAGTGTGGTCAAAGAGTCATTATCATGGTGAAATCAGCCCCCCAATAATATGCGTGTGTGAAATAATCTTAAAATTAAATGAAAACATTTCGTTGTGTAGATACATATATACTACCTCCAGTCCTAATTATAGGAACACTTTTATAGTGAAATTTACACTACAAAAGTGTTCTTATAATTAGGATCTATGAAAGTAATTTTTATATAAAAAATGACAATTTATACATATTAAAAAGAAATTATAGTTTTATATCAGTAGGACAAGGAACAGATTAGAAAACAACTAGTTCCCAGATAAGGAAAGCAAGTTAACAGTGAAAATAAATTCTCTACTATACCTTTCTTCAACGATTAATTAGATAATTTGTAGATAAAGAAAATCACAGTATAAGAATATATACATATAATTATTTTCATCCTTTTTCTATTTTATTTTGGTCACAGTTTAAAGAACAAGAGCTCACGCACAATACGAAATTTATAATACATAATCTACATAAATAAAAAAATTATATTAACCCCTTTTATTTATAAATCATGAATAATGTGACCACTTTATGACCAAAAAGTCATATATATATATATATATATAGATTGGTGATGTTTTGTTAAAAATAGGAGGGTGTCTCACTAGTCACCAATCCCTTATTAGAGGTTTAAGATACTTTTAAAAATTCACTTCAATTAGTGAAATTAATACCCACATCTTTGTAAACTATTTACCGACAATATCATTTTACTTTCAATGTTTAACCAGTATTATTCATGAAGATAGAACATCATGGTCTAACTTTTTCGGATGAGGATCAGTCCAAGACATGCAGGCCTTCCAAAACGTTATTGGGCCAAAAGCCCGTGACCTCGCTATAAAATATAAATATCATTCTCTCTCCGGTCCTAAATTCTCCTTTTGGTTCTTATTATAAAACACCAACTAACAATTCTCACAAATCAATAAAGACATTTAAAATCAATAAATTTATCTTAAAATTTAATTAACTTCTAATATTACTCATACTAATTGCACTAAATTATAATATTATATTAATTATTACTCTCACCTACTATCCTTATTAATTATGGGCATATATAGAAAAAAAAAATTAATGTGTTTTGGAAACAAGTAAATGCCTTATAAAAAGAATCAAATACAATTATTAGTTGATGTCTTATAATAAGGACCAGAGAAAGTATAAGACAAAGTTAACTTTTTTTAAGAGATTAAGAAAACTGATTAAATTACTTTAAAATATTTTTATTTTTTAATCTAAACTAATTGGTTTGACTAATAAACTAATATATAATAAATGGATACACAACATATGATTAAGTAACTTATTTAGCTTTTTTAATTCTTAAAAAAAAAAAAAAGTCAACTCTATTTTATATTTAGGGCATGTATCTAAAATTATTACTCTCACTGGATTTATATATATTTATATATATATATATATATATATATATATATAAGATAGCTATCAGCCAACATTACAAAAGAAATAAATTACACATAAGAGAAATTTAATCCCAAACCGTTTTATGCAACCCAAACCCTCAAATTGCTAGAACAAGAATGCAAAAAAGCTGAAGTAGCTATACCCATTTTAGCTAAGGCATCGCTACTCTATTAATATCCCTCGAAATTACTCTTAAATCAACCTGCCAATCTCTATGCAAGGACTCTCTAATACTACTGATAATATTACTACCAGAAAAACAACTATCATCTAAAATCAATCTAATTGTGTCATCAGCATCAGACTCTCAGCTGGATATGTATCCTATTGATCTGAAAACTTAAATAGAAAATGAGAGTTTGGGATTGAAATCCCCTTTGGGCTAGTATTCTCTTAATTTCTAGGGCCTAGCCCTATTTCTTGTACCGAGAAAAAACAAATATTACTCCCTCCTTTCCAATTCAATCATTTGTGTAAGATTAATTAATTGGTGATATATATTTGAAGCCCACATATCACCCTAGGCCTTAATTAGTCTATATAATACGTCACATCTGTTACCCCTCATTTTTGGGTTTAACTGACGTGGCGTCGGTCTTCTTCACCTTAAGAGAGGGGTTCGATCCTTTGCGTTGGTCGAGTGCTTTGGGGAAGCATCCTGTGAGTCTATGAAGCGATGTAACGCTTATTTGGTAGAGGTAGAGGTGGAGGCATGTGTACTCTCTGGCCAGTATCCCATGTGGATTGGACTCCAAACACTCTGCCCTTGGATTGTGGATGAATCCAACCCCTTTCCTAAAATTTTTTTATCAAAAAAAAAAAAGTATGTCACATCTATTGGTGAGCACATAACTAGCAGGGGTTGAATATAGCGGAAGAACTTGCGCTATGTTTGGTTGGAGGTAAGGGAAAGAGGGGAGGTGCCAATCCCTAATATGAAAAGTCAGATATGACCATAATGTGATATGCTTTCAAAGTTAATGTGCGGAAAACAATGCAAAAAAGCTATGTAATTTTTAAAATTTTCCATAGGCAATTTGATCAAAATTTTATCTCCCCTCCCTCCTCCTACCCTCCAACCAAACAAAGCCTTAGTCTCTTACAACATGAAAAACCAAAGCTTGGATTCCACCAAAGATGTGCCTCGATCAAGATAGAGAATAATACTTGTGGGCGTTTCATTATATTGATGGTGTTCTAGACCTTCAAAATGAGTCATAGAAGGTGTTTGTGGCATGTCTCAGACAAAAGAGTATTTTCTTCAACTCTGTTTTCGGCTAACATCATGATCATCATCATGTTTGCTTTTTAGAACTACACTCTTTCAATTCAATTCAATGATGATCTCGTCCCAGACGACTTCGTTGTTCGCAAATTGCTCAGCAAAAGCACATTATATTGGGTCAAACTACACAAATCCTCATATTCTTTTATTCTTAATTACGTTCCTTAATAAAACATAAGTCTACTAGTTTCTTACTAGTCTTGATTACGTTATCTTCAACTTTAAAACTAATCATCTTCATCTTTTGAAACAATTCGATAATAAACACTTTAATGACTGGTCATGTCTAGCTTCTGCTTTTTCATCATCATCATCTTCATCATTATACTACTATTACTATTCTCTCTAGTTTTTATTATAAGGCACCAATTAATAATTGTATTTGATCCTTTTTATAAGGCACTTAGTTGTTTCTGAGGTACATTGATTATTATTTTTTTCCATATATGCCCATAATTAATAAGGATAGTGAGTGAGAGTAATAATTAATATAATATTAGAGTTTAGTGCAATTAGTAAGGATAGTATTGAAAGTTACTTAAATTGTAGGATAACTTTATTAACTTTAACTGTTTTTATTGATTTGTGAGAATTGGTAATTAATGATTTATAATAAGAACTAGAGGGAATACAATTGTTACACATTGCATCATGCTTTGATGAAGTGTAGGGTAAATCATGTAATTTATTCTAAAAATAAACAAATTCGCTTGGAGTCGCTATCATATCATGAATATAAAATATACCATTAACCAAACACACACACACCATAAAATCTGAAATATTCACATATTTTTAAATATGCACCAAAATTTTCCAACTTCACAAAATTAACTACATCAAGTCTAGTAGTTAGAGATTATAATAATAATTTTTAAAAAAAAAACACACACACACACACAACAAAACAACCAAAATATACCTATTATATACGGGCACATTATCATGTTACTCACTCTCATTCTAACTATCTATTTTTCAAAGGGGTTAAGAAGCAATTTCGTTAATAAACTATTATCTCAAGAACGTTAAGACAAATAACTTTTAAGTGACTAAAAATACTAAATGTTTTTTAAAAATGTGCAGTCAGCACAAAAATAGAGTAAAACTTTTTTGTGCTAGGCGCTCCTAGAGTAAAAGTTTTTTGTGCTAACTGCACATTTTTAAAAAAAAATTTATATTTTTAGTTCACTTAAAAGTTATTTGTGTTGGACACTCCTAAAATAAAAGTTTGTTGGTCAAACTACTCTTTAACCCTTTTCCAAAATCCACGCAAATAACAGAAAATGCATCTGCATTGGACCATAGTTGCTTCACGATCCAATAAGACTACAGTGATAAAAAGGGTGGCAGGCGAGCACAACCAGATATTGGTAAATATAGTGGACTTGGGCCTACAATATTGATGACCCATCAAAAGCCCAAATACGTACTGATGCCATTTACTCGCGTCTTCTTATGACGGACCAAAAATAATAGCGTCAAAGCTAATAAGGGCTGGGTCTAAAAAAATAAGATTGTTTCTCATAATGCGGAGAATTAATGTTCGGTTCCCGTTGGAAAACTTTCCCACCATAATTAGGTGTACGACGTAGGTCGGATCCGGATTAATTGGAGTGAAACTCTAGTGAACCGGATGGACAACCAAAAAAATAAAATAAAAAATTAATGTTCAATTCCTATTGAGAGAAATGGTCACATTTAGTTCCTCGAATAGGCCTTCAATAGATGGATATTTATATTTAACAAGAAGAAAAATAATAATAGGCACAGATTTTCCTTCTCCCGCCGCTGCCATCCATTGCCTCTTTTAATTTTTTTATTTTATTTTCATTCTTTCTTAGACGTTTCATTTATCATCTAGGGGTCCAAAAAAATTTTTTAAAAATAAAGATAAAAGGATTAGTACGAAAAAAAAAAAAAAAATTCTCGAATATAAGTATTAGTTTATAAGTTCATAATCTGTTAACTATGACTAAAAATAAATATTGCGAAAAATACAAAATAAAAAAGGTTTTTTAACAATATTTTATTGCAGGCATTAATATAATGAAAGGAGACCATTATGAGCATAATAAATTAATATATTTTATCATGCTGCAAATAAATAAATAATTTTTATTTATTTTTTTTCTCTGTCAACTTATATATCATATATTTAGCATTTCTATAAGTCGTAACTAAAAGATTATTACGTTAATGATAAATAAATCTTACTTTTTTAAAAAAAAAAAAAAAAAATCCTTTTTTATTTTTTTTTTAATGAAAATCTATTTATTTTATATAATATCCTAATCATATTTTTCATATTTGTTACTTTTTCCTATCAATATCCCACAACAATAATTAAGTAAGAGAGATATAGTAGCAATCAAGGAAGATAATTAGGGATTTTAAAATATTAACTAAATTTCTTAATCTAATCAAATTAAGTAAATATATCATGTAATAAGGAAGGAAGGGGGAGTACATCAAAATAATGAAAATAAATTTGTGTATGTGCAATTACTCTTTAATTATTATTATTTTTTAATTTCAACCCTGCAGCATAATGAAACGTTTACGGACCTGTTTGGCATGACAATGCACAGTAGAATAAGCGTAATGGAGAAAAATAAGCTAATTTGCACCGTTTAGGATAGTTTTTGGGTCATATGGGCTTATTGTAAGAAAGTGGCTTCGATAGAAGTCACTTTTTTTAACTTCGATGTGACTTTTTTCAATTTCAAAGAAAAATGTCGGGATAAGTAATTTAATAAGCAATGTATTATTAAATATACATTTTATACATGTTAATTTATCCATTAGAATATATTTAATTAACTACTTTAATTTTAAATTTTTATTTTCAATTATCACAATATATACATAAAGTATTTAATAAGATGTTTTGTCATTTTCAATAATTTTCTATTTTAACTGACTTTTCAAATAATCATTCAAACAAGAGCCCATTTGAAGAGGAAAAAAAAACCACTTCTCTCACCGTCGTTCCAAATACAAATCACCTTACAAGCTAACTTTTATTCTATCTTTCATTTACAAAATCCACACTGTTCCTTCTTTTCTTTCAAAACGGCACCATTTTGGTGCAAAATCACATTGTTCCTTCTTTCTTTCTTTTTTTGAAAAATAGCATTCACTTCTGCAGTATTTTTGAAGTATTATCAATACCACTTAGTATCTTAAAATATCTGTTTAGTAGCAGTCAGTACCCTAAAATATTTTTTCAGTACCCTAAAATTAGTTTAGGATCTTGAAAAAATATTTTAGGGTACTAAATGGTACTAAGAAGATATTTTAGGATACTAACCGGTACTGAAAAATAATTCATGATCTTTAAAAATTATTTTACGATATTGAAAAATAGCTTTCATCATCCTGTAGCATTTTTTAAGTACCAGCCAATACTCTAAAATATTTTTCAGTGTCAGTCAGTATCCTAAAGTATCTTCTTAGTACCATTCTTTTAGGATCCTGAAAAAATATTTGAAGGTACTGACTTATACTTAAAAAATACTACAGGAGTGAATGCTATTTTTTTTTTTTTTTTTTTTAAAAGAACAATGTGATTTTGCATCAAAACAAAGCCGTTTTGAGAGAAAAGAAGTGCAGTGGAGGAAATAAGTATAGGGCGAAAGCCGTGTCCATCAGAGGGAGAAAGGAAAGGAGAGAATCCATGTAACATCATAAGCTGTCCCGTAATAAAACCAGTTGTTGCTAATACTTTCTTCTCGATTCCTTCTTTCATAAACCGAGCTCGGAGAAGGAAGAGATAAGAGGGTCCTATGGAGAATGTGGTCAGAAATCCATAATTGAGTCCGACCACAACGACCAAATTGATTATCTTCATGTATAAGGATACTAGATTATCTAGTATAAAACACTTTAAAACAATAATAGTATCAAACGTTTGGGACAACAGATTTTTTTCCCCTTATTTATCATCATGGTGATGGTTGGATAGGTAGGGAGAGCTCCTCCTTGTGGGACCGTCCCGATCTCATCTCAACGGTTGATTTATTTTATTTTATTTAATGATTTTTAAATAAAAAAATATTAGTTAAGAGATTATCTTTATTTTAAATGATCTACTTATTAAAATATTTTTTTGAAAAAATAAAAAAAAAAATTAAATTTGGACCTAATCTGGACGGTGCATAGGAGAGGAGCTCTCCCTACCTATCTTTGGATAGGCAGGGAATTTGAATCCGATGGGGATCTATTTTAAGTAAGATTTTGATCAAACCGAAAAAAAAAAAAAAAAAAGTAATATTTTGATCTTGAGAATAATCTTGATGAAGATGCAAAACAGAAAAGGGTAGAAAAGAAAGGAAGTATAGAAAATCCTCTTTATTCTACAAATTATAGCTGTGCTTGAGCTACAAGAAGACATGACTTACTTCAAACACGTTACAACAAGCGATGAGAAAACTCTCTTGACCAGGCTCATTTTCACACAGGACGTCTTCACAGTCGTCCATTCGTTTTTGGACACGACTCATAATCCCTATGACTATGATCTTCTTCCTTGGTCAGGACCCACAAATCACTACCCAATTACTGCAGAAACTAACTGGAACTATACGAAAGCTAAGAAGAGAAAAAATCAAAAGTGTTGAAAGGGAAATCGGATTGAAAATTTTGCTGATTAAACAAGACATCCAAATCTAGCAAAGGCGAATTGGTGACTGAGGTTGGAGCTGAAACTATGTCAGTCACTTCAGATTCTGAACTTTGCACGTTTTGGCCTAATCCTCCACTTCCCATGTGACAGGGCGACAGACAAAAAAGGTTCGATTCCGAGGTTGATGGGGAAATGAAATCAACAGACAAGTTTTCCACGAACTGGTTATTATTATCAGATGTTGAAGGAAATCCACTAGATGTTGGGAAAATATCCTCCATTTTGACTTCAAGTTCTGGTTCAAAAGTGAAGAATGCCACCAAGGATTGTTCCATTTTTCCTTCTTCTTCCTCTTCCTCCTGTGATTGGTTTTGATGATTATGATTGTTTTCTCCAAAACCCATATTTTTCTTTGATGATACTGCCTGCTTGTTACAGGTATGTCTTCCTCTGTAGGTCACTTCGAATATTGTTGGATCTTCATCAGACTTTTGAACTTGTTTTCTTGCTTGACAGCCTTGTAAAAATCTATGAGTGCATCTGTAGTATCCTCTGCAATATACAAAACCACCCTGTCTGTCAGGTATATATATAATAATTATAATAGTTGTACCAAATTTTGTTGTTTTATGATAAGATATAGGGAACGGGACAGCTTGATTCTCAGCTTTTTCTCTTGCCTTTAGTAGCTTTTGTGTCTAAAGCGAAGGGCCCAAAAATAAAGAACAGTTATCCTATAAGTTCTGGGTTTAGCGGCATTATATATACATATATATAGTACGTATGTATTTATTGATTTTTAATGCTAGAAGGTACTTGAGCTACCAAACTCATCCATAGGTCACCAACCACTATGCCTTTTACATTCAAGTTCTGCAATTTTGAGTAAATTTGAGAAGTGTTTTAAAAAAATAGGACTTTTTTATTAAAATGGGTATCACCTAAAAAAGATGAATAATCATCATGAAGATAGATGCAATAAGGGAACTCTCTAGTATCATCCACTTTTAGATAAGGAGGAAATATCTCAGATTATGATTCTGACCTTGGAAATTTAGCTCCGAGAATATCCTTCTGGCCATATTTTCTCCAACTGTATCCATCATCCAATGAACCTTCAATCCCTGTTCTTGAACAAACCTTCACTTGCTCTATCCATTTGGGCATGATCTTTCTGCAAATCACATAAGGGAAAAAAAAAAAAACCAGTCAGAATCAAACATTTTTAACACTGCAATTAATACTGATATGAACACAGCCCAATTTTTTTTGAAGTATATACCTTTTCTTGTAGACATCTCTGGGACTGTCTTCCTCAAATCTGGGGCTCCCATGATGATGAGCATTAATGGTGGGATTATTAGGCTCTATCACATTTTGTGAACGTGTGAGCAAGTTAAGTGCTTTCTCATAACAAGAGAGTATTTTCTCAATCAAGAACTCATTGTTCTCATCATGAGAAGAAGATGTAATATGGCTACAGAGCAACCTAGCATGCTCCTTCCCTTGGTGTAGCTCATTGATCAGACTAACTTGCCCTTCCTCCATTCAATGGACAACAAACACACAAACCAAAAACAAAAACTTCACAACTACTTGAAGTGCGAATTAAAACTTGAATTGGGGAGACTTAAATAAAAACAGAGAGGGTGTTCAAAAAGAAGTGAAGTTGGTGAGTTTCTGGGAACCCAGAGGAATGAAAAAAGGGTTTGGCCGAAGAAGGAGGAGCAACAAAGTTTGAAAAGTGGACAAATCGTGTTGAAAGGAATAGGGTCGAGGCCAGACGAGGAAGGTGAGATCGAGAGAAGTGAGAGAGAGAGGAGCTTTGGTGGTGGTGGGGAAGAAGCAGAGAGGAAGAAGGGGAATATAAAGGAATGGAAAAGGCAAGGAAATGAGACAGAGGATTGACTCGCGACAAAACAAAACCGAGTGAATTTAATTATGTTGCCCCAAATGTGACTTCAAACTTTTGAAATTGAGACATTGATCTACTTTGAGCTTCAGCTCATTATATAATTATTATCTAAACACGGATTCATAGTTTTTTAATCACACATCACCAAGGCAAAACGTGGACTAGTATAGTGAACCTCACTACCATGAAATATAAAATGTTAAAAAAAGATTCCAAAGGATTAAGAAAAAAAAAAAAAATTAGAAAAAATTCTGACATAAAAAAGGTCTCCATGAGTTGTTAAAACCCACAGATGAAGTAGTTAATCCCCTATTGAAGGAGTTATCTATGAGACTTTTTTTATATCGAATTTTCTCTAAGATTTTTTAAACATTTTTTAGTCTTTTAGGACGTTAAAGGGATTTTCCCTCTAAAATATATTTCTCCCTCTTGTCTCATATAAAAATAATTCATATATACCTAAAAGTGAAAACAGTTATAGGTATTAAATTTCATAAAATGAAATTTTAATTTCTAATACTATCTTACTTTCGATCTTAATATAAGAGTCGGTTGATTTTTTTAGAGAGGTAAAACAAAATAAATTTTTTAATCATAGCATATATTATGTAATATTATATTAATATTAGTTTAAAAGTCAATAAAATTAGCTTAAAGAAAACCGATAAAAATAAATAATTTAACTTCTTAACATTTTCTAACAAAAGTCAATTAACATTTATATTAAGGATTAAATAGAAAATTAACTATAGACTCTAACATCATGCTAATTTATACTCTCCCACTGCCCTTATTAAGCTAGGCATATATGAGAAAGACATTTTAAAACTGACAAATGGTGTATAAAAAGACACTTTCTAAAAGGCGCACTATAAGTGGAATTAGGAGAGTAATCAATACCCCAAACCATCTCTCTATTTAAGAAAGAGCTACTTAATGGTTACTTGGTCCATTTGAATTTCAGCGGCACTTTGGGAAATGACACAAAAGAGTTTTGATTTAATATTTTTTCTTATTACTCTTTCTATAAAATTGATGTACTTCCTTCTAAATATAAATATAAGATATGATTGGTTTTTTTTTAGAGAGATTAAAAAAACTGAATAAATTATTTAATTATATAATATGTTGTGTATTATTATATTATATATAAGTTTATAAATTAGGTAAAATAGTTTGAAGAAAAAAATAAATAGAATTACTTCAAAAGTAATTTAATTAGCTTTTCTTAATATTTCCAAAAATAATCGATTATATCTTATATTTAGGATCGAAAGGAGTATTATTTACTTCCCCTTTCTTCACCCTATTCTACCAACTTTAGTTGTGTAATTATTTTCATTTTGTTTATTTGATCATTTTATGTGGAAAAAAGTAGAAATCAATGTTAATATATAGAACTCATATTGGAAAGTGAAATCTATAATAAACCCTTTATATTCATTTTATTTCTTGTCTTGCTCTTTTGCTTTTAATGTGTAAATATGTTAGATTAAATTTCGATAATCTATATTCATCTTTCAATTTTAATATAAAAAAATAAAAAATATTATATTCAGCTGGTCCAAATTTATTTATTATTATAGAAACTCCAATGCCTAAATTATGATAAAAGTTTCAAAGACAAATATAGGCCATAAGACCAAAGTGTACTATGATAATGATCAAATTTTGAACAAGACAAAAGAAATTAATTATCAAATTTGGAAGAATATGAATATCAGGATATGTATTAATAAGAGAGAGAGAGAGAGAGTGATTCAAGTCCATGAGAGAGAGGAAACAAATGAAAGAAGGACCAGAAAGGCACGTGGGAGAAACTAATGAAAGAAGCAACGCGGAAGAAGGTTTGAATATTCCTCCCTCCTTCTTCTTCTCATCCTCGTTCACAATTCTTAACACTTTTTGTTGTTTGTTTTGTATTCTTCCAATAATGTCATTCCACCTCACTGAGAATGACATCACTTGTTGCACCAATCCCTCTCCGGTAAAACCACGCGCATGTTATCAATTTAATTCATATTTATTGAGTTAACTAACTTTTTTTTTTTTTTTTATATGAGAATTATATAATTTGAACTCATAAATAAGACCGAGTGGTATTTTTATTATTATTAACAATTATTCAAATCACCTACATCAATTAGTTTAAAGTAATACATGTATTATTTTTCTAATTATATCCTTGATTATGAAAATAATGAGAGAGCATTAGTTAAAAAAGGAATAAAAGACTCATGTAATTAACTGATATAAAAATAAAAATTACAATAAATCAGATGCTTGTATATAGGCCCATAATTTTTTTTTTTTATAAAACTTGTTCTAAAAAATTAATTTATGTGATCGTCTTAAAATTTTTTAAATATAAAATAGAGAATAAAAATAAAATAAATTCCAAATCTCTTTCAATAAAAAACCAGAAAAAAAAAAAGGTATCACATCAGTTAAAGAATCAAAATCCTCAGAGGTGATACATGTACTAAGAATAAGCAGTCATGAAACCCAAACCAAATAACAGACAGGTGATACATGTACTAAGGTATGTATTCGATCTCATCTTTATAAATTAGATTAGATTACTTGTTGGTTAGCTCCAAGGCAGCCTTATAATCCTTTATTGTTTCTAGGATTCCCATCTTTTTGAGTGAAAGAAAGTGTAGGTGGTCGATGAGTACTTGAAAACTTGTTATTAATATTAAAATAGATCTCACAGTATAGAAGGGGCTTTACCCACTAACAAACTTCTCGTTTCTTGCCTCTACGATCAAATTCTCCAACTAACCCATACTTTTTTGGGTCAAATTGACATCATCATTTGACTATAACTCCTTGTACGGACATATAGTTTTTAAAACCTTGAATCTCAGAATGCTCTAAAATCAATGTACAAACACTATACACGTTTTGCTTTAGATTTGGATATTCATTACATACTTTAATAAGCAACTATTTGCAGTTTTGAACATTAAATACACTGTTTAGGGCAAAAAAAAGGTTCAACATAGGGATATGATGATCACCCGTCAACAGTCCTATTTTATTTTATATTCTTTAGTTATTTACTTTTTCTCTCTCAGAAACCGCGTCAACAAACTCTATAGTTATATATTGGAAAGTGGTTTTGCCGGCCTATTACTCCCTCCGGTACTTATTATAAAGCATCAACTAACAAGTTTATTTGATCCTTTTTATAAAGCACTTGCTTGTTCTCAATGAGCATTAAGTATTTGTTTCCATGTCTGCCCATAATTAATGAGGGTAGTGTGTGAGAGTAATAATTAATATAATATTAGAGTTTAGTGCAATTAGTAGGGTAATATTGGTAGTTACTTAAATTGTAGGCTAATTTTATTGACTTTAACTGTTTTTATTAGTTTGTGAGAAAAAAAATTAGTTGGTCTTATAATAAGAACCGGAGGGAGTATGTATATTACTCTCTCTCTCTCTCTATATATATATATGTAACTAAACTGGAATGAAAAGAAGCCACATCTAGTTAGATTAAGTATATAGGATAATATCATAGCCAAAAAAAAAAAAAAAAAAGTATATAGGATAATACATCTAAAAATAAAATAATCATCAGATTTAATGTGTCATTGATGTTATGACTATATATATATATATATATATATAATAATTATCCCCAGCTCTAACACGAATTTCCCTACACATATCTTGACGAGTTGGATCAAATAGTAAGGAAAAAATGATAATGAAATAGAGATCCATTGACTATATAATATATATATTTCTTGCCAGGTAAAACCATATTGTTACCATTTTAACTAAAAGTTAAGAAATTCATATATTATTTCCATTTATAGGATAAAATGATTAATTTTTATATAGAGAGGATAATGATCAGATGCTGTTCATTTCTATTAGTTGTATCATATTTGAAAGACACTAGCTAGCTTGACACAAATTCAAAACTCCCAGTAGCATTATTGGATATTGAATGATTTAATTTTGAGACATAAATATTAAAAGAGGCGAAAAACTTACATGCAAAATGATAATCACGTGGAGGATTGGGGCTTCAACAATCATTATATATATATTGTTTGACTCCAGAAACATAAAACTATAACCATTGAATTAATAGCTTTAAATAACATAGGGATTATATGGCAAGGCATGTGACCATTAATGGGTCCATAAATAAAATGGTCCACTTCTAGTGCTCTACATTGAATAAGGTTAGATGCCCATCAAAACCATCACAATCCCTTTTTTTATTACTATCTCCAGTATGTAGTATAAAAGCCGGTTGACTTTTGTTTTGGAGATATTAATGAAATTAATTAATTTATATTAAAGTATTTATATTTATAGTTTTCTTTCAAATTAATTTATTTGACTTATAAACTGACATATAATTTAATAATATACTAGTGCAATATATGCTATATAATTAATAGTTTATTTAATTTTCTTAATGTCTATAAAAAAAAAATCAACCAGCTTTTTATATTAATGAACACAGAGAGTATTATTTTACCCAATTTACACCAAATATGGCAAGTAGCGCTATTAATGGGGCAACTTGTTTTTTACCACCAAAATCATCAACTTTTACAGAAAATATTATTAATAAAAATTGCCCATAGATACATGTTTTAAAATTTTATTGGTCACGACTTACAATGCAAGGACATGAATAAGCAATGAAAATTTTCAAACATGTACTTAAGGAGAGTTTTCTCTTGGATTTAGGGGGAGGGGAGGAAAAAGGGAGGGAAAGAAAATTTATTTGTGGTGGAGCCCACATGAGTTTTCCCCCCCTTTAAATTTTTTCCCTTCCCTCCCCTCCCCTCTCCACCCCTCCCTCACCCTCAAACCAAACAGAGTCTTAAAAATTTCAATTCAAATATATTTTTATAAAGAAAAATTTAAAATTAAAAATTAAATAGATGTTGAAATAAGAAAATTCAACTCACACTCTTTAGCTGTATTTTTTTTTTTTTTTTTTTTTTTGGTCTTGAGATCTTTAACAGTGATTTTCAAAATTTATCGACTTTGGCTATAAATATAAAATATCTTTGACTTATTGCCTCAGACTATAATTTTTCATAAAATTTAAGTACAAAACAATATCTATTAATGTACGTACATCACTGATGTGGCTTATGAATGGATATTTTCAAGGTTAAGTAGTAAATGCGTTTGGAAGTATACGGTTCAGGACTAATTGTTTTGGCTAATGTAGTAATGGAAGTCTAAAAACGTATCAATCTAATCATTTTTTGTTAAAAAAATAACGTTCACCGTTAAAAAATTGACATTGACCATTAGCTTTTTAACAAAAAATGTAAAATTACTACGTTTTTAGATTTCTAAAACTACATTAAGTCAAAAAACTTCTAAAACAAAATTGTTCCTTGACGTATTCTTTTGGGGTGGATTTGCTACTTCACCCGATTTCCAAATTAAAAGAGGCCTTTCAGAAGTTGACAGCCAGCCTGGCATTAGACTTTAATAGAGAATGATATTTAAACTCAAATAAAATGTTAGTAATAAATAAAAACCTTGTACCTCAATATTTTTTTTTTTTTTTGGCGAACGACAGACTTGTCTTAATATTTTTAAGTTGTGAATTCAAATAAACTAGATTATGAACTCATGGTTTATATTTGATGCGAATCGCAATTTTTTATTTATTTGATAATTCATGAATAGTGCAGTATTTTATAACTTTTTTATAGAAGATATGTTAAAATGTGTATTTTTAAATATAGGCGGATTAATAAGTTAATTGAAAGATAATTTGTATCCATTTAATTTTTTGATGAAATAATTATTTATCTCAGCAGTGTCTAGGGCCTTGTTTGTTTATGTTTTCAATTTTCATGTTTTTAGAATAGTTTTATAAAATTGAAAAACTTAATTGAGACACGACTCAAGATAGGACTGAATTCTTTGAATTGGGTTTGACTATAATTCAATTCTCTTTCCATCATCTTCTTCATCTTAATTGTTGGATTGAAATCTTAACTGCTTCGATATAATGATTTATAAAAATATTAATAAATTATTAAAAAATTATTTAAAAATAATATTTTTATGAATCATTAGATTTGAACCGTTGAGATATCAATCCAATGGTTGAGATGGAAAAGAGGATGGAAAGAAGATATGAAGAAAAGTGGACCATAATCAAACCCAAATTGTTTCTACAATCTTTAACTGTGCATGCTTTTTCCCCTGTTTTGGGGAATTGTTAAGGGTGAACGACAAAAGAATATTATTTAAATTTTAAAATCCTATTAATAAAAATATTAATAGGATTAAAAAAATAATGAGATTAATAATTTATTTTATCATAAAATCATTATTCATTATTTTAAATTTCAAATGATATCTTTGTGAGATTTTCTTTTGATTTATCCGTGTTTTTCGTCCCCACATAAATTGGTCACTGAACAGTTAGTATGATTTTTTTTTCTTTTCTTTTTTTGGAGCCAAGCACATAAAGGCAATTAAAGATTATTATCAGACAAAAAAATTCAGAATTATTTATGTGGATAGTTAGAAAAAGGGATAAGGATATCTGTTTTAATTGCCCGAAAATAATTGAAACCACTATGACCATGCCGAATTCTTTTTTCTATCACATCTTTTTTATATACATATTCTCCTTTTTTTTCCCCCTTTTGAATAATACCGGAATTAGATTGTCAATAGCAACATTACAACATCTTCAGCAAAAACTTCTACTCTTCAACAATGTCTGTCTGCCTCTTGAATAAGAGGAGGAGATTGATCAAATAGACAAAAATTTCTCATCTACTATGATAGTATCGGGTTAAATGATCAATAATAGTTATGGCCTCTTTATACCTGTGAGTAACCACAATTGCCAATCTCTATAAAGAAACTTCCTAATATATCATCCACAAAGTCCTTAAAAGGATGATGTTCATCACATCCTCTCAACATATAATTCATGACCTCTATAAAATCAATAACTAAATTAATCTTCTTATACCTTTTGGACCAACACAATTGTAGGCCCTGAATGCAACCAATTACTTTTGCAAAAACTAGTGGAACATTAACTAGTTTGCAGCTGAAGCTACAAGCCATATGTCATTATGATCCCGTAGGTAATCGCTGCACCCACTCCTTCCATCCTCCAAGATTGAATCATCGATTGTTACTTTGATGAAGGCATCTTCATGAGGATATTGATTGGTATACATGAGAACTATTACTTCTCTTCTCCATATAATCTGTTTTGAGAATATCCTTCTTCGAACAAACTCTAAAAAAACTATATTGTGCATTCAGTCCCAGATTAGTCACCTCATAGCCAAACAACTTTTTATATCATGAAACTCATGCATCCTAGCAAAGATACCCAAACAAGGTTGGCCACGAAACCTTCTTTGTATTTTGCCAATCTCATGAGTTAGATTCCATTTGATCCAATCTAACCTTGTAGAGAAAAGAATGTATTCCATTTTTCCTGTTCAATCACTAATTTCCAGCACTCCCTGACAATAGCATAGTCCCATAACATACGCATCATGTCTTCATCCATCTTGCATCTAAAAGGACAAGCAACAGACGTCTCCAATTATCTCTGCATCCTTAGCTTTGATGTATGAGTTCTTCCATGAGCAACTAATCACATGAAGGCTTTAATCTTCTCTAGAACAGACCATCTCCATAGAATCTTTCATATGTTATCTGCAACCCATTGAGAACCTAAAAAAGGAAAATGATATGCCGATTGACAGAGAAACAACCATCAGTGGATGGTTTCGAGTATGTTTTTTTGTTTTATCCTCTCTCTTTATATGGGGGTGCCCACTGACAATTCGATCAATTAAATGGGAAGGAAACCAATACTCTATCTTCCTTCTATTTCACTCACCTCCTTCCAACACATACTCAGCCACACTCCCATTACAATAAATAAGATGCTAATAATCCTAAACCAAATCAATGAGAGGCATGTTCATGTTTGACCAATTATCAAACCAAAAAGACGATTTAAGGAAACATAATAAAGCCTTTATCATGAAACTATGTTGGGGACTGATATGTAATAGAGAGCCTTATGGGTGAAAGTGCTTAGAACTAAATATAATTGTGGTCATAATGAGATTCCAAATGTGAAGAAGCAAAGGAACTCATGCCTAATATGGAGAGGAATTAATATCGTTTGGGGAAAGTTTGGTCATGGTATTGGGAGGAAAATTGAGAATGGTCGATCTTCGTTTTTTTGGCTTGATAATTGATCAGACATGAACATGCGTCTCATTGATTTGGTTTAGAGTTATGACAATTTTATTGATAGTAAAGTATGTGTTGGAAGGAGGTGAGTGGAATAGAAGGAAGATAGAGTATTGATTTCCTTCTCATCTAATTGATCAAATTATCGGTGGGCATCCCATGTGAGGAAAGAGGAGAGGACAAAATATACTGGAAACCACTCACTGATGGTTGTGTCTCTGTCAAATCAGATGGTTGTTTCTCTGTCAAATCGGCATATATATTTTTCTATCACACTTTAATTTGTACCTCTTTGGAAGATTTTTTTTTTTTTTGGCGGAAACCCTCTAGAACATTAGAATATCCGGTTCATAAAGCATCTAATGTGTGGTTCAATTAATTAATAACTCAAAATTAGTACTATTATGCTGTATGAAATTAATTGAAACCAACATACGGGGTAGGGGATATAATCTATATTCATCCTTTAATTGAGCTTCAAAAAAATAATAAAAATACCCATAGCGTATGAAGGGTATAACTTTTTTGGTTGTTTTAGACTTATTTTTTTAAAAAAATATATATTTGATGAAGTATCTCAAAGCTACTTTAAATTTAAAACCAATTCTTTTCAATTTGAGGCTTAAACAGTAAAAAGGTTTTCTGAAATTGTAACTGTGTTTCTTGAAATTGAAATTGTATTTTCTTTCTTATAAAATGAGGTCTTTACTACATCTATCAATAGTTTGTTAGTACCGATGCTTCAATTTCAACAAGCCCCAATAGATTTTGCCCCAAGCAATAATTTCTCTGTGCACGTTGAAGTGTGAGTTTGTGAGTTTGCGAGTTTGCATAAAATATTAAAAAAAAAAAAAAAAAAAAAAAAAAAAAAATCTTATTCATAGCTGACAAAAAAGCTCAGTTTAAATTATTAAAATATTGAGCTACTTGAGAACAAATTCATCATACGAGTAGGATACAAAATAAAGCAGGCAAAACATTTGAAAGAGATATTTGAACCAGTGTAAACTTTCTTTTCTTTAGGAAAAGACCAAAATATCCCAACACAAACTTTAATAAAGGCAGAAAGAAAGCAACCTGGTTCATTTTTCATCATGACAATTAGAACTAAAAGTTAAGTAGGTACCACTCTGGTCCTATTTATAAATCTTTTTTAGTCAAATCATAAATACTAAGCGAGGAGATATAGTTAACGACATGATTATGAGGTGAATTTTCAACTTTACCCTCATTTATGATTGGTTACCTTCAACTTTTTCTTTTCTCTCTATTTTCATTAGTACAATTAATAGGGGTAAAAGTGTCACAATCTCATTTATTTGGTCAAAGGGGACTTATAAATATGACCAAATTTTTTTAGTCAAAAGGGACTTATAAATAGGACTAGAGTGGTACTCTCTTTCGACCTTATTATAAGGTACCAACTAACTTTTTTTTCCATAAATTAATAAAAAGTAGTTAAAGTCAATAAAGTTATCTCAGAATCTAAGTAATTTTCAATCTTACCCCTATTACTTGCCCTACTCTAATATCATATTAATTATTGCTCTCATCAACTATCCTTATTAATTATTGGCAAACATAGAAAAAAATTAATGCTCATTGGGAATAAGTAAGTATTTTATAAAAAGGACCTAATAAACTTACCAATTCATGTCTTATAATAAAAACCAGAGGGAGTATCAATGACCGTTTAGATATGATAATAATGAATCAGATTGATTTTTTTACTTTAATTTTTTCTGAAAAAATTTAACTTAATGTATACAGAATTTAATACAAAATACCTATTTTCAAAAAAAATATTTTTATTTAAATCATCATTTAAAATATTTAATGTAACTCATTAAAATTCTATTTAAATTATGTAATATCACCTCATTAAAATTCTATTTAAAAACAATGTAGATATCCCCTCATTAATTAAGGAACACAAATTAGCGTGGGTAAAATTGGGAGAATGACAAGAGTTTTCCCTTAATTAAGACAATGAATGACAAGAGTGACAATGAATCACATGAGCGAGTGGGGCCCCCCAGGGTGGGGAAAGGAGATAGATATTCTGGGCCGTTATTTATTCTTCCACGTTGAATAGTAAAAGTGTCGGACTGTCAGTGACAGGTGTGAACGCGACCCCGCCATTTCATGCCCCCCAAATGTTAACGCGTGGAACATTCTACGTCCCCACCCCTTTTATCTATTCATTTATTCAAAATTAGGGAAAATGTTTTGATTTAATAAAACTTTTTTTACCACATAATTCTAAAAAAAAAACGTTTAAAATAGGAAAAATATAAAGTAGGGATTCCAAATGAAAAATAAGACTTTTGTGGAGAAATCTGAGACTTACAAATATTTTCAAATACAGTGAGGATGATATAAAATGAATAATACTATTAGTAATTTATTAATTATGTAATAATACTAAAAATTTATTTAATGCATATAATGAAAAGAATTGAAAAGGATGGTACACAATTTAGCGCCTGTTTAGGTAAAGGTGAAAAAAAGGTACTTTTGACTTTTGAGGTTGCAAAGGATGGTTTGGTAAAAAAAGTGGCTTAACATGTGAAAAAAAAAATATATATATATATATATATATATATTGGTAGAAACACGTTTTTATCCCAAACTAAAGTTTTTGAAATTAAAATTACGGTTTTGGAAAAGTAAAAATGTTCCGCTTTTTATCTCTCCTTTTTCTCTATCTTTCCCATTGTGGTGAATTCTTTTTTAGCATCTTGGACATGTGACTAGTATGATAAAATTTAAAATACATTCAATTGGTTGGCATTTTGATCCCTCATAAATTTTTAAAATGTCATTTTTAGTTTATAAAAAGGACAAATAAATGTCAATTTTTTTGTAAGGGATTAAAATAGAGATCACGTTTTTTATAAAGGACTAAGAAGGGTATTCACTCTAAAATTTATGAGAAACGAATTATTGTACTTGTTTATGAGAGAAATTATCAACATGAAATTTAAACAAATCCCATGAGTAAAGCAGAACCTCTCAGCTAGCAAAATAATACTCTAATTTCCTCCTTTGTACCTATACATCTTTCTTCTTCTGTTAGGGGGTGGCCATAATAGCTTGAGAATCCTGGTCAGCTCCAACAATCTAAACCTGAACCTGTACTCTCTTGGTCAAAGTCGGATCATTTAAATTGACATTAAAGTCGGGCTGGATAGTGAGAACAACATTACCATTTGTGAGAGTAGTAAGGAGTGCACCAATAAAAACATTTGAGTAACTCTTAAAGGTAGAATCTATGAGAGAAACTCTAGTAGTAACAAGAAACCCTTTGATCCACATCAATCCCTTCGAGACTTGATTGATGATAGTGATATAAAGACAATCTCTCTCCCAGTCATGAACTTATCTGTAAGGAGTGGTGACTCATCACCAACAACACTACCATTTGTGAGAATAGTGAAGAGTGCACCAATAAGAGCATTTGAGTAACTCTTAAAGGTAGAATCTATAGAGCAACTCTAGCACTAACAGGAAGCCCTTTGATCCACGTCAATCCCTTTGAGACATGATTGATAACAGTGATATAAAGACAATCTCTCTCCCAGTCATGAACTTATATGTAAGGAGTGGTGACTCATCACCAGCAACTCTACCATTTGTGAGAGTAGTGAGGAGTGCACCAATAAGAGCATTTGAGTAACTCTTAAAGGTAGAATCTATAAGAGCAACTCTAGCAGTAACAAGAAGCCGTTTGATCCACGTCAATCCCTCCGAGACATGATTGATGACAGTGATATAAAGACAACCTCTCGCCCAGTCATGAACTTATCTGTAAGGAGTGGTGACTCATCACCAGCAAAGACTCAACAATTTGTCATTTTGTTATTATTTCCTTGTGTAATTTATTTAAATTTTATTGTGAAATTTGATGTTAAATATATTTGAAATGGAATTTTATACTTTATATGCAATTATTGCATCATCTAATGTTCTTTTTGGTTAATTTGCACATAAAAAGTGATTCTGATAACAATTATTCAAACACTCATTTTATAAAAATCATTTTTTCAGAAAATCTATTCTATTCAAAAAATCTATTCTCTAGAATCACTTTTTCATAAAAACTTATTCTTCAAAACCTAATCCAAACAGATTTTTAATGTTGTGGAAAAGTGAAATATATCATATAATAAAAGTGACATATAATAATACTCTCTTTGGCCTTTCATATAAAACATTTGATTTTTTTTTTTTTAAATTTTGGAGAGATCAAGGAAGCTAAAAAATAACTTAATCAAAATATATATTGTATATAATTAAATTATATATTAGTTTATAAGTCATACAAATTGATTTGAAGGAGAAATGATACATATAGATACCCTGAAATAATTTATTTAATTTTCTCAAGTTTTATAAGAAATAAATTAACTATATCTTATATTTAAAGAATGTGTATACAATATAAAATTAAACATCTTTTTTTTTTTTTGTGCTCGAGAAAGACAATAATAATGCTATTATGTGAGAAGAAAAGAGGTAAACGGGTGAAAAATAGACGAGTGACGGAAAAAATAAAGGGCATAGAAAAGTTGGAGAGTGTGGAAAAAGTGAACGAGGAGCCACTTTCACTTTATAATCTATCCCCATATCTGCACATCAGACGTGTCAGAATCTAATGTTTAGATTTTGGGAATTAAAAAAAAAAAAAAAAAATCATGTTAAAAGGAAATATTCTTTAAAACTCAACAGCATTTGAATAATGTTCAGCCCAACGTCCATGATTTAATTTGGTCCTCTTATACCTTCTCCGTGGATAAGCCCATTTATGACATTTCTTCCTTAAAAATAGAGGGAAACCCCAAAGAGAATAATCTCTTTCTTAAATTAAAGTTGGTCAAGGTGTTGGGGGAGGCATTTTAGCTCCTAGGTGCTCAGGTAAACGTTTGAGGGTAATAGACGGCTTGCCCTATCCAATATCGGTATGACCTAGGAGGAAGAGAGATTTCGCCCTACCCTTAGATCGTGGGTGAACCCAACCCCTTTCCTAAAATTTGAGTATCAAAAAACAAAAACAAGAAAAATTAAAAGGCATTTACAAAACTAATCAAAGTTGGTTCAAATGGAAGGAATTAATCTCTCACAACATGACAAATTAAGGTTTAAATTCTTGTTGGAAAAGATGTTTACATTTAGTGTACCAAACAAAATTACATCCAATATATAGCAAGATACGTGTGCCTAGAAAAAAATAAAAAGCATTTATAGAGTGAAGCTTTATTAATTGCTAAAGTGACTTATTTCCAGGGTTTTGAAACCCGGACCGGTCACTGAACTGGTCGGGGTACTGAGTTAAGGGTTAGTGAGTCAGATCGGAGTCAACTCGGGCCTAGACCGGTGAGGTATAAAAAAATTGAAAAATAATTAATTTCTCATCACACCAACCTAAATTTGACATACTATATATCATTTCAATACTTTGGATCAGTAGCAAAATAATCAGGAAAATTTCTTATCACACCAACCTCCATTAACATAGCTTTAGGAAAATAGTCAAACACAGAACCTCACAGACCATAACCTTACAAACCGAAAACAGAGCAACCATAATAGCTTCAAGAAAACCAAAAACAAGCCCAAATCAAACTAATATGACATCCAAAAGTGAAAAAATAAACATCAAAGCACCAGCAAACGAAGAACTAAAAATAAAACAAAACATTAAAAAATAATAAACCTGAAGCTCGCAATGGAACGAAGCTCTACAAATCGAGAGGAATGAAGCTCTTTCACGGTTTCACCTGAAGAAATTAACGGCAGTGTGTGGCAAAATTTCAAAAAAAAAAAACTAAAAACTAAAAAAACAAGACGTAAGGCAGATGGCGCAGGGCGTGTTGGACGGCAAAGCATACCAGTTACCAGCAACGACAAAGCTTCTTTGCAACTTCTGCAACCTTGCAACGGCGAAGGGCGTTCAGACGAGAGGCAGATGGTTTCTTGTCGGACGGAGGGAAAGTGAAGACTGAAGAGTCGATGAAGTTGAAGTGCAAAATGGCATCGAGAAGCAGTACCAAGCGGTGTGATATTTGAAAAAATCACGCAACCATCGTTTCAAATCAAATATGAATCGATTGCATTCTCTTTTTTTTTTTTTTTTTTTTTTTTTTTTAAAAAAAAAAAAAAAGGTCGACTCGGTGACCCTTGTAACCCTTCCGGTTACCCCGGTTCACGGTCGACGAGTTTGCCCTAAACCGGACCGGTTTCATGGGCGGTTGGCCGGTGCCCAGTCTGAACCGGCCGATCCGGTCCGATTTCACAAATCATACTCATTTCATACATACATATATATTGGCCAGCCAAGTCATTTCATATATATTTAAGCTTAGCAGTTATCTTATATTATATTTTGCATTATATATATATTATTTAGAAGTATTAGTGGCTTAATGTTATATAACTTTTTGGGAATCAAAAGGGGTGAGATCAAATTTCACATTAAACAACCATTATATATATTGGCCAAATTGTAATATCCTAATTTTTATATTATGATCTAATTATAATTATAGTAGAAGTATATATGATAAATGGATTTATCATGTAATTATTAGAAAAAAGGATTTATTTGAAATATGATTTGTGATAACAAAAGAAATTAGAGTAATGAAAACGTAGTTAATAATGTAAACAAATTGAAATAAAAATAATATGATTGAAGAAAAAAAAGAAATAGAAATGATTAATATTTAGACTTTAAAAAAAAAAACGAAAAGAAAAGGGTCTTCAATGTGTATATGTGTGTAAGTGTGTATTGTAAAGAATCTGAGCAAAAAAAAAAAAAAAAAAAAAAAAAAAGTATTGTAAAGAAGAGTTTTGACCAAGAAAAAAAAAGTGGGGGAGGGAATATATAATATATTAAAAATTTAAACACACACTCAAGGACACGTGGCCCTTTTGTCAAGATCATTTCAGAAGCTAAGAAGCACAGTCGCACGAGGTTCACATTGGGTCTTTATTCTAATGTGTTTTTTATGTACTTATCTCTCTAATTAAGGAACAAGTATATTTTATTTATTTAAATTAAATTATATATTAGTTTCTCAAATTTTTTTGCACCGATATTTTAAATTAATTAATTTTCTAGATACGATGTTACGACATGATATTTATATGCGAAACTAAAACTAATTAATTTAAGATACCGAATGCAAAAAAATTCAGAAACTAACATATAATTTAATATAAATAAAGAAAATTTTAAAAATAAAGTAAAATGTGCTCGTCCCTCTAATTAGAGGGACAAACATAGGTTTTTTTTTTCCCTATTTGCCAATTTTTAAATAATTAATTACCATTTTGCCACTATTTTCAAAATATTTCCCAATGTCTTGCACTATTTAGTCGACTAAACCAAGATTTACTCGACTAAAACGCAGGGCGCCGATTTTTTTGACTTGCTCCGCGATTTAGTCGATTAAACCAAGTGGCTTAGTCGATTAAATAGCAACAGGGGAGTTTTTTTAAAACCCCAATTGCAGCATTTGGAACCCTAATCCACCGCAAAACCTCCCCAAACCTCTCCCTCTATGTTTTTTTTCACCAAATCCTTACTGAATCCCTTCGTGGGTAGCGAAGGAAACTTCATTCTAGCATCATTTGCGTTGATTTCGATATGTTCTCATCTCCATTTCGAATTTCCGCCGTTGTTCTTTTCGCTTATGCGCTTTTACCTTTTCTTCATCCGATTATTTATTTATTAATATTTTAGTATAAATTATAGGGTTAAACGTGGAACTCTTTATCATGTTCATGCATGTATAACACGCTCGATAATATTGTGGGACCCGTTAGATAATCAACTGCTTTGTCATGCATTTCGGATCCTATTAGTACGTAGAGCTATAAAACAACCATAAAATTA
The DNA here is from genome assembly GCA_019022655.1 of Acacia acuminata. Taxonomy (NCBI): domain Eukaryota; kingdom Viridiplantae; phylum Streptophyta; class Magnoliopsida; order Fabales; family Fabaceae; genus Acacia; species Acacia acuminata. The sequence goes on along the minus strand of JAFJYI010000001.1, from coordinate 13,589,229 downwards.
ATTTTTTTATTAAGTTTTTATATTGAGGATTTTTCTCACATTACGATTTTTAGTTATGTCCACAATCCTCACCGAACTTTGGAACATTGTAAAACTCATTTTTATTTTAATTATTTGTCTACCTTATATTTTGGGGTTATTTTTTTGTCTTCTTTTTTCATTTTATTCTCATAATCTCATATAGACCGCTAGATTAAAACAATATATTATTCAGATTCGATCTTTTATAAAATTATTTCTATAAACATAAATAAGTAAATTTAAAGTCTTAAAATTTGATCTATACCCTTCATAATTGCAATCTGTAATAAATAAATAAATTTTAAATTATAAAATATTATAATAATAATTTTATAAAATATTAAATCTAAAATATACATTTCATTATCTAAGGATGGAGATGAGATGATGATATAAAAGAGGGTAACGAGGATATCATTTTCCTATATTTTGATATAGTAACTTTTTTATCCTCTATAATCTCATATAGGATATAATTTTCCTATATTTTGATATATTATGGGTAACATATGAATGCTTGTCGGAGGTAGGTTGAGTACCTCAAGAAGTTGTTGTTGATGAGTTTGAAAATGAGGACATCATTTGGGATTTTCATATCTATTTTAAATCAAGATCTTAACTAATCAATTTGATATTTTGAATGTAATTAATATAAATTATAAATTTTGAAAAATATTTCTTCATATTTAGGTTTAAGAAATCATAAAATTAATTTTTTTATTAAGATTTTATATTGGGATTTTTCGGTTAGGATTCTTAGTCATGCCCTCGATCCTCACTGATCTTGGGTGAACTTTGATTTTAAATATAAAACTCATTTTTACTTTTAATTAATTTGTCTACCTTCTAGGGAAATGGGGGTTCGCATAAACGAAAGAACCATGGCGGAAATTCAAAATGGAGATGAGAACATATCGAAATCGACACAAATGATGCTTAGAATGAAGTTTCCTTCGCTACCCACGAACGGATTCGATAAGGATTTGGTGAAAAAAATAGAGGGGGAGAGGTTTGAGGAGGTTTTGTAGTGGATTAGGGTTCCAAATGCCGCGATTGAGGTTTTAAAAAAACTCCTGTCGTTATTTAGTCGACTAAGCCACTTGGTTTAGTCGACTAAATCGCGGGGCGATAAAAAAATCAGCGCCCAGCGTTTTAATCGACTAAATCTTGGTTTAATCGACTAAATAAATAAGCACATTAAAAATATTTTGAAAACAGTGGTAAAATGGTAATTAATTATTTAAAAAGTGACAAATAAATAAAAAAAAAAAAAAAAAAAGCCGACAAACATATAGTCGCACAATAACGGGTCCTTCTTTCTCTCAAGTTCGGCGCTGTTCCTCCATTATTTCAAAGCTTTGGGCAATCTTTATCACTTCTAATCACAAAACTCTCTAAATAATATTTTCTTTCTTACGGTGGTATTTTTGTGCTGACCAAAGAACATTGTTGAGTTTTGTCAATATATGGCTATAAAAGCATAGAATGATTAATAGTTACTCCCTCCGGTCTTAATTATAGGAACAAATTTTAGAGTTGGTTTTGGTCCTAATTATAAGAGTAAGTTTTAAATTTTGCCAATTTTTTCCTATAATACCCCTATTTATACTTTCTCAATAATAATTAAAGACAATAATAATTTAATAATACACCTATATATTTTATAAAGTAAATAATGTTTGTAACTCATTAATGTTATATACACCTAAATTATATATATTTTTTTATAAAATAATTTTGAGCAATTTTTGTCATATTTTTCCCATATCACCCATACTAATACTTCTTCCACAATAATTAATTTAACAACATGTTTATATTTTATCAAGTAAAATATTTTACTTTATTTTTTATTTTTAAATAAAATAATTTTGAGGAGTGGAACGCATTTTTTAATACAGATAAAATATATAAATTATGAAAGTTGCCGCTATCTGAATCCTCATGGATCTACCACCGTAAAAGCTCTCGAGTTTTTCGGGTTTCATATTTTATATTTCAAACTTCTACCCTTATTAAAAAATGTGTGACTTCCACTCCTTTATTTTTCCCATATCTAAAATAAATGACCTTACGACATGAGTAATCTAATATATATGCGTGAAACGTCTTGATAGCAAAAATAATTAATAACGTCATTTTAGATTTTGGGTAAGGGTATTTTAGAAAAATACACATAATTAACTAATTTAACTTCTTTCCTTAATCTTTCCAAATTCTAGTAATTTGCTTTTATAATTAGGATCGGAGGGAGTACTTTTAATCAGTTTACTTTATTATTTAGTTAATATAAGATTTTATAATGAATTTTCTATATAATCAATCTATAAATCTATAAATAATTCTATATTGGACATTTTTAAATAGTTTATTAGGATTATTGGAGGTATTCTTAAAGTTTTAATTGATTTAGATTTTTATTACAATTTTATGCCCCCAAAACTTTAAATTGGGGATTTAATACTTAAATAAGTTGGTTGTGTTAATAAAAATATTTTAATCAATGTTAAAATAAATAATTAGGATTTTTGTGTAAAATTGAAAATTTTGAGTAATTAATTCAAAACTTTAAATTTATAGAATTAAGTTAATTAAGTTGATTGTTCTAATAATTCAAAGAGTTATTAATGTTTCGTACATTGATTGTAGATTGATTATGGCTTATGTTTGAGCTCTTGAATTAGCAGTATTGTGGTAATATTTTACTGGGAAAAACACTTCTCATGTTATAGGAGAAGTGTTTTCTCATGTCACATACACATAAAATGATGGGGACCCACATATATATATAATTAGTATTATATATATATATGTGGATCCCACTATTTCATGTGTGTGTAGGAATCTTTTTCTTCTCATGCAATATGAGAAGTTTAAACCCCTATTTTACTTTGTCAAAAGACAATCACTTTCCTCTTATTATATATGCTTGTATGATGTTTGGTAAGTGATTTTTAACTATATAGAACTATAAATTTACTATTGGTATGTGATGTGGACTAAGAAATTATATTGTTAATGAAATTTTTTCGTGGGACTTATTTTCATTAAGTGGCTATTGATATCATATTATATGAATAGCATGTTGATTTATGACATTGTAAAGATTCTCTTGATAACTTGTAAATTAATAATGGTATGTGATTATCCATTGTGATTATCTCTTTTGAGTATTGATATGAGAGGGGATGGCGGATATAGATTTGATGAGAGGTTATTCAAAGAGGAAATAAGGGAGTGAATTCATGTACAAAAAGAGAAAATGAGATGGTGGGCTTTCAAGTACACACTGTTTAGTTCTTTGACCCACTTATGTTTGGTATGACATTGTCACCCAACTAATGTATTAAAGGGGGAACTCATGGTCTGGTCTTGTGCTCTGTTTTTAGCCGGTCTATATTACTTGATTAATGAGCTTATTGAGTTGAATTACCAGTCACATGAGTGAATACTAGCACATGGGTTCAGTAAGAAGAAATAAGGGAGTTTAGAGAATAAATCCTTGTGTACTGATTTTTGTGCACCCATGTGATAAATATAAGAATGCGATTATGATATTGTAAATTGATATATATATATGTGACCATGTGCCAATTTTTTTATTATTATTATATATAATGCTATGTATTTATAATTGTCCCACTTAACACACAAGAGCACTTATTCATATACCCGATGAGACAAATTATTGGTTGCTGAGATTTTTGCCTCACCCCATTGATTTAACATTTTTCCATGTGATAGTTCTCATGCGGGTCTATCAGGGAAGGCTCCAAAAGCTTAAGCTACTTCTATTAAGAGTAGTGCTTTCATCTTTTCAGTATATATTGGATTATTGTATATTGTTACGTTAGGGCTCATCATGCATACTTTAATTTATTTTGAAGATTTGATACATTAACTATATACTTTTGATTTCTGTATGACTGGATTACTCTTGATCATTTTTTATGACCAAGAGGTCTTTATGACTTGTTTTGAACCTGTGGATCCACAATTTGTCTTATATGAATATTTTGATATATGATTAAGTATTATTCAGTTAGTGTGTGTGTATGATCATGTTTAGATAAATAGTTTCATCAAATCCTTAGTTAATTATCGTTTTAAATAAAGGATTTTACACGAATATTCTCCAATCACGAGCGTTGGAGCTCTGACGAGTGACAATAGATAGATTTTGTTTTACGTGAGGGCAGTTGAGTTATTCGACAAAAGAACGAAATTCCAAATAGATTCTAGGAAATTCACAAGAGATTTTGAGATTATATTTAGGTTGTCCTTACATATTTAACTCCTTATTTCTTTTCCATCAATTTAATATAATGAATCATAAAATTAAATAAAGGCAGCCGTACGCCTGAGCGAATTGTTCATATATTGTTGCTGAGTTGAAAAAAAGGATAGCCATAATTAATTTCTATAAAATACTTTCACGGAATTGGACATGAAAATTACAATGCAAAAAGTTGGAATTCTAATTTTGAAAAATTAGGAGGATTTTCGCTCCAAAAAAATAGGGATTACCATCTTCAAAATATTGAGAGAAAAAAAAAAAAACACACACACACACACACATGCATGTAAATTAAGGTAATTCCTTTTAAATAATGCCATCATCCTGATGTCAATCTTATCATAATCAAAGACCCGCTTCTTCTACTCAACCATAATAAGATTGGGAGTGTAATGTATATAAGAGAGAGACTTAATCTTTTAAAATAAAATACGATTATTATTAGCTAGCCAATATAGCAATTGCTCACAGTATATACCTTGTTAGAACAGCAATACAATGTTGATTATTAATGAAATTAAAAGAACAGAAAAAGAGTTAATTATGAGAGTTTTTTTTTTTTTTTTTTTTCGGCTAGAAAATATATTTCATTAAAACTAACTCAATGAGAGATACAAGTATAAAATAAAAAGTTTGCAAAAAGAGAGCTCAAATACATTTCGGATTTGCCCAACAATCTATAATAGTTTTTTTTGAAAGATGGAGCCAACAAAATATATAAGACTATAGTTACCAATTTCCAACCCAAAACCATGAAAAAGTGACCAACATGTGTGTTTTGCTGCCATTGAAACTCCAATTTGATTTATTACCGTAAAGAAAATCAACATCATCACAAGAAACTTAGAAAAATATGAAAATAAATGGAAATCAACATAAAATACGGAACACCTCCACCCCGTCCAAAACTGGAAATGAGACGCCGTGAAAAAAGCTTGCCCAACCAACCACGAGAGAAGAACTCCCACCATCTAAGAAGTTGAGAGGAAGGGGAGAGAAAAAAAAAGGTTGTTTAGGATTGATTATATTTATTATCTGCCAAGTTTATTTTCTCTCCTGCTGGCAAACACCTGCGCATGCTTCATAATCCAAAATCTCTCAATTTCTTCCGCTTTTCGACCTGGGATTCTACCAGCTATTAGATCCCATCTGCAAACAAATATATGACTCCCAAAATTTTAAAAAGAAGAAAATAGAATAAAAAGACGAAGACTAGTTACTTATTTGGATTAGCTTTAGAAAATATGTTTTAAAATTTATGAATTAAGTATGTGAAAAAAATTATGAATCTTGTCTTGTCTTATTTTATAGGAAGGAATTTTGAAAGTATGATTTTATCATTTCCCAATGAGGAGCTTCGTAAATGACTGTATAGAGGAGTGTGACGTTGTGCAGATTTCGAGGGGGATAATTACTTTTTAACAATAAATATTCTATAATGTTATCTTAGTAAAGTATAATATTAAAATAATCAAGGTGCTGTTTTTTGTCCCTAATATAATCCCACATCCCAATCATTCAATGTCATATAATTGCCTGGATTTTATATATATTACGGCAACACCTGACCTTTTTATATGTAAGTGAAAAAGGCGAGGAAATTAAACAAATCACAAACTTAGGCGAGGAAATTAAATAAATCACAAACTTGGCTACAGATATGCATATATGCAGGGCTATATAGGGACGGCACAACTGACTATGGAGGAGAAGTTTCTTTTTTTATATTATTTTCATAAGAAAAATTAAGTAGAACTTTAACTAGAGCATCGCACAGAATAAAAAAACATAAATTAATTATAATTTGAATGTCAATTACTGATAAGATAAATACTAAAAAAATTAGTATAATGGAAATTAAATTAGAAGAAATTTGAAAAGGTAGGGGAAAATATTTACATATTACACATATAATAACATGGAATTTTAATTTTTTATTTTATTTCTATTAATATATAATACTTTAATTATGAATTTACACAAAAAAATATCAAATAAAATTAACTGCACGAGTGTGTGTATTTTCAAATTTTCGTTCATACCGGAACTAAACGTACTCTAGAATATAATAGACCCCCACCAAGAATGTAATAATGTAAAGAATGGACATGATCAACGTATTTGATAATGTCATATTAAAAATTAATAAATCTTATTAATAACTTGAAAAACGTACTTTAATTAAGTATATGTCTAATGAGATATATTCCATTAGCAAAATCGAAGCACATACATATCTCAGAGAAATAGCTTAGCAGCAATAGAAATGGAGACAAAAATTGCGTACAAGCAGCTTGGAACTTATCCTATCCCTCTAAATCAAAGCATTCGAGGGTTTAGTTCTTGTATAAGATTGGGATCGACTCGAATCGCCAGAGAATTAAAATTTTTGGAATATTTTCTGATATTTATTCAGATATTAATTACTCTAAACATATACTGCACATTTTCTCAGCATAATATTCAGAAATGGTTGGATCCTACACAAATGAAAAGTTTCCTTCTCTTCCCTTTGCTATTGAAAGAATTAGCAAAAAGGGAATAATAAATTAAGATATACAGAAGACGAAAGTAATTAAAACAATGTTATTTTGATATTTGAATAAGGAAAAAAGCTAGCAAGCTTTAATTTAATTTACCGGTCTCCAACGAGTTTGTACATTCTGTGGATGAGATCTTCTTCTTCCTCAGACATGTTTATGAACTTCCACTCGATACTGCTCACCTCTGCAATTATTGCAACTTACACAAACATTATTGGTTGACATATCAGCTAATTAAAGCCTATAAAACTGAAAAGCCTACTATACCCGGAAAGATTAATCTTCTATTTGGTGAATAATGCGCTGATGAAGGGTATATATATATATATATATATGATGATGATGATGATGAAAAACAATGAGAGATCTAGGAGTGCAAAACAGGAGAAAGAGAAGTTAAAGCTCATCATGTTTTTACAGAAATAATAATAAAGAAGACAGTGAAAAAACGGGATCTAATAACAGGATGCTCAGATCTAAAACTTCAAGGGAATAATAGTTCACGAGAGAGCTTTAGAATGAAGGAGATTAATTGATGGTGTGATTAGTAGAAAAATAAGTGAAAGCGGAGTTTAAGAAAAGAATAAGGAAGACATTAAACCCCAGAAATTAATATGGCCTGTCAGTATGTAAATAATAAGGAAGAAATTAACCCAGAAATTAATATGGCCTGTCAGTATGTATGTATGTAGAATAGAATGAATCTGACCTTCTTCATGGTCGGAGGTAGTAATCTTGAACTGCCTTCCTCGCTGTTTGTCCATGGAACTTTATTTCCAAAAATGGACAAGTTAAGTAAGAGAAGAATTGATGATTGGAGGGGTGGCTATTTAAAGAAGCATATAAATAGAGGACTTAGACACAGGCTTTCCTCTATAGAGACTTTGGGGAATTGTTTTGAGGGCATAGATGTACAACGGTGCATCAGGTGCTTTACTGTTTCTTCTTTCCACGTTGGCCCTAGGAAGTGCCCACTTACAAGTGGGTCCACAATATATTTCATAAGTAAGTGGCTTCAAAAAAGATTCTTTACTCAGGCTAAAAAGGAAAAGGAAAAAAAGCTTTATTTCGAGTGCGCTTCTAGTATCTTAGGCCAGGCCCTAGAGGAATTCAACGGAGCCAGACTAATTCGGATGTGGGTATGTAGAGCTTCATAATGGGGTGACCCTTCCAAGGCTGCAGCTCTATACACAACCCAACAATCGAACTTGGGACGTTGTTTGAAGAACATAGTGAAGAGGCCATTTCTCACAAAACAACAATTAACCATGATAGTTTTACAAAACCTATTAACAGTTGATAATGGAAAAACCTTTTTTATTTTTACACTACAAAAAAAATGATTTTCAGTGGCGACTTTCGGCGGCGACATTAAATGTCGCCGCTGAAAGTTAGACTTTCAGTGGCGACAATTGGGTCGCCACTGAAAGTATTGACTTTCAGCGGCGACATATTTTGTCGCCACTGAAAGTGGTACAATCAGCGTCGACATTATGATGTCGCCACCGAAAGTCTACCTTTCAGTGGCGACAAAATATGTCGCCGCTAAAAGTTAATACTTTCGTAGCGACTATCATATGTCGCGCCAAAAATGTGTTTTAGTGGCGACTTAGTGTCGCCACCGAAAGTCTTACTTGGTAAATTTTTTTTTTTTTTTTTTTTTTAAAAGCGTCTAACCACCAAATACTCGGACTTCCGTCTTCATCGGTTCGACCTCCGTCTCTCGCCGCCCATCTCTCGTCTCGCTCACAAGTCACTTTCCCTCTAGTCTCTCGACCCCAATCTTTAGTCCTCCGGCCGCTCATCTCTCGACCTCGCTTCTCCGTAAGTTTTCTTCTTGCTCCGATTTAAATCTCGAAACCCTAAGTCACTTTCCTCTCTCTACCTCGACCTCTCGCTCGTTCATCTTCGACCTCGATCCTCGATCTCGAATCCTTGCCGTGAACCGGCAACCCCACTCTCCACCTCGCCCTTTCCCTCTCGTCTCGAGAGTCTATAAAAAGAAAAAGGAGTGAAAGAAATCAAAGGCGAGATCAAGAGAATGGAGTGCGTATTCGGAGTAGTCGGAATGGCTTCGCTATTGTGGTGGCGGATACATCACGGTTCACAAGATCTTAGTCCACAAGTCCAACGAGGACAAGATCATGGTCCTCGATTCTCACAAGCTCATCGCCGCTAGTGGTGAGGCCGGGGCAGTCCCAATATCCCTTCTTGTTTGATGTTAGGGTTTTGTCATTTTTAGAGTGATTTTGTTTTGTGATACTGATTTTTACCGATTCGGGTTCAATTCACCGAGTACATTCGGAAGAACGTGGCTCGTACGTTCCGTAATGGAATCCCTTTGACCACCACGCTTCCGCCAATTTCACCCGTGGCGAGCTCGCCACTCCTTTGCGCAAGGTGTGGATTCTGTTTTTTGACATCTCTGCTTCTTATTTTCGTGTGACTGTTTTGATTAATTTTAGGTTTTGTGGTCTAGGTTTCATCTTTTTGCTTTAGAACTTATGGGTTCGAATGTTTTCTTTTTCCGTTTCGATTTTGAGTGTTGAAACCACTGCTGATTAAATTTTGTCTTAACAATTAAGTGATCAAAGTTCTTCACTTGTAAGCCGCCTTGTCATTTGTTTAACAAATGAGTGAGTTAAAAAATTATATATTGGCATAAAAGAAACTGAATTCAAGTTTAATTTTGTTGCAGTTGATATAGTAAATGAATTGTAATTGGCCTGTTAGTTTGATGATCAGCACTGAGGTTAACTATTTAACTTTTGTAAATGAACTGAGAAGCATCTTGAGATTTTACTTCGAGTTGTAAGGACTATCTTCGTCAATTGGGTGGTCAAGTATCAAAATAAAAGGAATAAGTACTAATTCTTCTAAGTTGTCATAATCGGGTATCTTCTCCTTTTGGTCAGTTTGGTCATACTTATTTTCTCTACGCCTAAGATTAAGGCCAGGACTTGGAGCCTGAGACCTCATGAACACACTTTACAAGAGATCACATTTACAATGTGCTTACTCTGATAATATGGATTTTGCAGACTGCATTATGAATGGCAATATGTTTTGCCTCTAACATGTATTTTTTATTATTTCGGGCATTTAAGGTGAGAACAGAGAACCTAATTCCTTCTCATGAAAATTGCCAATAAGGTGACAAGGAGCTATGAGAGTTGCACCGCATAACCGTAATATATATTAGCATGTGCCTATTGTCTCTTAGCCGATCGACCTTTTAAGTGATGATTAAGGATCTTTTTTAAATGCAAAATTGTATCTGAATATGGTACTTTTTCCATTTCTTCATAGTAATTTGGTTGGATATGTTACATATATATGTTATTTCTACAATCACATCTGTATTCATCTACTTGTGTTTCCTCCATCTTCTAGTTTGCACTTCCCAGTTTGTGGTGATGTTCACCGCGTGATGGCTTTCGATAAGTCCATATCCTCTTGCAATGCTTATATCTCTCAAATCAACCGTAGGCTTAAGATCATTATTAAGAGAACATGTAAGAATGTATTTACAAATTCCTTACTTTGATGTGTGCTTTGTACTTATGTATCACTTTTCACCAAGTATGCACTCTGTCCAGTATGCTTGTTCTTTCGTAGTTTATTATTTCCTGTATTGTGTACATAGGATAAGAGTAATTTGCCTTTGATAGCATATTTTTACGCAGATCTCGAAATGACTATTAGGTTTTATGTTTGTTACATAGCAGTCGTGAACTGAAGGGGAGTGGGATAAAATTAAGGGGTATGGACTAGGATCAAACCAAAACTTTAAACTTACTCATTTGGTGGTTAAAGTATCGTCCCTTTCTCTTTGGATCGACTAAGAGCTAGAAACGAAAGACTGCATTTTTTGTAATTAAAGATTCTCTTATTTTTATTCGATACGATATTGAAATGTGCTCTCAATATTTATTAGTGATCATGTTTATACTTAAATTTGGCCATATCCCCGTTGACTAGGATGTTTGTTTCTCCATGCCTCTTTGCCATTCTAAAGTGGAGCGATTGCTACGAACGCCTAGTTGAGCTCTCGAAATCGAGAAGCATAATGCTGGGCAGGTTTGAATCAATAGACTGTTCATGTTACTCATTTTCTCATCCAACGCCTGATATAAAAAAATAGCCATTTAATTTTTTTTTTTAAAAAAAAATTGACTTTCAGTGGCGACTTTTGTCGCCGCTGAAAGATTTTTTTTAAAAAAATTGAGACTTTCAGTGGCGACTTTTGTTGCCGCTGAAAGATTTTTTTAAAAAAAAATTGAGACTTTTAGCTGCGACTTTTGTCGCCGCTGATTGTCAACTTTCAGCGGCGACATTTTAATGTCGCCGCCAAAAGTATCCGCGACAGCTGTATCAGCAACGACTTGGCGGCGACTTTTTGTCGCCACGGAAACACTTTTGGTGGCGACTTTTGGACTTTCAGCGGCGACTTTTGTCGCCGCTGAAAGTCAATTTTTTTGTAGTGTTAAGAACACACACATTGGGGTCCAGGGCACAAATTTCACCTAAAAGCCCACTACAGAAAATTCATCACCTGGGCACAATTAACAAACAGAAATAAAACATAGCCTAAGAGTTTTACAACGCTAAACCCCACAACATCCTAATCTCCTCAACAATTTAAGGTCATAGATCACTTCTCAGTTCTCATGAGCCCAAATTGCTCATTAAAATCTTTAGATAACCCCTATACTATATTCTCACATCAATCACTCAATTTTATAAATATCAAAGTTTCACCTCCAACGCACCTTTAATTAGTCATATCAATATCAACATCCTAGACCAATTAAACTTCTTTTCTAACTTATATGAGCATAACCCAATTATTAAATAACTCTTCAAACCTTCGCATAATCACAAATTCACAATCATAACTTATAATTTCATATAACTCAAAATCTACAAAACTAAACCAATTAAAATTTCAATAATACCTCAATAATAAATTATTAAAACCAAATTTAGTCGGTAGAAACATCCTATAGAACATAAATCCTAAAATAAATAGAAAATTAATTTTAAATTCCTACAACAACTAACTAACAAATCTAAACCGATTAGAATTAATTATTAATCATCATTTACATATATATAATCATCTATTGTCAAAACTCAAAACTCTTTCAAAATCCTAACACAAAATTTTTCACTAATCAACATAATATTACCCTTATTAGAAAAAGAAAAATAAGTAAAATAACTTTCATGAAGAAAATTTGTAAGTAGAAATGATTTTGTTTACATAAATGATCCCAAACTTTTAAGCCCTAGACTGGAAAAACGAAGAACACTGCCGCTGAAGATTCGGACGCTCTCCCTCCAGTTGCGAAATGAACCCACTGATTAAAGGGTGGAGTATGTTTTTTGACTAAAGGGGCCTCGTGGCCTTTTGTTATTTTTTTTTTTTCAATTTCCCTTTTTTAATTATAATTAAATCCTAAAAGAAAATATTAGGATGTTACAATAACCTAACGGCTCATCCCACTAGATCAAATGGACATTGGCAAAAACAAAAAAATTCTTTACTTAATGGCTAAAATATACATTTAGTCCTTTATGTTTGTTTTTAGTATCATTTTAGTCCCTTAAGTTTGTAAAATACACGTTTGGTCCCTTAATGCTAACATTGTTAATTAGTCTGACTTAATGGAAAATACTGACTCAACAATTTTAAGCGATGATCGTGATTAAATGCTTGACTAAGCATGTTTATATGTTAGTATTTTAATAAATAAATATTTTAAATCCTATTAATTGAAAAATATTTAATTTTCTTCTAAAAAAATATATATAATCTTCACAAATTGTGAAAAACCACAAAACAGCCTGTAAAGATTAATTTTTTTAATTAATATGATTTAAAATATTAATTTATTAAAATACTAACATATAAGCATGTTTGGTCAGCATTTAATTGCACAGTCATCGCTTAAAACTGTTGAGTCAGTATTTTCCGTTAAGTCAGACTAACGGTGTTAACATTAAGGGATTAAACGTGTACTTTACAAACTTAAGGGACTAACATAATACCAGAGGCGAACATAAAGAACCAAATGTATACTTTAGCCTTACTTAATTGTATATGTCACTTGATGAGTAATTAAAAGTATTTATTTATCAATTTTATCCTTTTTATTAATGTTAAGACGTGGTTTTTTATATTTTCCCCTTGAATCAAAACATTATAAATAGAGGTAAATATATATATATATTTATATATATATATTTTAAAAAAAATATAACAGAGGTAATGAACTAATCACCATTTCTTGATTGTGGCCAGCTGATTGAAAGTTATTTAATTATGGGTTTGGGGTTAATGTCCATTTTTGATCAAGGTTTTTTTTTTTGCAATGTCACCCCTTAAAGTTTCAAAATCATAGCAATTTCCCTATGATTGTTATCTAGATTAAGTTTAACCATTAGTTAATTAAATATGATGAGTTGACAGTCTACATGTCATCGCATCATTTTTGTTAAAGTGCAAATTTTCCGTGAAAGTTTTCATTTAGGAGCCTTGTCTTGATTTTTTTTTTCCAATATTGTCCTGCAAGTTTTCAAATTGTTGCAATGTGGCATTGACCATAAATGTTAAGTTTGACTATTAGTTGATCAAATTAAATATATTAAGCTGGGATCATGAATGACAATATTTAAGAAGTCATAGATGGAGGAGGAGCTCACGTTTACTAAAGAGTAATAAAGAAAATGATTCAATTACCGGAATCAAGACATATTGAGCAAGATTACCGTGAACACGGCCATTGTAGCTCTTTGTCATCGTTCTCCAATGATATAAATTTTGAATTTTATCTTCATTACACAAGATGCTTTTCCTATTTGATTTTCTCCAATAATTCGATGGGTGTCTTTTTTTAGAAAAAAGTTTCCTTATTTACAGATTTAACTTGAAAAAAAAGAAGTAAATGACACATGGACTTGTTATATAAGCATATTTGGCCAACTAATTGAGGTAAACTTAACTTGAATAATAGCTAAAGTGAAATTGTCATGATTTGAAAAACTTTTGGGATGACATAACTCTTAAGTGGAAACTTTCGTCACAACTTTGGACTTAAACCCAAAATAAAAATGGTGTGGATGTTATGTGGACTCGTCAAATCAATATATTTGATTAACTAACGATAAAAATCAATTTGGATTATAAGTTACGCTGAAATTGCTATGATTTGGAAACTTTCGGAATGATATTGCTAAAAAAAAATTATTTTTATTTTTTGACAACTTCCAAGATAACTAATTGATCTTAACCTCTGTGTGTATTTCATACACTAATGGTAAAGTTACGCTTCTTATAGCTTTCCAATAGCGATATGCATGATTTATATTTGCAATGTTTCGTAAAGCAACTAAATTTATGGGAAACAAAAATTTGTGTAAGAAAACCCTTCAAACGCGACACTACAAAAAAATTATCGGATTACTCATGGAAAAAATTCCGTGCGAAATTACCCACGAAATTCCTTGAGAAATTTCTGTAGAAAAAAAAACGTGGTAAAATTTTTGTCAAATAAGCCATGACTTTTTTTGGGACAGAAATTTTTCCTTGAGTAATTTAATTACCCACGGAATTTTTCCGTGGGTAATACAATGTTTTTTTGTAGTCAATAAATATTACTCTTGTTCTTATTATAAAATATATTTTAATTAATTTTGTCAAATGACAGCTAAGTCATTAAATATGTTTTAAATTGAAAGGATTTTTCAAATTTACACTTATTAAAATTCTTTGTCTCTCTCTTTCTTTCTCTACAGTTACAAATTATTTTAATTTGACCTCTCTTTTTCCACTTTCTCTTTTTCCAACGAGAATTAAATATTGATAAAATTGAAAAATAATCATTAATAATCCTTTAATTAGAAGAGTTATAGTTAGCACACAAAAATTTCTCACACAGTGGATGTATATAATAAACACCAGAGTGGGGGTGATTTACTATTTGTAGAAATGAAGACAGGAGACATGTAAGAAGGAAATAAAGAATAAAAAGACAACAAAAAGGTGAGTATTTTTGTTGTATTGAAGACAACAAAAAGGTGAGTATTTTTGTTGGATTGATCAACCGCATAATCTTGGTGCTTGCCCCCCAAAAAAAACCCTCCACCGAGGCTTTTAATAATATTGCAGATCTTAGTGCTGTTTTGTTTCTCAATAACAAATTTTAAATATCTTGTTATATGAAGAAATGGATATGCTACTACTAAACAAATATCCGTGATTGCTTTAAATATGTAATGAATATAATGACAAAGGATAACAAAAAACAACTAGCAATCGATCTAGATGTGCATTTGACCACTGAATTCTAAGATGTGACTCCCAATGAAACTTGATTCATTCAATGATAGAGATATTAAGTAGTAAAGAGGAAGTATGGAAAGACGTTAGTGGAAACATTCCCGGCCCGGCCCCAAAAACACATGTTTGTATGGAGAGAAAAGTGAAGAGAAAAATAGGGGAATACTAAAAAGAAAAACTTTAAAAAATAGTATAAAAAAAAAAAATCATTTTTGAGAATTTTCCCTCGTAGTAATCTTTCATCCTAATTTTCTCCCCCATTCAAATGTAGAGTTAAAGCTTTTCGACTTGGAAATCTACTTTAATAAGATCCCATCTGAGAAAAACATGTTTAGAAGTGTACATATATGGGTTAGAGATAGAGTCAAAGTGATGTTTTCAATGCTGATTTATTAAAACAATGACAATGTTTGCTTTAAAATATCAATAGGTCATATATAAAGGGAGGTGCAATTAAAAGGAGGATTTTCTTCTGACATGTTTGTTTATGAACTCTTACTCTATGCTGCTCACTTCTGCATTTACACAGATATAAGTTAAAACTATAAGTGAGCAGAACCAAAAAGCTAAGGTAATAATAATCTTAATCACAACCTACAAAAGCTTATGTTGATCCATTACAAACAATTTTATCACAATATAGCAATCCGATTAGTACGACAGCAGTACTCATGAGTGTTGAAAATATATAAGGACCAAGTCAGCTAGCAAGCATGCTCAAATTTCTCAGATGTGGAAACTTTAATCAAACTGTTTAATTTCTTAGGTTATGAACTGTCAACAGTTGATAAGAGGCCATAAAACTCCTATATAATCTTCTCCTTTAACCTCCAATTGCCGAATCTGAGAAACACCTTTACATATACCTATTAGATATATTGAGACAAACTGCCAATCCCAAAAAATAGAAGAAGTTTTTTAATTGATTTTGGTTTACATGTCAAAAACACAGTTATTTAGTTATATATTTATCTATTTTAATCACCAAAAACTATACCATTGCGTTAAGGATAGTACGCCGATGCATATTCTTCTGTCTTCGTGATTTTTCTTTTAATATCTTCAGTCACGTCTACTATAACTATTCTAACCAATGACCAAATAAAAGTATACAACAATCAATTTTTAGTAGCAGGAGTAAAATTATGGCCATGAACCAAGGCAAAGAGATATGTTATAAGAGTCTACTCAAAGAAGGGCAGAAACCAGCATCTACCAAACAACAACTAGATTGAGATAGAACATTATAACATAGACTCCAAAGGGAAAGAAAACATTTAAATGCCTCTAATAAAAAAAAGTAGTAGGTGCCCACATTTAGTGTCTAATGATGCTTCAAACAGAATTGTGTCCAATAGGAAGATATTATTTCTAGGAAAAAAAAAGTATTTATAAAATCAACTAGATCTAGCAGGTGTGACTAGTCCCTCACAACTTGGCAAACTTGAATCCTCGTTGAGAGAGGCCACTTGTTACTTACATTTAGTGTATAACAATATATACTTTAAACATGATTGTTTTCAATTAGAAGATACATGTATTTTTTAAAAAATATTTACAAAGTAAAGTTATTAATCAGTAAAGTAACTCATATTATATATATATATATATATATATGTACATATATATATATATATATCTACAAATGTGTATATGTGTGTGTTTGTACATATATATATATATATGTATGGGTTAAATACCATTTTTGCTATGAAAGTTTTGCCTAAAGAGTACTGGTCACCTGAAAGTTTTTTTGGTCTTATTTTCGCCCTGAACATTAACAAAATGGAGCAAATATGTTTTAAAAGTTTTTTTAATGAGCAATTTTGCCCTTATAGGTTCACAAAGAAGAGCAACAATTCAACGGTCAAATCAAAGGATGGACAAGATTGCTATGTTTTTGAACTTGGGGTAAAAATGATACCAAAAAAAACTTTTATGTGACCAGTGCTCCTTAGGCTAAATTTCCATGGTGAAAATGGTATTTAACCCCCCCCCTCTCTCTCTCTCTCTATATATATATATATATATATAATCTTAGTACGTAATATTTTGCCTCATATTATTAAGAAGCATTAGTGGCTCAATGTTCATGTAAATTTTTGGGAATCAAAAGGGGGTGAGATCGAATTTCACATTGACCAACCTTTACCCAAAAATTCTCCTATCATCGGCATTGGAGCTATGATGGATTGAGTTTTTTAACATGAGGGAAGTTAAGTCGTTTCCAAAAAAAAACTTAATTCCAAATAGTTTCTAGAAACTTCATAAGAATGAATACATTTTGAGGTTATCATATTTGGGTCGTCACTACATGTTTAATTCCCTATTTCTTTTCCATTAACTTAATATAATAAAATTAAAGGCAGCCGTATGCCAGAGCAGATTGTTCATAAATTGTTAATGATCAGTAAAGGGATAACCATAGTTAATTTTTACTTTCACAAATCTGGACATGAAAATTACAGTGTAAAAATTGGGATTCTGATTTTGAAAAATGGGTAGGATTTTCCCTCCAGAAAAATAGGGATTACTATCTTCAATATATTGAAAAACCCATGCATGTAAAATAAGGTCCTTTGGTTATGAAAAAGGTCATTCCTTTCGAATAATGTCATGACCTTGAATTTAATCTATATCATGTACTCGTATCAAAGAGCCGCTTCTCCCCACTTAGGAGTATGAGTATAATATATAATAGAGAGACAGACTTAATTTTCAAAAATATATTTACGATAATTAGCAAGCCAAATAGCAAATGCTCAGAGCATGTGCTCTGTTAAATCCACAATGATGATTTCACCATAGAAAATAACAATAATGAAATTAAAGGGACAGAAAAAGAGATAATCATAAGAGATCAAGAGATAGTGAAATGATGACTTTTGGATTTATTTTATTTAATATCTGCCAAGTTTTTCTCTTTTGCTCGCAAACACTAGCGCATGCTTCATAATCCAAAATCTCTCAATTTCTTCAGCTTTTCGACCTGGGATTCTACCAGCTATCAGACCCCATCTGCGAAAAAAAAACATAATGTCACTCCCAAAAGTAAAGTAAAATAAAAAGGACAAAGACCATATATAAAAGGCGATATCTATCTTTATCAACCTTTGATGGTGCTTCATAAATTATTGTATAGGAGAGTGTGTGTAGTGCAGATGTCGAGGGACAATTACTTTTTAATAATAGTAAATCTATAATCTTATCTTATCCTATTTTAAAATATAATAATCAAGATCCTGTTTTTCTGTCTCGAATATAATCCAAATCATTCAATGTCATATAATATATTGACTGAATTATATATATTACTGCAACACCTGACCTTTACACGTAAGGGTGGAAAAGGCCAGGTTATTAAATAAATCACAAAGTTGGCTAAAGATATGCATATATATGTAGATGGCACTGCTGATTATGGAGGAGAGCCCCCCCCCCCCCCCCCCCCCCAAAAAAAAAAAAAAAAAAAAAAAAAAAAAAAAAAAAAAATCGTTTTTTCCAAAAGAACTGCAACTAATTAAAGTATCGCGCGAAATTAATAAATGTAAATTAATTATATGATAATCCCTCTCCCCAAGGTAAGTGGTGTAAACCAAATGGTAATTTTCTGAAAACAAATACTGATAGTTCTTTTATTCCTGAAACACATAGTGTTGCGACTGGTTTTGTTGTTTGGAATGCAAATGGATGGGAACAATGGAAGTGTCAGTGCTGATTCTGCATTTATGGCATAATGTAAAGCGTTGTTGGATGCAGTTGAATTTGTCAGGAAACACCAGTTGGATGATATGATGTTATTTTTGAGACTGATAACTTATCTTTAGTAAAATGTTTGGATGATTTATGGCATATCTCCTAATTGGAGAAGTAATAAGCCTATTTTAGAGACGAGGAAACTAATTAAGAACCATATTTTTCAGTGGATTCCTTGAGAAGCAAACAAGGTTGCAGATTGGGTAGCCAAATTAAACTTCGAGAAAGAGGTTGTGTCGCTGATTGGATTACAGGACATCCATCAGATCTTATGAGGTTGCTGTTATTAGATGCTATGAATGAAGATGTTTTATATACTGGATGATATTTTATAGTTTGTGTTTGTTTTGCTGTTGCTTTGAACTGCTTACTGTATGGTTTATATTTCAATGAATATGTCATTTTGAAGGGGAAAAAATATAAATTAATTATAATTTGAATGGCAATTATGGATAAGAACCCTCTACTTATTACAATTTAATAACGTGATATTTCAAGTTTTTAGTTGATTCCAATTTACATACATACATGCATACAGACACACACACACATATATATATATATATTCACATAATACTTTAAAATTTTAATTTACAGAAAAAATTCGAATAAGATTATCTACAGATATTTTATAATATATATATTCAAATTTTTGTTCAAACGGGGGAACATATATACTCTGGAGTAGATTCCCACAAAGAATGTAACGAAAGGACATGATCAATGGATTTCATTCTGCCATATCAAAAACTAATAAATTTTATTTACTTGAAAATACCTACTTTTTATTGGTAAAATTGAAAATACGTACTTTAAGTATATGTCTAGATAAAACTAATGAATAGAAGTTCCTAAATTAACAAGGGTTAAGGTGTAAAAATACATATGTGCTTTTGCCCTTAAAAGCGCCCAATACCAAGTGTTTTTTTTAGGTGCAAAATGCACATGTGGTTATAAAATAATTGTAAAAGTCACATTACCATTAAAATCTTGCTTGACGGTGTTGATTTTGGGGGTGGGGCCCATACTATAGTTCTGAAAATACCAAAAATGCCCTCTAAAATCACCCTCTAAACCTCTGATTCTTCGATCTAGACCTATAGAAAAAAAGGTCAAGCGTTCTTCTTCATTTTAACACTCTCCGCCATCTTCTTCGTCACCATCTCCTCCTCCGCCTCCACCATCTATCCTGGCTCGACTCTCTTAGCTTCCAACACAAATCAAACATGGTCTTCTCAGAACAAAACATTCTTTCTCCATTTCGTTCCTTCCAACCCTCAAACTGAACCTCCTACCTTCATAGCCTCCATCGTCTACTTCAGTGATACCCCGGTCATATGGTTTTCCGGTAATGCCTCACGGTGGACTCTGGCGGCTCCTTCCAGTTTGTTTCCAGTGGAACTCTTTGCCTCGTAAAGGGGTCAGGGTCAATCGTTTCGGACTCTAGAACTTCAAATATAAAATTCTTGCAGTGGTGGTGGCAGTGGCGCTCATGCGTTTCACTGAGGATCCGGATACATTATTATCCTGGGCTTCTTTCACAGTCTTCATATACGCATAAATCCGTTTGGTTTGAGATTTTGGGCCCTAAAATATGCTACCGGTGAGCTCTTGCCTTTTCATTTCATTGAAGTGATTTTTCTAGATTTCCTTCATCTGACAATTGTGTATCTAAGGAATCTAAATATGCCTTAGCAAGTGGTTATTCAATTCTACATAATTTAAATACAGAGTTGTGGAAAAATATGCTCAGTTGATCGAAATATTGTAGCTAGTTGCTAAATGTTGATCTTAACATACATTGTATTCTTCCTGCTGGTGGCAATTGGGTGTCATTAATATTAAGTGTGAACTTGTTGATCCGGATGGTCTATTAAAGCAGCTAAGGGTGTTGAAATCATTACATGTTGATGGTGTTTTGGTTGACTACTAGTGGGGAATAGTGGAGGCACATGCTCATCTGGAAAAAAATTGGAATGGTTACAAGAAACTTTTTCAGATGGTGCGTGAACTTAAGCTTAAGTTGCATGTGGGTTGGTACAAGATGATTTTGGGCATGGTCTTCTTACATTTTCTTACTTAGTTTTAGTTTAATTTCTTCTTGATGCTAGTTGATGATGAATCTGGAGGTGAATAGGATGAACCGGAGTTTGGGTGGGAGAGGGGATGGGGATTTTTTTTTTTAGTTAGGGGTATTTTGGTACTTTCAAATTAAAATAAATGGATGTTAACTTCTTCTAACAGTGCTGTGACTTTTGCACCTATTTTATAACCATATGTATATTTTTACATCTAAAAAAAAGCACTTAGGTTAGCACATACGCACTTTTGCACTTTTGCAATTAACAAAATCTTAAGCACATACATATATATCTCAGAGAAAAAGCTACCCAGTACCCAGAAATAGAAGACGGAGACGAAAATTTGAGTACAGGCAGCTTAGAAAAAAATGCTTACTATCCCTCTAAATCAAAGCAATCAAAGGTCTTATATAAGATTGGGATCGACTTTATTCGCCAGAGAGAATAAAAAATTTTGGAATATTTTCTGATATTTATGCAGATATTAGTTAATCTACATATATATGGTTGGATCCTACAGGAGTGAAAGTGATCCTTCTCTCTTAATTCCCTTGCTATTATTGAATGAACAAGCAAAGGGAACGAATAGACTAAGATATACGGAGTGTGTGTGTGTGTGTGACGAAACTAAAACTATAGGTATGTTATTTTTATATTAAAGATGGAAGATAAAGATAGCTTTAATTTAATTTACCTGTCTCCAACGAGTTTGTACATTCTGTGGATAAGATCTTCCTCCTCCTCTGACATGTTTATGAACTCCCACTCGATACTGCTCACCTCTGCAGTTATTACGTTCAAAGTATATACACATAGTTTAACATATAAGCTGATAGCTAATTAAAGCCTATAAAACTGAAAAGCCTGCTATA
This sequence comes from Acacia acuminata, assembly GCA_019022655.1. Taxonomy (NCBI): domain Eukaryota; kingdom Viridiplantae; phylum Streptophyta; class Magnoliopsida; order Fabales; family Fabaceae; genus Acacia; species Acacia acuminata. Next base: position 13,567,315 of record JAFJYI010000001.1, on the reverse strand, counting down.
TATACCCAGAAAGACAATGTTGTTCAAAAACTGTATTTGCCCTAAAAAGTTGAAGGAATTGGGTAAAAGTTGATGAAGTATACATATATGATGAAAAATAGAGAGAGATCTGGGACGAAAAAACAGTAGAAAAAGAACAAGTGAAAGCTCATCAGTTTACAGAAATAAAGGAGACAGTGAAATAACGGGAATTAATAACAGGACGCTCAGATCTGAAACTTTAAGGAAATAGTTCACAAGAGCTTTAGAATAATAAAGGAGATTAATGGTGTGATTAATAGAATGAGTGAAAGCTGAGTTTCAGAAATTAATAGGATTGTCAATATATATATATAGAGAGAGAGAGAGAGAATCTGACCTTCATCACAGTCAGTGGTAGTAGTCTTGAACTGCCTTCTTCTTCGCTGTTTGTCCATGGAGGCTAAGCTAATAATTAAGAGAACAATTTGATGATCGGACAGAAAGAAGCAAAAATAAATAGAAGGAAGCAGATTCTTAGACGCAGGCTTTTCTCTACAGAGAGACCTTAGGGAAAAGTTTTGAGGGCATAGATAGATATATATATAGATAAAAAACGATGCATCAGATGCCTTCCTGTTTCAGAACTAGATTCCCAGCTCGTCCTTTGTGAGTTGGACGTCCGTACGGACGAGCTCCTGGCCGTCCAGATCTAGATCTGGACGGCCCAGATCTTTTTTTTTTTTTTTTTTTTTTTTTTTTTTTCTATGAAAAAATGTTAGTTCAAATATTAGGCTTTATTTTAGATTCTCTATCCATTAAAATTATTTTAAAAAAAAAATAAAAAATAAAAAAAAATAAGATCCGGACGGCTAGGAGCTCGTCCGTACGGACGAGCTCCCCACCAGTTCCTCTTGTTTCTTCTTTCCACTTGGCAGAACCCAACCGTGGATTTCATCTGCGGCACTGGTTGCATCACCTTGGCCCTAGGAAGTGCCCTCTTACAAGTCATTATAAACGGGTCCACAGAAGTCAATTGCAGGAAGATTCTCTTACTTGGATTAGTTTTTCTTTTTTTAAAAAAAATATAATTTATGAGATAAATATATGAAAAGAATTTGGTCTCGATCATAGAAAATAGCTTTTGAAACACAGTTTCATAGGTTACCAAACACTCACTTCATCATATAACTCACCTGCTAACTAATTAATACTTAATTATCAATTTCACTTGGATAACTGATATTTAAATGCGATTCTTTATATGTTTTTCTTTTATAAAAACCTTATAAATAGAAGTAAAAATATTGTTTATAAAAAAATTTATAACAGAACCGATATTTCTTAATTATGATGATGAGATAACGATTGAAAATGATTTATATTATAGCATGGAATGTATCATACGTTAATGTTCAAGTTACTTTTCTTATAACTTTCCAACAGCCATGTACATGATTTTATATTTACAATGTTAGGTAAAGCAGCTTAATTTATGGGAAACACAAATTTGTCTAAAAATACTCTTGTAAATAATCATACATACTACTCTTTTTCTTATTATTGGTAAATTCATTTTAATTAATTCTCTCATATATTAAGGGATGGCAGTTAAGTAGTTAAATATGCTTTAAATTGATATTTTTTAAAAAAATTACCCTTATTAAAATTCTCTTTCTCTACATTTACCCATCAATTTTCATCTCTCTCTTTGCTCTTACTTTTTTTTTCCCAACAAGACTAAGTATGGATAAAATTGATAAATACTCATCTATAGTTCTTTAAGTAGATTTATATTTAGGACAAAAAAAAAGTTTCCACAAAGGACAATAGAGTATCATGATTGAATACAAAAAACGACAAAGGACAGGTAAAAAAATGAAATAGACAAAGAATATAAAGACAAAAAAAAAAAAAAAAAAAAAAAAAAAAGTGAACATTTTTGTTGTATTAATCAACCGCCCGCATATTAATGGTTCTTGGTAGGGATGGAAATAGGCTAGTCGGTAGCCGCTTTGGCTAAATAAATAGGGTTTTTTTTTTAGGCTTGGCCTTTAAAAAGGTAGGCCTTGACCTATCAAAATCTATATAAATATAATAATGAAAAAATAAATATTTTGTTATTATATGATATAAATATAAATATATTTATTTAATGTGTAAACAGCCGGCCCTTATAGGCCCCTTAAGAAAATAGGTCGACCTATTTACACACATTTTAAATAGGCCTTGGCCTGGCCTTTTTAACAAACAAAGCCAGCCCGACCAGGCCCTAAATAGGTCGATTTAGCTTTTAATTTATTGCAGATATGGGTGCAGTTTCGTTTTTCATAACAAATCTTGAAATATGTTGTTATATTATAGGTACTGGTAACTTTTACTTTTACTGTGTAAAATGAATGAACAGAATATATAAAAAAATGTTATGTTTATTATAAATATTCTCCTATTTAAAAATGAGTATAAGAGAGAGAATGAATAACAAATATAAGAAAGTATGTGTAATTAATAATTAAATGAAAGAGAATTAGTGGTGAGTGAAGATAATTAATATAAACATATATATTTAATACGGTTAAAAAAAGACAAATAAAATGATTTAAATTTTGAAACACAAAGAAAATTGTTTATAAATAAAATAGGATCAACCCAAAAAAAAAAAAAAAAAAAAAAAAAAAAAAAAAAAAAATTACTTATAAAAAGTACTAGAAGGAGTATCTATACAGACGTGGACATGCTACTAAACAAACCTCTGTGACTGCATTGAATATGTAGTAAAAAGTATAATAACAACTAAAACAACTAGCCATCGATCTAGATGTGCATGTGGCCACATAATTCCAAGGTTTGGCTCCCATTTGAAACTTGATTCAACGATAGAGATATTATTAAATAGAGACGAGGTGCGGAGAGAAGTTACTGGAGCATTTCTCTGCCCAAAAGCTATATGTTTTGGATTGAGAGAAAAGTGGGGAGAAAATATCATGGGGAATACTTGAAAGCAAAACTTCCAAAACTAGTGAAAATATTTACTTCATCAAGTCTTTAATATAAGACATAATTATTCAATTTGATTATATTAAGAAAGTTAAGTACATCAATTTACATTATATGTGTCTTTTGTAAAACACTTTAGTTATCTTCCTTAATTTTTCTTATTCCCTCAACTCCTTGATTATTATTGAAAGAGCTTTAATAGGGATAAATTAAGAAAAGTTTAACAAATATAAAAAAATATGTTTTATATTTAGGATCAAAATAAATTCCCCAATAACGTCTTATATTAAGGACTAGAGGGAGTATCATTTTTTAGAGTTTTCTTTTTCTTAGTATTCTTTTCCCTTAATTTTCTCATCATCCAAATATAGGGTTAAGCTTTTTGACTTAGAATTCCACCTGTTATCAGATCTCATATGAGAAAAACATGTTTAGAAGTGTACATATATGGGTTAGAGAGAGTCAAAATGATGTTTTCAATGCCGATTTATCAAAATAATGACAACGTTTGCTTTAAAATATCATTTAAGGGTACACAGGGAGGTACAATTAAAGGAGCATTTTCCTGTGACATGTTTATGAACTCCCATTCTATATGCATTTACACAAATTAAATTGATACAGTTAAAACTACAAGTGAGCAGAACCAAAAAGCTAATTAAGGTAATTATCTTAATCATAAGTCATATAACCTGAAAGCTTATCTTGATACAAACAATTTTATCATAATGATTAATGGCAATCTAATCAATATAACAGCAGTACTCATGTGTTGAAAAATGTAGGACCCACTCAACTAGCATGCTCAAGTTTCTTCTCCTCCATCCTACTACTACCCAATCTCAGACACAGGTTTAATTTGCATATAACCCACCTATTAGATATATATATATATATATTGAGACAAAACACCAGTCCCAAAAATTTGAATAGGAAAAAAAACAAAGAAAGAAGAGAGCAAAATAATAGAGAATATATATACAGACAGATCTCCTTTGGTTAGTATTTAATTTTACACAGGTTTCCTTTTGTTAGTATTTAATTTATATGGCACCTAGTAGTTATGGTATTTATAGATTATTGCCTATAGGTGCGGGTAGCTAGTGCTGATTTCGATCTATCGGGGGTATTTATTTTTAATATTTCAACATCGTATCTTACATTAAAATAATTAATCACATTGATCGGAGATCTGTACAGTGATGCTCACACTTCTATATACGCGTGATTACTTAATTACACATACATACATATATACATGTGTGTGTGTGTGTTTTTGATTGATTCAAATGTATGCAAAGAAAGCTTGTGAAATTATGACTTTTGGCTTGGTGAATCACTCAAGTGTATGAAAATGTAATCAGTACGTAACTAATCATAACGTTCAGTCTCCTTCTCGGTCCGTGCTTCAAATTCATCGATTTTTTCCAACGGCCAAAAGCCATATCTATCATTTTTTTTAAAATCTAATTTTAAAATATAATAATATACGTTCTTAGTTCTAGGAACCCGAAGGTTTGACGCCACAGAAATCAAAAGATAGATCCGAATTTATTCGGCTGAAAGTTGGATTCACCGAAACAGCAGGTTCCTCGGTTCCTCCAGGATAAGAAGATAAAACTTCTTCTTTTTTGGGTTATTTTTCAGGATCAAAGGAAGATGAGATCTCTATTGAGAACTATACTGTGTGGCGTTATCTTTTAGGTTAAAGGTGAATTTTACCTCTGAAGTATTTATGAAAGAGCACCCACAGCTTCTTCATAAGGTTTGACATGACAGTCATCCGTTTGGGATATCAACCACTGAGTCATCTCTTTAAAAGATGATTTCTAGTTTATCAACCACCAAGTTCATTAGCTCTAGACCTGTTACGAGTTACTAAATCAACCAGTACAAGGCCTTTAGCAGTCTGATAAAACCAAATTAAACAAATAAGGACCTAACATAATGTGCAAAACTAAAAGAAGATACATTACTAGAAGCAACATGCTTAAATTGAATATGTAGTCTTCAGCCCGGATCGAAATCATCATCACTATGATTCTCATAATCCAAAATCTTCCACAATTGCTGAATCCACTAGGCAAGACCATCCAACGAAACTTCAACAATCTTTAGAAATCCACTGGGCATGAACCATTGATAAAACCCAATTTTTATATATTTAATCCCTCCTTATTCATTTATTTTGGGAACTATTTTAGACTAATTTGGAATTATTAAATAATATTTGGATTGTTAGCCAATTTTAGGAAATAATATAAATCTGAATTAATTATGAGATTATTGAGCTTAAATTTTAATATTATGATTGCTATCTTGTGATTAAATAATATTTCTAAATATATGATAGATCACGATTTTATCATACTAGAAGATCCTATAATGTATAATTTTTCAGGGAAGCTAAAAGGAAATTTAATGGTAGAATTTTATTGGGCTTTTTAAATTATAATCGACTCAAGTTAGTACCCAAAAACCATTTCTTCCTCCAAATTAATTAACCTAGCCACGAGATTGAGACAGACACACGCTCACGGAGACGCAGCCGCTAGAGTCATTGGAGCACAGCCATCATCATATCCATTACTTTCCATTATCATTTCCATTACTTTTTCCTCTCTTCCACTCACACACAGCCACGCAAGGGTGTGTGTCCAAGCCTATATTCATTAATTCTTCCCTCATGGCGGGGACGAAGTGCTTGGAGTTTGGAGGGAGGACAATTTCCATAGAAGCTTAAGCTAGTTGTGAGGTAACTTAGGAGGAGCATGGAGGAAACTAGAGCTTAGAATTTACACTTGAAGATCACAAGGGAATGTTGTTCTTTTTATCTTTTTAATGCAAAACTTGAAATTATTTAGTTTTAAAGGATTTGAGTTGTGTTAATTAAGAACAATCTAGTTTTAAAGGATAAACATATTTCTTTTGAATGAGATTGATTTGAAGTTTTTTATGCTTGAGACCATTGTTGTCGAACTCACGAGTTGACTCTCCGAGTTTACAGTTTTTACATTTCTATTTTACAAAAACGAGTCGAGTCAATGATAAACTCATGCTAATTGTAAACTCAGTTAAACTCATGAGTTTATACATTGAATTTACCATTTTTACATTTCTAACTTACAAAATCGTGTTAACTTACTCTTAAAGTCGTGTTAACTCTTTTTATTTGATCATACTCACAGCTTTTTTATATATAAATTTTATAAAAATTTCTTTGTTAAATATGATGAATGTTGATGGATTTAATTTCAATTATTTGGATTTAAAATATATTTAAATCAAATTATTGTCATTTTTATATTTTAATTATTTAATTATGCACTAGTAATACCTGTTTAATAATAAAAGTAAACTCTTATGAGTTTACGATTGAAGTTCACGATATGAGTTTATATTATTATCACGAGTTTGCTTAAACTCGCGAACTTGACAACCTTGCTTGAGACAATTGTTGGATTTTTGTTTGCGACCTTTAGATTGTCAATTGAATAATTAATTGAGTTTTCACTATTAATTCAATTGTCAATTTGGTTTATCATCTTAATTGTTTAATTGGGTTGATAAATTGTCTAGTTGTTCAATTGGATAATTATAAACAAGATTCTAAATTTATTTAGAAATTAACCATGATTGGTTTTTAATGAGTTTAATTAGCGACCCTTATTTCATTATGAGTTTTCTAGTGTAATAAGTGTTATTGAACTTGAGGGTTTCCCATGTTTCAATTAGGTAATTAAATTCATTAATTTCAATCTTTCACTAATCTCTCTTTGGTCTAATTAATTAATTTGGGCTAAAAAAGTTAACTTCATGTGAATGCTAAGTTGTCCCTTTCATCATCATAATTGAACTAGATCTTTGTTGTTTGATTTGCTTTTAATCAATCTTCTTCTTAGGATTTTAATTCTTCTTCCATAACAAAACCCCTTCAAAAATTGCATTCAAATTCATATAGATTAGTTTCATTTTCATATAGGTTTTAGAATCATTTTCATCTTACATTTAGTTAGTTTAATTGCATATAGGTATTAGTGTCTTGCATTCTAGTTTGAGTTCAATTCCATTCCATTGCATCTTTTGTCACTTGAAAGTCAGTCATAAAGAAAACCCATAACTTACTCTTTGGGAGAATGACCTAGGTTGACCCTAAACTGCATAATAAATTAAGACCTAGTTTAATTGATTGCTTTAATGACAAAAGCAACACATCACCCATCCAACCAGCCGTTGATTTGATGTTTCTTTTTGTCTATTACCTGAACTATATAATTGTGTTGCTTATTACTTCCTTCGGTTCTAAACATAAGACTCACTTATTAAAAATAAAGAAGGATTTTCATGGTAAAAAAAGAAGTGAGAGGTTTTGATAATTTAATAAAATAACAAATTTATATTGATTTTGGGAATAATTCAATATAAATTTATGCTTTGTGATTAACAAAAAAAATTAAGTACGTCTCTCATAGCTTCCATTGCTATCTAATAGAAAGTCATTATTGATTTTTATTTATTTATTTAATTCTCATTAGAAAGAGGAGAGATAGGTGAAATAATAATTTGTAAATGTAGAAAGAAAATTTTTGATAAAGTTAAAACTTAAAAAAAAAATATAGGGAGTGAAGTGGTAAGCAACAAATTCTACAATGATTCCATTAGATACACTTTATTATCCCATTTCCTCAATTTGGAAACACTTATTCAATGGTAAAATTTAAAATAGGGGGTGAATCCTCATATTGGAACCATTTTAACAAATATTGAACTCCTCTTATCTTTTTTAAAAGAGAGAGCCGGCAAAAAAATTTGGGAAAATCTCACACAAATCCTAAGACAAGAAAAAATATATAAAAAGTCTAATTGTAGATTCTTCTATAAAAAATTCTTAGGAAGCCCAGTGATACAGATTTTAAATGTGAGCTTACATTATTCACAAATGTATGTAATTATATTGATAAGTCAAATAATGGTCATTGACAAGCTCATATATGTTAACTATGTAATACCCGGATAATTATCTATCTGGAATGCTATATTTTAGCAAATAATACCTATTTGTAAATAGGTGAATATGTGGTTTTAAAACCTTGTAGGATACTTATTCTATTGTCTAGGGAAATTTCTAATGAAATTAGTGGAATTGAAGTGTCAAAATCCCTAAATGCAATTATGGGCCATGAAATGCCCGAAAATATTATGATAAATCCCAAGAGGCAATAAAATATTTATTAAAAATTAGAAAGTATGTTGTATCTAATTTTAGGAATTTTTGGGATTATTTCCCTTGAAAAATAATGAGGCAAAATTAAATATAATTTTGGGGAGCATAAGTTGCCCCATGATTTTTAATATGATATGTGGGACATAAAATACCAATGTCAGTGAAATTGTTGTGAGGAAATAATTAAGCAAATTAAAGAAAATTGCCAACAATTAGTAGATAATTAAATCTACATTAATTGAATTAGATTCATAAACTTTCATAATTAAATTGATAACATGTGATTATGATTAATCTTGTAACCAATCAAATAAGCCTAATAATATTTAAGAACACCTTGTTGGAAATAATTAACGAAAGGTTTAAATTAATTACTTAAGTTAAAGCCTAAATCCAAGTGGTAATTCATGAACCAATAAGAGCTAAAGTTGTGGATGGTGTGAGGCCATGAAGACAACATCAAGAGTGCATGGAGAGTGGAGGGCCACGTTTTTGGTGTCTTGAGCAAGAGAGGAATTCTGAAAAATATTTGCCTAGTTAAGCATATGTTACAAAATTAAAGTCAAATAGCCTTGTTGGAACAATGAGAGTCAAGTATTCTATCTCAAGTAAATCAATAATTAGTCTTAATCCTTGTATAATTACATTGACTAATGATAAATCAAATATTCCTAAATCTTCATAAAATTAATTGGATCAATGGGAGATTTAAAACATAGATTAATTGTAAGAATTAATCTTGAACAAACACATATATCAAAGCTTGGGTTAAATATCACCTTGATTTTTACCCAACTTACATATTTAATTTCAAGATGATAAAGGGCAATTAGAGATATCTAATGAAGGCCATGATTTTTGAAAATTATGAACTAAATGAGACTTGGATAAATTTGATGATTTACACCTAAATGTCTCTTATTTAGTTAGTAACCAACTATCCCATTTGCATCTAGTTCCAAAGCCTAGTTAAGAGCTAACTAGTCTTATAAAAATCTAGATATTCTTCTAAATCACACATGGTGAGAAATTGAGCCAACAATGCAAGGTCAAAGGGAGTAAAATGTGATGATTCATCCTCCCTTCTAGCCATAAATTTCAGCTCACACATAAGGAGGAGGAGAGGCCACATGTTTGTCTTTGTGTGTGGTGTGTGTGTACAAGAGGGAAGAGTGGGCTTGGTGAAGAGGTAGGAATTTTCCTATAAATAGAGAGCAAACCTCTCTTCATTCTTCACACCAAACAAGCAAGAGCAATCTGAAATTAGAGAGAAGTGAGGTTGAGTGGGAAGTAGCTTGAAGGAGTTCAAGCATAGGTAAGTAAGTTCTTGAGTTTTAAATTCATAGATAGTTGTGTTTTAATCTTAAAAATTCTAGAGTAGTTTTATTTTCATTTTTTTATGGTTAAAAATAGCTTTATTTCGAAAAATTGATGAAGGAAGGGTTAGGGAAAATTTTCTGGAAGAAAAACACCGAAGTAACGAAGTTCGGCAAAATTTTGTCGGTAGCGATTTCTGAAATCAGCGATAGAAATGCCAACATTTCTTGTTCAAAATGATGTTGAAAAATTCTGGGAAAATGCATGGTGAAAGTAGACATATATGGTTTTTCAAATATGCCAAGAACATGTTGAAAGGAGTTTTGTACAGTGAGATAGAAATTCTCAAAATTTAGCTACGAATTTCTGGAAAATTTCTGGGCAGAGGTTCAAAACTTAAAACCTGGGAGTGATTCGTGTAATCTGGGAAAAGGTGATTATTTTTACTTGAAAATAGATATCCTAAGGATTCCAATAAATTTTACGGATCCTCGTTTCAATTTTTCTAGAATTAATTATGATTTTTCAAAGTTACCGAAAATTCTGCCCAGAAACTCAGCATAGCGTTTTAATAAAATGTAAGGGCAAAATGGTAATAATAAATCCACCAAGGGTAGAAAGGTAAATTAAACCCTTAGGATATTATTCTAAGCAATATGATATTTATCAAATATCATATAATAATCCGACGATAATGTATAGGATATCCGGAAGTCCTGAGTCGATTCAAAGGTCGAGGCTAGATAGCCGTTGCACGGTGAAAGGTACGTTCGCGTCTTATAACACTAACTCGATGCTTCGTATGCTTATATGTGATAGACTATTTCATAGAGTCATGGACAGGACTTTGTCTTGGGTCATGCACCGTGTCTAAGACTCGCCTTAGTTCACCGTTTATACATTCAAATTTTGTTTATACGGGTTACGATCTTGGTAATGCCGTTGAGTTTTCCTAGCGAGGACACGATGGGCCATCGTGGCACCGTTAGTGCAAACGTGGGTAACTTTACATGTGCGGTGTGCTATGTCTTGTTGATATGTTAATCTTGCATCTCACAAGTGTGCTTATGTATTGATTCACTATTTGTAATGTCATGAATATCATCATCCATATACTTGTATTACTTGAGCATGAGGTTAACCGCAGATTACCCGAGGTTCATTGGGCATTGAACCTCGATCTTAACATAGCGTCGAGTCGGGAGGACCGAGGATCGAGGAGAAAGGCAAGCGGCACGCATAGGGACTCAGTGAAGACTTCCTTCTTTTGTTATTTACTTTGAAAACACTCGGTATAACGTACCGCTCACTCACGGACTTACGGCATTTTGAATATAAATATCGATTACTCAATCGCTCCGATGCTCTACTACGATGAAAAAAATATATATATACTGCTTTTGAAAATGGGATGTTACAAATTAAAATGACTTCCGTTGACAAGTATATATGACTATTGACAAGTCATAGAGTGGTCATTGACAAGCTCATCTATATTAACTAAAACAACTTTTGTTGACAAGTGTATATGACTATATTGACAAGTCATAAAGTAGCAATTGACAAGTTTGTTTATGTCAATAAGATAACTAGAGACTTTTTTTATAAATAAATTTACAGTGAGGTTTTTTTGATATTTTTTCTAATTCTTGATATTTGAGTGTGAGATTATCCCAAAAAAATTATAAGGTATAAAGAGACAAGATTTTTTTTGTCTTATTTATAAATCTCATCATTAATTTTTTTTTTTCATATGAGCAAGGCGGATCCGAAAAATTTATGAAGGATGGGCACCAGGCGGGGATCCAGGGGTTCGAGGGCAATGCCCCCGCATTTTTTTTTTTAAGGAAAGTTTTAAATGCATTAAAAAAAAAAAAAAAGAATATAAACAAAACAAGAAAAGAATATAAAAAAAATATTCATAAAATCAAGTGAATACGATGATGTAATAAGAGAGGCGCTTATTTTACAAACCTATCATTTAGAAAAGCAAGGCTAAGTCTTTGTTAGAAATGCAAATTACATAAATTACAATGAAGGGTGGATACTCAATAAGTTTGAGTACATATATTTTAATAACAAAAGTATATTAAAATAAAAATAATTACAATGTTATCTTTTCGAGCCTTATTTTTTGAAATTCCATCATAATTGCCTTAAAATCAATGCTATCAAATACATCTTTTTCAATATAAAGTACTAAATAATTATTCAACCATTCATTACCCATCCAATTACGAAGTATAATTTTGATGTATTAAGGGTGGACATTTAATTTAAGGGTGGGCAACCATTCAAACATATATTAATTTTTTAAAAAGAAAATTTCAAAATTCCCCAATTCAAGGATGGACACTTGCCCCCCTAATCTTGTACCTAGATCTGCCCTTACATATAAATTTACAATTTTATTCTTCATTTATCATTGTGTAGACTTTGTTCTCATTGGGATATGATATACATTAAATAAAGCTAAATTTTTATTTTTGGCAAGAAAAAAATAAGGATAAAGTTGAAAATTTGTTAAATTTTAAGGTAGATTTAATGAGGTTAAAAGTTTTTTTACCGATTCTTTTTTTTTTTTTTAAACAACGAATATAAACAGGATCAGGGGAGAATTTATTAAGCACATATGTAGTCCATATTTTAACCTTATTCTCTAGTCCATGGACCGAGGTTATAATTGTCTTTTCAACAGGATTCTCCATTTTTCCCAAAAAAAGCAACTACAAGTCAACGTTGTCGAAAATTGTTTGTTTGGTATGACCTTCAGTTCTTCAGCTTCATTCCTAAGCCACGTTTTCCCTTCTTCATAACATCATTGGAACGTATGATGATTTCATCACAATACTAGCCTCAAGATGCACTCCCTCTTATCCGTTTTGTTTTTTCTCTTGGATTGAATATCCCCTCTTATCCTTAACAATACGAGCTTCAAGGAACATTAAGTATTTTTTCACATACACTCATATTTGATAAACATAGTAAAAGAGAGTAAAAATTAATATGATGTTAGGGGTATAGTGTAGTTAGTAAAGATAATATCATAAATAAATAGCTTGAATTTTATAAGAATTCAATATTTTACTTGTTTGTACTGATACATGTGAATTAGTTAGGAGTAATTTATACTTAGAATATGACAAGTTTGTATAAATTAGTTTTTGGTAAGAAATTATCAACTTTATGCATGAAATGAACAAGAACTTCTAATATTTTTAAATGCCTATTATGACCTTATTATTATTAATAACTAATGTTTATTTTTTTTAATTTTTAAAATATGGAGCTATTATTTTCTTTTCTTTTTTACTCACTCACTCCTAATTTTTTGGTCACTTGGTGAGGATTGGAGATCTCATATCCTTTCAAAAAGAATCAGAGAGAAATCGAAGTCTCATTAAAGAGGCTGATTTACGGCAACTTCACTTTCACATAGCCGCGAGTTGTACTTACAGCTCAGAAAGTATATAATCCCATCAAGGCAGTTTCATACACAGCAAAAGATCTGCTTCAAAATTTCTGATTGGCTTTTCCCTCACTCCTTTCCATAAATTCTTGCCTTAAACCTTGCTATTTCAGAGCGCAAAACCATGGACGAATGTCGCAGAAAGCAAGAAAAGACTGAAATATCTTACTCTGAAGGTCAACTTCTATCTCTTTCTACCTCAGATTCATCCAATTATGGGTTCTTTCTTTCTCGGTTCATCACTGGTTTTCTTCTCCACCATACACCCATAATCTGTTTGATTGAAGTTCTGAGAGAAGTTTTGCATGTGTCTCTGTTTTTTTCTTTTTATGAGTTATTGGTCTTTATAGCTTCTCTCCTCGAAAACTCAGTTGAATTTCAATAGATGGCTTTAATCTCTGAGTTTAATGATATAGAGGCATTTCAGTTCCCAGTTTTGGGTCCAATCATTTTTATTTTAGCACATAATAATGATTACGTTTGAGTTGCATGTGACTTGCAGAGGTGAGCAGTATCGAGTGGGATTTCATAAACATGTCAGAGCAAGAAGAAGATCTCATTTACAGAATGTACAAACTGGTGGGAGACAGGTACATGCTTGTTCAAACTTCAAAATGATTTCCAGTTCTGTGTGTGTATAAATTTTTTTTTTTTTTTTTTTTTTTTTGTGGTAAAGAAGTTCTGTGTGTATAATTTAATAGCCACTGAAACAAACAAATTGCCTTTTAAGGGGCCGAATCTCTGAATTTTCTCAGGACTAACAAGCTTGCTTGCTTTCTTTCTTTCTTTCTTTTTTCCTGTTGCTGCTTAATTAAGACATCATCAGAATATTATGATTCAAAGAGCAGTATTAGCGTATGGAATAACATTTAGTCACCACACTAGCTAGCTTTCAAAATTTTGTACAAGTGATTGGAGAGTTGAATCTCTTTTATTTATTTGGGATAAATAATGGACCTATCTCTCTAATTTAACAGCAAAACCTTTAATGGCAGAGACAGTGTTTAATAAATTTTGGATGGGGAAAACGAGTCTATTGTCACCCCAATCGTGCAAAGAGATTTAATCTCATTCATAATCTCCGGACTTAGTGTCTGCCCCGCTAATTAAACAAAGTTGCATTGTTTATCTTTTATTAAAAAATTTATGTTTTAGAAAAAAGAACATAATTTTTTATCTTGAAAGTTGACACTCCATATAATTTTCTCATCAACAAATTAATCCATAGAATTATGGGTCAATTTTGGTGAAAATTTTTAGTGACCTTAACCCAAATCAACAAGAATTCTAGGAATTAGAAACCTTGTGTTTTCTTCATTGTAATTAATTATGGGAGTGACAATGAACATACATAATGAATATACTTAACCAACAAAGCTTGGTCTAGTGAGTTAGGAGGTTGGCTCATGACCATAAGGTTGTCGATTCAAATCCTCCTAATATGAAGACATTGTTGTTGGAAGCACTTTTTGAGCTTGGAGCCATGCCTTGACCCTAATGAACCTTGAAACCTAACCCACCTAAACTTTTTTATCCCAAAAAAAAAAAAAAAAATCAATATACTTATGTATATGAAAATTGTATCCTATAAAACATGGGCATCCAATATTTTTTTTTTTTTGAGATTTATTTATATTAAAAAATAATTGCTAATTGACCTTTATTAAATTCTTTATCAATCTCTCTTTCAATATAATTTAACTATTTTTTTGAATAAGGTAAGAAAAATTCCCATATATATGTGTGTGTGTGGGGTGGCCTGGCACTTGAAGAATCAATAATAATAAGTAAAAGAAACTACCACATCAATATATGTATATACGTGAGAAAGAAAAACCTGCTTCTCTGCATATCTAAAGCAAAGCACAGTCAATAAAGTACACCAATGAAATGACTCAATAAAAGCTTACAACTGGACTTTTATTTTTATTTTACTTTATTATATATAAACTTCTTGTCCTTTTTTCATATATCAGATGGAGTCTGATAGCAGGAAGGATTCCAGGTCGAAAAGCTGAAGAGATTGAGAGGTTTTGGATTATGAGACATTCCCAAGTGTTCGCTTCCAGGAGGCAAAACCTCACCCAATGTAAATCCTAATATAAATATTATAATGCCATTTTTATTTTCCTTTTTTTTTCCTGAACTCTTTTTGTGTCCCTTTTGTATGTGTGGCTATTTGGCTTATCCATTTAAATATCATGTCTATTTTTCTGATTTTTTTTTTTTAAATCCATACATTACAAATATGAAATAAAAGATTTGACGTTACTATTGTCATCATTTGTACGCTCTAACTTTAGTTTCAAGACTCTCTTCAATCCAACAAAAAAATTGTTGCCAATCTGGATTCATCAGATTAAATTTAAACTGTTTAAATGTATGTTAGTACGTTTTTATTAAGGGGAAAAAAAAGAATAAATTAATCTTAACATTACAAGATTGATCCGTTAAAAGGAAATGGATCATAGGATTAAAATGGAGACAGTTCAAGCTCATAAGTAATTTAATTATTTGTATACCTTGACCCGCTATAAGTCAAGCCAATTATTTTATTTTTTTAAAAACCCTAATTATTTATCTTGAAACTACGTTTCCTAGAGTTGTGCACTTCACCTAATAATAATAATAATAATAATAATAATAATAATAATAATAATAGTATATTTCTCGCTGGCAAAAAAACATGTAATCTATTTCAGGGTCCCCCATGGTTATCAACAATTATTGAAAATTAAAGTACAAAAATAAGAGAAGACATATAACGGACAAAATCCTCACTGGCTCGCATATAAGATATATATATATATATATTTCAGGGTCCCCCATGGTTATCAACAATTATTGAAAATTAAAGTATAAAACAAAGAGACTACATATAACGGACAAAATCCTCACTGGCTCGCATAATTAATATATATATATATATATATATATATATATACAGGGACTATGTGTACAATAATGTCCCTCAAAATCTATTGTCGTGTATTATCCTAATTACCTTTAACATACTAATAACTCTTACATAATTAATCCAATTTAATCTATTATTGTCACTGCTGGTGAATTTAACACTACTTTAATTGAAGTGATTTAGATTTACTTGAAGTCATTCTATTAATTTAGATTAACTTTTCAAGAATAGCTTTTACAATTTTTGATGTATGTATATAAGAAAAGTTTTATCTCGACTTACGGAAAATTGCTTATGAAACTATAGTTTTACAGTTATCCAAACATGCACAATTAGATCCACTTTATTTGACCCAAAACTGGTTGATTGAGCTTCTTTGAAATGACTCCCCATCTAATTAGACACATACACTAACGATGGTCTTGGAATTGACTTTGTCCCTAATAAAAGATTACAAGATTGGATAGCAACATGTTGACGAGCAATGACACTAGCAACTTTCTGACCTATTTACCTTTTCAAATTTTAGATTCTCTATGGTTTGCAAGAAACAAAATTTTCAATACAGGTTCCACAATTTCTCCATTGCAGGTCATTAATTAAATTAGCACAAGCTAAAGTAAATACCATTACCAACCAATCAGTTTCTGACACAACACCAACAACAAGAGGGTGTTTTTCATCAACAAGAGATACAATGTCGAAACTGGCAATCTATCCTACAGAATTGCTGTAGCAAGTGGGATGTTTACTTCAAGCTCATTAAGACTAACAACCATGGGCATGTCATTTCTATTACCATCTTTTTGAACTATCTTTACTTTCACCACTGGTTGCTAGCTCGATCCTCTGATCAAAATTGGAGACCTTCAATTACAACTGTAGGCACTTCGTGAAGTAATGACTCTTATCCTTTGACAAAATCTTGTTAATTATCCCCATCGTTTTCCTATCCATTGCAAGTTGGTCAAACTATCACAAAGTAAAATAATTACTCAAAGTAGAAATGCGTGTTCACTCTATAATACCGTCTGAGAGACTTCTATATTCTGATACTTTGTAACTTATGTTTTATCAATTTAAATGCGTAATTATATTTTATCAAAAAAAGAGAGACACATACACATTGCTAATATTCTCCCAAATAATAAATTAACTCATCCCAATGACAAACTGGCATCCAAATATTATAACTGATGTGCATCTCTAATTTTTTTTTTTTTTTTTTTCATTTCATCCCTTAGATTTTATTATATTTTACTTGCATCCTTAACTTTATTTATTTTCAATTTTATCCCTTAAATTTTACATTAATTTTTTTTTTAACTTTTGCCTCTTGATTTTATTTCATTTCAATTTGATGCCCGATTTGGGGTAGCTTTCCTATAAAAAATGTTTACTGCATTTAATATTTATATGCATTCAAACTTTGGACTCGTATTTAAGTTATCAAAGCTCCTTCCACCCATGGAATCATGATTGGGGGTTCTTACTGCTTGAGAGTATGGATGAAGTGTAATATTTACTTCGCTGGTTGCACAGTCAAGAGACTGATGTGTAATATTTACTTTGAAGTATCTGAGGGTGTCCACTAGAGCAGGATACCCTCAACCCTCACCCCTTTGATATCAGAACCCATTTGACAAGAAGGCTATAAACAATAGGAATCACGATCAAGGATTCTCACTACATGAGAGTGTGGATCAAGTGCTAGCTCTTATCGTGACATGACCAAGATCTCAAATCCCAAAATACGTGATGTTCTCAAAAAGTGTAGGCACAAGAGGAGAACACCTTCATGAATATAGACGACCCTACCTATGACAAAAGACAAGTTAGGATAGTCTTCATCATGTCCTGTATCATAGGTAGGGTTGTTTGTATTCATGAAGATGTTGTCCTCTTGTACCAACACCTCTAGAGAACAATTATTCCATCATTCTTTTTGCATCATTCCTTAAGAAATCATAGAATTTAATTACATAAAATCATTTAAAATATTTTTTTAAAAAAAAAATACACACTTTACTTAAGCTTTACAATACATAGTATTGAGTCTGAAATAATTAAATCATACTATTTTGTAAATGCGATGGTTTGTTATGGATTTTATATTTAAACTAGATATATTTTATTTGACTGATTGATTGGTAATCAATGATAAAAAGTAGTGGTCCAATAATGTACGGAATTATGGTCACTCACTAGCTGTCTTCAATAAGTTCTTTACTCGAATTAATATGCCGCAAGAAACCCCAAGAACATAACACTATACTCTTCGTTTTTTGTTTTTTTTTTTTTTTTTTTGCCAATCACTCTAGCTTCTTCACATAATTAATCTTCTTTTCTTTTTCTTTTTTGCTAGTACAAAGAACTAATCTCTTATATTTAAGAGAATTCATGTGTCTATTTTATACACGTGAAGATAATATACATGAGGAAATATATTTAAGCTCTAAATTGTGCTAAATTAATTAAAAAATCGAAATTTGTTGACATAATTTTACATTGCTTTAATTAGTTGCAGGAATCAACTTCATCGTTCTTCATTTCTCTGAGATATGGCCAAAATGACAAGCACCTCTCAGGCTTGCTCCGTTCGTCTCAAATATTTCTTTATGTTGCATCAAGAAATTAAAAATCGATACAAAAGATTGAAAATACCACACACACACAAACACATTTCTATAAGCTGTTGCTCTAATAATTCAAATCACACAAACCTTTTTTAATAGAGGTACCATATGACATACTACTCCATCCCAAAGCATTACGTCTCCCTTCCTGTCAAAAAAAAAAAGTTCCTCATATATTAGTTTGTCTTAAAAATTAATGCGCTACTGATTATATCAGAATCATTAGATCTTCTAATACCATGTTACTTTTCAAGAAAATATTACCTTTGAAAAATCCTGAAAATCGATGGACGTAATGTTTAGGATGTGAGTAAAATATGACTATAATTTTTAGAATGTGAGTAAACTTGATGATATTGAATAAATCCATAGATCTGCATCCTTAATTTTTTGTGGATGATATATGCCTATGCTTTTCCAGTGCCATAGCAGATGTTTGAATCTACGCTGAACAAAAAAAAAAAAAATATGGTTTACAAATATAAAATCAGAAATATTTTAATTGAAGTTGCTAAAAGAAAATTAATAAAGAGATTTGTTAGCATGAAGAAATGGAGCTTGGTGTGAACTAAGAAACTAGTACCAATGGTAATAATAGGGGTGAGAAATGGAAATATTTGAAGAAGATTTTGAATCATTGGTTTGTGAAGAAATAATTAAGAGAAAGAATGGATATTTTTAGAGCTAAAAAGGGAGTATGTATCTCTGTGAAAAATGCGATACTCGTGACTGCTGTACTTAAATATTAGATTATGTAATATGACACATACGATGGCATGACTACCAGGTGTCGATCATTACAGTTCTGATAATACTAATTAAAAAAACATAGCAAGCCAAGTTTTTATACTTTGGTTTAGTTTTTTAAAATTGATGGAGAAACATAAATTGTTTATGGAACTTCAAGTAGGAGAGTAGTGTGATAAATATTACTATAATATCTAGCTGTCCATTAACTTATCTATAATGTCCTTTAAATCAAAACTCCATTAATGGTTGTTTTGGAGTTTCTCCTGTATTTAATACACCGAAAGGTTACATGTATCATGTGTACATGTTGAATAATCATGTGGTTTGATTTTGCTGTATATTTGTAATGCTTTTGGAAGCCTTATAACTTTGAAGTAAATGATGATATATAAGATGTTCAATCCTTTTCCCTAATTCTCTTTGGCTTCTGTAGTTTGTTTATATTTTCCCATCTCTTACTTTCGTAGCATTAAGCAAGTACTCCTTTTTCTACTAAAATTTTTTATGTGGGTCCATTTCTATAAAGATTTAGTAGGGGTCAAGGTAAACTTCATAACTTATAAACATGTACAAATATGCTTACAGATTATTCATCGACATTTATATTTACATTGAGATTTTGAATTCATACATAATTTCGTACTTTTCATGAGGTATCATCACGAATATGGATATAATTTAATTAATTAAATATGCATTTATTCATTATCTCAAGTAATTCAAGAATTAGGAATTATATAAAATAAGTATTTCTTGCAAAAGAAGGAACACATCCCTCCTCAATAAATCCTCAAAAACTCTTCTTAATTTGTAGTAACAACCCCATAGCTTGAATAATTTACAGTTTCTTCTTCAACTCTGCTCCCCTATTGACCAGAGAATCTGAAATCCCTTCTTGATTCGGAGCTTGTCCTCAGCTCAAATTCCGATCAACCACGGTGCAATCGAAAGAGGTTCTTGAGTCTAATGATCGCGTTGCAGAGTTGAGGGAATTTTAGTAGTTTTAATTCGGTACTTCTAAAAAATTATAATTAACTTTTATTTTATTTTTTTTCTGTAGGCCTTGCATCCTGATTTTCCCTTATATATTTTCTGGAGACGGTATGTGAAAGTTCTCGTGCCTGAGCAGTTTATATGTTTTAATTTTTATTGATACTATATGTAAGTTTCCAGAAAATCAATTTCAAATGATTAATAAATCTGTTTGGGTTTAATGTGATAAATTTTTGTTCTTGTTCTGTCCCTTATTGACTACTCTCAAAATCCGGAAACCTCATCATCAATAGTCAATCAACGACATAAATCAATAAATAAAATCTGCCAAATACATTTAAATAATGCAACTCAAGATAATACAAAAATTTTCAATACTTCTACAGTAAACATATAAAACAAAGATATACTCCGCCCACTTGTGTATATATGTTCTGTGGTAATAATATTTTGATACATTACATAAAATTGTAAATAACAATTACTGTCTGATCTAAATATATGAAGTCTTGAGTCATTTCTTCATTGAAAATTTGAAGAGGAAAAATTTCACTAAGCATGTCATCTTTCTCAAGTTGAAGCGCCTCTTCACAGTTCATGATCTTATCGATTTCAGCTGCTACTGTTATATTTAAAAAATCTATAGATAATAATGATATACTTCTCCACCTTGATATTATATTATAGCGTTAATATGCAACAATACTCAATACGTATGTGATTATTTTCAAAGTACGTCTAGCCAAAAATGTTTTTTTGAACTGCAAAAGTAACTACGAGCTTCTAAAACAAGGGCAAAAGTCGCAGTTGCCATTAAGTTTGCCAGCTAGAGTCTATGTGTGATTTATTCATCCCTTGACTATAAATGATGTGGCATTTAGGGAAGTGCAAGACCCCATTAAAACCGATTCCTGCTTCTGGACCTTGCACTGAATCCCTAAGCTCATTCCTATTTTGATTTCTCATTCCTATTTTTATTCCGATTTCATCTTTGTTTACTCGATGTTCTCCTGTTAATTCCTAACACCAGCATTCCAGAAAATGTCAGCCTCCAAAATTAATTGTTCGAGGCTGCAGTTTTTCATGGACATGAAGCAAATGGATGCTCTCTCTCTCTCTGGGTTTCTAAGCTTTTCTCCTTCTTTGACTGCGAAAGAGAAGAAAGAATCGTGGATTATTATCTACAAAATGCGAGGGTAAAAGTTGAGATTCTGGTTTCAATCTGAGGATGCTTAATTAATAAATTTATTATCCAGTTAATTCTTGTGTACATTGAACAATACTTTAATACAAGGTCTAGGAGCAGGTGTTAGTTTTAATAGGGTCTTCCACTCCCCTCAATTGCCACGTCATCTATAGTCAAAGGATAAATACATCACACATGGACTCCAGCCAGCAAAGTGAACGGCAAATGTGACTTTTGCCTTTGTTTTGGAAGCTCGTGGCTATTTTTGCACATAAAAAAAAAAAGAGAGAGAAAAAGAGAGAAAAAAAAATTGTTGCTGGACACACTTTGAGAATAATCACATGTGTATTTTTGTACATTAACCCTATATTATAAAATAATTTATTGTAACTATAATCAAAAGAAGCATATATACAAAATGGTACAACAGCATAGAGGATTGAAGTTGCGGTATTTCGAGCCAACTTTTACCCATAATTCCTTCTTCAGGTCCTATTTTCTCATTTTTAATATATGCTTCCTCAGTTCCTCTTAATGATTTTAAGTAATATTACTAATGAATTGACCTCAACGAGCTTCCTTGTTATTCCCTCTTCCTGCATAAAGTGTAATAAAAAATATTAACATAAAATTTAAATTTTTTAAAATAAATTGGAGACTTCTCATATGCAAAATGAAGATATTATATATTACTACCCTGTTCCTTAATATAAAATCTATCCTAATAAAAAGAATTGAATTATAAAGTGAATCTTATATTAAGGATCGGAGGTAGTATAATTCTATTTCAAAAAGAATATGTGTCCATGTGTATAACTATTTTAGATATTTTAATAAGATAGCTATTAAAAATAAAAATTTCCTTATAAAATTTGATTATTTTAATATATTGTATTAACTATACGTAAATACGTAATTGACCTTTTCAAATTAAAATTACACGTACCTGGTATTTACGGTCAATGAAGCTTTCACCCATCTCCAAATCATCACGTCGCCATCACTGTAAATAAAAATTAAAGGTTGTAAAATATAATTAGTTTAAAAGACAACTAAATATTTATTTTCAAACAGAAGCAATTAATTAAGATGAAATAACTTATCAATACCATAAATTTCAAACAAGATCACCTCCCTCTTCAATACCTGCGTAAATCAACGAAGAAACAAAATGTTCAAATGGCCATAGTTATAAAATATCGAAAAATGAGCAACGCATGGGTTTTTTTTCCCTTTTTCAATTTTCTTTAGGAAAATCCCAATTAAATCTGGTTGAAATACCGAAATCTATACTCAGACCTACACTATCAACAAATTCTTAATCAGAGTAAGGGGAGTAATAAGGGATTTCTGAATATCATAAATTTACATTTATACCCTTGAATGTTTACTAGCCTATTTCCTTTCTCCTCCTCTTGTAATGCTTCCAGAAGAAAGAGGTGGGATGATGTTGAGCTTCTTGTGTGGCGTCTGAAGGTCTCTGATTAGAGAGTGAGTGAGAAGGATTAGAGAAGAAAGAGGGACTCCTGATTGAGTAGAAAGCTTTGAAACTGTCTTCCAATCCCATGCCTCACTTCATTTCATTCTCTTCGGCAGAAAAGATTGTTTCAGAGTCCCAACCTATTGTTCTGATTTTAAGTTTTTTTCTTCTGAATGGGTCTTGATCCCATTCTATCTCTCTGGAAAGAAATAGGCTACAAAACATTTAAGTATTTAAATGTAAATTCACAGCATTCAGAAATCTCTTCCTACAGAATTTGTTGAAAGTGTAGGCTTGAATCTAGATTTAAATGGGATTTTCCCTTCTTCTTTTTGTGGTAGTGTATGAATATGAAATAGAAATTGCATTTTACCTTTGTACCCTCGAAATTATTTTTGCTGAACTTGAAACCCTCTTCTCGAGCACTGTAGATCACCCTTCATGTTGCAGAAGGGAAGCTCTTGAAAAGTGAAAAGCTCTCAGAAGTCAGAACATAACAAAGATCTGAGGTTGAAAGATATCTTGTTTGGAAAACTATGGATGTGTGAACGTAATGTTTAGGAGGGCATAAAAGATGCTTATAATGTTTGGAATGTGAGTAAAATAATTAACATGATAAGTTTAATGAGGTTCGGGGTTTGATTTTCGGACTATGATATTTGTATTCTCTCTCCATTGCCAGGGTAACGATATTTCCAGTGCATTATTGCTCATACTTCTGGACATATGCACTGGAAATTTAAACAGATGCCTTACAATGGAGAAATTAGGAAGCATGAAATGAACAGTGAAGCTAGGATTTCTCCATTTTGGCATAGTTATCAAGGAACTTAAACTTAAACCTAAAGGGATTGAAACCATGAGGGAGAGATAGGAATGGTGAGAAATGAAACTATGAGGAGGTTTGTGAAGAATGAAAAGGAGGGTGATGGTATTTAAAGAGCTGAAAGGGTATATGTGAGGGTATAAGGAAATATGGAGAGTGAGGATCGATGGTGATAATTCAATGCAATCAAACTTGCAGTTTTAGAAAAAGAATAGGTCTTCTGCTTTTAGATTTAAAATTTGATATGTTGGCTTAATCTAATAGTTAAGAATGGGACTTAATCCAATGGTTGTACTACACATTACATATACTAGCCATTGGATCAAGTCCCTCTCCCAATCATCGGATCAAACCAACGGATTGGATTTTGTTATCACAAAAAACTTTAAGGTATTCTATATGAGATGATCCGAATTCATTTTAGTAACGCTCTTTAATCAAATACAGCGAGTATGAATGATGTTGATACAGTGCATGCTAGATAATGTAGTGCTGGCAAAGTTAAACCCTGACAGATGATCTAGTGCTGGCAAAGTTATAGCTTCATTGATAAGGAAATAAATACCCTTTTAAAAAGCATTTTTTTCTCTTCCGTTTCAAATATGGTTTGTTGATTTATTAATTTATTTTAGTAACACTTGCTCTTTAATTAAATACAATGAACATGAATCATATTAATACAATACATGACAAATAATATAGCACTGTCAAAGTTAAACTATGATGGATGACTTACAGCTGTCAAAGTTACAACTTCTTCAAGTCGAGAAGGAGTAGGTGAAGGTGGTGGTGAGCTTGCAGAGGTGCCAGGGCTTTGGAACTTGGTGACAGTGATGTTGGGGAAGAAGGTGGATCGGAGATGAAGACAATACAAAAAAGAAGAGAAAGACAACATGAAATCTATTTGATCACTTTCATCACAGTAATTAGGATTGAGTTATAAAATTGGTGAAACTATTAGAACTGAGTTGTGACGAGTTAAACTATAATAAGCATTGAGTGACAAACTCATTAAAACTATAAGGATTAAATAATAAATTTTCAGAATAAAACCCTATAGAAAATAATATTATTTAAATGATCTTAAAATTATAGTTATTTTAAGAAACCAAATACTAAAATATAAATTTAATAATACTAAATTGCCCCTCAATCTTTCAT
The DNA here is from genome assembly GCA_019022655.1 of Acacia acuminata. Lineage (NCBI taxonomy): Eukaryota > Viridiplantae > Streptophyta > Magnoliopsida > Fabales > Fabaceae > Acacia > Acacia acuminata. The sequence goes on along the minus strand of JAFJYI010000001.1, from coordinate 13,542,401 downwards.
CATGCCATCATTGGACTCAAGACCATCTTGACTGAAGATTTTCCAAAATCATGGACTAAAAAGTACTCAAATGTTTTAAAGAAACTCACTACAAATCATGGGGAGTAGAAGGTGAATGTACAACCTTGAAGTTTCTTCTTCAACTTTGTTCCCATCTATCTAAACTAGAGAATTTGAATTCCCTTCTCGATTCAGAGTCACACTTTGACATTCTGTTTTCTGGATTAAACGCATAGCTTGCTTCTTGATTTGTGCTCTAATGGGGTACATGAATCAACTCTTATTACTTCCTCCGGTCCTTAATATAGAATATATTTGGGAACTTAATTTTGATCCAAAATATAATACATCTTTTTTTATATTTGTCAATCTCTTCCTAACATGATACTCCCTTAATAATAAGTAAAAAATGAGAGTGAATGAGATAATTAAAGAAAATGTCTAGGTGGTTTAGAAAATACATATCATATTAACTAATTTAACTAATTTCTTTAATTTATTCAAATTAGGTAAATATGGCTTATATTAAATAGATGAGGGAGTACATTGCAACAAAGGAAGCTTATCCTTTGCTCGAGTTCTGATAAATAACGGCGCAATTGAAAGGGATTAGTCGGATGAGTGCATTGTAGAGGAAGACAAGGAGGGTGTGTGACAAAGGGTGAGGGCAGTTTTATATTGTTAAATTTATATTTTAGTATTTAGTTCTCCTATATATTTATAATTTTTAATATTTTTTCCTCTAGGCCCTTCATCCTAATTTTCCATTATTTAATTGGTTTTTAGCTATATATTTTCTGGAGGTTGTGTCTGAAAATTCTCTTGGCCGAGCATAGTTGATACTTGATAACTCAAGCGCATGTTTTTTTTTATACAAATAATAATAATAATAATAAGGTGAGTTGAGTCTCACGGTTTATCAAGTGTAGGGTATACATTCAAATTCAAAGAATTCTTATAAATCGCCCCAAACCCTATCAACAAGGTCTTCGCATCGCATCGATAGGAACAATCATATGATTATGTGGCAATCCCTTTAGAACATGGACCAACCCTTGTTGGTAGGGTATATATGTTTTTCTTTCACACGACACCGAACATAAGTCCACGTAAAATCAATTTCAAATGATTAATAAACCTGTTTGAGATTAATGTGATAAATTTTTGTTCTTGTTTGTTCTGCCACGCGTCGACTTCTCTCAAAATCCGGAATCATATCATCATATGGTCATAATAGTCAATACAGATCAACAACATAAATCAAATAAAATATCCCAAAATACATTTAAAAAAGGCAACTCAAGATAATACCAAAAAATGTCATTAATTACTTCTATAATAAACATGTAAACAAAGATATATACTCCATTTGTATATCTGTTCTCTGTGGTAATAATATTTCGATACATTAAATAATTTGCCTAAGTTAACATAAAACTGTAAATAATAATTAGTCTGCTCCATATGTGCGTAAGAAATGTCTTGAATCATTTCTTCATTGCAAATTTGATGAAGAAAATTTTCACCAAGCATATCATCTTTCTTCTAGATGAAGAGCCTCTTCACTGTTCACATCTAATTCAATTGCCACGTCATGTATTGTCAAAGGATGAATACATCACAGATGGACTCCAGCCGGCAAATGTGACTTTGGCCCTTGTTTTGGAAGCTTATGGTTACTTTTGCACTTAAAAAAAAATATTCGTTGTTGGAAGCACTTTGAGAATAATCACATTTATATTTTTTTCACCTTAACCATATATTATAAAATAACTTATTGTAATTATAATCAAAAGAGAAGCATATATAGAATGTGGTACAACAGAAGAGGAAACATATAGAGGATTAAAGTTGCTGCATTTAGAGCCAACTTTTACCCATAACATCTTCTTCACCTATTTTCTCATTTTTCATATATATATGCTTCCTCTTAATGATTTTAAGTAATATCACTAATGAATTGACCTCAATTAACTTCCTTCTTATTCCCTCTTCCTGCATAAAGTGTAATATAAAATTTAAATTTTAAAAATAAAATGGAGACTTCTCATATGCAAAATGAGGATATTATATATTACTACCTCGATTCCTTAATATAAAATCTATCTTAATAAAAAAAAAAAAATTGAACTATAAAACGGATTTTATATTAAGGACTGTAGGTAGTATAATTCTATTCCAAATAATATGTGTGCATGAGTATAACTATTTTGGATATTTTAATAAGATAGGTATTAAAAAATAACAGTTTACTTATAAAAGTTAATATTTTATATTAACTATACGTAAATACATAATTGACCTTTTCAAATTAAAAGTACACGTACCTGGAATTGACGGTCAAAGAAGCTCCCACTTATCTCCAAATCATCACGTCGCCATCACTGTAAATAAAAATTAAAGCTCGTAAAATATAATTAGTAAAAGACAACTAAATATTTATTTTCAAACAGAAGCCGTTAATTAAGATGAAATAACTTATAAATACCATAAATGCCAAACAAGATCACCTCCCTCTTCAATACCTGCGTAAATCAACGAAGAAGCAAAATGTTTAAATGGCCATAGTTATATCGAAAAATCATCAATACATTGGTTTTTTTTCCCTTTTTCAATTTTCTTTGGGAAAATCCCAATTAAATCTGGTTGAAATACCAAATCTATATTCAGGCCTACACTTTCTGAATAAGGGATATCTGAATATCGTAAATTTATATTTATACTCTTGAATGTTTACTAGCCTATTTCCTTTCTCCTCAATCCTTTTCACTCACTCTCTAACCATCGAACCCCTTGGCCATCCCAAATATTAAAAATAAGACCTTCAAACGCCGTACAAGAAGTTCAACATCCTAATCCTCTTCTAATGCTTCCAGAAGAAAGAGAATGGATGATGTTGAGCTTCTTGTGCGGCGTCTGAAGGTCTCTGATTAGAGAGTGAGTGGGAAGGATTAGAGAAGACAGAGGGACTCCTGATTGAGTAGAAAGCTTTGAGACTGTCTTCCAATCTTATGCCTCACTTCATTTCATTCTCTTCGGCGGAAAAGATTGTTTCAGACTCCCAATCCTATTGTTCTGACTTTAAGTGTTTTTCTTCTGAATGGATCTTGAGCCCATTCTCTCTCTGGGGAAAGAAATAGACTACAAAACATTAAAGGATATAAATGTAAATTTACAATATTCAGAAATCTCTTATTACAGAATTTGTTGAAAGTGTTGGCCTGAATCTAGATTTAAATAGGATTTTTCCTTTTTCTTTTTGTGGCAGTGTATGAATAAGAAATAGAAATTGCATTTTACCTTTCTACCCTCGAAATTATTTTTGCTGAACTTGAAACCCTCTTCTCGAGCACCGTAGATCACCGTTCATGTTGCCGAAGGGAAGCTCTTGAAAAGAGAAAAGCTCTCAGAATTCAGAACATAACAAAGGTCTGAGGTTGAAATATATCTTGTTTGGAAAATTATGGATGGCTGAACGTAATGTTTGGGATGGGCGTAAAAGATGCTTATAATGTTTGGAATGTGAGTAAAATAATTAAGATGATAAGTTTAGTAAGGTTTGAGATTTGATTTTCGGACTGTGATATTTGTATTCTCTCTCACATTGCCAGGGTAACGATATTTCCAGTGCATTATTGCTCATACTTCTGAACATATGCAGTGGAAATTTAAACAGATGCCTTACAATGGAGAAATTAGGAAGGATGAAATGAACAGAGAAGATAGGGTTTCTCCGTTTTGGCATAGTTATCAAGGAACTGAAACTTAAACCAAAAGGGATTGAACCCATGAGGGAGAGATAGGAATGGTGAGAAATGAAACTATGAGGAGGTTTGTGAAGAATGAAAAGGAGGGTGATGATGGTATTTAAAGAGCTGAAAAGGTATATCTGAGGGTATAAGGAAATATGGAGAGTGAGGATCGATGATGATAATTCAATGCAATCAAACTTGCAGTTTTAGAAAAAGAATAGGTCTTCTGCTTTTAGATTTAAAATTTGATATGTTGGCTTGGTCTAATAGCTAAGAATGGGACTTAATCCAACGGTTGTACTGTACTACACATTACATATATTAGCCATTGGATCAAGTCCCTCTCCCAATCATTGGATCAAACCAACGGTTTGGATTTTGGCATCAGGAAAAACTTGAAGGTATTGTACATGAGATGATCCAAATCCATTTTAGTAAGGCTCTTTAATCAAATACAAAGAGTATGAATGATGTTGATATAATGCATGCCAGATAATGTAGCACTGGCAAAGTTAAACCCTGACAGATGATATAGCGCTGGCAAAGTTATAGCTTCATCAACAAGGAAATAAATACCCTTTTAAAAACATTTTATTCTCTTCCGTTTCAAAAATGGTTTGTTGATTTATTAATTTATTTTAGTAAAACTTGCTCTTTAATTAAATACGTACAATAAACATGAATCATATTAATACAATGCATGACAGATAATATAGCACTGTGAGAGTTAAACCATGATGGATGACTTACAGCCATGGTAGTTAAAAACTTGTTTTATCAATGCGATTTTACGTTTACGATTTTTTTTTATTAAAACGATTTTACTAATTTTCCAAACGCTTTTAAGTTTTTACGATTTTTTTACAATTTTACGTTTTACGATTTTTCATTCTCCTTCCGTTTTCAGGTAAAATCTACGTTTTCACTACCATGCTTACAGCTGTCAAAGTTATAACTTCTTCAAGAGGAGAAGGAGTGGGTGAAGTTGGTGGTGAGCTTGCAGAGGGGCCAGGGCTTTGGAACTTGGTGACAGTGATGTTGGGGAAGAAGGTGGAGATGAAGACAATACAAAACAGAATAGAATGACAAAATGAAATCTATTTGATCACCTTCATCTGATATGACACTAACCAGGATTAAGTTGTTAAATTGGTGAAACAAGTAGGACTGAGTTGTGACTGAGTTAAACTATAATAAGCATTGAGTTACATACTCATTAAAATTATAGGGATTAAATAATAAATTTTCAGAATAAAACCCTATAGAAAATAATATTATTTGAAGTGATCTTAAAATTATAGTTATTTTAAAAAACCAAATACTAAAATATAAATTTAATAATATTAAATTGCCCCTCCATCCTTCGTCATGCCATTATTGGACTCAAGACCATCTTGACTGAAGATTCCAAAATCATGGACTAAAAAGTATTCAAATGTTTTGAAGAAACTCACTAAAATTCGCGGGGAGTAGAAGATGAATGTACAACCTTGTAGTTTCTTCTTCAACTTTGTTCCCATCTATCAAAACTAGAGAATTTGAAATCCCTTCTGGATTCATTGTCACACTTTGACATTCTGTTTTCTGGAGTTAAACGCATATATAGCGTGCTTCTTGATTTGTGCTCTAATGGGGGTACATGAATCAACTCTTATTACTTCCTACAGTCCTTGCTTGATATAGGATATACTTGGAAACTTGATTTTAGTCCTAAATATAATACATATTTTTTATATTTGTCAATATTTTTTTAAGATGCTTCCTCAAAAATAAGTAAAGAGGAGTGTGAATAAGGAATTAAAAAAAATGACTAGCTAGGGCATTTTAGAAAATACATATCATATTAAGTAATTTAACTAACTTCCTTAATGAGTACATTGCAACAATGGAAGCTTGTCCTTTGCTCGAGTTTTGACTGATAAGGGCGCAATTGAAAGGGATTAGTCCGATGATTGCAATGTAAAAGAAGACAAGGAGGGTGTGTGACAAAGGTTGAGGGCATTTTAATATTTTTAAATTTATATTTTAGTATTTAGCTCTTCTATATATTTATAATTTTTAACATTTTTTCTCTAGGCCCTGCACCCTAACTTTCCCTTATTTAATTGGTTTTTAGCTATATATTTTCTGCAGGCTGTATGTGAAAATTCTCTTAGCGGAGCATAGTTGATAGGAGCACTTGATAACCCAAGCGCAAGTTTTTTTTATACAAAAAGGTTTATGTGAGTTGAGTCTAGTGATTCATTAGAGGTAGCGTATGCCTTTAGACTCAAAAAATGCTTACAGATCGCTCACAACAAGGTCTTCACATCAGTAGAATTTGAATCTTCAACCTTATATTATGTGACAACCCTTTTAAACATAGACCAACCCTTGTTTGTAGGGTATGTTTTTCTTTTCAACGATACTGAATATAAGTTTACATAAAATCAAATGGTTAATAAACCTGTTTGAGATTAATGTGATAAATTTTTGTTCTTGTTTGTTCTGTCACGCATCGACTCCTCTCAAAATCCGGAATCATCATCATCATATGGTCATAATAGTCAATACAGATCAACAACATAAATCAATAAATCAAATAAAATCTTCCAAAATATATTTAAATAATGCAACTCAAGATAATACAAAAAATGGTCATTAATTACTTCTACAATAAACATGTAAACAAAGATATACTCCATTTGTATTTCTGTTCTCTGCGGTAATAATATTTCGATACATTAAATAATTTGCCTAAGTTAACATAAAACTGTAAATAATAATTAGTCTGATCCATATGTGGGTAAGAAATGTCTTGAGTCATTTCTTCATTGGAAATTTGATGAAGAAAATTTTCACTAAGCAAATCATCTTTCTTCTAGCTGAAGAGTCTCTTCACTGTTCATATCAAATTCAGCCGCGCTGCTACTGTTATATTTGAAGAACAGATATTGATACGTTCTCCATCCTGATATTATATTATAGAATAACTTATTATAATAATTATAATTATCATTAAGATTAAAAGAAGCATACAGAGAAAATGGAAAATCAAACAAAGAGGAAACAGAGAGAAAGTTGCCGCATTTAGGGTCAACTTTTACCCATTTCTTCTTCAGGTCTTCTTTTCTCACTTTCATATATGCTTCCTCTTAATGATTTTAAGTAATATTACTAATTAATTGACCTCAATGTTTTTTCTTATTATTCCTTCCTCCTGCAAAAAGTGTAATAAAAAGATATTAATACAAAATTTAAATTTCTAAAAATAAAATGGAGACTTCTCATATGAAAAATGAGGATATTATATATAATGATTTTATTCCAAAAAGAATGAGCATAAATTGAACTATTTTAGATATTTGAAAAAGATGAGGTGTCAAAACTAATAATTGACTTATATAGTATGGCCTTTTCAAATCAAAAGATTATGTACCTGGTATTGAGGGTCAATGAAGCTCTCACTCATCTCCAAATCATCACCTCGACATCACTGTCAAAAAATGTTGTCAAATATATAACTAGTTCAAAAGACAACAATATATTTTTTTTCAAACAGAAGCAATTAAAATGATGAAATAATTTATCAATACCATAAATTCCAAACAATATCTGGGGGTTGAAATGTATCTTGTTTGGGAAGCTATGGATGGCTGAACGTAATGTTTGGGATGTGAGTAAAAGATGCGTATAATGTTTGGGATGTGAGTAAAATAATCAATATGATAAGGTTAATAAGGTTTGGGATTTGATTTTTGGACGATGATATTTGTATTCTCTCTCACATTGCCATGGTGACGATATTTCCAGTGCATTATTGCTCATACTTCTAAACATATGCACTGGAAATTCAAACAGATGCCTCACAGTGGAGGAACTAGGAAGCATGAAATGAACAGAGAAACTGGGGTTTCTCCATTTTGGCAAGGAACTGAAACCTAAACCAAAAAGGATTGAACCCATAAGAGAGAGATAGGAATGGTGAGAAATGAAAGTATGAGGAGGTTTGTGGAAAATGAAAGGGAGGGGGTGAAAGTATTTATAGAGCTGAAAATGTATGTGAGGTTTAAAAAAGAATAAATCTTCTGCTTTTAGATTTAAAATTAGATATGTTGGCCTGATCTAATGGCTAAGAATAGGACTAAATCCAACGGTTGTACTGCGCACATTACATATATTAGCCATTGGATCAAGTACCTCTCCCAATCATTGCATCAAACCAAGGGATTGGACTTTAGGACAAGGAAAAACAATACGGTATTGTATCTGAGATGGTATGAATTCATTCTTCTAACGCTCTTTAATAAAATACAAAGAGTATGAATTGTATTGATACAACGCATGACAGATAATGTGACACTGGCAAAGTTAACCATGACAGGTGATTTAGAGCTGTCAAAGTTGTATCTTCATCAATAAGGAAATTGATATCCTTCTAAAAAGCATTTTGGTCTCTTTTGTTTCAAATATGGTTTTTTGATTTAGTCCATTTTAGTAACACTCTTTAATGAAATACTGAAAGCGTAAATCATGTTGACACAATGCATAACAGATAATATATCATTGGCAAAGTTGAATCTTGACAGATGATCTAGAACTATTCAAGTTGTAGCTTCATCAAGAAGGAAATTGATACCGTTTTGAAAAGCATTCAATTCTCTTCTGCTTTAAATGTGGTTTGTTGATTTAGTCCATTTTAGTAGTGCTCTTTAATGAAATACTAAAAGCATAAATTATGTTGATACAATGCATGCCAGATAATGTATCACTAGCAAAGTTGAACCTTGACAGATGATCTAGAACTGTCAAAGTTGTAGCTTCATTAACAAGGAAATGGATGTCCTTTTGAAAAGCATTTAGTTCTCCCCATTTCAAATGAGGTTTGTTGATTTAGTCAATTTTAGTAACGCTCTTTAATGAAATACTAAAAGTGTAAAACATGTTGATACAATGCATGACAGATAATATATCACTGACAAAGTTGAACCTTGACAGATGATTTAGAATTGTCAAAGTTGTAGCTTCATCAACAAGGAAATGGATATCTTTTTGAAAAAGCAGCATTTAGTTCTCTTATGTTTCAAATGAGATTTATTGATTTAGTTCATTTTAATAACACTCTTTAATGAAATAGTAAAAGCATAAATTATGTTGATACAGTGCATGCCAGATAATGTATCACTAGCAAAGTTGAACCTTGACAGATGATCTAGAACTATCAAAGTTGTAGCTTCATCAACAAGAAAATGGATGTCCTTTTGAGAAGCATTTAGTTCTCCCCATTTCAAATGAGGTTTGTTGATTTAGTCAATTTTAGTAACGCTCTTTAATGAAATACTAAAAGTGTAAAACATGTTGATACAATGCATGACAGATAATATATCACTGGCAAAGTTGAACCTTGACAAATGATTTAGAACTGTCAAAGTTGTAGCTTCATCAATAAGAAAATGGATATCTTTTTGAAAAAGCAGCATTTAGTTCTCTTCTGTTTCAAATGAGATTTATTGATTTAGTTCATTTTAATAACACTCTTTAATGAAATAGTAAAAGCATAAATTATGTTGATACAATAAATGCCAGATAATATATCACTGGCAAAGTTGAGCCTAGACGATGATGTAGAACTGTCAAAGTTGTAACTTCATCAACAAGGAAATAGAAATCCTTTTGAAAAGCATTTAGTTCTCTTCCGTTTCAAATGTGGTATGTTGATTTAGTCCATTTTAATAACACTCTTTAATGAAATACTAAAAGTGTAAATCATGTTGATACAATGCATGACAGATAATATGTCACTGGCAAAGTTAAGCTTAAACAGATAATTTAGAACTGTCAAAGTTGTAGCTTCATCAATAAGGAAATGGAAATCCTTTTGAAAAACATTTAGTTTTCTTCCCTTTCAAATGTGGTATGTTGATTTAGTCCATTTCAGTAACACTATATAATCAAATACAAAGAGCTTGAATCATATTAATACAATGCATGACAAATAAAAAAGCACCGTCAAAGTTGAACCATGGCATATGATCTAGAGCAATCAAATTAACGTTACAGCTTCACTGACAAGAAAATGGATATCCTTTAAAAAAAAAAATAGTTCTCTTCCAATTTAAATTGTTGATTTAACTCATTTTTGTAGCGCTCTTTAATCAAATACGAAGAATCTAAATCATGTTGATACACGCATGATAGATAATATAGAGCTGTTAAAGTTAAACCTTGACTGATAATCTAGAGTTGTCAAATTACAACTTCATCAACAGAAAAATGAATATCCTTTCAAAACCATTTTGTTCTATCCTATTTCAATGTTTTGTTGATTTAACCCGTTTGATTAACACTCTTCTCTCTAATACAAAGAACATAAAACACGTTGATACACTGCATGAGATAATATAACACTTCCAAAGTTAAACCATGACAAATAACCTATAGTTGTCTAAGTTACAGCATCATCAAGAAAATGAATATCCTTTTAAAACTCATTTTAGTGCCTTTCATTTCAAATATGGTTTGATAATTTAATCAATTTTAGCAATGCTCTTTAATTAAAAAATGTATATGTAGTGTTGATACAATGCATGTTAGGTGATATGGAGCTGTCAAAGCTATAGTTTTTACAGGCAAGGAAAATGGGCATCCTCTTTATAGAGAGCATTACATAAATTAGCTGTTGGTCAAATCTCTCTTCTAGTCCTTGGATTAAAACCTATATAGTAAATTTTGGGGGGATAGAAAGAAGAAAAGAACAATTCAATTTTTTATAGATGATATAAATCCATTCAAACAACACCTAAATCAAACAGAGAGAACATGCATCTTGGTGATAGTGATCATAACAAGTATGATCCAAAATTGTCAAATTTACAGTTTTAAAAAGGAATATATTCTCCTTGTGAAAAGGTTGTACGTTTTCCTCTTTGAAATATAGTTTGTTTAGCTTGATCCAATAATTGGGAAAGGCATTTGATCCAATGATTGTACAACATATTACATATGGTAGCTATTGGATTAAATCCCTCACTTAATAGTTGGATCAAAACACCAAACTAGATTTTGAACTAGGGAGCAATACAATTTTTTTCATACTATTAACTAGTATCCACACTTTTTTAAGATCATATTATTAGGTATATGAGCAACTGACTACTTTAGTTTCAATATTTATAGTTGCCCCTCCCAACACAGATGTTATTGTGAGACCCACCTTAAGACCCAAATGCAAATTTAGCCCAAATGAGTTTGTACAGTTTGCATTATTTCCTTATTGATTCAAAATTTGGCCAATATTATTAAACGGTGACCTGCTGAAGACACTAGAATACTAATAATTCAAACCTTAAAATTTTGAATAAGTTTTACATTCCACTTTAGTTCAGTCAAAGCCCTCAGACATGCATACGTGACAATGCTATATTCATTCCAAACAAACAATTGATGATATATGCTCTGTAATAAAGTTACCAACCCCTATTTAACAATTCAAGAAAATCCCAACACTTCATTTTTCAAAATCTTTGGTCATCATGGTTGATTGGACAATTACACACTGTCGGATTTTGATGATACAAGGTGTTATATGCAAACTAAGTTTCTACTGTACTGATTCTAATAGTATTGTGAGTCAACCTAATTTCTAATTCCTTCATATTACATAAGTTATTTGCAGTCAAATAATAATTGCAAGCCAACATACTAGGCTTCCAAGCACGCACAAAACAATTGAAGCAGAAAGCTTCGTTATCACCAAGGCCTTCCTATTCCTCCAAGCCTACGAGCCAGCTCAAAATCCTTTTTCACTGGGGCAACAGAAGAAGCAAATGAAACCGATCATTAAAAAAGACAAAGATGTAATGTAATAATCGTCTACCAATGATACTTTTTTCCCCTATTTCTTTTTTTGTTATTATAGACAAGGGATTTCTTAGACTTCGTTAAGGAAAAAAAAAGAAATCACTTGGGCAGTTTTAAGGATGCATTTCCCTACATCAATCAGTGCTTAAAGAACTTTACTCCCAAAGGACTCCCAAAAAGAATTGAACAGAATAATAAAGCAGAACATTGCCCTTTCAAACAAGTTAACTTCCCTGGTTTACTTTACCAATGATTTGAAGTTTAAAAAATAAACAGTTTAGACTACTTTCTATAATAAGATATCAGATGCCAGGGGAACAGCGAACATTTGACAGAGTAAAATAGCACAACTGAGTGTTCATGACGAAACAAACATAAAACAAAGTAATAAAAAGCAGCCTGCCAACAGGAATATAATGCTGAGATTTTCAAATTCCAACAAGGCTCCAAATTAGGATACCAGGTTACTCACCTGAAGAAGCCACCAAACTTATCTATTAAACATAACTTATCAACTTTTTGTGACCATGGTAATCACCAAACAGTCACTCATTTACTTAGTGAACCATATCCAGGTTCATTGACCCTAAGATGACAGCAATTATTGCTGACTGGATTTTTTAAAAAGAAAAAAGTTAATCAAAATAATCATCATAGCCAAAAGTAAAAGAAAATACAGAGAAAATGCACTATATTATGACATCGAAAAGATTTTAACTTGGCATCTTCTTATTGGCAACATATTCACTGTTTCAATTTTTTTGTGCTTAATCAGCTGCAAACTTCCCGGTCCCCAGCAGCATCTAAGCACGTTTGTCACTCGACCTTCTCAAAAGCCAAGAGAGGCCTTTCCCAAATAACTTTCAACAAGAATAATGCCACAGAATTCCACAGAATTGAAAGATGAGAGTGAATTGGAATGAAATAGTTACTCAGAATTTCAAAACCCAGAGCTATCTTAAAACAACAGAAAAAATGTTACATAAAATAAAATGAGCGCCACCCACTGCCACCCTCATGGACAACTTAACCACATGGAGTAGAATGTTTGTTTTGTAAGGTAACAAATATTGTGATAAGCATTCGCTAGAAACAGTGAAAGCAACCAGAGATTAAAAGAAGAAAGATAAACACGTAATTGAACGAATCTATCTACGATGATTGAAGGATTAGATAAATACGTTTAAACAATTGTTTCAACTTACTGAGAGTAACACGCTTTGCATGAATAGCACACAGCATTCCATCCTCAAACAAATGAACCAGATAATATTCAGCTGCCTGCAAGATTAATGATTAATAAATAAGAATTCAGAATGAATGTCGTAAATGAACAATAATATTAAAGGCCATGGTAACACACAAATAATTCTTAAAGCAGCTGAAAGCGTTTGAATGCAAATCCTTGAAGAACAAGTGATGGCAGACTAGAACTTAGTACATCTGGTTATGAAGGTAAAGGATATTACCGCGAATGGTCATAATAGAACTGCATGTCAGCATAAAAAATGTTAAAAGAGTACAGTCAGTTAAAAAAAAAAAAAAAAAAAAAAAAAAAAAAAAAAGGTTCTCATTGACAAGACGTCGTCAAATTTGCCACGTGCAGGAAAAAAAATGTAAAAGCTTTAGTTAGTACAAAAATAAGTATGAATTGCAATTACTCCAACATATATATAAGCATCCTAGGCCCCAGAAATAACAAGAAATAAGTACGTTTTTATTTGCTTTATTTTTAAATCATTTCATATAGTAAACAGGGAAATAGAGCTAATTGCCCTCTCGCTTATCCTCAAACATATGGAGTAAAAAAGGCCCATCATCCAATAATCTATGGATTCATTTCCATGCAGATTTAGCAATTTTTTATATGACTGTGCAAGCAATCAAAGAAAATAAAGGGAAAATATCATATAACTATCATGTGAATTGGCTTGTTTGTACTTTGCCCCTTGTGAATTAGTCTGCCTTAATTTCCCACATCTGCAGTTTTCTTTGCAAGAATATTTCTACCATGAGCAATTTTTGTCAGATGCTTTAACAGAAAGGGAGAGGGGTAAAGTGCTTAGTTGCTAGCATCATAAACCACAGGAAGCAAAGTGCAGACGGATCAAACTACCAGTAAAAAGAAGAAATATGATCTAAGATGTGCCTGCTAAGGGAACATTTTGTTAAAATTTTGAAAGGAAATAGACCGAAGCGGAAATTTATTGGCAGAACAAACCAAGGGATAAATGACACACATTGAACCATATGGCAAAAGGAAAATGAGCCAAATTAGAGTTCATTTGACATTTACCCTAGAAAATATTAATTAATAGGTCAAAGCACGAGATTCTAAGTTTCCAATTATGTAGGGCATCAGAAATTGTGTTTCAATCATAACAAAACAATGTCCATGAGAAGTTCAGGAAATACACGATGATTATCAAACAAAAACAAAAAACAGCATATACATTATAAGTTAGATAAAATGCAGGCACACCGCACACGAAGAACTAATTACCGAGAATAGAGAGGAAAATAATATATACCTCTTGAAGAGCTAGTAAGGCTTCAGGTGTCCAGCGACTGACCAGTGTAGATAATTGGTATGTAATTTGTCTTACCTACAGCAAGATTGAAAACATTTCAATAATAAAGACAACACTTCCCACAAGATTCAATACCTATAAATCCCTAACCTAACCTGAGGCCATACCAACAAAGTAAATACCAAATTAATGAACATAAAGAGCATATTCCTCGTGCACTTGTAAAGAAAGCATATAAAGGAAAAGAGAGGCCATCAAAATGATATTATGAGAAAAACATACAACCACTGATCTGCTATGCTTATCTTCAAATGACTGACTAAATTGAAAACATTAAATGGAGGTGCAGTGACGCCCCAAAACAAAGTTTTTAACCATGTCTGTATAACATTTACGAAGACGGCAGGTTCTTTTTTGAGACAAAAAGGTCATTCAGAAAAATAAGCTGAAATAAAAATACTGGCATTATCCAAAATAATCATACTAATACTAAAACAACCAACACAATCTTCTAGTTTTCACTTAATTACATCCTATGGTTTTCATATCTGTAAATATGCTACAAAGTTCCATTAATCTAAAATTATAAACAGCTTTAAAAAGTGTTAGCGAGTCTTGTTTTTCTTTCCATGCACAGAAGCACGGAGATATGCAATAGTCATGTATAGTATCTATAAACTCAACAAGGCACCAACATTTGCATGACAGATGAAGTCAATAACTCACACATCTTATAAAAGGGGCAGCTGGGAGTAGAAGTTTGACACTCTTCTGATAGTGTCGAATTTCACGAAGAGCCGCTGTTCCTGGTCTAAAGCGATGTTTCTTCCTCGGCCTCTGACTTTGTGATGCTATAATTTTATATTTAAACAGAAGATAAGTAATTTAAAAACCCTAAATTGGCAGAACCTAATTCAAGAAATTATCAGCACATACTCTGTGGTTCCTCTGTACTCCTGGTTGCTCTTGTAGTTGCAGGCTTCAGAATACTCAAATGAAACAAAATATATAAAAGAATAAAACAGATTTGTTCCAAGAAAATAAAGGTACAGAATAAATAGTTTAAAAACTAGAATATGAACATAATCATATGAATTACGGTTACAACAACATGCAAAGCTAATTTATTCCATGTTGCGCAGCGGGTTTGAAGTTATAATATTTCATCAGTTTTAGAATTTTGAGACTAGACTCAATGTCTTAATCTACGGCATGCAAAATTATGCCTTCACCTTTGCGATCATGATTTGAGGTTTTGAGTTGGGCGTTATACAGAAGTTTTCCTCGGACAAAAAATAAGTAGATAAACGAAGTATCAATGCCAAAGCGAACAAAAGGAGGTTATTATTTAGATTACTGTGAAATTATGAGCAAGAGAATATAGTTTCTAAATCCTGAGTTGGCTTAGCATTGCCTGAATGGGAAAATTCGTGCATATACAATGCCAACTTCGGATTAAGGATAAATTGCAGGCAGCGGGATAAAGCACCACGAAGTCCAAAAATAAGTCGTGAACAAGCATCACATCTTCAGCTCAGCATTATAGCATATACATGAATCGTGTAACAATAGAATTCTATGCCCAACGCTTTGTCAACTATCAAACACAACCCAATAACAATCCCGAGGACAAAGATAGAGAGAAACTTACCGTTTGTGGTGATGATGCGGCCCTTCTACCTGTGAATATAGAGGAAAACAGATTTAGGTTTTTTGAAAGTAAAAGGGAAATAAATTAAGAACACCAAAGAGAGAAAGGAAGTACCTCTTGTGCGAGAAGCTGGCGCAGTCTTAACTCTGGCCATTAGAGAGAGCAATGAGGCTGGGCAGAGTAGCCAGTGCGAAAGCGAGGAGGGACACACCCTGCTTCAGATTTTGGTTGCCAATTTAGCATATCATTTCGACCTCGTTCAAATTCTCGCGCGCCTTTATTTTAGGGCCCCAAAAAAAAAAATTAGTTTGATCCCTCGTAAGATGTGTGGATTTGGACGGGTTAAGAATTCCCTTGTGTTCGGGTCGGGTCATAGGCATAGTCGTTCAAATTTTGCCTGATTGAAGATGTGCGATTTTTTTCCCCCTGGCGCGCAGTGGGAAAGATGTGAGTTAAAATGAATGGAAAAAGAATTTTGAATTTGTAAAATTTTAAACCGGGTATTTTCAAAAAAATAAGTTGTGAATTATTTATCAAGTTTCACCATTCTCTTATCAACTCTTGGTAATAAATCTGATTTGAGATTTTGTAATTTTAAAGTTTTTTTAATGCCTTTTTCCCTAAAATCAAGTACTACATGCAGGTTGCAATCCTAAATATGAGACACAATTGACTTTTTTATATATATTAGGAAATATAAATAAGTTACATAACATATCATATATTGTGTATAATTGAATTATATATCAATTTATAAGTCAAACAAATTAGTTTGGAGAAAATACGATAAATATAAATACTTTAGACTTTAAAATAATTTAATTAGTTTTCTTAATCTTCCAAAAAAGTCATATGGGTCTTGTATTTATTACCAGAGATAGTAATTACCAATTTTGGATAGTGTTATGAGCACTAATTGAGAGTTGGATTTAGTTTTAAATATAAAATCTCAATACACTTTATCTTTCATGTTTATCATTTTTCTTTTTTGATTACACATATTAAAAGAGTTGGCATCCATGAGTAGTTTGAATGCAAAATGATTTGAGAATGTATTTTAGTGAAACCAATACACATTTTTAACAAATAAAAACTAATTTTTGTTTAATATACCCAAATTGGTTAAGTAGATTTTATGCTAAGAATTGGAAATAATACTAATTTTCATAAAAAAGGGGGAAATTGGGAAAATCCATCTAGCATTTGGATTAACTGATAGAATCGAGTATCGAGTTTGCCCACCAAATTTAACATTCATTGAGATAGGACTAACCATCCACCACTACTGCTTTCTAGTCTTCTCCACCTAAAAAGGTTGTTGGTGTCCGCTCATAGCTTCTGATTCCTCAATCTAATTAATCGTATATATCACTCCAATCACCTATCAGTACTAGGCTTGACATTCTCAAGTGGCTTTGCCGCAGGTACCACACCGGTTGTTTACGGCTTTTTCCATTGAGTGAGCATCTTCGAGTTCAACCTAGTTACTCTCTCTCGACAGCCTGTTCCAACTTAATTAATGGTCTCATGTTTGAGCTCTAAGTATTCAGTCGTGATAATTATTTCGAGGTAGTAATGTTCTCTCTTATGCGCCTACATTCCCACAAACTTAATTAGTCAGTTACTAATAGCCGGATACCAGTGGATTGGTCGGAAAAAGTTGGAAAAATTCCTATTAAAAATTTTATTGGTGAGAACAATATGATCAATTTGTATATAAGTCTTCTAAAATTGTTTTATATTCAAGACGCAGTAGGAATGAGTTTCTCTTGTTATCAATTGTGAATTGTATACTTCTAAATAAATAACTTCTGCCACTTAACTAGGAGTGTTTTTTCAATCAATAACAAAAATCAATACTACATTCGGTTCTCATTATAAGACCAAGTTGATTTTTTCTAGAGATATTTAAAAAACTAAATATATAGCATAATCATATCATATGTTGTATATCCTTAGATTATATATTAGTTTATTAATTAAACTAATTAGTTTTATGAAAAAATAAAAATACTCTAAAATAATTTAATTAGTTTTCTTAATTTTTCCAAAAAGGTTAACTCTTGATCTTATATTTAGGGCCAGAGAGAGAATCACTCCAAGAGTCAAGATTACGAGAACAGATTTTGTTGTCACATGTTATCTACTACTCCAAGTTATTGCTCTTATCATTCCATATTCAAACATACGAAAAAGATACAAAGTCTTCTAAAACTTTTTGGTTTGGAGGGTGAAAAAAGCATTTATCCTGTATCATTACATTAAGTTTGACATGAAACATTGAAATGAAACACATCTCTTGACATACGTAAAAGATAAAAAAAGAGATTTTTTCCCTTTTGTCCTAAAAGAGAGGTCGTTTAAGGAAGATAAATATGGAGTTCAAAAATTTCCACGAACGAAGGACAACAACAAAACTCTACAGGACAAACGAAGAAACTTGGAGTCATGGACAAATAACAAAGCTACTTAAACAAAACAAGCTCAAGTCTATGATCAATATTCAAAGCTGCAGTTCGTTGCTTTCATAAAAGATCAAAAAAGTAATCCAAACCTTGGCCAATTTCCCAGATTGAAATACCACATCCCCATAAACGAGCTTCCTCAAGGCGCAAGGATATTGACTTTAAAGATGGATAGAACACAACACGCTTGTGACCCTCGTCATCAACGTAGAAGAAGAAATGCTCACCACTATTCTCGTCCCACTGTAGTACAGGCCTCTGCTTCTCCAACAGTGAAAGGTAATCCCTTCCCAGAATAGGCCCCCTTCTGAACCTGCAACTGCAAATTTTAATATGTAAAACAAATATGCCTGCATTAATTTTTGAATGCTAAAAAGAAAGAGTGAAACATCTTCTAAAATTCCCATCAATATCAATATAGACTATAAAATCTATAACAGATCATGCTATTTACAAGCCAAGCCATTCATTTCTCAGATTCTATGCAACGCGCATGATCATTTATCTAATTATATAAAAACTGAAAAAGCCTATATGTGATTTTTAAGGTGATCGTGGTTTTTTAATAAAAAATAAAAATATGACCCAAAAAATCAACTCAAATATCACATGATAAATTGATTTTAAAACCGCAACAAAAGTACCTCCAATTGCTATCCAAGTTTTATCCTATTGCGAGTTCTAGTGAAATAATGAATTTGAAAGTGATAGACTCAAATCTACTCAGAAAACAAAAGTTCTCTTCAATAATCCCCTGACAGTTGGGGTGAAAAAGCACGGCGTTATAAATTGACAGATAAACCAAAACAATGGCAGACCATGATAAGGTGCACCTGCTGTAACAAATTAAGCTATGTATATACTGCAAATTAATCAACTAATCAAAGCAAATAGTAACCTCTGGAAAGGGAGAAATCGTTTCCATAAAAGTTTATGCCAAGGAGTATCTTGTTGGCAAGGCTCTTGGCTCTATGGTCAGGGGTACTAAGAAGCAGACTTAGTATAAATTGAATCCACTTCAATGGTGCATTAGGGCCTGGGTTATGAGGACTAGAGAAGTCGTATGTCATTAATGAAAATCCATCCACAACTTCACTCAATATCTCAAGATCTTTTGTTCCAAAGTCATGCTCTTGAAGCTTCTTCGAAGATGGTGGGCCTATGACATAAATCAACTGCAGCTGCTGCTCAATCTTTCTGCCAGACACAGAATGCAAGGCTTCTCCAAGCTGTTTTATGAACTGCAATGCCTTTACTTGGAAAAAAAGGGGAAAGCATAATTAAGTACAATCATGAGCAAAAAGTTGAACTATGTCCCACAGCAAACATGACTATTGGGCTTATAACGTTCTGTTTGCCTTTTTGCTGAGAGAATGGGCACATTAAAATATGTCTCAAGAATGAAGGTCTAAAAATAGCAACTTAAAAAACAGAATCACGGTGATTTGCATATTGCCAAACAAAGATACACGAGAAAAAGGATCCAAATAGACCTCATTTAAAGACCAGAAAACTTTAGAGCATCACTAGATAATAAAACTATTAGATTCCTCGTGGCCAACGTTTAACAAAACTATCAGAAGTCCCTAAACCTCTAGTAAGCAAGCAGTACCTTGACAATTAGCAGCTGAATCCAGGAAAAAGTGTAAACAAAATATTAGCCCTAAATTATTGAAGGGTTAAGGTGTAAAAATGCATATGTGCTTTACCCCGAGGAGCGCCCAACATCAAATGCTTTTTTTAGGCGCAAAAGTGTACATGTGGTTACAAATTATATGTGCTTTACCCGAAAACATCAAATGTTTCTTTTAACCATTACATGTGGTTACAAATTAGATGTGAAAATACCGTTTAATCGTTAAGTCTGACTTTCAAATATGCAAAAATACACGTGATTTGGCCAAAAGAGCGCCAAACACCAAGTGTATTTTCTTAATTTAATAATTTTATTTCAATTAAAGGAAAATTATCATTTCTCTAGGTATAATTCCAAGAAGGCCAAATTTTTTCTTGTGATTTATCATTTTGGGAAGGAGGATTTATTTAATGGGTAGAAATGGTAAAAGATTTATTTCCATAATTTATTTTGATGTTTTTTAAAATCCTTATTAAATTTTCTAATTAATAATTGATAAATGAGTATTTATGCATTTGAAATTTGATATTATAAATAATATATTTACTTTAAAATAATTTTAATTTTTTTGAAAAATAAACGGTTAAAGAAATAATTCATTTACTGTGAAAAATTCAATTTTATAACTATAAGTCTATAACATTCCTTGATTTACTTTCATTCATCATATAAATAGAAATAACTCATTTAAAGGGGCAAACATTTATATTGCATATTTCTTAATACAATAAAAATTAAATAATATTGTTCGGTTTTGATTGAACAATTATTTAAATAATTTCTGGTTCAATTTGTTAGATCAAAAAATTAAAATTATTTTTAATCAAATTTCAAATGCATAAATACTCATTTAGAAAATTTAATAAGGATTTTAAAAAAATTATGGAAATAAAAAATTTGGTCTTCCAGGAATTATACCTAGAGAAATAATAATTTTCCTAAAAAAAAACACACTTGGTGTTGAACGCTTTTTTGACCAAACCACATGTGTATTTTTTTACATCTTTGAAAGTCAAATTTAATGGTCAAACGGTATTTTTGCACCTAATTTGTAACTACATGTACACTTTTGCACCTAAGAAAAACACTTGGTGTTGAGCGCTCCTCGGGATAAACCACATGTACATTTTTGCACCTTAACCCATCATTTAAAGTAGAGTTCTATGCTACGATAATTTTGCCCAATAAAGGTTTTTAGTAAAAATGAAAATGATCAAATACTCACCAAATTCCGCATGCTTGGCTCATGCAGGATCCCATAAGCTCTCCATATTGACCAAGATTCTAAGACAATACCATCATATCCCATTTCCCTACAGGCAAAGAGCATTTATGTAAAAGGAGAATCACAGTACACAATGCAACAAGAAAGAAAAAGCATTATGCGTAGTTTTTAATGCAGAGTCATAGTAGCTGTTCAATTAATGATAGACAATTCTTCCTTTTTCGGATATAATGTTGGCATTTTCCTAGCATACAGATGCTGAAATTATTCCCACAATGATATTGCCTAAAAAGATGAATCCAGGAAAAAGATAGAATCTTTACTTGCACTCTGTCACTATAAGGGTAATAGCTTTGTTCCTTTGTTTCTTCTTTGTCAACAGCTCTACTGGTGAAGCTTCCAAGACAACTCTAGGCAAAAGCTACATGAAAAGTTAAATAAGGTCAGATTTAAAGAAGAGGAGAGCAATATCCGAAGTCAGGTAAATGAATGCAAGGTATCACAAACTTTAAATAAAGGCAGCCAAAGAACAGGCAACACAAGTATCCTTATTCCTCACTAAGGCCTATGAAATTTGCAAATAGTTACTCTTTATTCTTAGTTGTTTAAGGAGTCACATTCTATCACAGGGTTTAAAGTGGCCTAATAATTGAATGGGGAAGAGATTGAGCACAGTGATTCAGATCCAAACCAACCACCTAAATCACTACCACTCCCATCAGCCAACTCATATGTAATTCCCCAATTCAATTCTGGCATTCTTCTTTCTTGTTTGCAAATCAACAATCAAGAATATCATCAACTATACAGCTTTCAAAAATAAAATCAGCTATGAGCAAAATTATTGAGTTGGCCTAAGGAGGATGTCAATTTAATGATGGCTAAGACAAAATTAAGCTCATGAGATTTACTTCTTACCAAAGCGTCTCCTGCATTTTTTAGCTCTGAGATCCATCCTGTGTCAGCATTATGTCTTCCCTCCAGAACTAAGCTAGTCTGCTGGCTGGCAATGAAAATTGATGAAGCAAACCATAGAGCAAGAAAATGAAAACTATAATAAGCTAATTAAAAATTTCTAATTAACTCCCAGGATTTATAAATATACACTTAAATTCCTCTATAATGCAGAAAATTCAGATGATCCATATGGTTGTAATATCTGTTTGAAACCTTATTTTGAAAATAAGACCCTAGCATATAAATGCCTTATCCCTCCAATTCAGTAAGTCATCTAGGACTTATTGCTTACCTCTTAAACTCATACCAAACAGGAGATAGGTGTGTGAACTTAGAGTTGAAACGTTTTGCCAATTCATAACCCTTGGAATTCCTGCAACATTTAGCACATACAGATATATAACGTTAAGAGGCCTTTAATCGGGGAACAATCGTTCATAGAGGAAAATATCTGGCTACAATATATACAGTCATATTTGGATTTTAATTACCGATATAAGACATTTTTTCTTGTGTGCATCACCTAAACAAGCATTGTTAAAGGATACACGCCTTATACAAAAACACGGTTCTTGTAATGAGTATGTGCATAGTGCATACTATAAAGTAGTTTTCCTTCTTCCTAATGATCACCTTCCAAAACCAAACTCTAGTATATTAATTGCCATTTTCAGTAGCACTTGAATCCTGGAAACTAGGCTCAAAGACATGTTAAAAACAAATAATTCAACATAAAATTGGGCTGCACGATCTCCTCGTAAAGTAACAAGTAGTGCATTTCAGGTATCAGAGTTCTATTTCAAAATTACAAAGCATTTTTGCAAACTCAACGAGAAGCTACAAAAACATACCATGGAGTAATGTAGCCAAGCACAGGATAATCATAGTGCCGTCGAGAAGTATTTTCTGATACTTTCGAATTCTCCTAATTCCTTGCAAAATCACGAAGTTAGATATTATATAGGATTAACTCTCTCTTACACCCTTTTAGGCAGCCGAAATTTCAGAAAAGAAAATAATACCACCAAACAAGGTGGCTAATTTAAATGAAAGAGAAGCTAATCACTAAAATAATCTCCATTTCCTCAAAAGAATTTCTCGGCAGTTAAACAGTGGAATCAGTCTTTGGCGCGACTTACAGTTAACACATCTCGGTAACTTAAATCGGAATTCACAATGTCTTGTTGATATGCATCTGAATCTCTACTGTGCTTAGGGGGTACTTAAACCGGTACACAATCACGGAAATGGTGGAAGATGCGATGAAGAAGAGGACCAAGAAGGGAACGAGTTTGCGACCCGAAGCCGATTCACCCTGGTTATCGCGTCGAGTGGACGATTCAGCTCCGTTATCGCGGTTACCAGAACCCGGCGCGGATCGGCGTTCTCGTTTCTTGCCCATGTCGGAAGTCACCGGCCTGGTCTCTTCGCACGTTAGTGGCCATGACTTTGAGCCGTTAAAGCCCTCCCTGAACTCCCGCGAAACGGCGTCGTGTCCCGCCAATATTGGTAAATTAGATTGATTAATTAATTATAAATTATATTAATTAATCCGCCAATAAACGGCGCAGTATTAACTAAGAATATCTCAACAAAAACGGCGTCGTACCGTGCCCAGATTTTTGTGCCCTGTCTTCTTCAATCTTCAACTCTCCTCAGTAAAGCGAATCTCTGTCAAGGGTTTATGAGTGTTGCTTGTAGATAAACCCTGAGCTGGTATCCGTACCCTGGTCGAAACCAGTTGCAGCCTTGCAATACTACTCGACCTAAGCTCATCCAGGTGAGTCTATGTTTTCGATCTCCCTTCTAAATTATCTCTTTCTGGAACTTCTTGAGTAGTTTCGATTTTATCCAGTAGTTTCGAAGATAGTTAGATGGATATGCATATGTCGTTTCCTTCGCCCAAAGTCTCTTCGTTTACTTCTTTACCATTCTTTATATCAAATAAATTTCCTTTGCTTGAAAAACCAATTCCTTTTGCGAAATCCCACTACTCCGCTCTAACGGTTCCAGTAGAAAGGTCGCAATTTTTAGGGACGAGTTTGGTATTGTCTCGGGAAAATGTTAACGTTAATATGAGAAAAGTTCATCCCCGTCCTTGCCCTATCAGAGCGGCAGTGAAGAGAAGGAAAGAAATTCCCTTTGATAATGTGATACAAAGGGACAAGAAGCTGAAATTGGTTCTAAGGATAAGGAAGATTCTAGTTAGCCAACCTGATAGAATTATGTCGCTTCGGCAGCTGGGTAAATTTAGAAGAGAATTGGGTCTCCAAAAAAAGCGGCGGTTTATTGCATTGTTGAAGAAATTCCCTGCAGTTTTTCAGATTATGGAGGAGGGAGTTTACTCTCTGAAATTTAAGTTAACACCAGAAGCTGAACGGTGTTATTTCGAGGAGTTGAAGATTAGAAATGAAATGGAGGATTTGTTAGTTGTGAAGCTGAGGAAATTGTTAATGATGTCACTGGAAAAACGGATATTGTTGGAGAAGATTGCTCATCTGAGGACTGATTTGGGGCTCCCCCTAGAATTTCGTGAAACTATTTGTCATCGGTATCCACAATACTTCAGAGTTGTTGCAACTGAGCGAGGCCCGGCGCTGGAATTAACTCATTGGGATCCAGAGCTTGCTGTTTCAGCTGCTGAGCTATCTGCAGAAGAAAATCGAATGAGAGAATTAGAAGAAAAAAACTTAATTATAGACAGGCCTCCCAGATTCAATCCTGTAAAGCTACCTAAGGGTCTTCATCTGTCA
The DNA here is from genome assembly GCA_019022655.1 of Acacia acuminata. NCBI lineage: Eukaryota > Viridiplantae > Streptophyta > Magnoliopsida > Fabales > Fabaceae > Acacia > Acacia acuminata. Next base: position 13,517,592 of record JAFJYI010000001.1, on the reverse strand, counting down.
AAGGGTGAGATTAGGAGGTTAATGCAGTTCAGAGACATACCTTACATATCACCATACTCAGATTTCTCAGAGCTTAGGCCTGGGACTCGGGAGAAAGAGAAGCATGCTTGTGGAGTGGTTCATGAGATGTTGAGCCTCACTGTTGAGAAGCGAACCCTTGTTGATCACCTTACTCACTTTCGAGAAGAGTTCAGATTCTCTCAGCAGCTAAGAGGGATGTTGATCAGGCATCCTGATATGTTCTATGTTTCTTTGAAAGGAGACAGGGATTCTGTGTTTCTGAGGGAAGCTTATCGTGATTCACAGTTGATAGAGAAGGACCGATTTTTGCTTATAAAAGAAAAGCTTCGTTCTTTGGTTTCTGTTCAACGATTTCCTAAGAGCAGTGCTCCCAAAACAGACAAAGATGGAATGAAAGAGACTGATCATGGAGAAGCTGAAAGTGGTGAAGAGGGGAATGAGTGGTCAGATGCTGAAAACTTTCTCGGTGATGATGGATTTGAAGATGATGACAATGACGATGATGAAGATGACTGGAGTGATGAAGATGATGACACGCCACCAGATTTTGACGAGGATGCTGAAAGTTTGGAGATTGGACTAAAAAAATCAATTAAACACGAAAAATCAACACCCAGAGATGAAGAGATGCTTGTTCCTGTATCCCCAGATGGCCGTCCTAGAGAACGCTGGTAAAACTTATAGAAGAGCTTGCATGCTTTGTTTTGTGACTCAAGAAGGCATCGGCTTCGTAACCTGCTTCTGAACCTACTGTGAAACAATATATATGCATTTAGCCTAGAGTTTGATTTCACTACATTGGAAGAATATCCACCATCGTTGCTCATCTACAGTTCCTTAATGTGTGCTGTAATCATGACAAACAGCTGATATTACGTTGAGATCAGAAAAGAATGCTCAATTAAGCTCTTCTAGTTATTTGATTAACTTGATTAATATCTGCAACTTGCTTTCCTGTATAATAGTAGATTGATAATGTAACATTGCTATTTTTATAGAATATATTTTGTGTTTATTGGGCAAAATGGAATAAATCAACGGCTGATCAAAAGATCAGGTTCAATATGATGGTGATATCCACCTTCTGGAGCTCACTGTTACATATATTTTTATCTTAATCTAACAAAACAATCGACTCCGAGATGCAATAGGTACATTTGCAATTTTTGTGGAATATTTATGATTGTGCGTGATCCCAAGCATATGGTCAAGCTAGAGTAGTCTAGTAGAATTTCAAAAATCCTTTAATCTGTCAATGGCCCTTTGAAATAAATGAAGCCTTTTAATCCTTAAGTTTACTACTTTACTAAAAAAGTTTCACCTTTTTAATAAATACTAAGGTGAAAGTCTCAAGGTAAACGTGTAGTGGTGGAGAGTTTAACCGATCAAAAGATTGAACTCTCTATTGAATTACCTTAAACTGTACGCATATAAGCCAATCTAATGTTCCACACATCCCTCAAAATTTTATAGGGACTTTGTTACCAGTTATCAATGGCAAGATCATAAACAAGCAGTGGCAGTTTCTCTTTAGATACTGTACTTCTTCTTCTGATGACAAATATGTGAGAATTTTAAGAATGATTGGAGGATTTGGTGTCTGAATGTGAAATCAATTCTCACATATTGTAACTGAGAATTGGCAAATAAAAAGTGAGATGTCTGATGTGTTGGATTTTACTTTCCAGAGTCAAAGATACAGGTCCTTTGTTCTGGTTGATGCCCAAGCCTGAAGCATCTTTCCTGCTAGAAATTCCAACAATGATGTTGCAATGAAATATAGTTAATTTAATATTATTCTGTTTCCATGAAAGGCATATGCTCAAGTTTCTTCAAACGGAGATATAAGTGCAGAAAGAAAGCAGCTAGGTATGATGCAGAATGCACTTACCTGTGTTACGGAGAAAAGACTTTACAATATTAGATTATCAAGTTGTGCTGTCGTGTGGAGAGAGATCCTTCGGCATATTCGATGTGTGAAAAGTACTTAAACCAAACCAATCACGATTAAGCATAAGAACATATGAAAATGAATGTTATAATATGTGTTTGTTTAGATTATTTTACTTTACATACATCATTGTTAACTTAGTTTTTCCCCCCTCATTTAGAACCATTATGAATTCCAAAGATGAGTCAGCATCAATGTGCAATTTCATTTGATGTTTACTCTGTCATTATTAAACAGACCCATTTCAGCCCACCCCTGCACTTTTGAGAAAGGTTCGACCTTTCGGCTTTTGTGAATTTGAAGTTGAGAGTTCCAATGAAACGGCTTTGTTTTATTGATTGACTTTGATGATGACTGTCTTGCTTTGTCGAGGGAGGCAGTGATGGGGAGAGATATATACACGTGAGGTCTCCAATTAGTCTTAATAAACTAAAAGCTCCGATAAACAAAAGAGAAAATGAAAGACAGAACAATATTTGACAGAGAGACAAATATGCCTATACATAAGACGAAGTTTAAGGTAGAAATCCATGTTGAAATTTGCTTTGTTTAATGCTGACGTGGTACTCGTCCTTCACTGGACTTTGGGGAGCTTCAAGAGAAAAGAGAAGGCTCATGAGATGCGGCATCTCGCGTACTCTATCCGTAGTTACACCATTGTAAAGTGTAAACTGATATTTATTGCCTCGGCTCTTATGGTGATGTGAATCTAGAGGGCAAATATGTCACTTTATGTGAGATTGATCAAGTGGAGGAATACCATTACCAAGAGAAAGGAGTCAAAAGGCTCCAAAAATCCATTGTAGCCTCTTGAATTTGACCCTTATCTTGGGTAGTCCTCCATGTGACCGGTCTCATGCAAAGTGACAGAATTGCACTCCCGGTTCACATCATCTAGCTTATTGAACTTCATGAATTTCATTCATAGACTCCAATAACTGAAATGATTTGTAGGAAATGCGTGCAGTCGAGCTCCATAGATAAATGAGCATGAAGATGACATGTTTGGTTTACATGTAAACATATTCATGTGCACTATTAAGTTTATTATGAGACTCCAGTTATTGAAATGAATAAACACATTGAACTCCATTACTACCTCCACCAATCCACGTTGGGTTTCTCTAATCATGATTTTCTCATCATCTGTTATAATCTCTAAATCATGTTTGTGTAATCAATCTGAAAGGTCATAATACTACTTTGACTTTTTTCTTATCTTCTCAATCCATAGTTGAGCTGATGAGAGATAATAAGAAAAAAGGATTATAAGAGAATATTCTTCCTCCTTAATATAAGATCTAGTTTTTAATATAAATTACGCTACTAACTAGATCTTATATTAGGGACCGGAGGTAGTAAATTATTGGCATAAGTACATCCCTACTCACAAATAATCACTTGCTCCTCCAGTTTTTAATATAAGACAAATTTGAGAGGTTGATCTCTGTCCTAAATATAAAAACTTTACAAAGTTTTTATATTTGTCAATCTTTTTCTAATTTACCCCTATTGATCCTCCCTCAACAATAATCTAAGAGGAGAAAGAAGGAAGGTAATTATGGTGTTTTAGAAAATACATGTCATATTAACTAACTTAATCAACTTTCTTAATATAATCAAATTAAATAAATATATCTTATATTTAGGAGACAGGAGTATTAACTTTCATCAAATAACCAAAATCTAATCACATTATATAAACATAAAGGAGCAATTTTACACATGTAATTTGGCCCTGGAGTGTTCAAGACCACGTAAAATTTTCTCGACCAAAAATACACATGTAATTTCATTTTGGAGCGCCAAAGACCATGGCCGTTAGTTGACCGTCGGTTGACCGCTAACTTGGATGGAACGACGCGCGGGCGATGACGTGGAATAAAAATTTGAAAAAAAAATTTAAAAAATTTGAAAAATTAAGAAATTTTTTTTAAAAAAATTAGAAAAAATTCAAATAATTAGGAAAAAAATTAAAAAAATTAGAAATTATTCAAATTATTAGAAAAAATTCAAAAATTTAGAAAAAAAATCAAAAAATTATGAAAAAAATTAAAAAATTAGAAATAAATACAAAAATTAGAAAAAAAAAATTAAAAAAATTAGCAATAAATTCAAAAAATTAGGAAAAAAAATTAAAATACCCCCGCTAGTGAGCCCCACAACCGCCACCCTACCGGCCGCTGCCGGGCCGGCGATTTACGGCGGTTGCCGGTGGTGGGGACCAACCACCAAATTTTAAACTTTATTAATTCTATCACAAAATTTAACAATTTTTTTAACTTTAAAGCTATTTAAATATACATTTTTTTCAAAAAAATAATTATCTACATAATAATTATTTTGAATGCTTCATATATAATGATTTATTAAGGTTGAAAAAAATGTATAATTAAATAGCTTTAAAGTTAAAAAAATTGTTAAATTTTGTGATAGAATTAATAAAGTTTAAAATTTTGTGGTCGGTCCCCACCACCGCAACCAACCACCCCCGCCAACCGGCGGCAGCCGACGGTAGGGTCACCAGTTGTGGGGTTCACTAGCGGGGTATTTTAATTTTTTCCTAATTTTTTGAATTTATTGCTAATTATTTTAATTTTTTTCTAATTATTTTACTTTTTTTTCATAATTTTTTGAATTTTTAAATTATTTTATAATTTTTTTCCTAATTTTTTTCCTAATTTTTTGAATTTTTTCCTAATTATTTGAATTATTTCTAATTTTTTTCTTAATTATTTGAATTTTTTATAATTTTTTAAATTTTTTTTCGTAATTTTTCGAATTTTTTTCAAATTTTTATTCCACGTCAGCGTCCACGTCATCGCCCACGTCATCGTCCCACGCGTCGTGTCAGCCCAAATCAAATCGTCACATCGGCATTCCATCCAAGTTAACGGTCAACCTGATCCAACTAACGCCATGATCTTTGGCCCAAAATGAAATTACATGTGTATTTTTGGTCCAAAAAATTTACGTGGACGAGCGCCGGGTCAAATCTATTTAGTCTCTATATTAGAACTCTCATAATGCATCAATAATTGCACATTTAATATGGATGCAATATAATATTTATGAGAGTATTTGTTTTTTAAGTTAGGAGGAAGCATATTATATAAATAGGAGGCCAGCTGAGTGAGTGGTGAGAGCAGAGCAAAGTGGGGTGTATTGTCAAAGTGCTTATTTTTGATGTCCCCTCAAAGGCTTCCGGTCTGCACCAGGCAGATGACACAGAGTCCTCTGCTAATAGTATAAGCTGGAAGCCTTTGGGAGGCCATTAACAATCTGTGTTTTGTTTCTCTTCATGAATTTGGAGATCATTGGTGTGGTGGATGTGATCATAATGATGTAGTTCATCTTCTTTAGAACAAATCTTTGAGCCTGAGACTGTGCTTTGGTGTGTTAATTTTCAGGTGAATTCCATTGGAAATCAGAAACAGAGTTTGGCATGAGAGGAAGCAGAGTGACAAACAGATTGCAAGTATATTTTTCCTTTAGGCGATGCTCATGTTATAGCAGTTACACTCAAAACCAAAAGGCAGATCACAAACTCCTCTGCTTCCAAATCATTCTGATGATTTAAGTAATCCTTCTTTTTTTTTTTTTTTTTCTATAATCATATTGCTCCTCCTATCATGCCACAATATTATCTTGGTTATCCTCGTCATTATTTAATGAATAATTTGAAGATTATCCCTCAACCTTCAAATATTTAAAGACCACCACTACCAATAGATCTTGAGTTATATCCCAAGATTGTGAAACAGATTGAGTATTATTTCAGTCAAGAAAATTTGGCTAAAGATAAATACTTGAAGAGTATGATGGATTGATATGGTTTGATTGATGTGTGCCGTAATTGCAGAGTTCAGAAGAATTAAAGTATTGACGGATGATATATGTCATATTTTGAAAGCAATTGTTTCTTCTTCTGTTATGTAAGTACGAGGTTACAAAATGAGAGTACGATATAGTTGAAAAAAATAGATATGTCGTTCAAATTTTCTACCCTCAACTTGTAGCAATAATATACTCCGGTCTTAATTATAAGAATACTTTCATAGTGCAATGAAAGTGTTCCTATAATTAGAACCGAAAGTAATAACAATATTGTAAATGTTTGATTATGCAGGTACGAGCAGAATTTTTTGTTGTAATTGTACCATTCTTTTTTTCTCTCATTTTGCAGCTAATCTTTAAATTTTTTAAAAAATTGCTTAGGTTGAAGAATTTCAACTCTTGATGAAGAGAACAACGATCGAGTATATCATAAGAGTATCAAGATTATTTTGAGTGTGAAAAAAGTACCACTGTAGCAATTTTACCAAAAATTATACTCAATTAGAGCAGATGGAAATTTTTTTACCGAAATAGGGCAGTCAGTGACGTCGCATCAATCGATGCCACCAATGGCGTCAGGGTGTCTAACGCCACTGCAAAATCGTGTCGTAGGTGTCAATTATTAATTGACACCACTAGTGGCTTCAACCAGTACGACGCCACTCTGCAATGGCGTCAGACACCTTGACGCCACTGGTGACGTCGCTGATGTGATGCTACTGACTGCCTTATTTTAGTAAATCTTTTTTCATCTACTCTAATTGGGTATAATTTTTAGTAAAAGTCGCTACATTAGTGTTTTTCCCTTGATTCGTTGTGACTTGTGAGGGATATTTAAATTGTTAGCTTTTAAGTTAAAAAATGCTTTTGTTCTTATGTGTGTGGGTAATATTTAATGTTTGATTTATTTTGATATTGTAATTAATCAGTTGACTCTTTTTTTATAATAGGAGGAGTTTTGCAGAGTTATGTGGAATAAATTTGTATTTACCAAATTATTTTTTGGATTCTTTGTAAATGCCTCATTTATAGCTTCATTCACATCTAGTCGTATGCATGCCCTTGAATTTTATATGATTGAAAAATAACACATAACACATGCTCAAAAAGGTGCATACATCTATGATTTATCTAGGTAAAGATTACACATATCTATCCATCACCCAAGGAAAGATAATTTCGTAAATTATTTACTAATATTAGTTAGTAATGATAATTATTGTCAATATTTTTATATGTAGAAAATTTAATTCAAATTATTTATTTCACTGGGACGAGACTTGTGTTATTTGAACATTACACCCAGATTTTTACTTGTGATTAGGGTTCTTCAAGTAAGGGATTTTGTGCAAACTAAGATTATGTTGGGCGTTGGTTCTTCAATTTTCACTAACGGACGTTTACATGAATTAACGGTTTTGTGCTACCTTCACCTTTTAAAAAGTTTGTTGGTATTTAAGATCCACTTAATAATTGTTTGTGCTGGACGCTCCTGGAATAACAGTTTGTTGGCGAATTCTCTCCTTAACCCTTCTTATAATGCAAGAGTAAAAAAATGCACGCCAATTCTTATAATCACATATTAGACATTTTGTACATCAGTGTCCTATGAGTTTAATCAATATCCTCTATAAAATATCAAAAACGTCTTGCTTACGTATCATTGGAAAATGCATTATCAAAATTAACAAATTTTAATTAGTCATATTCTTAAAAAACATAATAGTTTAACGGATTATTTAGTTAAGTTAGCTCATAATGTCATAGGAAAGTTTTATCTACTAAATCCACAGTCACCTTTGTATCCGGAGGAGGTAGTTGATGAAGAATAGTACAATGTTTTTTTTTTTTTTTATTAAATGCTCTTTTGACCTATTAATGGATTTCCCTTTTCTTTTCTTTTCTTTTTTTAAAAAATGCATTGACATAAATACCGCAGTAAGAAAGTCAGATGAGATACGTACACCACTCTCTTAAAATTTTGCGATTTATGAGGAGGTATCATTCCACCCTTTTACATGAGTTTTGTTTTCAAACTTTCTGATGGAATTGAGATTTGACCAAGTTTGTTCCTACTAAGTGAAATTTAAATGCGCATCCAATGAATATTTTTATGGGAGAATGAGTCCCAATTAAAAAAAAAAAGTTTAAGATTTTTGTTGAAGTCAGATGAGATTATAAATATATGAGAGAAAAAATATTAGTGTACACCACTCTTAAACCCTTAAAAAAATAATATTAGAAAAGTTTGGGAAATTAATGAATGAATTATTTAATAACTTATTAGACTTGTCATATTTATTTTCCATAATTGGTAGGGGTGTTTATGATGCCCCGCTGTCCGTCACCCACGCCCACGCCCCAAAAAATTGCCAAAATTGCCAGCCCACCCAAGGAAAAGCACCCAAAAATGGGTCAAGGCATTTTTGCGGGCGGGGTTGGGCATCGGCATGGTATGCCGCCCGCCCATTTAACCTCGCCAATAGTTATCATATTTTTTATTTTTTTAATAGAATAAAAAAATATTATATATTTTTATTTTTTTTATAGATGGTATTATATATTTTTTACAAAATTATATATAACTTAAGAAATATGATTGTCTTTTTATTTCAAGACTTAAGTTGTAAACTTATATTTGAATATTCTGAAGTGTAGAATTATGTATTTCATTTGAATTTTGCAATATTATTTATTAGGTATGACTAAAAATTTGTTTTTTTCACATGGGTGGGGACATGCAGATCGCCACTTTCCAGGCGTGAAGAGCCGCCTGCCCAGCCCATTTTCCCCATTATTGTCCTGCCCAAAAATTTTAGGACTTCTATCATTGGGCTTCATTTTACAGCCCAATAATCTTTTGGGTAGGGGCTGGAACACCCTAATAATTGGGACCTATACGTCATTCTTGCAACTTTTAATGGGAGGAATTCCGGTTCCTTTCCGGTTCGGCACTGTTTAGTTCCCCCTCTTTTTTTGCCGGTCAAATAGGATAAACCTTATCCACAAAATCCGATTTCTTGCTTCGAACACCCATCGCATTTCTCTGAATCTTGTAGTAAAAATAAAATAATAAAAAGAAACGAATCAATATTCAAGAACGACTCAAGTTTGACATCTTTCGTATAACTATCATATCATACCTCCCATTATTTCTGTCCAATGGCACTTCTCTTTTCTTCTCAGTGCCAAAGCTCTATGGATAAACTAGCTCATATTCATCATCTTACTCCTTGTTCTGTTCCTCAACGACTAACCAAATTGCCACCACGAAGCCATTCACCCGCTTCAATTCCTCAGGGAATGATGGATACATCAAATTTAGCTTTTACTCAATTTTCATCGCCTAAACTTTCTTCAAGTTCTCACCTTTTGAATGATAACATGGGTCAGATTAGGACTTTGGAATCTGTCAGAATGTTGCATGCTCAGATACTCAAAATGCCATTTGAGGGGAACTTGCTAGCCAATACCATGGATAAAAGCCTGATCAGGTACTACTTAGAATTTGGGGATTTTATTTCTGCAACAAAAGTGTTCTTTGTAGGTTTTACCAGAAATTATCTTCTCTGGAATTCTTTTGTGGACGAGTTCGAAAGTTTTGGGGGTGACCCCAATGAGATTCTGGAGGCATTCAAGGAATTGCGTAGTACAGGAGTGAAGTTAAATAGTAGAGCTCTTACTGTAGTTCTGAAAATTTGCTCCACTTTGATGGATCTGTGGCTTGGGTTGGAAACTCATGCTTGTATGATCAAGAGAGGCCTAGATTTTGACGTGCACTTGAATTGTGCATTGATCAATTTCTATGGGACGTGCTTGAGTGTAGATAAAGCGAATCAAGTGTTTGATGAAACGCCACACCATGAACATTTCTTGTGGAATACAATAATTATTGTGAACTTGAGAAGTGAACGTTGGGGAGAAGCGTTGGCATTGTTTCATAGGATGCAGCTATCTTCTGCCAAGCCCACTTGTGGAACCATGGTGAAGTTACTTCAAGCGTGTGGGAAGCTAAGAGCTCTCAATGAAGGGAAACAAATTCATGGGTATGTTTTAAGATGTGGCTTAGAAGCAAATGTGTCCATTTCCAACTCCTTAATTAGCATGTACTCTAGAAACAATGAACAGAAGCTAGCTAGGACTGTTTTCTATTCTATGGAAGATCATAACTTGTCTTCATGGAACTCAATAATTTCAAGTCATGCTATCACTGGCAGTTTGAATGATGTGTGGGATATCTTCCGAATAATGGATTCATTGGGTATCAAACCAGACATTATAACTTGGAATTCTCTTTTGTCTGCCCATCTCATTCAGGGGTCATACAACTCAGTCCTCACCATCTTCCGGAGACTGCAAAGTCAAGGCTTCAAGCCAGATTCGTGCTCGGTCACCAGTGCCATACAAGCGATCATTGAATTGGGATTCTTCACTTTAGGGAGAGAAATCCATGGTTATGTTATAAGAAATAAGCTTGACTATGATGTCTATGTGTGTACTTCATTGGTGGATATGTATGTCAAGAACGATTCCTTAGACAAAGCTCAAGCAGTGTTTGATAATACAGAGAACAAAAACATCTGTGCTTGGAATTCATTGATATCTGGCTATTCCTTCAAGGGCCAGTTTAATAATGCTGAAACACTATTAACTCAGATGGAGGAGGAAGGTATAGAACCTGATTTGGTGACGTGGAATGGTTTGGTGTCAGGGTATTCAGTGTGTGGCCATAGCGAGGAAGCTTTAGCTGTAATTCATCGGATCAAGAGTTCAGGATTAACTCCTAATGTGATTTCCTGGACTGCTATTATATCGGGATGTTCACAGAATGAGAAATACTGGGATGCCCTGAAGATTTTCAGCCAAATGCAAGCAGAAAATGTAAAACCAAACCCTGCTACCATTTGCAGCTTACTATCTGCATGTGCAGGCCTATCCTTGTTAAAGAAAGGAGAGGAGATACACTGCTTAAGCTTGAGACTCAGTTTTGTGGACGACGTATATATAGCCACAGCCCTCATTGACATGTACAGTAAGGCAGGTAGATTGAAAGTGGCTATTGATATTTTCAGAAGAATTCAGAACAAAACACTTCCTTGTTGGAATTGCATGATGATGGGATATGCCATTTATGGTCATGGGGAAGAAGTGATGAAACTTTTCAATGAACTTCGCGAAACGGGTATCCAGCCTGTTGCTATAACCTTCACTGCTCTTCTCTCTGGCTGCAAGAATTCAGGCTTGGTTGATGAAGGATGGAAGTATTTTGATAGTATGAAGACAGATTACAACTTGAATCCAACTATTGAGCATTATTGTTGCATGGTAGACCTTCTTGGAAAAGCTGGTTATCTTGATGAAGCTTGGGATTTTGTAAACAGTATGCCCATGGAACCAGATGCTAGTATTTGGGGTGCTCTTCTTGCATCCTGTAGAATTCACAAAAAAGTAAGACTAGCAGAGATCGCTGCAAAACATCTCTTCGAGTTGGAACCAGACAATTCTGCTAATTATGTGTTAATGATGAACTTATATTCAGCTTTAAACCAATGGGAGGATGTGCAGCGTGTTAAAGAATCGATGGTCGCCCGGGGGATGACGAACCCGAATGTATGGAGCTGGACACAAGTGAATCAGACAATTCATTTGTTCTCCACAGAGGGGAAACCACATCCAGAAGAAGGGGACATATATTTTGAGCTATATCATTTGATTTCCGAAATCCGAAAGCTGGGTTATGTTCCTGATATTAAATGTGTATATCAGAACATTGATGACAGTAAGAAGGAGAAGGTTCTGCTCAGTCACACAGAGAAGTTGGCTATCACATATGCACTGATGAAGTCCAAAAATGGGGAACCTATAAGGGTTGTTAAGAACACAAGAATTTGCCAAGATTGTCATGCAGCAGCAAAGTACATATCTTTGGCTAAAAATAGAAGTGTTTTCCTCAAGGATGGTGCTCGCTTTCACCATTTTGTTAATGGAAAGTGCTCCTGCAATGATAGGTGGTAGTAAGAAGTGTGGGCAAGAGAACTCAGAGCAGTTATTGTCATTTTTTCATACATGATAGGAAGAGCATATTGGATTCTGTAAATGTGATTATAATACTTGTATGATTTGGATAAAAAATAAATGATAGTACAAGGAGGAATGGTGTTTTCTTGGAGTAAATTCATATATCTCATTATGACTTGGGCACTTTTTACTGCAAAAGAGATTTTCTTCAAGTTTGTTTTCTTTTTTTCACCTTTTGGCCAGAAGATTTCTTCAAGGTTGTGGGTTCCTCCTCTGAGTCTCGGGGCAAGAGGCAAAATCTGATTTATGGAATCAAAACGCTGCAGAATTAGCCAATCAAAATCTCTATGATACATGTTATATACTCTCTCTTGTCTTTATTATAGGCGCCACCTAACAAGTTTATTTGGTTCTTTTTATAAGGCACTTGTTGATTCCCAATTAGCATTAATTATTTTTCATATCTGCCCATAATTAATAAGGGTAATTGGTGAGAATAATAATTAATACTCCCTCCTGGTTTATTATAAAGACCAACTAATTTTTTCAAAAACCAATAAAAAAAATTAAAGTCAATAAAATTGCCCTACAATTTAAGTAACTTCCAATATTACCCCTACTAATTACACTAAATTCTAATATTATATTAATTATTATTCTCACACACCACCCTTATTAATTTGGGCAGACATGGAAACAAATAATTAATGCTCATTGGGAACAAATAAGTGCCTTATAAAAAGGACCAAATAAACTTTTTAGTTGGTGTCTTATAATAAGGACCAGAGGGAGTATGATATTAGAGTTTAGGGCAATTAGTAGGGGTAATATTGGAAATTACTTAGATCCTATGATAACTTTATGATTTAACTACTTTTATTGGTTTGTGTTATATACTCTTATATGGTCCTTTTATTATAAGACACCAACTAACAATTTATTTGGTTCTTTTATAAAGACACTTGCTTATTTCCAATGAGCATTGATGATTTTTTTCCATGTTTGCCCAGGTAGTGGGTGAGATTGATAATTAATATGATATTAGAGTTTAAGAAATTAATATGGTTAATATTGAAAATTATTTAGATCCTATGATAATTTTATTGACTTTAACTACTTTTATTGGTTTGTAAGAAAAGTTAGTTGATACCTTATAATAAGAAGAAGAGAAGTATTTGTTTATTTACTGTACATTTTTTATTTTACTCAAATGCTTTTCCACGTAAAGGTAATGTCAGTGAGAAGTATTGTTTTATGATACACATATTCTTTTCTTTTTCGGGGTCAGAATTAATATTCATTAAAAATTAAATTTTGTTAATAAAACTATGAAGGATTCAAGTCAATCTTTGCCATACAATAACATTATGTAAAGGTAATGCCATTCATCTACCAGTGAATATGAAAACATTCCATTACGGATATGAATTGATTACATATGAATTGAATTAAGCTGGGGGAAAGATAAAGTTAAAAAAAGACATTTATATAATTTAATTAGTTTTAATCCTATATTAAGGTGTTTATATAATTTGATTAGATTAAGAACGGGAGGAGTAAATTGCATACAAAAAGAATATTTCGAATCTCTTAAACCCACAAAAATAACCAATCACTAAATCATAAAAGATATAAGTAGGCTCTTCTTTTTTTGAAAATATAGAATTATTAAAGATCTAAATTTTAAAGATAGGATTGAAGATGCCTTGAGGGAAATTTAATCCGTTATCTGCTAATAATCTCCACCGAGTAAGCATCCACTGATCCACTAATTGCAATAAATCATCCTACCTCCCATTAATATGAGTAAGCTTCCACTAATTGCATTAAACCATGCTAATAATCTCTTATTGCTAATTTCTCTCTCCCCTACCCCACCTTCTTCCTGAGGGATCAGGGCCCTTCTTTTACAAGTGAAGTGGGAAGAACAAGTTGGACTGATAACAACCGCACAACTAGAATCAGCATATCTTTGCACTTCCTCCAAGCAAAGTGAAGTGCGTCACACCTTCTAGGATCCAGAAGTAGAGTCAATTTGATATATGCGTCCTAAACTTGAATTCAAAGAGCTTGAGGAAAAAGGGGAATAAATCAACTTACAGACAAACAAAAATACTAAACTTACACAAGAGTAAGAGATAACAGCAACAAAGGCAGCAGCAACTAACAGGGGTCCTTCTCCTACCCGTACAGAGATCTTGCTAATGAACATGAAACAGCAAAGGTTGCAGCTCTTTTTTTTTTTTTTTTTTTTTTTTTTTTTTTTTTTTTTTTTTTTTTTTTTTTTTTTTTTTTTTTTTTTACTGTTTTTCTTTCCAACATAAATATTTACAAATAGCTCTAGTAATACACCATCAAGCAGATAGTCCAGGAAGAATAGCAGAGAACAAAGGACCACTTCCCGCTCCCATCCTCTGATGTTCAAGAAGCTGAGGATCTCATCTTGCATAAACTGAAGAGAAGAAACTTAGCTGTTCTTAAGTAGATGCAGATGGGGATGGTAGGGGAAAGGCGTCCTTGATATTGAAATACAAATTGGCAACAACCCACACCCAAAACTTCTGAGAACGTGGAAGGAATAATCCAACCAATCTCTACACCTGGTCTGGGATTAGAAAGCCACAGATCTTACAGTTGCATGATCGTGTTCTCCCATTAGACCTACTTAATGGTTGATGGGATCGGTCCAGCCCTGCACGGCCATCCTCTCTGAGACATCAGCCAAGGAGCTCAGATTGCATCTGATCAACGCCTCCACAAAGTAACAGGTTTCATCCCTGGTGTTCCCATCAGGTACGTCCACCACAAATGATTCAATCACCATTGTTCCTGGTCTTCCATCAATGATCTCTGGATGGACTGTGATTATAGAGGAATAGTTCTGCAGAATTCACATAATATCGTTTAGTAGCACTCTATAAATTTAGAAGAATGGAAGAACTAATAAATACACCTCCACAACAGGAAAGGTAAATATTGACCAATCTCATCAATTAACTAGTACCGAGCACATTTACAAAACTTTAGAGAAATACCAGCAGTGCATCCAATACGTAACAATCTTCTGAAGCATGGTAATCTAGAGTCTCTAACCAAAACACCAGATTAGGTAAATACAAGAAAACAAACCATCAGCTCTCCCTTCCAAATTCATTTCACTCAATTTCTCATCTATATGATGGCAGAAATAGGCCAATGACAAAATTATAAGTATAGAGAAACATCCCAGATATTATACTAAATATCATATCAGGATGAGGTACCTTGTAGCATTTCCAACAGTAACACTGAGCAGTCAGAGGATAAGATACATTTCAACAGTAGAAGAAATCCCGTATGCTCCACACAGCACACAAAACACATACACACAGAGACATAGCATATGCAGGGTCATTACGGTGATGATTCTAACTTCCAAGCATTTAGTTTTAGCTCAAGAAATAATGCGGGTATAACTTTCATCATAAGATTTAACAACCATGAGTGGAGGACACAAGCTCTGCGTCATTCAGATAAAGCATTAATGTTTACCTTCTCTGATTACTCCCCCACTCCAATTATTTTTGCAACAAGAATCAATTAGAAAAATAAAATGATTAGGGAGGTAAGGGGAGAACAGTCATACCCGCAGTCTGTGATCGCCACCAACAATCTTGACGCTAAGAATGTGTTCCTCATCGTCAAGTTGTTCCAACCTCTCAGTACTAGTTGTAGCAGGAAGGCCCGATTTAACATTCACTTCTCTAACACTCCCAATACCTAGGTCTCCCTTCATGATACATCTGCTCACAAAAGGTTTGTACTTCTGAGGCTGATCAAACCTTCTAACAAGAGACCACACCTGACATGAGAAAAAACTTCGAGTCAGATCAATTAGTTTCTTTCTTCGACCAAAATTTACCACAATAAGGAAACGTACGATTAAATACATATACGCTGTAATATAGTGACACTAAACCTAGAGTTCAGCTGATCATAAAAAAAGGAGATAACATAGCAGATGTTAAGATATTAATGCTTTGCATTTGCTCGGTTTTTTTCAGGAAACAAATCATAAAAAAACTCAAAAGCGCTACACAGGAGGGAGAAAGCTCTTAACGCCTACTTCTTCGTCGTTTTTCGCAATCCAAATGAAATTTAAGCGAAATCTGACAAGAAAAAAAGAGAAACGGTCATGACATATGAACGAAGGACATTTGCTGCCATAACTGACTTCATAACCACACATAGGAAATTCACAGAAGTCAAAAACTATCCTATCTCTCACGATTTTCGATCAACAGAAATCAGCAATGAAGAAAGAGACAAAACCAGGAGAGAATCCATAAAGGGAAGGCTAAAGAGCGGAATTGCTCAGATCTTGAAAAGGCAAAAGTCAAAAGCCTCGAAAAACGAAACAAATTAAGAGCAACCAATCAAAAACAAAGCTCAGAAGCGAAATCAAGCACGAATAACCAATTCCGATCCGAAAATATAACAACACAAGCAACAACTTACAAGATGAACAGGAGCTCGTATGTGCTTGACAAGAGCAGAAGTACACTGATTCTCCCTGGGTTCATGCTTGTGGTGTCTCCGTATGTACTGGTTCTCTAGGGCACCGTACGATTCGTCTCCGTTCATCGTTTCACTCTCCACCTTCTTCCTTGTTCGCTCGCTGTGGTACGAGATGTGGCAGAGGGTTCGAGAGAGAGAGAGAGAGAGAGAGAGAGGGATAAGGTTTGGTTGAGAGTTACGGCTGTGTTTGGCGCAAAAGAACTCAGAGGCTTAAAGGGGGTTAAAGGCTCTCTGTCTATCAGAAAGTCCATGAACCCACCGACACTGTTTTTATTTTATTTTATCCTTTAAATGCTCCTAACGGCCCATTGGCTGCTTTCCCAGGGCAGGTATTGGCCTATCAAATATAATATGATTAAATTATATTTTGGGACCCCAAATATTAAAGCATTTGGATCTATTGGTCTCAAAGTTCATGATTATTACAATAACCCCCCCCCCCAATCTGCATTGCACAAATAGATTTTTTTATTACTGTTTTTTTTAATTATTATGTAAAAGAAGTTTATGAGTTACCCTATTTATAAATTCTTTTTGACCAAGAAATTTGGTCCTATTTATAAGTCTATTTTAACCAAATAAATGAGATTGTGACAAAATTTACTCATATTAATTGTACCAATGAAAATAGAAAGAGAAGAAAGAGTTGAAAGATGCTTCGAATCATAAATGAGGTAAAGTTGAAAATTCACCCCATAATAATTGAGTTAATTACCTCCGTTGGTATGTGTGATTTAGTCAAAAGAGACTTATAAAAAAGATCAAATGATATGTTTTGGGGTTCGTAGAAGTCATGCTCCCCACAAGCATTTCTTTATTTTTTAAAAAAAAAGTTCTTACAGGCATCCAGTTCAATAAATGTTTTATTTTTGTAAAGAATATATATATATACATACATTTGTTCAAAGGTTAAAAATATTATTTGCTTTAGTGAGAAGAACATTAGTAAGAAGATAATTACCCCTCCCTAATATCATATTTATAAGTTCAATAACTGAATTATATAGTTTAAGAAAATGACTAAAATTAATTAAAAATGATAAGTATAATTTTCTTATGATAAAAAGAAAAATAATATTATATCCATAAAATTCATCAGTTTCAATGAAAATGCCTTAATTCACCGGCAACCTTACCTAAATCACATTAAGAAACATCATTCTTATTCTTATATCATACTAACTTTATTTGGTCGCTTTTTATAAAGGCACTTTTGCTCCCAAGAAGCGTTGATTGCTTTTTTATGTATCTTCATGTCAATAGGGGTAGTGGGTGAGTAATAATTAATATGCTATTGAAGTTTAGGATAATTAGTAGGGGTAATATTGGAAGTTACTTAAATTGTAAATTGTAGGCTTTTATTGGTTTGTGAGAAAAGTTTTTATTGTTTGTGTTAGTTGTCTTATAATAAGGGCCAGAGGGAGTATATAATACTAGTACCCAACAATAAAATATATGAATCATTAACAAATACTACTAAATAATTGTATAAAAAATTATTTGATGCCATCCCACACTTTTGTCCCAACTTGATGCCGCTGAATTTGGACATTTTTAAAAGAAAAATCAATATGTACATACAAGTTCGTCCACTCTGGAAATCACCATAATTCATTATCATTAAATTTAAGAGTTACTATTTTACGTTTTTATCTTATATAATTATATCGGGTTACTTTTAAATTCATATTAGTTTTGAACTCTATCAAACTCGTGAATTCATGCTTACGTTTATAGCTTGTAAAATTGTATTAACTTATTTTTAACCCATGCTAACTTTTTCGATTTTATCATACTCATTGGCTTTATATATAAATTTAGTAAAAAAATTGTTGAGTATGATAAATTGTTAATGTTGATGGATTTAATTTCAATTATTTGGATTTAAAATATATTTAAATCAAATTGTTGTCCATTTTTAATATTTTAGTTATTCAAGTATTGATACCTACTTAATGATAAAAATAGATTCTTATGAATTTGTAATTTGAATCCACGATGATTTTACGTCACTGGTTAAACTTGTGAGTTTGACAATCTTACCTTAATGGAACACATCTACCGCATTCAAAACACAAATAAAATATGTGAGTGTATGAGAGATAAAGTTATCTATAGATATAATGTAGGGAAAAAGACATATAAATATCATGTAAACTTCCAAAACCCACAAAAAGTCTATTAATACTTGCAAAGGATGGAGAGGTGATAGGGGACCAAATTGAAATTTTAAAGTGTTTGTATTTTTACCCTAATACCCTTCAATTTTTTAACTTAAAAAAACAAAGAAAATGGCACCTTGCTTGCTGGAGCTAGCCCATCACCGCCCGCTGCCCATCCAACCTGTCGAGCTCCGGTGACAACTTCACTAATACAATTAACTACTTTGGTATAAAGATTGACAACCCGCACTCTCCAAATCTGTCAATATGCAAACCCCAAATTGTTAATTACTATTCTAAAGTTGTTAGCAAAGCCATCCCTATCAAGCTTCACTAACAACTTAAGTATAGCAATTAACAACTATCCCTATTAAGCGTGATTGACAATTTGAAAATAGACAATTAACAACTTAGATATAGAGATGGATAACTTGAGTTCCCCAAGTTATCGATATCTAAACCCAAGTTGTTAATTGTTATACTCAACTTGTCATTGTCTATATTCAATTGGCAATAACGTCTAGCATCATCGACAACTTGAGCTAAGTGATAAAAAGTCAGGTATAGAAATTGACAATTTGAGCTCCTTAATATGTCAATCTCTAAAACAAGTTGTTGATTGTTATATTCAAGTTGTTACTAAGATTTTTTACAAAAAGAGCTAATTCTCTCCATTTATGTCTTCCCTCACCTCCCTTCTTCAACCCTCTTCTTCTTCCCTCCACATCCAAGAACAATAATTAGAGCCCAAAAATCTAACCTCCCTTCCTCAATCTTCTTCTTCTTCACCTCCATACCCAAGAGCCAAAAATCATAGCTTAGAAAATCTCATCTCCTTTCTTTAACCTTATTCTTCTCCTCCTCCATACCTAAGAACCAGGAATACAAGGGGGAAAAAATGAAAAGATGTTGAATTAAAGATTTAGATCTTATAGGTCTCAACCTTCCCTCGGAAACTTCTTTTGTTCGAAACCCACGCCTTTGACAAGATGGTTGGGAAATATAGCTGCTGATCATCATCTCTGATGGTTGGGAAACACATATCCGTCAATCATCATCTCTTATCCTTCGGCCACGAGTTCTGCTTCTGTTGTGGCTGCAGATCGATGAAGGGAGAAGATAAAATAGAAGGGGATGTCAGAGGGAAGAGGTAGTGAGTGGCAGAGGTGTTTGCTGATAGGGATGGAAATCAAGAGAAAGAGGAGAGAAGGAAAAGTGAGAAATCCAAATAAAAATGAGAATGACATAAAAGTCTTTTCACTCAAAATTTGATATCTCATATTCTTATCAGATAACCTTTCTATCATCTACAAGTGTCAATAGGTTTTTCTAGGTTTTGCAAGTTCATATGATATTTATTTATTATTTTCCTTATAATGTAAGATCCTTGTATTGTATATATACTTTGTGCATCATTTACTTTATGATGTTAAAAGGGTGAAGGAGCGAAAATACACACGACCTTTTCCCCAGAACGAGCTTTTTGGGAGCAAAAATACACATGACCTTTCAAAAGTGGAGCAAATTTACCATCACCGTTACATTAGTTAACCTCCGTTAGTTTTTGTTGGGGCCCACCATATTAAAAATAATAAAAAATGTTAATATTATTATAACATTTTGTAAATTCCCTCAATGCCCTCAAGTTGTCTTCCCTGGCACGATTCTCTTCCCCATCCAATCGACTGACCCTTCCTTCACCTGGCACGATTCTCTTCCTCACTCCAATCGACTGACCCTTCCTTCACATGGCACGATTTTCTCAACGGCGGCAACCTCATGCGGAAGGCGGAGGCAACCTCTACCAGAGGCGACGGTCGCCGATCTGAGTCACCGTCGAAGGATCGTTGCTGTGAAGTTGTTGCCGATCTAAGTCGCGGGACTCTTTTTTCTCTTGCATGGCGTCAGCCGTCGACGGCGAGGTGGTTCAAGATATGGGTTCTTGATTGAAGGCCCTCTGGTTCTCCGACTATGGGTTGTGATCGGAATCTTCAAGTTAAAAAGCCGGCCTTCCTCTTGGTTACCACTTTGACCGGGAAAAAGCCGCGACTTGGGGAGTTGGCGGTGGAATACAATTTGAACGATGAGAAGTGGAGAGGCGAATTCAAACCCTTCTTTCCTTCTATTGAATCCGACGCTCTCATCAATTTCTATAGATTTAGGTACTGCATTTCGTTCAATGGTTGTTCTTTACAATATGCTTGGCTGATTTTGAAAATCTTTGTGCGTTTTTAAAATCTGGTTAGTATCATTTCCCTTGTTCCACCATTTAATATCTCTGTCGATTTCTCCTTAAATTCTTTCTTCTATATTTTTGGGTTGATGATTTTGTTGATTTGGGTTCAATTTTGAATTTAGATTTCAAAATCTTTGTTGATTATTTTGTTGATTTGGTGAGCGATGGTAGTTGTTGATTTGGATGAAGTTTCACACGAAACTATGAACCCTTCAATTTTTCTATATTTCCTTGATATTTTGTTGATTTGGAGAAGAAGATGCGTGAGAGCGGGGGTATTTTGGTATTTTTAGGCGTAGTTAACGTCGGTTAACGGAATGTGTTGGTGATGGTAAATTTGCTCTAGTTTTGAAAGGTCATTTGTATTTTTTCCCAAAAAAGCTCGTGGTCTGGGCGCTCTTAGGAGAAAAGGTCGTGTGTATTTTCCCTCCTTCACCCATGTTAAAAATTGGAACATCAATCATATCAATATCAGACTTTGAGAGTTTAGTAGAGAATTTATGTACGTATATGTGTGTGTATTAGTTTCAATATTTTTGTTTTTTTCATTTTTCACGTTAAAGGTGGAAAATGATCAATCGCAGACTTTTCACAATATAATGTTAAATTTTAAAAGATTACAAAACTAATTTAACTAATAATTGTTAAAAAAAAATTAACATTTTATCATCCACAATTTATTATTTTACTACATGATATATAATAATTTGCAGTTAATTTTACAACTTTAAATATGAAAATATGTACCAGTCCCCACCTTCCAAATTAATGTATTAAATTATGTATCATTTTTCATAATTGTTGTTTTTTTATCATCTTTCATTTAACGAAAATAACTTAATTACACACACACACAGATGGAGTATATATTTATCATATCCATAAAGAGTAAAACTTAAACCTCAAGCTTATGAAATAACTAAGGAAGTATTACCTCTCGTCCTTAGGTTTAACTGGTAAAGGGGTTGGACACTCTCACCAAAGAGAGGGGGTTTGATTTTGAAGTTAGTCAAGGCGGTGGGCGAGACATCCTAACTCACTAGGTAAACGCTTGAGGGTAATAGACAACTCGTCTTACCCAACATCAGTATGATCTAGGAGATTCCGTCCTGCTCTTTTTGATCAGGGTGAACCCAACCCTTTTTAAAATTTTTGTATCCAAAAAAAAAAAAAAAAAAAAAAAAAAAAAAAAAATTAAGGAAGTACTTGGTGTAAATTGAGCCAAACGAATTGGTCTCAAAATTATTATGTTGGGACCTTAGAGGTTATTTTCCCTTTATTTTTGTATCTCCATTAAAAAAGGAGTAAAGTACGCGTTAGTACAATTGTGGGCTTACTGGGACTACAATTATACAATGACAATTATATAAGAACAACTTTTTTCACTAAAATGGTAAGTGTCGCTGTATTACCTAGAGAAGCTTTTATGGATCACACTTCAAAGACATTTTGTACACTTTCTTTCCAAAATTAACATTCACAAAAGTGACACGACCCAATTTCAGGAAATATATTTATTTGGTAAAAATCAGATCCAAGAACCTAGCAAATGATATTTGTTGGTAAAAGATATAATTACTTAAAATGACAATAACTAAAATTAAAATTAAAAATACTAAATTACCCTTATTTAAACTTCCTACATTCTCTCATTCAATCTTTCACACAATTTTATTTTTTACAAAAATTACAACTGCCAAAATCATCATTTTTTTTAAACTTCAACTAACATCTACTTAATGATATCATCAATATATCATTTAATTATTGACATGGACATTGACCTATTTAAATTATTAATTGTTTTCTATCCAATGATTTATATAATCTTATATAAAATAAACTCTAAAAAAAATAACCTCCTTTTTCGGTAATTGTTTAAAATTGCATATTTAAAAAAAAAACCTTGATGCATATAACCTTTCTTTAATATTTATAATAAATTATAAAACATTTTGAGTTTTTTATAAAATTATATAATTTTTATTTTCAATTAAAGTTTGTGTCAATTTTTAAAAGTTATAATTTTGAAAAAAATTGAAAGATGTTTGAGTTTTTTTTTTTAATAGATACCTACCTAAGTGGTAAAAAAAAAAAAACAAAAAAGAGAAGTACTGCATTTAATTTAATGAAATTTAAACATTTATATTAGTTTTAAAAATATAAGATAGAGAAAATAAAACGCGGTTTAATCAAGGACAATTTGATATTTTTAAGTTTTTATTTTGGTCATTAGTTTTTCTAAACCATTACAACTTTTACAGGTCATTTCCATTTATTAGAGCTTTGTAAACAATAATTACAATTCAAAAAGGCACATACATGGACTATATATATTTATAACTCAAATTTTCCGGATATACATAATTAAAGTTCCACAGTGAATAATTTAATTATCTCTTTGAAATTTGGTCTTCAATATTAGCATTCAAAATATAAATGACCTAGGTGAGTAATTTAAATACAAAATATGTACATACATGGTAACCATATTATTTATAAAATTATAAATTGTACGGATTATTTAGGAACATATGTAAAGCAATTATAAAAGTGTATAACAAGTCATATCACTCATCATATAAAAATAGTAGTATTATTTATTCTTCAAAATCAAACTTCATGTAATTTTAAAAATAAGATTGATAGTATTATATTTTAAAAATATATATAATTAAAATATTTTTGGTTGAGCACTTGAGCTTCATGCAACACATGAAAAGAAAAACGTATATAAAAGCAATAAAATTTAGCACAAGTAATATCATATATAAGATAGGAATAAGACGAATAAGGCGAGTACACATTATGTGCATATAATTATGTGCTTCTAGAGGTATGGGCATATTTTTTTGATTTTTTATATATTATATTTATTTAGATTTAAATTATATGCGGGTTTTGAGATGTTTTTGAACCTAGTATCTTAAATCAATTAGTTTCAATTCTACATTTGTCTTTAACACCAGGTATTGTGAAAATTAATTAATTTGAGATATTTGGTACAAAAAAATCTCAAAAATCAGAATATAATTTAAATCTAAATAAATACAATATATAAAAAAAAAAAAAAATACTCATATTCTAATTAAAGATATGAACATTTAAAAAACACATAATGATAGACACAAAATGTGGACTCAGAATAAGACGGAGTACAAATTATCATTCAATCTTCAGTTTTGTACTTATAATGTCACCTTTTCCATTTTATTAATATTATTTGATCCTTTTTCAAATAAATAAATAAAAATATTCACCTTTAATTTTTTAAAATTATTATAATTTGATTTGATTTGACTCAACGATATTAGCTTGAGCGTACCTCGAAGATGACCAACTCAAAAGGGAATCGGATGCCTGTAGTCCAAAAATCTAAGAGTAAAATCCAACTTACTATATATTAAATAGAGAATCTAACAAGAAACGAGCAAGAAAATTAAATATTATAAAATATGATTAATTTATGAGATCAATGTTGAGAACTAATTCATTCATAAGGAATCCATCGACCAAACCCAGATAAAATATTTATTATGTTGTCTTTTTATTAAACCAATATATAAATATAACTTAAAACCAAAGTCACTTTTGTTTTGTTCTCCTGACCCTCGAGTTGCATGTAATTTTTTTTAAAAAATTATTTTATAACTGTCCTGTGGTAATTATTATATAGGCTTAAGTATAGTTTATTTGATACACAAAATTAAATTTATACAAATGCATTAAAAAAATTAATTATGAATGAAAATCATGGTTATTGTTTCACAAACTGCAAAGCGCCCCTTATAAGCCAAAATCAATTATGAATAAAAAATCATAATTATCTCATAAGCTGTTATTGTCTACTTTTCAATTATACTTTCTTAAGAATTTATCCAAACATTTTATTTTTAGAGTTAAGGTGTAAAAATACATATGTAGTTTTCTAAAAGTACATCGAACATCAAATGTTTTTTTTTGTGCAAAAGTGACTATATGATTACAAAAAAGTTGAACAAAAATCATCATTGATCGTTAATTTGCCTTTTTTGTATTTTTAAAGGGTGATATGAATGATAATTCAATTAAATTTCTCATCTCGGTGACAATAACAAACTAGAGAAAATGATGATATAGATATTTTGAAAATTACAATTTAGCCTTTCTCTCTAATCTTAATTTTACCCATCGGGCCACTCATCTCCTCCTCCTCACTTTGTTGTTGCACCGCTTTTTTAATTTTAAAACTATTTGGACATTTTTTTTGTAATTTTCTCCAATTCTCTACTACTAAGGCGGGGTAAGATTTAGCTAAGTCATCGTCCATGTCAGCCTTAAAAAAAAAAATCAACTTAACAATCAATAGGTATTTTTGCTCTACTTTTATAACTACAACCAATCATCCTTTTATAAGTCCTTTTTTATCAAAAAACTTTGGTCATGTTTATAAGTCACTTTTGACCAAATAAATGAGATTTTGACAATCTTGTCTATATTTCGTCAATGAAAATGAAGAATTTGATAAAGAGTTGAAACTTTACCCAATTGAATTTAATGACTTGAAATTGAAATGTTACCCCATAATCATTGATAATCTTATACTTCTTGGTATGTGTGATTTGGATCTAATTGACTTATAAATAGGACTAGAGTGGGAGTTACTTTTGTATAAAAAAAAAACACTTGATATTGAGTGCATTTTTAAAAAAAATCACATTTATATTTTTACACCCCAACCTTATTTTTAAATCAAGGGTGCCTATACACCAATTTTATAAGCTATATTTGACCCAATGTGAATTTAAACTCACTTGAAACATGTTAAGCTGCTTATGAGAAACATGGTTGATAATCTTATAATTGATTTAAAAAAGGTGACTTTCCTGCTGTTAATTTTTATAAAACATTTAAATACTAAATAATAAAGATCCAACAAATACAGCCTGTGATCCTTTTTTTTAATTGAAAAAATAATAACTTTTTTATGATGCCAACCAAACTGGGGGTTAATAATTTAAGTGGTTCGATTGGGAGACAAAGGACACACAAGTGGACATTAATTTATATATAAAAAACAAAAAAAAACAAACTGGTCAGTACTACTGGCAAGGGAATGCACATGCCAACCCTTTTCTTTAAATAAATATAATTTCATAATTGTACCTCTTGTTTATTAAAAAAAAATCGTCTTGAGATTTGGGGTTATCACCTCTAGATCATGCTAGCATAGCATTCCATATATAATTAATTATATAATACTAGTGCTTTTCTATCTTAAATTTCATTTTATTCCATGTCTAGTAACCTAGCTCTTAATTGATTCCAAAGTATTAAACTCAATTCGTATTAGTCGGTTTGACCTAGAAATCGGTGAATCGGTCATGATGAACTACTAACCTGGTTTATTATTTTTTTAAATTTTAATTTGATTTTATTTTAAAAAATTAAAATTTTATATTAATGACTTTGAAATTTTCATTTCTTACCGCTTTGGCTTCGGGTTAATTCCTATTTCCTTATCGTTAATTTAGTACCTTAACCAATTCGATATCGAGTTGGTGTTTAATAACCTTGGTTGATTCAATAGACAACAAGTAAATAAATTATTTGACATTCTTAATTGTAATTTATTTTTTACCCGATAAAATTTACTTTAATTTCAATATAAGTTTTTATTTTATGCAACTTCAAATTGGAAGTGCTAATTTCTATTAAAAAAATGAATTTTTTTAATTTGATATCAGACAAATTTTATTTTTATTTTTATTTTAATGACAAAAAGACTATTTACAAAAATTTTAAAAGTTATATATATATATTTTTTTTGCTAACGAAATTTTAAAAGGTGTAAAATAAATATTGTCAAGTGTTTTGTGTCCATTTTTTGGCATTGGCTTTATATTTCACACACCTTAAATGAGAAACTAATTTTTCATATACTATAATATACTTAAATTTAGTAATTTAATATATAAGTAAGATCTAGATACTTGATATACTAGTAATTAAATAACTTGGTATCTTACTATTTTTATTTTTAATAAATGAGGTTAATTTATAATAAAAAATTAAAATATGCAGTCATCAAAACCAACCCCATTGATGATGAACAGTCATGTTTAATTAATAATTTATTTTGTTTGATCTAGTGAGCTGCCATCCAGCTGTACCAACTTTAGAATAATAGAATAAAGTGCGTCCCATTGATGATGAACAGTCACGTGATGCTTTCTGCCTTATTTTTCTCAAAGCATGAATATATTATTACTTTTGTTTTTTAATATATTATCACATGGAGCCGCCCAACCCAGCCCAGTTACAGTAGATCTGATATTTTTGGCATATTTATAATAAATAATAGCCCACCCCTCAGTTTGTGGGTTTTACTGGTAAAGGAGTTAAACACTCTCATCAAAGAAAAGGGGTTCAGCCCTGAAATTGGTCAAGACGTTGAGGTAGGCATATCATAGCTTTGGATCCCTAGGTAAAGGTCTGATAGTAATAGGCGGTTTGCCTCTAAACATTATATCACTTGAGGAGAAAGAGAGATTTCGTTTTGTCGCTTTTTAGATTGTGGATGAGTCCAACCTCATTCCTAAAATTTATGTATATATATAAAAAAAAATAATAATAGACTGTTCCCTACTAAATTATTATACATACCACTCTAATCTGAGTATAAGTGATGATAATTTAATTGTTAGATACTCCCTAGGGTCATAATAATAAAATAAAGTTGATTTTTTTTAAGAGATTAAAAAAAATAATTAAATTACTTTATAATATATCTATTTATATTTTTATTCCAAACTAATTAGTTTCACTAATAAATTAAAATATAACATAAAGATATAAAATATATGATATGATTAAGTAAATTATTTAACTTCTTTAATCTCTCTAAAAAAATTCAACTATGTAGTATGTCTTAAATTGTGTAACCTTTTTAAGTTCACCTTTATGAAAAAAAAATCTATCTTTCTTCACTAAGAATTAAATGAATTTAATTAATGAATTTTTTTGGGAAAAATGTAACCTTTTTAAGTTCAACTTAAGTTGATTAATTTACATTATAAAAATGTTTTATAATTAAGATCAATGATGTTTTTTATGAATTAATCAAAAAAAGCATTAATAATTTAGGATAGGATAATTTTCTTCTGTTCGGGTCATTTTTTTTTTATCAATAAAAAGACTATCATTTTCCATCCATGAAGGAGATCAAAATCTTAATAGGAGAAAGAAATTATAAAGATAGATGAAATTATTAAATTAAAATATGTTAAATGATATATCTGAAAAAATATGTATAATTAGATTTCCTATCACTTTAATAAGTTAGATAAATAAGTTTGGAAGAAATGATAAATAATTTAAAGTAATTTATTTGATCTTTTTAATATTTCTAAATTAATTAATTAGATTTTCTATTAAAGATTAAAAATAGTAGTAGTTTCGCATAATTAGGTGACTACTTTTCTTTTTAAGTGGGTATATATATATACATATGATGCAATCAAAAAGTAGATTTTGTCAGGGACTAGTTCAATTCCCTTTAAAAATAAGTCTATTATGGAATATATTTCCACAGAATAAATTATATTCCCACGAATTTATCCCAATATTTCTCTCAACTTTAATTTTGTAGTATCTCTTGGCATATTCGATTTTCAGTTTCACATTATTCAGCTTGTAACCACACAGCGAGAGTGAGGGAAAGATTAATCCTTATTTATAATCTAATTATAACACTAAATTGATTTTTTTAGAGTGATTAAAAAAGCTAATTAAATTATTTTAGAGTATTTCTATTTTTTTTTTTTTTTAAGAATTGATTATTTTGATTAATCAACTAATATATAATCTAAGGATAATATACAATATATAATATGATTAAGTAATTTATTTAGTTTCTTTAATCTCTAAAAAAAAAAAAAATAACCCCGTCTTATAATTAAGACCGAATGAATTTACAGTAATATGTTTTTGTCTAAAGTGTTAATTTTTAACACAACTAACTATCTCTAACTAAATAACAAAGCTCCTCTAATTATGATTTTTATTTAGAGTAATTTTGACATTTTATATTAAATAACTAATTTTAACTGACTTCATGAATTTATATAAAGCTGTTATTACATACTCGAGTCTGTGTGATGTGGGAAAGTATTATTCTGAGGTTAGGCAAAAAAAATTAAAAATTAAAAAAAAATGAAGATGGAAGAAGGTATAAGGGTGATGCTCGAGGTGACCGGATCTACCTTAGGAATGTGACATTTTTTAATTTAGCTTATTTAGTTTTATCCTATCAGATTCGAATATTATTGAATTTAATTATACAAAGAGCACTTTTGTTGAGGGTAAATATAATCTTTGGTCTTTATGTTTGTCTATATCTTAGTTTTAGTCTCTTATATTTTATTCTTTTTAGGATTAAGTGTTAAAATAATCTTTAACTTTTATTAAAAGTGCAACGGTGACAATAGACTATTTTTTAGATTAAAAGTAACTATAAACTTTTAAAATTTGGGTCAAACCGTTAAATCTAACTAGAGTTAGGAAATCGAGCCGACCGTTTAAGCCCAATGACCATGTAGGGCTCGGACTTAAAAAATAGGCCAGAAATTTGAAATTGGCCCTGTAGGGCCTCGGAGAACTAATCGGACCGGATAAGCCCCGTTTAACTGTAACTTTTAAAAAATAAAATAAAATAAATATTTAGATTTCTATTTAATGAATGTGTTTATTTGTAATTACTTAGTTTTTTTAGTTTAAACTATAACCCTTTTTTATGTTTATTATTATTTTTATTAAAACACATAATTAGTTCTTATAAATTTTAAAGAAGGGATGTTTTCATATTAAATAAACACATACTTTGGTATTACAATATTATATCATTAATAAATTATAAATATATTTTGTGTAACAAAGTATAATTATTTTTACCTATCGAGTATGAGCCGAAGGAATACAAAATTACGAGAGGGAAAGACATTTTATTGTGGGCATACATAAAGCAATTTCTTTGTTTAATATTTTTTGAAAAAAAAAAGGAAAAAAACATATTCTTTGTGTTTATTTTTTTTATATTACGAATTAATGAATGTGTTTATTTGTTGAATGATTTATATTGTTTAGATATTAATGTTGATAACATTTATTTAATAGATTAGAACTTTAATGGTTGCAATTTACTAATTATATTTCTTTGAAAAAATAGTAGAAAAAATATTAAAATTTGGAATAGTAATTTTCGAGGTCTGTAGAGTGGCCACAGTACTATCGGGCCGGGCTTTGAAAAACAGATGTTTTCCTTACCCCGACCCGATTCCCAGCTCTAAATCTAACCAACTTTTATTTATTGCAATGAGAGAAATTAATCTTTCGACCTTTAAAGTGTTGACTCGCTTATAACTTAGTCCATAGAATTTGACTCCGTACAATTCAGTCTCTATACTTTTGACTCGCTTGCAACTTAATCCTTGATATTTTTGAGTCGTCCTATGTAACAAAAAAAATGTTAAAATAATGCTAAAAATTGATTGGGTAGATTTTACATGAATTAGAAAACTAACCTGCGCCCTCATCCTCACGGACTCGAGTGAAATTTCGAGACTAAGTTATAAGTAAGTCAAAATTTTAACGGCCAAAATATTAATTTCCCCATTGCAATAAAAGGAAGTTAGTTAAGTTTAATAGTTTTGTCTCAATTTTGAAAGTTTATGGTTATTTTTGCTTCAAAAAATAGTTTAGGATTACTATTGCACTTTTAATAAAAATTGAACGTTATTTTAGCACCTTAACCATTCTTTTTAAAACACTGGTCCCTATCATTAATAAAAATCTAGATTATTTTACCTATTGACGAACCAAATCCTCTTATGTGAGACTTGAAGAATCAAAATCAAAATGAGTACAAACTTGAGAAATAAAAAATTATAGTAACCCATTATTTTTTACATATACACCATTTAAACTATTATCGATCCTAAAAATTATTTTGAAAAGATTATATTCCTTCTGGTCCTATATATAGGAAAAATTTTACTACGACTTTATCCTATATTTTAGTCTTTGAGTTAGTATTAAACATATTATGTACTGGAGTCTACATATACGAACAAATTGAATATATGTGTGTGTATTTAAATCTGTATGATTTGATAAATTTAATATTTTTGTAAAAATGTCTTAAATAAATAAATTAATGATATACCCCGGGGGGGGGGGGGGGGCCAAATGAGTAAATGTGATATTGTGATGTGAGGGGTGGGGGGCAAGTAGTAGCACGGGGGAGGGAAGGGGATAAGACAGCTTTTGAGGGAAGTTCATTAGCTGTGGCCAAACAATGCCTTATAAGCAAAGCATAAGCATATGGGGGAGTTGAGTCCCACAAATGCTAAAAGTGATAAAAAATATAGCAATCTAGGCGTTTCTTTAAGGTAGGTCACTACTCAATGCATGAATGCTTGGTGGGTCCCATTACCCCACATTGCTTGATCATCTAATTCAACCATGCCCACCAACACCTATCATCATTTTATATTCAATATTATCTTCGGTTTTAAATATAAGACGTAGTTTATAGTATATCTTTCCTTTCGGTCACAATTATAAGACATCATTTAAAACTTAGTTTTGGTCGTAATTATAAGACAACATTTTAATTTTTGTCAATTTCTTCCTAAAATGCCCTTATTTTATTCTCTCAAGTGTATTTAGTTTTTTGTGAGTGTATGTATGTTGATATGTAGATTCTTACCGTAATTAAAACTTTCAAATTGTTGGATTTTAATTTATTTATCAATTAGCTGACATTAATTTTCCAATGCATATATACACACATACACACATTTACACACACACAGACATGTGTGTGTGTGTGTTTATACATATATGTATATTTGTGTATCTATGTGTGTGTACATATATGTATATATTTGTGTGTGTCTGTCAATGTGTGTGTGTATACAAATATATATAAATATGTGTGTGTGTGTTTATACATATATGTATATTTGTGTATGTATATCTTTGTGTGTGTTTTTCAATATATGTGTGTGTGTATACAGATATATATAAATATGTGTGTGTGTGTTTATACATATATGTATATTTGTGCATCTACGTGTGTGTACATATATGTATATCTTTATGTGTGTTTGTCAATATATGTATGTGTGTGTGTGTTTATATATTTGTGTATCTATGTGTGTGTACATATATGTATATCTTTGTGTGTGTTGGTCAATATATGTATGTGTGTGTATACAGATATTTATAAATATGTGGTACACACATATGTGTGAGTGTATAATATATATATATATATATATATGCATATATACGTATATATAACAAAATCATTATTTCAATTAGAAAACGTGTAGAAAGAAAATTTTAGGTTAGAGAAGTATGTGGTAAGAGTTGTTGATTTACTTTTACTTATGTCATTTTAAATTTATATGAGGGTATTTTAGAAAAATAAGTAAAATTAACTAATTTAACTCATCTCCTTAATCTCTCCAAAATCGGTTAAATATGTCTTATAATTAGGACCGGAGGGAGTATTATATATTTTAGAACTAGAGGAGAATTTCATATTTTATACTCCTTCTTATTCTTAATATAAGATATAATTAATTTTTTTAAAAAAATATTAAGAGAATTAAATAAATTAGTTGATCATAATATATTTTGTGTATTATTTGATTTTTTCTTCCGAATTATGTATTATTTGATTACATATTAGTTTATAAGTTAGACAAGTTAGTTAATATAAAAAGAATAACTATACATGCTCTGAATAAACACACGACAGGAAGGTCTACTTGGAGTTCTTCCTTGTGAAGTATTTAAAAATAATGGGAACAAATTACGAAAAAATTTATGTTCACAAATAATTTAAAGTTTAATCAGGTTCTATTCACTGTCTTTCTTTTTTCATGTATATAAATCTATTTATTTATAGTTAGTTGCTTATTTTTTTGTTAAAAATAGAAATCATCAACATATGGATACTAAAATAACAATGAGTTACAGAAATGGGGAAAACACATTTAATTATTCACTGATCATGAAAGAATTTATCATTAATTATGTCATTACTAGTAAAACTGAAAATTGCAATCTGTATTCGAGTAGTATGTATGATTGTATGGATATTGACTATTAAATTTTATTGATGAATATAAAGGATAAAGTGAAAGAGAGAATGAATTAATAATAATAATAAAAAGTAGGGGGACTTTATATATAATTTAAAGATATTACAGGAAGCTTGATGACAACATTATGTTATGTTTCTCGGGTTCAGTTAAATTTAATTTGATGCGCATCTTTAGCAAAGTGATTAAATTTTTTATAATTACTTTATCATAGATGACACAAGCATGTTTCTTACTCTTATGCCCTCGAAGATTTCCTTTATCAACTTCTGTTGGCAACTAAAAAAGGGTTAAGGGTCAAATATTTTAATTAAGTTTAGCAGTTAGTTAACTAAATATATCAAGTTAACAATTCATATATCATCTACATCGTTTTTATTAAGATACAAATTTCCCTCAAAAGTTTTAATTTTGACCTTGAAAAAAAGAAGAAGAAGTAGATGACACATAACGAGGGAAATTTACACCTTACAAAAATGATGCAGATGATATGTGGACTGTCAACTCATATTTTGGTCAACTAACACTTAAAATTAACTAAGACAATATTCAAGGCAAAGTTGCTTCGTTTTGAAACTTCTGAGACAAAAACTTTCAAGGGAAAATTAACCCTCAACGAAAACTTTCAAAGCAAAATTACCTTTTAAACAAAAAAAAAAAAAAAAAATTTACAAAACTACTTGCTCCCATCTATATAACAAGTCACCTCTAAACTTTTTTGTTTTTGGCCTAATGTCACCTCTAAACTACTTAATCAAAATTAAAGAAATGTAATTAATTCATTTGGCCTAAAGTTGGAAAAATACTTATTTAAGAGTACCACGTCATTTGAACTTTATCCAGTAATAATATAACAACTTATATAATTTTAAATCTAAATGGCTAGTGACCCATATAAAAAAAATTCAAATTTTATCTTTTTTTTTTTTCTTCAGAAAAACATCTTATTTTTTTTAAAAAAAAAATAATACAAAATGTTTAACTGATATTTTCTTTAAAAAAAGATAAAATTGAATTTTTTTCAAATGAGTCGTCGTCAACTAGGATTAAAATGATATGAGTTATGTTTTCATTAGATAGAATTCATATGAAGGGGTACTCCTAGAGTATGTAAATATTCCTCTCCAAGTTGTTTTTTAATGATCCATGTCATCATAAATATCACCATTTCTAGTCAAAAAATTCAAACAATCAATCTATATTTTTAATTTTTATACATATTTTGGAAGTTCACATTCACTTTCGTCCCTACAATTTTTTTTTTTGTTGAGTATACTTTTAATAAATTCTCATGTGTATTTATGCACCTTAACCCTTAAAAAACAAACAATAAACTAACGGTTAATATGTACTTTTCATATATTTTGGAAGTTCACAGTTAATTTTGCCTCTCAACAAAATATTTGAAGTTGGGCATACTTTTAAGAAAATCTTATGTATATTTTTGTACTTTAACACTAATTTAAAAGGGAAATGACACAATTTGGGGGGGGGGGGGGCGCAAATACACTTTTGTATCAAAATTAGGTCTTTGATCCCTAATTTAAAAAATAAATGGCGCAAATATACTTTGTTTCAAGTAATTAAGTGACGATAAATACTCTACGAGATCAATTTTGCACCATTTTTAATTAATTTCTCTTATCTTTCTTTTCACATCTTTATTTTTTATAAATCAAACTCATTAATTTTTTGTACCTTTCATTTCACACCATGCTAAAATCTTCCATGATAGAAATACAATTAATATTACGGATACCAGCATTTTTTATTGGGGCCACTCCAATCATATATCCTCAAGCGGTCCAAGGACAACCTTGATAATTGGAGTTGTTTTTATACTGTTCTCTCATTTTTTTTTCTCCTCTCTTTTTTTTTTTTTCCGCATGGATGGGATTGTTTAAGTAAATCATCTCTTATAATATCTAAATTATATTTATCTGATCGTTTTGAAAAGTTACAATACTACTTTAACTTTTCTCTCATCTATCCAATCATCGTCTCAAATAGACTAATGAGAGATAATGAAAGAAAAATGATAAGGAATAAATCGGCTTCCCATTTTTAACCTACTTCATCTTGTCCATAATACAATATCATATTTACTCTTTGTTTAGCAATTTTATCTCTTATTATTAATGCCTAAATGTGGTTTCTTGTATTTTATGTTTCATTTAAAATATCATATAATTGTGATAATGTTGAAATTTTATTTTTCAATTTAAGAAAGATTTAATGAGTCCATCCCTTTTCTTTAATTTTGGTGAGATAGTTGAAAATGATTTTGGAAGGAGGGAGTGTATTGGGTGATTTCTTGTATATTTTGGAAGGAGGGAGTATATTGGGTGATTTCATGGTTATTACGTCACTAATTTTAAAATTGAACTGAATGTGTTCTTTTCATTAAATATATTAATTCAATAAACAGTAATAAAAAAATATTAATGACATTGATTATTTATGATATTTACGTTGAAATTGTCATGTTATTAATAGACAAAGTTTATGCTATAAAGAACAAATTCTATTTATATCCTGATTAAATATATGTCACTCATTATCTCTATACAATAATTTTTTACTTATTATGTATAATTTATATTAAATAAGGTTATAATTGAAAAGAAACGTATATAAGTTACACATTTATTGTTTTTAACATTTTGATAATTGTGATTTTTGTAGTTATTCTTTATAAAAAGGATTGAATGGAGAACACGAACAAGGAACATTTTCTATCATAGGAATGGTTCTTAATATAAGAAGCAAATCCCTTTTATTTGAAATTTTATTTTAAACTTGTCTTTCCATTGTTACCCCATTAACTATATATCATCTGCCCATTTATTATCTCTATGCGATAAATTTAAACTTATTACCTCTCTCATATAATCTCTTTATAAATAAGGGTATAATTAAAAAGAAAAATATATATCTTACATACTTATTGTTTTTAATTAACATTTTAAATTACATGATTATGGTAGTTGTTCTTTATAAAAAAAGATCAGATTGGGTATTTTAGTTTTCCACACGGACACATATACTCCTTCTGGTTCTTTTTACAACCAACTTCCTTTTTATTGAGATTGATCCTTAATATAAGCAAATCTTTTTATGTCTTAAGATTTAATATGTTTTTCCTTCTCTACCCATATTAAATACATATTATTATATTAATTATCTTCCACTCAATACTAGATCTCTTTTATTTAATCAATTATTACT
Source organism: Acacia acuminata (assembly GCA_019022655.1). Lineage (NCBI taxonomy): Eukaryota > Viridiplantae > Streptophyta > Magnoliopsida > Fabales > Fabaceae > Acacia > Acacia acuminata. Next base: position 13,481,430 of record JAFJYI010000001.1, on the reverse strand, counting down.
TATTATATCTCATACTTTACGTTGATCCTCTTTCATATTTTTTACTCATTCTCTCTCCTATACTATTTTTATAAATACATACATATTTAAAAGAAACATGTTATTTTTTATATATCCAACATTTTAAACTAATATTAACCACCGGTTCATTTTACACATTCAAAAAAATTAAAAATTGCTTTTTACTATAGGGAATAGGAGTAGAATGGCAAAAACAGTGAAGGAAAGAAAAATGATAGAAATGGATGAAAAGTCAGAGACACACCGCCCCAGGTGAAGAAGACGAATGGGAAATACCAAAATGGCGTGGTTATGGTCAAATCCTCAACAAACTCTCAACTTTCGGGCCTATATTCATTATTTAATTCATTGCTAATATAATTACTAGTGCTCCTTTGTCAAATTCAAATTCAAGGGCCACTTATCACATCTCTTTCAACATTTCTTGTCACGCATTTGTAAGAGCATGTTTTTTAATCAACCCATCCTATGGATAATTGAGTTGTATTTTTTCTATCATTCTTTTTTTATTATCCTTCATAATCTTTAAATTATGTCCGTTCAATTAATATGAAAGATCACAATACTACTTTAACTTTTCTTTCATTTTCCTAATCAACCCTCCAAATGAACTCACAAAAGATAATAAGAAAAAGAGATCATGAAAAGACCTGCTGGAGATGAGATAAGATTTGAGATGATTTTGGGAATAAGATTTTGTGGAGAGAAGTGAACTCCCTAGTCCTGATCCTGACCCACCAACAACCTGATATGGAGCACTTTGAATAATCTTCAAAATGAGCCAATAATCTTCAAGGCATGCAACAAGCTAAGTAACAATAAGGTCTCATCACTGTATCAAGTTGTCTTTTGTTTTGAAAGTGATGCATTATAAAGAATGCGGCTCATTTTTACATTTTGTACAACACAGTGCTTGTACCTTCTAACTAATTTTCACATCCGAATAAATAGTTACTACTCCTACTAAAATTGCTCTCTTACATACTTAAAATAAGAAATGACAGTTAAATAATTTAAAATGTCATATATATATATATATTAGTTTTTTTTTTTTTACCCTTTTTGATAAATGTGTTTAATTGTATTGAGAATGTAATTTTAGAGAGAGACAAGGCATATAATATGTTGGCAAAGTTGAAAAGTAAGTATTAATCATACGAACAAAACAAGAAAAAGAGCATTTTTGAAACTGGAGGTAACTTATATTGTGGATCATATCTTTCTTTTAGAAGTGTCCTATATTATGGATCGAAAGGAGTATTAAATTTGTCATAAAACTTGAATGATTTCCACCGTAAATTTTCTTCATACCAAACGGTAGATAATAAGTTAATTTAGGGTGTGTTTGAGATTACGCTTGGAGGCTCAAACCTGAATCTCAATAGCCAAAAAGACACTTTTCGGCTTTTTGTGGTGTTTGGATAAGCTTTTTTGCAATTAGACTTTTGAAGAAAAAACTGTTCAAAGTCATAAACCAAAATTTTATCTTTTTGGCTTTTCCATCATATAGAGAGAAGAAATTAAATATCACATGAAGAAAAAAATAATAGGTCCCACTTCTTTTATTAAAGAGTAAATACCCTTTCTGGTCCCCCCGACAAAAAACGCGATCCCATTTTGGTCCCTTAAAAAAAATGTCATTTTTAGTCATAAAAAGGATGAATAAGGGTCGATTGGTTGACATTTTGATCCCTCACAAATTTCCAAAAGATTCTTTTTAGTCCCTTAAAAAGGACAAATAAGGATCGATTTTTTTGTAAGGGACCAAAATGGGGTACATGTTTTTTGTTAGGACTGAAAAAGATATTTACTCTTTATTAAAATAACATTTTGGTCCTTATTATGAGTTTACTTGTAAATGAAAATGGTCCTAATTATATAAATAATAATTGTTTTCTAATTTTATCCTTATTCATGAAATTATCCGAAGAAAAGATAAATAATAAAATTTAAGGGAAATAGAGAAAAACTCCCCCATTAGAAATTTAATGAGTGTGAATAACAGCCTGATAAGTTTTTTCCCAATGAAAATAATACGAGTAGCTCAAAACTAAGACAAAGAAATAATATCATGATAAGTTTATATATATAATGAATGACGGTACTCTGAATGAGGTCATTTTCACCAATTAATTTTTTAAAAAGGGGACTTTTCTTCAATTTTTCTGAAAATTTAAGTAATTTAGCATTTTCAAATTTTTTCCCATTACAAATTAAATATGTTTATTTTTATTAAATTCATATCATTTTTAGTCATTTTACATTCAAACAATTTTCAGTTTATCAAACTAACTTTATCAAAAGTCAATCCAAACATAAACCACATCGCACAATCTAACTCTTATCCTATCTTATATTTATAAAAGTCAAATTAAAAAAAGGTACTTTTACCACCGTTAATCCAAACACATGAATTAGCTCATATTTTCAGTGCTCCTCTCTTCTTTTCTTATTCCTTCCCTTATTTCAATTAGAATTTTAAGGCTTACTACCCAAGTTTTAAATTGGCTTGTTGGAATATTAAAAGAGATAGACACATTAGATTATATATATATATATATAACCATGTCACTGTACCATATCATTTTTAATATACGAGTCCTAAATAATAATAATAATAAGTTATTAGAACATGACCCTGTTGAAAAGTTAATCGTTGAATTAAAGGTGGTATCTAAAAAGCATGAATTAAAGGCAGTATGTAAAAAGTATGGTTATCAAACCCTGGACCAGTAAGTTCAACCCAAAAACCAATGACCGGACATGAAAGCTGGTGTGGGCGGGTTCATAAACCAAGATCGTAGCAACTTGGGGTGATCTAGTCTCAACCTAGCTGAGTTCTTGGGGTTTGGCCGAATTGCTTTTTTCTTTTTTTTTTTTTTTAAATAAATAAATATATATATATATATATATATATATATATATATATATTATTGTATGAATTGTGGGCGTCAATTTCAGTAAAAGATAATGAAAATGATAATTTTTGTATTAATGACTATTCATTTAGGGTTAGTTTGGATTGAGGGGAGGGGAGGGGAGGAGAAAATGAGATCAAACTTTAGAGTAGTGGGGCCCACATCATTTTCCTCTCATTCAAATTTTTCCCCTCCCCTTCCCTTTCCTTCCCTTCCCTCAATCCAAACTAACCCTTAGTGATTAAAGAATTGTAGGTGGAAATATTTTGTTGTCATCTGTGGATTTTGAAAAGTTGTTAGGAATAAAATTTAGTGATTATCGATTATAATGTCATTGGATAGTGAATTAATACTATGATGTCAATATATCAAAGAAATTGTAAAGAATGTTGGATAAGTATATAATTATTTTGTTAATGATTCAAGATATTGAATTGATTTTGGATAGTACGATACCATATGAGAATTTAAATTATTTTTTAATTTTCTGTTTCTCATCGGTTTGACCTAGCTAGGCTAACTCCGATATGACATATTGATCATTGAACTAGTACTTTAACTAGTTCAATAGCCGGTCCAGATCTAATAACTTAATAAAAAGTTAGGTATATCATACATACTTAAATTATTTTGATAGAAATACAACCCCAGTCTACATGCATTCTCAGGTAGGCAGGATTAATGGCAACAAAAAGAGAAAACATGACCGACCCGGCGGCATAATTACACGCGCATGGGCAAATTAGTGGGTTTGAATTTGCAATTAACCCACCTCTTCCGATCCGTTAATATATCACATAACTAGGATATAAAATCTCTCTTATTATTATTATGGGCAGATCAAAAGTCTTCCCATTTGAAGAAAAATCCATCAACTTTTTCTTCATACGTCCACAACGACAACCACTTGTTCATTAGTTGGTTTAGTTGAAAAGAAATAAAACCAGAAACAGGCATAACAATCATCAAGTGTGGAGGTTGGCCTCTCTTGTTTCCTTCCTTTTTTTTTATACATTTGTTAAACCTCAAACATTAGTGTCAGCTAAAAATTTCATTATCAAGGTGTTTCAGCATAATCAATACAAGCAAAGGGGGGAAAAATTAGTCAGTAGTAATAGTGGTGAAGAAGGTGAGCCTTGGTGTAACAGTATCGTTGTTATTATCTGATCTGGAAGTCAAAAGTTCAAATCCTATAAACAACATCTCTTCACTAAGTGTGAGGTTATGAGTTCGAACTTTTTAGTAGTATAATAAATGTGTGAGTTATAAAAAAAAAAAAAAAAAAACCTCACTTGGATAACATATGTATTATTGTTTCCCCAATCTACTCCTATTGATAGGTTCTTGTAGTTAGGTTAATAATACCCAATGTAAGTGATTGTTAAAAAGGCGGGATATTCTAGTAAAAATGAGCACAATTTTTTTATTATAAATAATTCAAAAGGAGGTATATTTAATCATTTAAGCTTTTACAGGGCTTAACAATCAAAATAAAATATATGAATTTTGGTTCCACAATACTCCTTCCGATACTTTTAATAAAGAATAACTATTAAAGTCATGCGATTTAAAATGTTAGTTAAAAGTAACTTTTGTACATTTTGTACATTTTTTTCTAATTATACCTTTACTTAAAAAAGAGTGTGCATAAGAGATAATGTGTGGGAATTTTCTATAGAGAGATAATAAGTGACATATATTTAATAAAGGGTAAAAGTAGGAAAAACAATTTAGAATTTCAGACATAGAGGATTTATTCCTTATATTTAGGATCGCCTCTATGAGACATAATGTTCTTTATAAAAAGGACCGTAGGGAGTAACACAATAACTTGAATGAAAATAATTTTTTTTGCCAGGCACAAGTTGTTAGACATTTTATTAATATGATAATATTATATTTTGTTCAAATTGTATCTAGGTATATTTATTGGTTGATCATATAAAGGATATGCTAGTTTATTATTTTGATCAATATTCAAGATTTAATTGTTATTCTGAATATTATTTAATTGTTGTAGTTATTCTGAATATTATCCAATTGTTTTACATATTATTGGTTTGATATATTTTGGACAAAATATATGTTGATTATGTCCTGCATGCGATTTAGATAGAGATTTAGTTTAGGGTTATTTGCATAGCCGGTAATATGAGAGGTAGGGCAGAGCAATGGACAGGTTGGGCAGCCCATGCCCTAACCCATAGCCCGCCCATTTAACTTTAAATGAGTATGGGCTAACCCTAACCCATTTAAACCCGTGTAAATGGGCTAGCATATAAATGGACGGGTTTCACCGGGTTTTGGGTAACCCATTTACATTTAACTCGTTTATTTTTTTTGAAAAAAAACCTACATAAGCATTAAACATACATCCAAATTCATCATTCTAAATTCTGAAATCTAAATCTTCAAAGTTCAATAATAATAATTCACACAAGAACCTAAATGGGCGAGTACAAATGCCGACCCACGAAGATTACAAACTCAGATTTCTTGTTCTGGTCAGCCATGACAACTCGCCAATTGAATAGGTAAATATAGAGAGAAAGAGAGTGAGAGTTAGTAGCTATTAGGATTAGGGTAGTTAATAAAATAAAATAAAAATACTTAATGGGCGGGTATGGGCAAACCGAAGGTGTGCCCATAGCCCGCCCATTTAATTCTTAAATGAGCGGATTTTAACCCAACCCATTATGAATCTTTTTGGGCGGGCCAAAATTGGCCCAATTACACTGGGTTGTGGGCGGGCTCACCGAGTTATGGGTTTCTTGCTTAGCCCTAATGAGAGGTTATAAATAGTGCAGACCAAATTTTAGAGTAGTAAAGTTGAAAAGCACGTACTTGCTTCCTGAAGTCCCCTAACAGGTGACAGCTATTCCACAATCGGGCATTAAACATGCTTACTAGGCACAAATATCTTTCTGTTGAGACAATGATTGTTGGTGAATGAAAATCAATTTTTTTTGCTAAGCACAAGTATCCTCCTTCAATTTCTTTTTTCTTTTTTCCCCTAAACACAAGTATCCTCCTATTGTAGACTATCATGTTCAAGGTACTATCAGACATTAAATATTGACACCTCTTCCAATAGATATTTGCAGGTAACTTGCAGGGTTGGCTTAATTGGAACACCAAGCACAAGCCAGGAAAGAGAAAGTTTCAGAATTTCTCTTGGTCGAGAATCTTTAGCTTGGGATTAGAGCCGGGAAATCGAGCCGAGCCCGTCGGGCCGGCCTGTTTAAGCCCTAGCCCTTTAGGGCTTGGGCTTAAAAAATCAGTCAAAATTTTGAATTTGGCCCTGTAGGGCTTCGGGCGGCCATTAGACCCGTTTCACTTTGTAGCTTTTTTTTTTTAAAAAAATTAATTACTTGGCCTTTATCTATGTATTTTATATGTTATAAAGTTATTTATCCATTTAAGCACAACTACATAAATACATAATAACTATACTCCGAAGGTGACAATTGACAATGATAGTTGTATGCTTCTTATATTTTATGTGAGTCATCTAATCTTGTTTAGTTTAATGCTTCTTATGTTTTATGTGGGTCAATTGTAGATAATGGTTTGTTTTTTGTTATTAATTAATGAATGTGTTTATTTGTTGGATGATTTGTATTGTTTATATATTAATGTTGATAATATTTATTTGATAGATTAGAACTTTAATGGTTGCTATTTACTAATTATATTTCTCTGAAAAAAACCGGAAGAAAAATAGTTAAAATTTGGAATAATAATTTTACGGCCTTTATGCAGTGGCCACCTTTTATACTATCGGGCCGGACTTTGAAAAACAGACATTTTTGTTCTCTCAGGCCCTGTAGGGCCGGGTCGACCCTGATTCCCAGCTCTACTTGGGATGTTGGATCCTCTGGACTTCGAGATGCAAATCCTTATTCCAAGGCGAAAGCATAGATAACAGGGAGATGCTTCACTTGTGTAATTATTTTCTGTTGGAAAGTAGTGTCAATTATAATTTATCTCACCAAATTTTTCAACTTGACAGGAACTAGGAAAAGTCTTGGACTCCCCCTACGGGGAACGTGGTTTGCATCGACGTTGACGGATCGGTTCGTCAGCAATTTCAAGCAGCATGTGAAGGAGTGATCAGGGATTCCCGAGGACACTGGTTGATGGGATTTTACAAGTCCCTAGGTCTTCAAACGGTTATCGAGGCGAAACTTTATGCCATCATCTTTGGGGCGGCAATGGCTCAACGGTTGGATCTCCAACAAATTCTGCTCTATTTGGATTCTTGGATGCGGTCAATATTCTTATGAGAGACTGCTGTTATGTTGATCATCCACTTAGAGACATCATCGGTAACATCAGAGATCTTCTTTTCTGGGATTGGAATGTGAAGCTGTACTATACCTCAAGAGACAACATTGCATGTGCTGATTATTTGGCCAAGGAAGGGCATAATGCTCTTGCTGATGCGGATGCGATCCTTATTCCAACAATTCTTACGGGGTGCCGTGATATGGTGCTGAAGGACCTGCCGGTCTTAGTTCTGTACCTTTTGTGTTGTAGTTAGGGCTAGATTTCCATAGTCTAGCTTCTACCTTATCATCTCAAGCTACAACTTGCCTGTATTACGCACACACAAAAAAAATAAAAAAAGTATCCTCCTGTTCATCAGATTCTATAATTAGTTTCCGGAAACCCAAATCCCATGCTAAGTTAAAGCCTTTAAGCACGACGGCCCACATCTCAGCTTCAAGAGGACTGCGTGACCCCAAATACTGAGAAAAGCCAGCAATCCAGGAACCTCAATAGTTCCGAATAAAAGCTCCACATCCTGCCCGATCCTGAGATTTCGTTACTGCACCATCAACATTGATCTTTATCCAGTCACTAGCAGGAGGAATCCATTTAATGCTCGAGACATCTCTAGGAGAAAGGCCGTCATCCGGTTCTTGTAAAATGACAAAACTTCTCCAGGTTTGTAGTATGATCGCCGACAGATTACATGGTTTTTGAAACCCCTCTTCAAAGATTAAATTATTCCGCCAAAGCCAAAGCTTCCTTATAACCACTCCCCAAACAAGATTCCATTCTCCTGACTTCTGAATACTAAGGTCTCTTTTCAAATTCATCAGACCCCAATCCTTAAGAGAGGATCAAAAGAATTGGGTAATAAAACAGGGATGAATTAACTTAATCCACATCTCCCTCGCAAATGAGCAGTCTCTAAGAATATGCAATACAGATTCCATGTCCTCATAAAAATCGCAGAGGGGATGTTTGTGCCCATCCACTATGCTGTTATATCTACTGGAGACAATCCTTCCTGGGTAGTGGGTACTATCAGACATTAAACTTAATAAAACCTGGCGTATGTCCTCAATGACCATTATATGGGTTTGGATTCAGTCCTCTGCGGCTTACGGTCCACTGCTGTCCTCTGCGCAAAAAGCAACACTGATTCCTGTTTTTGTTTTTTTTTTTTTTTTTGAAAAAACAAATATTTCAGATACTGTAGGTACTAAAAAAAGATCTTTAAGATCTTGACCGATGCTTAAAAATACTAATGGGTGCTTCATGATTTTTAAAAATTATTTTAGGGTGTTGAAAAAATATTTCAGAGTACTTTCTGCGATGTAAAAAAATACTTGGGATCTTGATGAGGATCTTGGCTGATGCTTGAAAAAATATTTAATGATCTTAAAAAATTATTTTAGATCTTAAAGAAATTTTTCAAGATCATTAAGTATTTTTTTTGAGATCAAACCGAAATCCTCCTCGATCGATATCTTGAAGTATTTTTTTAATACCAGTAAGTACCCTGAAATATTTTTTCAACATCCTAAAATAATTTTTAAAAATCATGATGTATTTTTTAAGTATCGGTCAGTATCTTAAAGTATCTTTTTTTTGTACCTACAGTATCCTGAAATATTTGTTTTTTCAAAAAAAAAAAAAAAAAACAGGAATCAGTGTTGCTTTTTGCGCAGAGGACAGCAGTGAACCGTAAGCCGCAGAGGACTGAATCCAAACCCCCATTATATCCCACAGACCCAAACTTGATAAAACCTGGATAATGGGTCAGAATGGGCTTGAACCTGTCTAGAATAATCATTAAGGTCCAAACCAACCCCCCAAAAAAAAAAAGGTGTAAAAAAAAGTCCCATTAACTGGCCCATAGGCCCGTCTAGAAGACTGGAGAGAAAGCAGAGAAAATTCCCACACGTCTTAGACAGGATGGTTTCAAATGTTCGGTGCATGAATATAGTGGGCGGGCATTTCGCGCGTGACACGTGAGCGTGGCCACCCGGTGCACGAAATGTGGCTGCGAGCCTTCGACTGCTATCTCCTTCTTCATGCAACCGCACATTTGGCCAAACTTGTTGTGTGACCAAAACATCTGTGCCTCCAATGAATGTGATAAGACGATAATAACCCCGCCTCCCATTTAATTTCTACGTAACTTGTACGGCATTTATCATGTGGGCCCCTCCTCCCATCTCGGACCACTTTCTCATTCGGTGTTCATGAGCCTGAATTTGTTGTTTCTCACATTTAATTTGTCTTCATCCTCTTCATTTGTTGGTTTCTTGTGTTAAACTTTGATTTTGAAAGCCACCAAATCCAATTGTGAATAATGACGACATTATTAAATTTTATTTTAAATTAATACTACTTTGGTTTCGGTGAATCAAAGCTCACAAATAGCCTTCTATTTATTTGCGCTAGGCTGATTATTTTGGTTTAATTTGATCTTTTTTGCAACTTAACCAAATTAATTTAGCCATACATTTGTCTCATTTAATTAATATCGGGGGTAAACTACATCAACATCACTTTTCCATTTTGCTTATTTTAACTACATTTTTATCAAATAATACTCCTTCTTGTCCTATATATGAGATAAAATTGATTTTTTAGATATATTAAGAAAAATAATTAAATTACTTTAAAATATTTATATATCATTTTTTCTCCAAACTATTTTGTCTAACTTATAAACTAATATATAATTTAAGAATACAAAACATATGATATGATTAAGTACTACTTTCGATCTTATTTATAAATCCCTTTTGACCAAAAATTTTGTCCTATTTCAAAGTTTTCTTTCAGATAATAAATGAAATTGTAACAATTTTGCCCATATTAGTTGTACCAGTGAAAATAGAAAGAGGAAAAAACTGAAAGATACATATTTATAAATGAGGACAAAGTTGAAAATTTATCTCATAATCATTGAGCCAACTCCTCTCTTTGGTATATGTGATTTGGTCGAAAGGGACTTATAAATAGGACTATAGTAGTAACTTATTTAGCTTCTTTAATCTCTAAAAAAATTAATTATATCTTATATCGACGATTGAAAAGGGTAATTTATATATAATATAAAAAATTGAGCAACCATTGAAGGTCATAAATTTTTAATGATTGCACGAAATACATGTGTATTTGGTTTGGTTTTTAAAAAAATAGATTTTACGATCTCGTATAAGTTTTTAATGATGGTATGATATGTGTTTGGATTACTTTTTAAAAAATGGTTTTTATAATTTATGTGAGATGAATTTTATCTTAAAAAAAAAAAAAAAAGATATTTGAAACTACAATTTGGGTGTTACAAATCGAATATCTTCAAAAACCTTCAAAAACTAGTAGCTTCTAAGCATAGATTCCACCTTTTTTTTGTTTTGTTTTATTGAACCTTTGCGGTATCCTATGTCTGCTTCTGATTAAGAACTTCATTAGAACTCAAACCAACTCGAACAACAGACACGTTGCTACATTCTCGTGTTTAATCTCGAGATTTCTGGTTAAGAGGTACAAAACTATTATAATATTGTTAAGGATTTAGGAGTAAAAATACACATGTGCTTTATTTTTGGGAGCGTCCAGCACCATATGCTTTTTTTAGGGAGTAAAAATACACATGTGGTTACATTTTAGAAGCAAAAGTCACACCACCGTTAAAATTTTGTTGTAAATACAACACTTTGTTGTAAATCTAGTCTGTTGTAAATATGACTTTTTTGTAAATGTAAATGATCGATTTTAAATTTTGTTGTAAATACAACATTTCCTATTGTAAATATAGGCATTTTTCTTTGTAAATGACATTTCATGTTCAAAATCAAGGTGTTTAAATGTTGTTGTAAAAATGACATTTTTCGTTGTAAATATAGCCGATTTTAAATTTTGTTATAAATACAAAGACTTGTTGTAAATATAACCTTTTTCTTGTTGTAAATGACCTTTCTATGTTCAAAATTCGGTGTTTAAATGTTGTTGTAAATATGACATTTTTGTTGTTGTAAATATGGTATTTTAAATTTTGTTGTAAATCAAAACTTTCTGTTGTAAATATAACCTTTTTTGTTGTTGTAAATGACATTTCTATATTCAAAATCCGGTGTTTAAATGTTGTTGTAAATATGATATTTTTATTACAAATTTTAAGTTAATTTTAATGGTGGTGTGATTTTTACTTTTAAAATATAACAAATGTATATTTTTACTCCAAAAAAAAATATAATGTTAGGCACTCCTAAAAATAAAATACATGTATATTTTTTCTCCTTTGCCTTATTCCCTATTGTTAATTAGTTGAATCAAGCAAGCAATTGTGGTGAGTCCGCCTTAGTATTACCTCAACTGCCCGTTTGTACGGAATCGCCGAATCAGAAAGAGGGCAAGTAAGACTGTAAGAGGGTATTTTCGTCATGACACTATTCCTAGCAGGCAGGCCTCAACATCCACGTGACCTCTCTGATCATTCATTCATGCTCTTTCGTTCTCCGTCTCTTCCCTCCACCTCCTGAACTTCTTCAATAAAAATACAGAGAATATAATATCTCAGTGTTATACATACAGAAAGAGACGTTAAAACAAGTTCGTTTGCACATACATGTACGCATTGAGAATCTCAATCATCTCAGAGATCAAACCAATTGTTCGAGAGAGACCGATCATAATTAATCAGAGAGGAATCCTCACTGATTCGAATCAGTGCAACAACTCAAGATTCCTGAGGTAGCAGCCATTGTTGGAGCTTCATCACTGTGATATTTCTTCTACATCTTCGTTGGAAACAGGGCATGATTTTCTTGTTCGACGATCTTGCATTTTTTTCTCGATCGCCTCTCTCGGTAAATACATTAATTTCTTCTTCCTTACTTTCATCTCCTTCTTCTCTGTGTAGATTCTAGTCTGTACTGTGGTTTTCAGTTTCTTTCTTCTCTGTGGCGATGAATTGTGTGCTAAGCTTTCTAATCGGATTATCGCTGAAGATGAATTTCCCCTCCTCACAAACCTCACTTTCTGTTTGATCCTCTCTCCCTTACTCTGTTCACGTTTTCTGTATTTTTTTCCTTCTCATTTTTTATTTTCTATAAAAATATAATATAGCCTCGTGATATTGACCTGTCAATCGATTTTTGGAGTATTAAAATCTGCAGCGTTTCAAATAATTCGTAATTCGATACATTTCTGGAATTTCTTCTGGAATCTAGTCACGTTGTTCTTCCTTTTTATTCCAAACAAAACTACATTTCTAAAAAAAAATTAGCATTTCCAGTCCGTTATAGTTTGCCAAACTCACTTGACATGTAAGAGTTGAAAAAAAGGATATTTTTTATTACATGGATTAATGGTGCACCGTGCACATGAGCAGGGGCGGATCTACATATAATTATTATTTTTATTTTTAAATTATTTTTTTTAATTTTATTATTATTTTTCCCCCTCTTCTAGATCATAAATTAGATTAACTTGAAGGAAAAATGATGATAAATTTAAAAATTATACACAGTTTTCATATCTTGATTATTAAACTTTATATACATTTCTCTTTATATATTTTAGAGATGAGTCGTATTATAAATGGTTTACAAATAGTATGATTTATTATAAGTCTTGTATTTTTTTTATCAATTTAATTTATTCAAAATAATTTTTTATTCTCCTTTTTCTAGTTGCTGACAGAAACTCTCTATTAATAATGAGGAACTTGTTGGATTTCTAGCACTTTATTATACTGCTTTTGTGAAGTAGGTGAATTTCAGCCTTAAATATAAAATAAAGTTAAATTTTTTGTTTTAGAAAAATTAAGGAAGTTAAATAAATTACTTAATCATATCATAAATGGTGTGTCATTAGATTACTTTAATCCTATTTATAAATCTATTTTGACAAAAAAAAAATTGGTCTTATTTATAAATCTTGTTTTCAGGGTAATAATGAGATTATGACAATTTTGTCTATATTAATTGTACTAATGAAAAATAGGGAGAGAAGAAAGAGTTGAAAAATATACATTCATAAAAGAGGGCAAAATTGAAAATTTAACTCATAATCATTGAGCTCATTAGTACATGTGATTTGGTTAAAAGAGACGTATAAATAGGACCAGAATGATATCAATTTATTATCAAACTAATTAGTTTGAAGAAAAATAAAAATAAAAATAAAAATATTCTAAAATACTTTAATTAGTTTCCTTAGTTTCTCTAAAAAAAAAAAAAGTTAACTTTATCTTATATTTAAAATTGAAGAGAGTATTATTTTACATTTTATTTCATCAATTTTAAACATTCTGCTCTACAGGAGTGAGGGCTATAATATGACATCATGCATATAGTTATTAAGAAATAGAAATTGATTAAATTTCAGGTTAAAAAAATTGACAAAATTCTTTTTCCTCAATTTTCACATAAACAATCAAGGCAACGAACGGTAGCGTTGGAAATTCCGGGCCATTTGTGTGTGTTCAGATTGGAGAAGTCATTCTCTTTCCAGTTTTCTTCCTTCCTACCTTGTCGGCTCTAAGCTTGGAATATTAAATATTATGCGACAATACCAAGAAATTTAATTTGGTGCCTTTATTCCATTCTTATAGTATATTATTTTCATGACCAATATTATTGTTTACCTACATTTCATCAACAAATATATTGTTCGCCTGCATCATTTTTTTGGGACCGAATTACTTTGCATCATAACACAAGCACACGTTTATTTTATCAATTTAAATTTTAAGAAATAATTAATTATCATAACCCAATAATTCCAAATCCATCCAAACATATTTTACAAAGCACGTCAATATGATTCTGTGATGAGTGCTTTGGTAACTACTATCAATATATATAGTCTATATTTATAAGTTCTTTTGGTAAATCACACATACCAAGGAGAGGTAGGTTTATTATATGGTAAAATTTCAAGGCACCCTCAACTAACTTCTCTCTCTATTTTCATTGTTAATATTTTCACCATCTCTTTTTTTATAAAATAGGACAGTGCTATAGGCTATATACTCCTTTTGATCTTTATTATAAGGCATCAACTGACAAGTTTATTTTGTCCTTTTTATAAGACACTTGCCTATTAATTTAATTATTTGTTTCCAATTATATAGCTCCTAATTAATATTAGGGTAGTGGGTGAAGTAATGACATAATATTAGAGTTCGGTGCAATTAGTAGGTGTAATATTGTAAGTTATTTAAATTGTAGGATAACTTTATTGACTTTAACTATTTTTATTGGTTTGTGTGAATTGGTAGTTGGTAATAATTAATATAATATTAGAATTTAATGCTTATAATAAGGATCATGTAGGGCAACTGTGTTAACTTTAACTGTATATATATATATATATAGCTACTATAGTGATCAGTTCTTACAAATTGTGAAATCACTAAACTATTAATTTAATTATCCCCTTATGAGTTAAGAGAAGAAAGTAATTTTCATTTTTATTTTTAAATGTCTACTGTATTTTTAAATTATTCTATATTAAATTATATTTTATATTTTTATTATTGCAATTTATTACGCGCATCAGAAATGTTCAAATAATCATGCACTTCTTGTTAGAAATTTAAAAGAGAAAAATTTCTTGGTGCATCTGGATTCTAGCTAGCTAGGTGCAATGTGATCCTATTTTTTAGGCGCTTATGAGAGTAATGTGGATTCATCATTAATTCTATTTCTGGGAATTAAAGGAGAGAAAGAAAAATAAGGGATGCCATCGCCACTTGCTCAATACAGAGATGAATTTAATCTCTGTTAATTATAACAGTCTTGTAGATTACAAGCATGGACCAAGTTTCCCAGTGAAAAGAAGATCCATAGTTTAAACCTTTCACGGGAAAACATAACTCCACCATTCGATTCTACAGGTAGATTACCTAATTCATTTACCACTATAGATATTAAATATTAAATATTTATATTCACTCCCTTGGAAACTGTACGTGTTCTTGAAGTTTCATGATAGATCTTAATAATATTCTTCAGAATATATGCATCCTAGAACTCAACGAGAATATATATGTCTTGCCGTCTCAATATTCACACTGTCTCAATTATTTAAGTCGGGAAATTATAATGGTTTTAATCGTCAAGAGTTTTCATGTCTATTTGGAACACGGCATATATACATGTGTATATATACAAACCTAAAGAGTTTTACTATGTCTTGCTTTTGGCAGAGGCAAAAGCAACAAAATCTTTGACATAAAAAGTTGCGTATCTTGAAGGGTTAATTCCAACAAAATAGATCTAGCTCACTAGTCATTGACAATACCAAGAAACACAAACACATATATACTTAATAACATCGTCTTAACAAATCAATCCTTGTCCATTAATTAACACAACCTCTCAATTTATCTTTGTCTGAGTTTCTGATTTTGATCTCTCTTAGTTGTGAATTTTTTGATATAGAAATTGTGAGCAATGGCATATACAACGGTGAGCATCCCTTCATATTCTGCTGCAGCAGCTTCTGCAACATTAATGGACATGGCAAAAGAGCAGAGCGGTCTCCGGCGATCAAGCTCCAACAAGGACTTGTATAGGAGTTATTCCAAGATGCGAAAGTCTTGTTCTGACAACCAACTATGCCGCCACGCGGTCACTGGCGGCGGCGTCCAAGCAACAGCGCCGGTGGAGCCAAAGTTAAAGAGCAGCAAATCCATGGGAATGATATTCCCATTTCAACTTTCGGGTTCAGTTCTTTCAAACTCACTTCGATCCTTCTTGTTCGATCCAGAAACAAGCAAGGACATGAATTTGATTGAGAAGGAGAAGGAAGAAAAGGAGGACATTAATGTTGCAGAGGAAGGTCAAAAGATTGAAAGCGGTGTGGGAGATGATGTGAAGAGGGCTAATTGGGTAGAGAGGCTTATGGAGATCAATAGGCATTGGAGGGATAGAGCTGTGGAAGAGAATAAGGATCCAGATATTATTAACAATAGAGATGAATACGATAAATGTGATTGTGATGATGAAGATGACGGTATTTGCATGGTGGATTATCAAGAACAAGATGAAGAAGAAAAAGTAGAACAAGAAGAAGAAGAAGCAATTGATCGGGAGTCTTTCTCCAAGTTTCTAGTGCGAGTTCCTTGGTCTGATACCAAACTATACTCTCAGCTTGCTTTTCTCAGCAATATGGCTTATGTAATACCACAGATTAAGGTGAGCTCTTCCATCCTTTACTCACATCTAACATTTTAAACCGTGAGGAACCCCAAAGCGAATCGTTAATGATATGATAGAAGTAGATGTCTCTTTTCACCTAAACAAGAAAGTAAATTTAAGTGAAACATAATTGACATAGATAGAATTCAAAGTTGAAGCACAAGCAACACATAAAACCTGTGAATTTGTTGCAGGCTGAGGACTTGAGGAGATACTATGGTCTTAAATGGGTAACGTCTTCTTTAGAGAAAAAAGCAGAGGTGGCTAAGATGAGAACAAAACTTGACCAAGATTCTACTCAAGTACCTCCAGCTTCCTTATCATCAGAAGAATCCTCTCAGGACAACTCAAAGAAGAGGCCTATCATTCAGGCATCTGCTGCGTACGAGATTGCAGCCTCAGCAGCCTCGTATGTGCAGTCAAGAGCTAAGGGTCTTTTGTCTCTTGGCTCTGTTTCCCAACAAGATCAGCTTCACAATAATAATGAGGATTATAATTCAAGTGGGAGAGGCAGAGATGTTGAAGTTGAAGATGATGCAGAAGAGGCCTCACGGGTTGCGGCTTATGTCGCTGCATCCACCATGACGGCGGTGGTGGCTGCCGGAGAGAGGGAAAAACAGGAAGCCGCAAAGGACCTTCAATCGCTCCATTCATCACCTTGTGAATGGTTTGTCTGCGATGATCTCAGCACTTATACTCGTTGCTTTGTAATCCAGGTAGCTTCTTCATCATCTAATTCAGATGCATGCACTTTATTCATGATCACAAATAATTTCCGGTTTAAAAAACCAAACTTGACATGATGTTGCTTTACCATGCAGGGATCAGACTCCTTGGGATCTTGGCAAGCAAACCTCTTGTTTGAGCCCACTAGATTTGAGGTACAATCAAGTTTGAATTGTTCCCATGAAATTCCTCCTTAGTCGAAGAATATGTTTTATGAGACTAAACTCCTCTTATCTATTTGCCTCGTATTACGTTGAATCACTTAAAATAACTAATCCCACACGCACTTACTCATGTAGGACACGAACGGGCTTGTTCACCGAGGAATATACGAAGCAGCAAAGGGAATATACGAGCAATTCATGCCAGAAATAATGGAGCATCTAAGAAAACATGGAGATCGAGCGAAGCTCCAATTCACAGGCCATTCCTTGGGAGGTAGTCTATCTCTTCTGGTGCATCTAATGCTACTAAAAAGGAAGGTGGTGAGCCCTTCAACTCTGAGACCAGTTGTGACTTTTGGCTCTCCATCTGTGTTTTGTGGAGGAAAACAGATACTCGAAGAACTAGGGTTGGACGAGAGCATTATTCACTGCGTTATGATGCACAGAGACATTGTTCCCAGAGCCTTCTCTTGCAATTACCCTAACCACGTCGCTGTGCTCCTCAAACGCTTGAACAGCTCCTTCAGATCCCATCCTTGTCTCTTGAAAAATGTAAGCATGCATCTTTCTTCATGCACATACATTTACGTCTAATATAACAGCTAATTTACTAATTTAGGTACATTAAAAAAGTTAGTTAATTATTTATAACAAATATAAGTTAATTTTCTAAAATACTATATTTCGTCATAAATACCTTTGGATATAAATTGCTTAATGTGGGTAATAAATAGGGATGTTTTGAGAAAAAATTATAAGTTTGAAGACAGTGGATTAAGATATTATATTTAAAACAAAATCCACTCCCAAATAGCTCTTATATATTAAGATCCGAGGTAGTATATATATTATAAACATAATTTAGAGTCCACCCTATATATATTATAAACATAACTCACAGTCCAATCTCAAAAAACTAGTTTAGAGAGAGAGGGGGAGATCGAGGAGAGAGAGAGAGAGAGACCTTTAAACTTATGAAATACAAACTCAAATTCAAAAGACTAGTATATTGTCATTGTCTCATTGACCTTGTAGCTTAGTGACATAAGAGCTAATCTATAAAGCTCACAAGTTCAATCGTGTTTTTAATATTAAGTCATTACAGTGTTTGTCATTCTAATTAAAAAATACCCTAAAATTTATAAATCACACTTACAAGTATTAGGCTTGCCAATATAGAATTCATGACACTAACATTTCCTTGCAACTTCTAATATATGATCCGCCATGTTTATGCAGAAGCTATTGTACTCACCAATGGGCAAAATGTTCATTCTCCAACCAGACGAGAAGACATCTCCGGCACATCCATTATTGCCTTCAGGTTGTGCCTTGTATGCTCTGGACAACACCAGATTTGGCTACACCTCACAAGTTCTTAAGGCATTCCTCAACCAACCTCACCCTCTGCAAACCCTAAGTGCCCCCACAGCTTATGGCTCTGAAGGAACCATCCTCAGAGACCATGATTCTAGCAACTATCTTAAAGCCCTCAACGCCCTCCTCCGTCGCCATTCCAAGGTTGTCGGCCATAGAATCGGGAGGCAGAGGGTGGATAACCTCTGGCCTCTCCTTACTTCTCCTTCTCCTCACTCTTGGAGTCATGAACAAAGCTTACAGACCCACAGCTTCTCTAAGGAGATCATGACTGGCGTGTAAATATATCTATACCACACATATATCATTCATTCAAGAGCCTTCCTCTAATTTCTTGGTGGCTTTTCTTATACTCCCTCCGATCTTTAATATTAAACCCAATTTAATAGAGAAATTAAACTATAAAGCGGGATTTATATTAAAGATCGGAGGAAAAAAATAATAATTTAGGGAAATTAAGTTGATCAGTCTTTGGTGGTATAGGGTCATTTTCATGTAAATTCACAAAGATGTTACTTGTATTTTCATGTACCTATTACCTCAAATCTCTTGACAGATTCTGTGAATAAAACGTCAATTAATTTCAATATGCATAGATTGATATTGTTATTTGTATTACTGTGTTCATATAATTTTTTACAAAAAATAATTAAAATAGACATCATTATGCCATTGGTTTCTAACTTTATATCAATTGATGACTTTTTTAATTTAAAGATAGATTTCCAAAACAAACTCTCATCTTCGTTTATATTCAGCTTTGTTTACTAGCTTCCGGCGATTTGTCAGTTTAACGAACTCCCAATAATATATCCAGAGAGAAGACGGAATCAAGTTGAAAAGGAGGAAAAAAAAAAAAAAAAAAAGCAGGGAGAAAAAACAGAGTAAGAAGTAATGCAAGTAGTTGAACCAAACTAAATAAAGGAAAGCACGCGAACTTCTACAAATTTTATACACACACATCCAAATTCAATAAATTAATTTAAAAAAATAAGTTTAGCAGTTAATCGCATGAATATTTATAACTTAAATTAAATGAACATTTCAATGTTTTTCCTAACCCTTGCTTCACCATCCATGCAGATATGTGAAGTTGAGAGTCGTTTTGTATTGATGATCTTTTTTATGGAATATAAATTTGACTTTTTCAAGAAAGAAAGAAACGTACACTAGTCAAAATGGTGCCACAGAAATGTGAGCCGCATCACGCATGACTCTATATTTTAAATTAAATAAGTATAGCTTCTGACATATGTTTGATTAAATTTATTAATTTTTTTTATGTTTATTTAATTATTTTATATATATATATATATATATTTTCTATCATTTGATTAATTATAAGACAAAAGGATACTTTGATATAAAATTTACTTACATCCTAATTTATTTTGTAGGGATGTGTTACGTAAGACATAGTTAGGTAGTTAGTAGTTAAATAAGGTGGCAGCCACACTAATTTGACTCGGCAAACTAAGTTTGACTTCCCAAAATTCCAACGTCATGACATTGATGGTTGGCTGTACAATTGCGAAAGGTACTTTGAGATTGATGGCACACCTGACAATTGGAAGACTCGTTTGACTAGTGTTAACTTGGATGATAAGGGATACATATAGCATCAATCCCTTATGGATGAAAACCAAGGTAGAGCCATCACGTGGTACGAGTACAAGAGGGTGATTAAGGCTCGGTTTGGAGTACCCTTTGAATCTCCCATGGCTGAATTAAAGAAATTATATCAGACAGGTTCGTTGGAAGAATATAATGATAATTTTGATGTTCTTCGCTGCAAATTGGGATTAAGTGAGGAGCATGCTGTTCAAGCCTTTATTGAAGGGCTTCGCCATGATTGTGCACGGCAAGTGCGCCTTCAAGAACCACACTCGTTGTTACATGCTCGGCGGCTTGCACAGATTCAAGAGTATAATATTCGCGAGGAGGCTACAGCAAGGACAGTGACGCGTAACCATATACAGATACGACAAGGTCGCTGCCCACTAGGAATTATTCCTCTTTTTCAGGTGGGGGCCAAACATCAGCACCAAAACCACCAACAACAATTAAGACTAGTGGCTATTCGGGTGGAGTAACTACGAACTCTAATACTGGTTCTTCCTTGATTTCAACGGGCAACACAGGGAACTCTACTTGGAAAAGGGCAGCTGAGTATAGTGGGGATGACTTGGATGACTTGAGGGCCAGAAACCTTTGCTTCTACTGTAAGAAACCTTTCTTTCGCGGCCACACGTGTACCCAACGTCAACGGATGCAGCTGCAACTGATGGAATTGGATTCAGATGGTATGGGAGAAGATGAAACTCCACAAGAGGAAGAGGTACCGCAACCGGAGAACGTTGAGGAAACCGAATAATATCAATGCTTACAAATCTCTTTGCATGCAATTCAGGGTAGCATGGGTGTTGTATCAATGCGCATTCAAGGGTTTGTTGGCCGACGCCCGATTCAAGTCCGATTGATAATGGGGCCTCCCATGGGTATCTAGAATATGCCTTGGCTAAAAAACTAGGTTGGAAGGGAAGTTCCATGAGTGATGGAGAAGTTGAGGTGGTGGTGGTTACAAGTTAAAGTTGTATGGTATTTGGGAGGGGTTTAAATGGAAAATGCGGGGTAAGGAATTTGTTTTTGATCGAGGATAATGGAGATCAAGACGTACGATATTGTGTTAGGATTGCATTGGCTACGGGGGCGTCGCAAGGCCTCTTGGGATTATGAGGATCTCTCTATGAAATTTCGGTATCAAGGATCGACATGCACCCTAAAACCAAATTTTCCACATAGCGGCCGGGTAGTTCACAAAATCCAGCGGCCTAAGGGTGAGGGCGATCAACTTTTTTAGTACACTCTCTTGATGATACAGCCGTGACCACTTGTACACTCTCTAATGGTAATCGGGAAGCAACCGAAGTGTGCAAAGGGTTCTTAAAGAATTTTCGACGTGTTTTCGGAACCCAAGATATTGCCTCCACTTAGGAAAATCACAACCATATGGTGATATTAAAGGAGGGCTGATTCGGTGAATTTGAGGCCTTACCGATACCCATCTATTCGAAAGATGAGATTGAGAAGCGGGTTAAGGGATTGCTTGAATCGGGGTTATTATACGAAAGCTCTTCACCATTTGCGTCTCCTATTGTTTTAGTCAAAAAGAAGGACGGATCATGGCGCATGTGCATTGACTACCGGGAATTAAACAAGCTTACGGTGAAAAATAAGTACCCTATTCCTGTTGTAGATGAGTTGTTGGACGAATTAAAGGATGCAAGGTGGTTTACAAAACTAGACTTGAGGGCAGGCTACCACCGAGAATGAAGCCATATGACTCCTATAAGATCGCTTTTAGGACTCACTCCTAGGCCATTATGAGTGGTTGGTCATGCCATTTGGACTCACTAATGCTCATTACATTTCAAGGAGCTATGAACACTATTTTCGGGGAACATCTAAGGAGGTTTGTTCTGGTTTTTTTATGACATCCTTGTCTATAGCTCTAGCATGTTTTCACACTTAGAGCATTTGAGGACCGTCTTGGAAATCCTACGACAAAGACCACTATTTTGTTAAAGAGTCTAAATGTACATTTGCAGCTACTAAAGTGGAATACTTAGGGCACATTATACAGAATGGTGTGGTTTCTACAGACCACGAGAAAATCAAATCGGTGGTTGAATGGCACGAACCATCTACGGTTAAGCAATTACGCTCATTTCTTGGCTTGGCTGGTTATTACCGGAAATTTATTAAAGATTATGGGGTGATAGCAAGACCCTTAACAAACCTATTGCATAAGGATCAGTTCAAATGGTCACAAGAAGCAACACAAGCCTTAGGGAGTTGAAAAATGCTCTTAGTACATTTTGTTTTGGTTTTGCCTGATTTTGCTAAATCTTTTGTTATTGAAACAGATGCTTGTGCCACGGGAATTGGTGTTGTACTAATGCAAGGAGGACAGCCCCTAGCTTTCTTCAGCAAGGGGTTGGCTCCAAGACATCATAGCCTATCTACCTATGAAAAGGAATTACTAGCCGTGGTCCAAGGGGTTGAGCATTGGCACCAATATCTAGAGGGTCGGCACTTTGTGATCAAAACGGATCAACGAGCCTCAAGTACTTGCTGGACCGAAACGAAGACCTCTTTCCGGATGTATTGGATTTCGAAGTTGATGGGTTATGATTACGAAATTCAATATAAGAAGGGGGCCAACAATAATGTGGCTGATGCGTTATCAAGAGTACTTAAAAATCAGGTTTTCGATCACTTTATCTACTTGTTCGATGAATTGTTGCTGAAAATTCGGAAAGTTGGGCCATTGATCCTGAAATGGTGACATTAATTGATCGACCAAGCAAAACACCAAGACACGGTGGGTAAGTTTACATGGGATGGAGAATTATTGCGTAAAGGGACACGTTTGGTTGTAGGGAAGGAACCTACGGTCGGGTCAAAAATACTTGAATGGCTACACTCTTCCCCTCAAGGGAGGGCATTCGGTATTCATGCTACCTATCGTAAAGTAAAAGCTCTTTTTTTGGTGGAAACATTTATTTGGAGAGATTAAAGACTTCATTCGTCAGTGTGATGTGTGTGCCAGATGTAAATATGAGACGGTAGCATCCCCGGGATTACTTCAGCCCTTGCCAATCCCTAGTAGGGTTTGGGAGAGTATTTCTATGGATTTCATTGAAGGGCTGCCTAAGTCTCATGGCCGAGACACTATATGGGTGATTGTGGACCGTTTGAGCAAATACGGCCATTTTATTGCACTCTCCCATCCATTTTCAGCATCTAGTTTGGCTCAACAATTCCTAGATGGGGTTTATCGATTACATGGAGCTCCTACGAGAAATTATATCGAGATAGAGACTCGATTTTTATCGGCAACTTTCGGCAAGAATTCCTAAAAGTCCTTAAAATCGATCGAAATTGTCTTCATCTTACCACCCTCAAACCGATGGTCAAACCGAGGTTTTGAATCGCTGTTTGGAAACATACTTAAGGTGTATGTGTTGGGAGTTCCCTAAGGACTTGGTTTAAATATTTACCACTTGCGAGAATGGTGGTCTAATACTACCTACCACTCCTCTACTCACATGACCCCTCATGAGCTACTTTATGGGCAAAAACCGGCGGTTTATGTGCCTTATTTGCCTAGGTCGGCAATGGTTGAGGGTTTGTTGACGGGTCTTTTATGGCAAGACAAGGGGTTGTTATGGTAGCTAAACACCATTTACATAGGTCTGTGAATTTGATGAAACAGGAAGGCGATTCTCATCGCACGGATAGGGAGTTCCAAGAAGGCCAATGGGTTTTTGTGAAGCTCCGGCCTTATCGTCAAATTTCAGGCGCCTCTAGGAGTAACCAAAAGTTAGCTCCAAGGTTCTTTGGGCCCTACAAAGTGCAGCAACGTATCGGTTCGTCGCCTATAAGTTGGAGCTACGGAGGTTACAAGGATTCATAATGTTTTTCACATTTCCTTGTTAAAATTATGCCGGATCAACTATTCGGCCTCGACATCCACCCCTTGATTGGCCGGAACCTCCTACATTGAAGGAACCGAGAGAAGATTTTGCGGACTCGGCGTGGTAGGAAGAAAGGACGCATTGTAACGAAGTGTTGGTCCAATGGAAGCAACTACTAGGAAGAAGAAGCTTCATAGATCTTTGCTTGTATGCATTTCGTGATGGCAGTTCCCGACATTTGTCCTTCCTAACCCTTGAGGACAAGGGTTCTTTAAGGGGAGTATTGTTACGTAAGACATAGTTAGGTAGTTAGTAGTTAAATAAGGTGGCGAGCCACACTAATCCGATGAGGCCGATACGCATGAATAGAGTACCGGCGGCACAATATTAATGCCATGAGGCCGCTGGGTTAGTGTTAGTTTAAGTACTTAGGAATGCTTAGCTTGTCTATTGGGCCTTCAGTCTAATCGGTCTATTGGGCCTTGAGTCTAAGCCTATTATGAGAGACTATATATAGATGGCTATCAGACTAAGAAAGGCATCTATTGATTCGATTTAATGTGTATGAAAGTAATGAGCGAGTACTGTGACACTTGCTTCGGCTATGTCTTCTCTTCTCTAACTCTTCTTACATCCTAATTTATTTTGTAGATGTAATAAAATTCAAGTGAGAACAAAATGTCAATATAATATATCTATGTATTACATGATAATCAATAAAAAAAGGAGATAATTAAACAAATATATTGTGATAGAAACTCATGCAAGGAGGCAATATATACTTATATATATGCTAGGCGTAGCAAGAGGGAGGAATGTTCTAATTTCTTGGTTGGTGACGGCAACACAAGATTTCAAAATTTAGGTAGAAGAAGATTAAAGTTTGGAGATGTAGAAAATCTATAACAATTATAAAATTCAGCATTGAGTTTTGTTTCTCCTTATCTTAATCTTCTTTCTTTTTTCTTTTATTTTGTTTTTGGTTAGCTATTATTTCTTTTTTTTGTAATTACACACACTAATCATATGACAAATCAAAAAAATCAAACTAATATAACATATATCCTATCTTAAGCAAATAAACTGATCATAAACCTAGATTACAACCTACTGAAAAAAGAAACAAAGCAATTAGACAATTCCTTCCCCAGAGTTTGCAAAAACATCCAAACTATTCAGGTCCTATAACAAGATCAAATTAAGAGAGAATGGTGGCATATCTAGCCATCCCTAACATTTCTCTCATTCTTAGCTTGAGACCAGACCAAGGACATCGACCAGTTCCCTTTGGACCTTCATAGCTCTAAACACTTTTGCAGCACATTTTCACTTCTCCAATCACATTCAATCAATTTTCTGTTCTTTACTCTTTGAAACAGCTCCAAGCAGTCAGCTTCCGCCACTACATTATTTTCACCAAATATTTCCATTATGTTCAATGTCTCCAATAACGCCATACATTCAACTATGAAAGCTGAATCAACTTCTACCTTCAATCCCAATCCTCCCAAATACCTCCCTCAGCTATCTCTTCCCACCAAACCAATCCCAGCAATCCCTTCATTCAAAGCTATATCAATATTAACTTTTACCAATACTCCCCTGGCAATTCCTATTTCAGTTTCCTTTCCTCCACAATTGCAGGCTCTTTTTTATCCCTTCTTCTTTCTATTACATTCCAATAATCCCTCACTAATCTTAGGGTATCAGCTATACACTTGTAAGCATCAATCTATATTTTTTCAAAAACCAATCTGCATCTTGCCTTCCATATCCCCCAACATATCCCATTAAAAAGAGCTACCTCATAATCATTTGGCCCTTCTTTATCTATTAACCACTCCTCTAACCATTTATCCATCCTAAACCCTCCAATTCCATCAAATCTCAACGCCAAAGGAGAAAAAAACCAGCATTGTGCAGTCCAAGGGCACAAAAACAGTACATGCTCAATGGATTGCACCAGCACTTTACAGATATCACATACATGATTTACTTCACATTTTCTCTTATATAATGCCTCATTTCTAGCCAAAGTCCCACTGACAGCCCAAATGAAAAAAAAAAAAAAAAAAAAACTGTTAGGTTCGTTTGGATCAAAGAAAATGTAAGAATTGAAGGGAATTGAACGAAAAATATTTTGTCTCCATTCTTTTGATTCTCACCGAAAAAGAAAATGAGTTGATAGAAAATTTTTGTTTGGTTGGAAGAAAATAAAGTTGGGAAAATGAGTCTAAATACCATTTTGCCCATAAATTATTATTTTGAACCACACAAAATGGACTGTGCATTCAACTCGCCTCTTGATTTAAAATGACCTTCACACTCGAGTGTCCATTTTTTCACTCGCGTGTGCATCCTTAAAATCACCATGCTCTGGAAATCGCCTTCACTCAAGTGCCCTGGTCAAGCATCGTGGAACACTAATGTAAAAGCATCAATTTGACCTGCACAACACAGTGGAATACGCTGGTTAGTCACTCACAAATCACAATCACGCATGAGATTTAAACATTCACTTTGAAATCATTTAATGGGAGAGCCACTCATTCTCAAATATGACATCTGTGTGTCCCCATCATTAATTTATTAATACATATTCTCTATCTTGCTCCACGCAAAACAAAAACAAGACTTTTAACTCCTCCTTTGTTTTTTTTGATAGATTTGCACCTTCGATGGCAAAGAGACTACCGTTGGTGGCTTCTTCCTTCTCCTTCCATGATATTTTCTGACGTCAATCTCATCCTCTCCGTCGGCACCGAAAAGGTACCTTGGTCTTCTTCCATTTTCTTAATCGCCGAAAAATGGGTTTCCACCAAAATAGTGGGAATCGATTTTCCCATGTTTAAGGGAAAATTAGCCCACCACTAAAAAACATGTTTTCCTGAGAAAATATGAACCAAATAGTTGCACCGCTTCAATTAGAAAATAAGCATATTTTTTTTTTACTTATATGCTATTTTTTGATTTTTTTTTAAATTAATTTCCATAATTGTATTTTTTTTTTTAATTTTTTTATATATTGCTTACTTTATTTTTTTGGTGCTTCCCCATATTTTCTAAATAAATGCAATATATAAAAAATTAAAAAAAAATATGCTTATACCAAACGGGCATATAATTTGAACTCCCGATGGAAAATACTCATTTTCCGTTTCCTTCCCCCCATTTTCCTTGAACCAAACGGGAAAAAAAAGGAAAATTTCTTGCTCCTTCCCTGTGTTTCCTTGCTTCTCCTTCTCTCCCTCCCTCCCCATATTCTGTCATTTTCTGTTTGCCAATAAATTTCCCGTTTCAAAAACCCCCAAAAATGCACGCAACATTCTGAAGAGCTTCAAACCCGTTCTCTCGCTTTCTCCTGTAGCGTCCCTCAATCCCAATATTCATATCCAAACAGACCCATTTCCCCCCTTTACCAAGCCCCATCGGCACTTCCAACCTCTCTAAGCCATTGGAGGGGATTGATGCACAGTGGCTCTTTCCGCATTTGCATATTGGCCCTTCCTTTTTCAAGTGTGTGCCACCGTGCTTCTGCTATCTCTGTTTATTCGCCGACACTTCCAACAGTGTTGTGATTGAAGCGTTTCCCTTAGGGTTTTAATCATATAAACTATTTTGTGATTAAGCAAATTTGTTTCCAATTGTTCTATTTCGTCTTTCCTTCTGGGCTTCATTGTGTTTTATTATCGTCTTTGAGTTGTGAACCTTTCTATCATTGGCGGAACTCTGAAATCGAGCTTTTATCTGTACTCTTGGGATTCATTTGGAAAACACCCGACATTTGCGAAGTCGGATTTTGCAGTTGTCACCTTTTTTCTTCTTCTAAACTTAAATTGAAACAAATCTCTATCTTGGTTAGTTTGTTGTATGCTGGAAGTTTACCTTCTGGTGGAACCATAATTTTGAGTCTCCAATTTTTGTGCGTCTTTGGCTTTAACTATTTTCGTTCGTTGTTGGTTATTTGGAAGAAGACATTGTGGTGTGTTGTTTGGAGGTGGGAGGTTTTCTGGAACGAGTCCGAGGTGCAAGCTGAGGGCAAAGGTTAGGCTTGCATGGGCGAACATGAGGGGTGGGCACAGCCACCAAGTGGGCTATTGCCGAATGGCCTGTTGCACAATGAAGCCGCCTCCGTGATGAGAGCACTTGATTCAGAGCGATGGTTAAAGGCTGAGGAAAGGACTGCAGAGCTAATTAAGTGCATTCAGCCTAATCCACCCTCTGAAGAGCGCAGAAATGCCGTCGCAGACTATGTGCAGCGACTGATCATGAAGTGTTTCCCCTGCCAGGTGGGTCCTTAAGTGCTTCACATTAAAAGACGTATTTCAGGTTTTCGCCCTGTTGGGAATTTTGATTGGCAAATTGTGCACTTTTCTATCTACATTTATTCTATGTTTTAGTTAAGTAGGTTAGGGCTCCAAGCTTGATATGATTTTCTTAAATTGCCGTAGTTAAGTGGCCCTAATAGTGGGACGCCACTAACCAAGAAATGGCAACCCCTTGTTAAAATAGTGTATATATTATGTTTTTGTAGCACCGTTGTTTATGGGAGTAGTAAATTAGGTTTGCTAGGGGCAATAATTTTTTTAAGCTCTAAATTTTTTCTTGCGTCCTGCCTGCCCCTATGCTGAGGTTGATGGGCATTAAGATTCTGTTTATTTCATTTATGTCGGCGACATGATTCCTGGCCCCCCTTATTGAGCATACCTGGTGATTGTTATTGCAGGTGTTCACCTTTGGGTCAGTCCCCCTCAAGACTTATTTGCCTGATGGGGATATTGACTTATCAGCATTCAGTAAGAACCAAAATCTGAAGGATACATGGGCACATCTAGTGCGTGACATGCTGGAGAATGAGGAGAAAAGTGAGAATGCGGAGTTCCGGGTGAAAGAGGTTCAGTACATCCAGGCTGAAGTAGGTTCCCTAGTAACAGAATATCACTAAAATTGTTGATGTTTGTGCTTGCAGTCTAGTTTAAACCAATCACCTGTTACTGTTAGCTAACATTTCTATTTGGTCGAAAGCTTAGGGTCATCCAAAAGTTTACAATCTTCTGACTCCTATTAAAGCTTTAAAGGTCTTATTCTGCTTCACATCAATACATTTTAAGATGAAACCATACGATGTGTGAACATTGCCTTGTTCTGGAATGTAGCCGGTTGTTTGGATTTTTGGCTTTCAAGTCATGGGGAGTATATGATAAGGTTCATAATGTGAAGAGACATGCTATTGTTTCTCCAGTTTGATTCTGAATGCCGTCTTACTTGATTAAGATTGTCCAAGTCTTTTTATTCCATTTTCTTTTCTAGCCCCTTTTGGTTTACTATTATTATGGCATTAACGCCCCTTTATGTTGCCTTCTTTGTATCTGCAGGTGAAGATTATAAAATGCCTTGTCGAGAATATTGTGGTAGATATATCTTTTAACCAGCTTGGAGGGTTGTGCACCCTCTGTTTCCTTGAGGAGGTGAGGTGTTGCACCATGGAAGCCTCCCACTATGTCTTTTTTAAATTAATTTTTTTTGGTACCATATTTTCTTGGCTTGACAAAGTATGGGATTTTGATATCGCAGGTTGACCACCTGATTAACCAAAATCATTTGTTCAAGCGTAGCATTATATTGATAAAAGCTTGGTGTTATTATGAGAGTCGGATTCTTGGTGCCCACCATGGACTTATCTCAACTTATGCTTTAGAGACCTTGGTTCTCTATATATTTCATGTTTATAACAATTCCTTTGCTGGACCCCTTGAGGTAGTCATATTTAATGTGCCATGTTTTCTTTGGTTCTTTGGTCAACTATTTTCCTGAGTTATTTATTTATGTAGGTACTCTATCGGTTTCTAGAGTTTTTCAGTAAGTTTGACTGGGATAATTTTTGTGTAAGCCTATGGGGTCCAGTTCCTCTTAGTTCACTCCCTGATGTGACAGGTAATTGCAATTCGATTGAAGATTCATTTTTCAATTCTAAAACTAATTTGTTGTGCCTATTTCTATCATGTTGCTAATTGGCTGTTTTCCCTCTTCCCCCTCAAATTTCTGAAGCTGAACCTCCTCGTAAAGATGGTGGAGACTTACTACTCAGCAAGTTATTCCTTGATGGCTGTAGCTCAGTTTATGCTGTTTTCCCTGGTGGTCAAGAAAATCAGGGGCAACCCTTTGTTTCCAAGCATTTCAATGTTATTGATCCATTGCGTGTCAACAACAACCTTGGGAGGAGTGTCAGTAAAGGTATTTTGAACTCTAAAATTTAGGATTTGGTTTATTTTATGCCTGTAAAGTTACCGTTTATCAGGTTTTAATGTGGGCTTTTGAGTTGGTTCATGTGTGGTTCTGCTCATATTGTCAATTCTCTATATGAGAAGTGCAGTTGTTTAGCAGAACTTTACAGAGTTGCAGGAACTGTTAGATTAAAGATGCATAATAGCTATATTTACCGTATTCAGATTGACTTGGATGGTTGCTCTCTTTTTTCTTTTGGCTGAGAAATGCATATAATAGATAAATTGTGAAGAATGAATTTATCATAAACAATCTTATTGGTTTCATATTACCAATAATGTTTCCATATATAATTATATGTCTACGAAGCACTTTATTTTCTTAAGTGATAACTGTATTGGAATCCAATTGATTATGTTAGATTGTTCTGTATGTTGATAGTATCTGTTAAGTTTTTAATGAAATCAATCATGGGCCTCTGTTAATAGGTTAGACTTTTTGGATTGAAGCGATTCTTGACATGGAATCTTCCCTTTTTTAATTATAATGTTATTTGTGCGATTTGTTATTTTAAAATTTGAACAAAGTATGGCTTCAATAAAGTTTTTATGATCAAAATAAGTGATGAAAGCTATGAGAAGTTTTGTGCTTGCTTTGAAATCTGTAATGCTATGTGGCTGAAACCAATGATGTACTACCGGTTCTTAATATAAGATATCGTTCCTTGTGCAATATGTGGCTTTGCTTTTATTGGGGTAACTTTTGCCACCTTTTGTTATATTAATGACCGGAGGTAGTATTTATTTTAGTGGTTTACTTGTGGCTTTGCTTTCATTGGAGTAACTTCTGCCACCTTTTGTTATGACTAACGAGTGTACATATGAAACATGTGTTCCAGGTAATTTCTTTCGAATACGTAGTGCTTTTGCATTTGGGGCTAAACAGCTTGCTAAGCTACTTGATTGCCCAAAGGAAGACTTGATTTTTGAAGTTAACCAGTTCTTTATGAACACTTGGGATAGACATGGAAGTGGGCAAAGACCTGATGCTCCAAGCAACAACTTATGGCGTTTGAGGTTATCGAATAATGACCAATTACAAGGGTCTGAGAATCTCAGGAACAATAGTAAAAAACATGATAATACTTCTGGTCATGAATTTGAAGTTGGATGGTCACGTAGTTCAAGAAATGGCCCATCTCAGCAAAGTAATTCATCCACAGAAAGCTCATCCAAGAGCAATGATGTCTCTACAGTATCACGAACTCGAAAGAGTTATGGAAACCAAACTAATTCAAGGACCTCTGACCTGGTCAGAAGGGAAAGTAATTCTAATCAAGGTTCTCATGTCGATAAGGATCAGAGAAATTTTCATCTCGAGAATCCATTGACTGATGGTCAGGGAAGGTTTGTATTTGCAAGAACACGTTCAAGTCCTGAGCTAACTGACTCATTTGGTGAAGTTTCTTCACAGGGAAGGCGTTCAAGGGGTCCAGAAGATGGTAAGGGCCAAAATTTCTCTGCCAAGTTGGAGAATAGTCATAGGAAGAATTTTGAAACTCAAATGGCTGCAGGCCATGGTGTCAGAATTAATGATTCATCTGCCAGGCTCAAATCATCTCAGCAAGTTCTTGATGCTGCTGATGATTCAAATAGTGTTTCAAATAGTTACCATGAAGAATCAACTTCAGGGGTCACGGGTGAAGAGTTTGCATTTGTTGCAGGTGCTGGAAGAGCACAGGTGATGCATCAGCAGGAGCAAGATCTTTTGAACATGATGACATCTTCTACAGCTCATGGTTTCAGTGGCCAGGCTCATGTTCCAATGAATTTAGCTTCAGGCCACCTACCACTTGCATTTTCACCTTCCATCCTTGCTTCAATGGGATATGCTCACCGAAATATGGGTAACATTCCCTTGATCGAGGCTCCTTGGGGTACAAATATTCAATTTCCTCAAGGTTTAGTCCCTATGATGAGTCCTTATTTCCCTGGCATTGGATTGACCTCAAATCCTGAAGAGCCAATTGAAAGTAGTAGTGAGAATTTCAGTTCTATGGAAATGAACACTGCTGGGGAGCTTGTTAATGAATTCTGGCATGAGCAGGAAAGGGTTCAACTAGCGGGGTTGAAGCTGATAATGGAAATATTGAAATGCTTCCTGATGATAAGCAAGTGTCAACTTCAAGTGGTTATAACTTTGCCCCACCATATCGGGTAGGAAATTCTGGCGACTTTTCCGGAATTCAGAAGTTTATTAGAGAACATAGAGGATCAATGAGAGAAGAGCATGCTGATAATGTTCAGTATCAAGATAACAGAGGCAATGAGGTTTATTATGATGATAGAACATCAAATATTATACCACCCAGTAGTCCTTCAAACTTTAGGAGTAAAAGCTCATCTGAAAACTCTTGGGAAGGGCCATCTGCGAAATCCTCAAAATCAACTAGGGAAAAGAGAGGTGGGAAAAATTCCCCCTCAGCACAATCTGCTGTTTACACAAAGGGTAAAAACTTGCCAGAAATTTCATCTAATCTAGTGGATGTGGAAAACAGAGAGTGGAGTTCTCCGTCAACTGTGGCGTCTGATATGTCAGAAAGAGGTGCTGGGCCCTCCACTGCTACTCCACTGCATCTTCCAGGGCATCTACCTGGATTTGAATCAGCTCAGACAAGTGGATCGGATTCGTTGATACCCTTAACTCCAGTGCTTCTAGGTCCTAATTCTCGCCAAAGACCCACTGATAATTCTGGGGTTGTTCCATTTGCATTCTATCCTACAGGGCCACCAATCCCCTTTGTCATATATCCACTATTTAATGTTCCAAGTGAGTCGGGAACCCGGGACACTTCAGTAAGCAATTTCAATGGGGATGAAGGTATGGATAGAATTGATTCTGGTCAGAATTTTGATTCTTCAGAGGGATATGACCAGCCAGAGGTGCCAAGCCCTTCTAATTCTATGAGAAGAGCTGCTGTTAAATCATCAGAGCTCAAGTCTGACATTCTTAACAGTGATTTTGCTAGCCATTGGCAAAATTTGCAATATGGACGGTCCTGTCAAAACTCATGTAATCCTCCTTCAATGGTCTATCCTTCCCCTGTTATGGCGCCTCCTGTTTATTTGCCGGGCCGTTTTCCCTTGGATGGTCCTGGAAGACCTCTTTCAGCAAACATGAATGTTTTCACTCAGCTTATGAACTGCGGGCCACCGCGTATAGTTCCGGTTGCTCCTGTCCAGTCAGTTTCCAATAGGCATTCCAATATATACCACCCTTTTGTAGATGAGATGCCACGGCATCGAAGTGGGACTGGAACCTATTTGCCTAATCCTGTAAGATAAAATTCTAGGAAATTTGGTGCTTCATTCAGCAGTAGTCTTTTATTTCTATGAGCATTAGCTTCGGGTTACATTCCATGTAACTCTTGTTTGTAAATGTGGGGCTTCTCAATCATCAGATCCAAGAAGAATCTTTTTACTTGGCCATGTTTGCCTTACAAGTTTTCTATGTTGAAAAATAAAAATGAGGATGATGGAACGCATCAATTTGTTTTGTATCTATTAATTTTTTACTGGATACTTTTGATTGAAACTCACCAGAATTTTTTCTTTCCAACGTTTTGTTCATGGCTGAGCAGCTGGAGCTGAATGAAATTGGTGTTGGCTCTTCATCTGTTTGCTTATTGTGCTTTTCGTGTAATACTGCAGCAAATGATTACTTACATCTCTAGATTGTTTATAGTAATCATTGCTCTATAACTTGTTGACAAGTATTTCAGTTTTCTTTCTAATTTTAGTTGGCCTTATAGAGAGAGCTCCAAATTGCTTAATTTTTTAAGAAATATTTATTGTTTTTGTTAGTATTTTACCTTTTTTTCTTACTTTCTGCAGAAGGTTTCTGTTCGGGATAGACATTCTACAAATAGCAGAAGGGGAAACTATAACCATGATAGAAGGGACCACCATGGTGATAGAGAAGGAAACTGGAATGTGAACTCAAAGTTGAGAGGAACTGTCCGTGGTCATAATCGCAACCAAACTGAGAAGCCCAGTTCAAAACCAGAATGGTTGACAACGAGTGAAAGCCGAGCAGAAAGGCCATGGGGTTCACATAGACATGACTCTTTCATATCTCACCCGACTCAAAATGGTCCCATGTGCTCAAATTCAGCACTGAACGGTTCTGCCAATTTGGCCTATGGGATGTATCCTTTGCCAGCCATGAACCCTGGTGGAGTCTCATCAAATGGACGAACAATGCCTTCTGTTGTAATGTTGTATCCTTATGATCATAATGCTCGCCACAGTTCACCAGAACAGCTCGAGTTTGGGTCTTTGGGACCTATGGGCTCCCTGGTGTCAATGAATTATCACAGTTGAACGAGGGAGGTCAATCTGGTGGAATATACGAGGAACAAAGGTTTCATAGTAGTTCTGCTCAACGATCACCAGATCAGCCCTCTTCACCCCACCTCCCAAGGTAGCCCTCCCATCCCTAAGAAGAATAATCAATTGCGTCTTGCAATACTGAGTCATATGTTATTGGGCTGATGATCAGGGTTGTGGTATATATTTTGGAATTTATTGCATGGTCAAGCCCAGGTTTTCCATTTTCCTGAACCCCATCATTCTACACACCCATTATTATATGCTTTTGCCAAAAAAGTTCATGATATTCATCTTTAGATAAATCCAAACACAAATCATTAACTCTCTTGAGTTTTTCTTTGCTAGTTCTCATATTCTAGCACTTGCATTTCATGATATTCATCTTTAGATAAAAGAGTCTTGCTAGTTCTCATATTCTAGCACTTGCATTACTCTTGTGATGGTTCTATTTATTCTAAACTGGGAGCTTTGATTATCTTGCCAGGTGAGTGGCTAGGATTATCAGTTTAGAAAGAGGATTTTCCACGTCTTGCATATATCTGGACCAGGACCAGGACCAGGGAAGGTTCCAGTGGGGAAAACTAGAACGGAAAACGCCACTCCTTTCTACAACCCACTCAGAATTTTGTCACACGATCATGGGTTGATCTTCGGTCTAAAGGGCCATTTCCTTCGTGCCCTGGCCCGGGCGTGTGCGTACAAGCACCCTGATAAACCCCACTTCACTTACATTGTTGCATCCACTTCCTTTGGTAAGGATGAAGACAGTGGGACAAAGAGGATATCGGGCTATTCGTTTCTGGCCGAACCTTTTAGACAAATTGTAATCCAATCACACTAGAATATGATTTAGGTTCAGAATCTAGAAATTTTACCGTTACAGATTTCCCTTTACAGTGTTGTAGGATTTTTGTGGAAGAATATATGAAGCAAGTCTGTTGAATTTTTTGAACAATTTTACAGTGGAGCAATAACATTGTCAAAAAGATTGTTAGATAGCATCCTCCTCTATCTTCTCAGCTCCCTTGCTTGTACCTGAATCCTTCCTATTTTCTGTTACAGCAGGTTCTTTGTTCGTTTGAGCTGTTCAACTTTGTCCTTGTTGGGGTGAAGTATTTTGCATTTTGAATTGTTAATCTAAAGGCTGATTAGTTTTGATATTTGGCAAGAAGTTCGGAGCTAAATAGGAAAAAATGTGCTCAAAATCCTACATGAATTGGATTGATAGAAAATAGTTTTTAAAAAATGGATGTTTAGGAACTAAAATGTGTGAAATTGCCCTCCATAATTTGTTATTTTCATTCTCTAATTATTGCTATCTTCTGAGCAAAAAATATATAACTTGCTATCCAATACGTTTTTTTTTGTTTTTTTTTTTTTGTTTTTTTAATTTTATTCTTTTGTCAATTTACTTGATAATGATGAGCCAACTTCAAATTGTGTTAATAAAAGTTGTTATCAAGATAAAAGTAAAATAAAATTCATAATAAACAACACTAATTACATAAGAACTGTCCTTTCAAAAGCATCGTTGTGCATGAAGCATCTGATCTGCAACTTCTTCCTGGAATTTAATGAATGTGTAAATGATATGAAAATGTGGTCAACCAAGTTTAGAAAGGTATCTTTAAAACTTTAAATACTATGTAGACCGTTTGTCTTCTAGGTCCAATGTCAATGTCATGGAGTATACCCCTTGCACTTCTAATTAGATGACCGATGATATGATTGAAGAATGTCACATACATCTGAAACTTTGTCCAAAGTTATCAACTTTCATAATAATAGTTGCAACTGTATTCAGATAGGTAAAGTGAAATGGGAATGAAAAACATTTCAACTTTACCAATGAGCAGCTTGTTACTAGGGACCCCCCCGGTTGCTATCGTCTACAATTTGGCGGTAGGAGCGATGGCAAAAGCTATCTAACTTTTAAAAAAGCTCGAGGAAAAAAGTCGGGTTATAGATGATGATTTATGTTTGGATTGATGGTGGTAGAAGTGGCGGGGCCCACGTCAAAAAGCTGAGATTATAGAAAAAGTTTGGATTAGAGCTTTTTCCTTAACCGACTTTTTTGAGCTTTTTTGACTTAAAATTAAGCCAACGCTTGATAAGCAATTCAAACGGAAAAAATTGGACTTTTTTCTCCATGGGTCGATGTAGCTTAAAGCCACTGAAATTTTTACACACTAACGCTGAAAAATAAGCCAACCCAAACAGACCCATTAAAGATAAAACAACGATTTGGCGTTGAATGCAAGTGCGATTGTGAAATATTTAGTAATTACAATGTGGAGCAATTGATGGACTTCTTCACCCCCTTCCCTAACCAAAAACTTTAAAATCTCATAACAGGCATCTTCAATTAACTTCTAGCAATGCATGTCTATGACATCGACGAATATAATCCTAACCATCATTCCTGTATCTTTCTTGGAGAAGAAGGGAATAGGTTAAAAACCATCAGACTTGAAAAAGAGAAAAAGGATTTGAAATAAGTACAAAGAATAAAGTTTAAAACATCACTGTGTTATCAAAAACAATAACATCTACGAACTCAAGTTCTAGTAAGTGGCGCTTGTGGCTGCTGCAAACTGGTTTTCCTGTTGATTGTCATATAGGGATGGTAAGAGTCTCAGGGGAGTATCAAATGATTTATTTCTGATGAGAAATAGTTAACGTATACCAACTCCATCAAATAAGATGGTGAAAAAGCATTAAATGGTTGCATGTGTGGCGAAATAGCATTTGTATCAAGGAGACGTTTTCTTCTGTAAATTAAATATTTTATTAATTAATGAAAATTATATTATACATGAAACTGAAATACACATGCCGTTATAAGGAATTTTTTTTTTTTTTTAAAGAGTGATGATAATTAATCAATTTAAAAACGCAGTTGAAGCAGCATGCATGTACGCTGGAATGGAAAAGATAACTCATGAACAGCCACCTTACATCACATGATCCAACTTCAACTGCGTTATCTGAAGAGTCTATTTGATTTTTAAACGAATAAATATTGCGTCAACAATGAGCGATAAGAAAAGAGTCAAAAAAGGGCATAAACAAATATTCATTTCAAGGAGAAGAAACATGGAAATGATCTTCTTCGACCCGTGTGTTTAATCACAGGCGTGCGTTGTCAGAATTAATGCTAATTGACCTCGAAGTACAATATGTGAACTTAAAATTCAAAATGAGCAAGGATATTACCAAAGTAGAGTGGTTCTAAAAACTGAAAATAACGTTGTTAAACCCTAAAATACTTGGAAGACTTAAAAATTCTGATAATTGTCGCTGACTGAAACATGGAACCGATCATGCTAAGTTTTTGGAGAATCATTGCTATCACTAAGCTGAGTAGCACATTTAAGGTGCAGTTTAACTTGAAAATCAACAACAACAAGGTGATTGTAGTTGAAAATCACTTTAGACATATCACAGACTCACAGTAGCTGACAAACAGGATTCCTCCATCTACAATATATAGTAAAACGTGTTAGTCACCCAATATTCCAAAAGTATGAATGTTTAAGGAAATATTAGATAACTAACCATGTATCCTTTTCATCTTAACCCAAAGCAATACAACAACCACATCGTCCTTGTCTAACACCTTAGAGTAGCTTATGGAAGCCCAGAAGGGCTGGTGTTCCCGTAAAGCAACAGTAGAGTGGATTGCCACTACAATAACATGTCATAATAATTAGAAATTACTCAAACAATACAATAACATTTACAAAGGATAAACTCATATCAAACCATTCATCCATTATCTCAAAATTGAATTGGTACAAGGTCTCTCCATCGTTTATGACATTGCTTAGGTCATAAACACTAGTCACAAGTCCTACGACATCTGCAAGAGTAAAAAAATTTAGGAAAAAGTTGAGTATAATATCGACTTTCAATAACAAAAAAAAAATCTCAATGGAAAAAAGAACATAGTACTTACAAGGATTGTTTCCGAGAGTGTAGTTGGAGCCAATAGTAGAAGTGGCTGAAAAGTAGTCGGAGGGGTCTTAATGATGTCACTAACAAACTACACTTTAGTGAAAGATTCGATCACCATCCTAAAATTGGGGTTAATTATGTTAGGGCCACGTTCTACTGTAAACCTTATAAGAACAAAGCAAAAACCAGGGACCAAGGCACCACAAAGCCTTCGAATGATATCATGACGACGCATGACTGCCAAAGCTGTGTAACCCTATAGTAGATGAGAAAACATTAAAGATTACTGATGGTATATATACAACAATGGAGAATAAAAAAACTGTACAAATTTTTTAAAACAACTAACTACCTTGAATTTGACAGCACTGCGTTGTAAGTTATTTGGTGATACATCCTTACATGAGAAATGTCCCAAAAATTAGAAATAACCTTCACACAGATACACCAGTGTTGCTGCTGCAATCAACTTGAATGAAGGAAATGACATTTGAAGTAGACATTTCTAATGCCAATTATGATTTCTATATTGACATTGTTTGGAGTTTGTCAACCGTGTCACGTTATCTTGATCAATTTGGCTTAAATTAGAAGTACAAATTTGCCCAAGTGTTGGAAATGATGAAAGGCCATTATGTGGCTATAATTACTATGACCGAATAGTTCAGCCAATGAGGGCCTTTATCACGAAATAAACTGTCAGGGAAAAAACCAATGATGCATGGGGAATAGACCAACAACGTTGGAACTATATGTATATGAAATTAAATGGTGATATGTTGAATGAGTTTTTTTTTCAGTCAATGAGATATTAAAAAACACTTGACCTTCATTACTCCTTATAAATGAGTTTGAAATGAGGATCATTTATAGTTGGGAATGATTTACACGTTATTCCATTCATCGCATTCCATCTAATCACCATTAGCTATTGATTAAGTCACCATTTGAGATGTTTATGTGAACCAATAACTGCATAGTCACAAGGTTTAGTGGGATATATGTTATTGATGATCAAATTCATTGAAAACGTGTCCTCGGATACCCAAAAAGGTTTATTGTGAAATATTAAATGAAATTGAGAGGGTGGCAACAAAAAAAGGGGAATATTAAATTGAAAGAAACGGGGATAACTTGCATTTTTTAAGGACCATAACAAATAAACTAAAATTAAAAAGATCACAAGGGGACAATTGCTTTTTGACCCAAATACGAAGGAATTGGTTTCCCTGCTTATCCTTTGAATAGGCGGGGGATTCAGATAGGATTTGGGCGGTTTAGATTTAATTTTTTTTTACTTTTTATTTTTTAAAAAAAAATTAATGGATAGAGAATCTAAAATAAAGATAATATTTTAACTAATATTTTTTTAAAAATAATTTTTTCATTTAAAAATAACCAAATTAAAAAAAAAAATCTGGACCGAACCGCTATATCCCATCTGGACGGTCGATGGGATAGGCTCCCCTATCTATCCTTTGATAGGTAGGGAAACGGTTCCGTACCTGAAAGGGTATTGAGGAGAACAGAGAATACATGAGAGAAAAATACTCATCTGAGATCAGTTGGAGAGTCACACAGTATAGCCTATTTTGGAACGAATGTTGAAAAAAAAAAAAAACTATTTGGAACGTAAACCAGGTATATTTCTGAGGCCCATCTTGCCAAGGACTAGCTTTGGAATAGCTGGAGGGTTATCAAGCCCCATCGTTCTACTGAATTCATTAGCAAGCTCCACTAGCCTCTGCTTGTCTCTCCCCACTTTCTTGTTGGAATTATAGTAACCAAGCCATGCCTGATATGCTGCTTCCTTGTGCTTCATCTCGACATGGGATAGGGCCCTTTCCACCTGTAACACCATTCATTATCTTGGTTTAGCTTCGTATTCATATACATTGCCAAAAGCATCAAAATACGTGACACTTTGTCTGCCTTGTGTATCCCTGCGATATATATACCTTTTTCTGTGTGTCAGGATCAACTGAAGGTACTGGTGCTTTTGTGATAGGTAAATCCTTTACGGTAGATAAAAAGAATTCTTCCCAAGGAGCCAGTAATAATATGCCTCGCCCTGCTTTACCTTTCCGCCCTGTTCGACCCAGTCGGTGGATATACTGTTCTCTGTCCGCCGGCAAACCCAACTGTCCATTCAACAAATAGAGTAAAGCAGGGTGTCGAAGCAGTAATTTTCATATTATGAAGTAAATACTTAATAGCTAAATATATATATAATAAATTAGAAAATTCCTTATGCTAAAATGACATCCAATGCTTAAGGAAAGGGGTTCTTTTATAACCTGTATAACCAGGGTAACATCTGGATAATCAACTCCACGAGCAGATACATCTGAAGTTACAAGGATTAGGCCCTTTGACTTCCGAAACTCCTCAGAGATCCTCGTTCTATAGCCCTGAGGCTTTCTTGAATGAATTTCTCTCACGTTCAAGTTCAACTCACCACAAACGTCAGCAACAAGTCTTGTGACCATGGCAGTTGTGCAGAAAACAAGAACCTAATAAACAAATGGCAGAGGTTAGAAATCCTCCCAAACATATGTGCCTGGTTATATGCATCAGTAATCGCACTCTAGGCCTTGGAAGGGAGGATGTCTCCAAATCCTAGGCGGCAACATCCTGAATTCGACGTATAATTCTCTTGTCTGTAATCTCACTGTGTCTTGACAGTGAAGGACAAAGCATTGTCAAAACAGCTGGTCCAAGATTAGAAAGCGCACCTTATAGTCAACATCATCTGCAATGTGATCCTTGAGAAGAACGTAGAGCAAGGAGAAATGTTTGGCTAATGGTGCAACTAAATGCATCTGCTGAACCTGAAAAGATCCACAGCCCACATGAACAGATGCAAAAGAAAACATATACAAGTACATATGCACGTATGGGCGCGTTAGTGCTTTGATAGCATGGATTAACTAACAATTACCTGGGAATGTGTCTCCTCACTACCCTCTTCAACAGTATTGATAAATTCATGATCCCTTTTCAATGCAATATGGCAGACTTGACGGACCTTCAC
Source organism: Acacia acuminata (assembly GCA_019022655.1). Classification (NCBI taxonomy): domain Eukaryota; kingdom Viridiplantae; phylum Streptophyta; class Magnoliopsida; order Fabales; family Fabaceae; genus Acacia; species Acacia acuminata. The sequence goes on along the minus strand of JAFJYI010000001.1, from coordinate 13,439,677 downwards.
ACCAAATGGGGGAAAAATATCTCAAAATTAGCTTGGTGCAGCTACAATTTCTAAAGTTTGAAACATATTAGGGCAAAAACCAACCTCTTCTGAAACGGTGGCAGAAAATAAAAGGGTTTGTCTTTGTTTAGGAACTGCAGCAATTATCCTCTCAATGTCTTTGCGAAATCCCATGTCTAGTAAATGATCAGCTTCATCAAGCACAAGGACTTGCAAACCCCTCAGCCGAGTTGCAAGGCCTGCTGTATTCTCAATATGGTCCTTAAGCCTCCCAGGAGTAGCAACAAGGATCTGTTCAGTTTAGGAATGCAAACTACAATAAAATACAGTCTGACAAAATAGTTTGCCAATAGAAGATTACTGTCCAAAGTGGTCAATAAACCACATAATCATGTAATTCTCATTCTACAATGTGAAAAGGCAGTCTCAGCAAAAGGGCAATAAGAAGTTCACAGCCCATATGTCATGCATTCCTCTCACACAGGATAAAGTCTTCCTGGCTGGTTAGTAATGCAGCAAAGATTCAGAACCCCCTTGTTTGTTTGAATGTCATGCTTATACAAAGTCTAAGCTGAAAAGAAATAAAGTTATGGTGGCAATTAAAAATGGATTTACCTGGCAAGGGTTAGCTTGCATGCGTTTCTGTTCCAAAGCAAGTCTTGTCCCTCCAATCACAACTTGTACACCAATGGAAGGGTCGTACTTCAGTAGTTTAGTGGCTTCTGCAGCAGCTTGATTTGCAAGCTCTCGAGTTGGGCATATGACAAGCACAAGGATTGGAGGTCGCTTTAGATCACCATCAAATGGAGGTGACTTTGCAACAACTTCAATAGATGGAAGCTGAATAGGAACACTTCAGAAATAAGTAGAGTTAAAACTATCACTCATGGCTTACTGCTAATGCAATGAATCATATTGTAAGCATCCAACTCAGCCTTATGCTATTTTTATTTTAGGTAAAAAAGCAGCACGCTATTCACTTGAGCAACTGTGTGCCGCAACAATAACTAACACTCAACAGTACAGGCTCAATATAATAGGCTGTAATTGCCCACCTTAAACAAAGCTCAAACGGAATTAGAATAGCAAGAAAAAGGACAGAAATATCCAACTCAAATGTCCAAGAGGGTCAAGTACACAAGTCCAATCAGCATACTATATTAGAATGTCAAGGCCAAAGGATTTTTTTGCTGGGAGAAGAAAGGACTTACTACCATATGTTGCACTTCCATTATATACAGAATTCCCACAATCTACACAGATGTATCATTGCAGTATATTAAATGCAAATGGTTTACAGTAACTAAATTGGCTACTTGGACTCTTGGAGGGTGTGTGTTGGGGGGGCTCTAAACCCATGTTAGAAGAAAATGCTTATTTCTCTGAAAAGTTTGAAGTGTTACAAAATATATCCAACTAAGCTTCACACAAACTTGCTTGTTCTGAACATGGATTAAGCATCCCAATCTACCTTTTATATGTTCATCCTCAGAAAGGAAAAAATTAGTAAATTCAAAGAAATCATAAAGGAAACCAACAATTGCAAATTCACCAAGCATACAAAATACTGAGGACGCTTACTTACCATAAAGGCAACAGTTTTTCCGGTGCCTGTTTTAGCCTTGGCTAGGACATCCTTACCTGAAAATAATAGCTAATCGGAGTAAGTACCATCATCATAAATAAACTCCAGAATAAAAGGTTATAAAAAAACCTCTGAGAATTACTGGAAGAGTTGCCTCCTGCACAACAGTCATTTTCTCATATCCAGCATCCTTGACTCCTTTCAAGGATAGAGGTGAGATTGAACATTGATCAAATCTGCGGCATAATATCTCAAACATGAGGTATAGGGTATAAAATATAGACACATATAATGGGGCGTGAACTAGGAAGGATCTCGCATACAATGAAGTTACAGAACTAATCTAGTACAAGTAAATAGCCTCAGACTATAAGCACAAGGCTCGCCTTATTTGACCATCTATAATAATAATTAAATTACGTGGGTGTCAAAAGCATGGCTTTTGTGACCCCCGGGGCCAAAAAAAAAAAAAAAAAACATAAAGTAAGTTTGACTCCGCTTCATAAACATTCAGCCGCTGTTAACTCCTTTGTTAGATATATGCACTAATCTTAAATAGAGGTGCATCAGCATGGTTTGAAGATCATTCTCTCCTTAAACAACCGTCACTATTAATATTCTCAAACCTCCCAATATTCAAACATAATTCATCAGTAGCCTGTCAGCCCAATGTACGTAATTTTTTTACCACTTGTCAATATTAAATTCATTTATCTAAAAGAAGAAGACGAATAATTTCAATGCAATGCACAGCAAATCATAGAGAATGCGCCAGGTGTTGAAGTAAGCAAACTAGTCCAACCCAACAACATATGCTTTATAACATACCTGGTCTCACTTAAATAACTGTCAGATCTCTCAGGAGAACCTCTTGTGGGAGTGCTCTTCTTCAGCTCCATTTCTCGACCCAGCCGAGAATCTAACGTCTTATTCAGTAAATCATCATCACCATATTCATCCGCAGTATCTTCATCGTCACTATCTTCTTCACTAATAAGATCTCCAAAGCGGCCCATGAACTTCTTTGCCTCTTGTTCATCTTTATCAGCATCATCCTCACTCAACGAATACCCTTTTCCCTTTCCATCCCTTCTTCCTCTTCGGAACTCCTCACCACTTCTCTTCCCCAAGAGAGACTTCACATTCCGACCTTCGGACACTCTACCTCCTCTCGGAGACCGGAATTCATTTCCCTCCTCATCGTCATTGCCTTCAAATCTCGGGCTCACACGAGAATTCCGTGAAAACGACTCAGATGAATCCCGGGATCTCCTCCGAGTTGATTCACCAAATCTGTTCGAGCCACTCTCCCTGCTCCCTTTCATCGACCCAGATGCTCTAGTCCTCCCTCCATTGCGGCCCATCTCCCTATCCGAGTCATCCTCTTCGCTGGTGAGTCGGCCTCGATGAGAATCGGTCTTCAAATCGTCAATCCAGTTACTGAGTTCAGCCTCATCCTCAATCAAGCTCTTAGAAGCCCTGACCCTTCCTGTATCTCGATTCCCCCGGTTGATCTCGGACCTCGGCCCAGCCCTCCCAGGGAACGACCGAGTCGAGAATCGCCGTACACCGAGGAGTTCATTCCGTACAGAATGAGACTTCAACCCGAGGTACTTGAGCCTGAAGGGGAAAACGCGAGAGAAAATGGGACCTGCCCGGGACGTTTGAAAGGAGGGTCCGAGCTTCATGGAAGGGAAACGGGAGAAGGAAGAAACTTGGATAAGATGGAGTTGCGATAAGAGTTTTGCGGGCATGACCATACTAACAATTTTGTTCAGTACAGTATGGTTCCTGGGAACATGTGGTCGCCGGCGCCAATGGTACGACGGAGAAGGAAGAAATGGCTGAAGCAATCTTCAGCTTGGAGTTTAGGGTTTAAGAGAGGTTTTTGTTTTTGGCCATTTGTGTCTGGGTCATGCCAAGTAAGCAGCTTATCCCGCCAAGCTTTAAAAGTGGCGGTACATTTATGTAAAATATAAGACATACTGTAGTACATTTGTGGTATAAATTATGTCATTTATTTATTAAGATTATAATAGTAGTATACTTTAAAAAATAAAAATAAAAATAAAAAATCAAGGTTTGCATGTATTTTACCAGAAATAATTATTAAGAATAGAAACCAATTTTATTAAATTGTCATATATACGGACATTTAAGGCTTGAGGGTTTTGCATTTCTTAATCAACACGGGAGAAGAGTCCTGTTAGGGACGAAAATATGAATTTGCAGCGTATCTCTACTCTTTAGCCTATCTAGTTTATGGGATAGAATATTATTACTACTAATTGGTGTTATTATCAACGTTACTTATCGTTTATTTTATCGTTAGATCAGAATCTCGAGAGAAATGAGATGAGATTCTAATGTAACGGTAAAAAATAAATTGATAGTAATGTTGGTAGTATTGATAGTAATATTCTGTTTATACTCATTATAAACTTTGAAAGCAATATAAACCCGAAAAAGGGAAAAAGAAAAAAGAAAGAAAAGTTTGTGTTGTGGCCAATAACCTCTATGGATTTGAAAATGAAAACCATCGTGGGCTATCAGCAGAAGCCCAATATGCCCAAGTCGAGATTCCCAAAAGTTAGGTTTTATAAATAAAATCTAGGTTTTGTTATAAATCTACCAAACACCCTTAAATTAGAAGCTATTCTGTATCAAACCTAGGTTTTACAAAATTTTCCAAACACTCATAAATCCAAAAGCTATTTTTCCAAAAATTATTTTTACCTCGTAAATCTCAAAAGCTATCCTCCAAAAGTCATTTTACCTCTAAATCATGAAAATCATTTTTTTAGTACAAGTTATACTTTGAAATATTTCATGATCTTAAAAATTTATTTTAAGATATTAAAAAAATATTTCAGGGTAACAACTAATCTTCAAAAAATATTTCAAGATATTTACTAAAAAAGATACTTAATACTTTCATTTGACTAAAAAGACACTTTTCATGGTCTTAAAAATTTATTTTAAGATATTGAAAAAATATTTCAAGGTAACAACTGATCTTGAAAAAATGTTTCACGGTACTTACAATCTTTTAAAAAAAAATCATGGTACTGACGGATATTGAAAAGATACTAAAAAATATTTCCGATCTTGAAAAAATATTAGGATATTGAAAAAATATTTCAAGGTAAAAAATGATACTAAAAAATATCTTAAGGATATTGACTGATACTAAAAAATTCTGATGATGGCAGAGGAAAGAGAAAAAGCTAAAAAAATAGTTTTTCACAAAACCTAGATTTTGGCTTCAAAACCTAGGTTTTGATGAAGAATAACTTCGAAAAATGGTGTTTGATGAGTTTATGATAAAACCTAGGTTTTGATGCATAGTGTTTGGCAAACTTTTGTAAAACCTAAGTTTGATACAAAATAGCTTTGGGGTGTTTGGCAATTTTGAAGTATTTCGCAAACTTTTGTCAAAACCTAGGTTTTAAAGTTACCCAAACACTCATTTTTATCTAAAAACTATTTTTACCTCGTAAATTGTGAAAATCATTTTCCAACTAGATCCAATAGTCTTCCTCATAGAACTCTTCATACACAATAATAATAATAATATAAAAAAAGTAACATTTTTAAAGAATCGAATAAAAGAATGATAAATCTAAAATGTCATAGAAATATATTTCTACCTATCATTCATATGAGAAATTATTGTATGGGTGCGCCTAGTTATTTGTGCATCACCTACTAAAATCATACAACATCACTCACATTAAAGTTAAATTTTTCATGTGGCAGGTCGGACATGAACAGCTTGCCACTAAGTCTCTTAGAGTCAAAAGAGGCATCTCAAACGATAATCTCTGCCCCTTCAACTGTAATATGGAGGAAAATGTGATTCATATTATCAGGGATTGCGAGAGAGCAAAAGACTTATGGAAGCAGATTTTGTTGCCTAACTATTTTTCTAAGTTTTTTGCAGGTAACTTGCAAGCTTGGATTAACTGGAACTCTCACCACAATCCTGGAAAAGGACGCTTTCAGAGCTTCTCATGGACCAGAATCTTTTGCTTGGTGTGTTGGATCCTTTGGACAACGAGATGCAAATATCTCTTCCAAGGCGAAAACACGGATACCAGGGAGATGCTTCATACTTGCAACTATCTCCTCACGGAGATTGCAACCGCACACACTCAATCTCACCAAATTTTTCATCTTGACAGGAATGAAGAAAAGACTTGGACTCCCCCTCCGGCTGATGCGATCCGTATTGATGTGGACGGCTCGGTGCGTTCTCAACATCAAGCATCATGTGGTGGAGTGATCAGGAATTTCCAAGGCCAGTGGGTGATGGGGTTTCATAAAGCCCTTGGTCTTCACACAGTGATTGAAGCTGAGATACATGCTATCATGTTAGGGCTAAAGATGGGCCTTCGATGGGCTTCCAAAGAATCCTCCGTATTCGGACTCTCTTGACGCTATTAATATCCTCATGAGGGACTCCCACGCCGATCACCCTCTTACTACGGATATTATCGGGAGACCAGAGAGACCTTCTCTTCGGGACGGCACGTCGAGCTCCGTTACACTCCGAGGGCCAATATCCTATGTGCGACTACATGGCCAAGAGTGGTCATGATGCTCCGGTTGATTCGATGTGACTCTTGTTCGGTCGGTCCCTAGTGCTCGTCTAGACTTCTTCTTGAAAGACCGATTGGTCTGTTTTTGCTAGCTTTATTTTCATGTATTAAGGGCTAGGGCGTTGTGTTCTAGCTCTGTTTAACTTTCTCAAGCTTTTGCTTGCCTGTATTGAAAAAAAAAAAAACATCACTCACATTAAATCTTACGTGTTTTCTCTTCTCATCCCTCATTTATGTCATCCCCCGCAAAATGCTCAATTAAGTATTTAAACAATCAATATCTCATAACACCTAGGATTCTATGAGAGTGATGTGGTGTGATATTATTGGGTTGTGCATAGGGCGGAAAAAGGCCGAGGGCTGTGGCCTGGCTTGCTAAAAGCCTGATCGGGCTGGCTGTCAGCTAACGAGCCGAGCCAAGGCCTAATTTCAGCCCGCTTTCCTTAACAGCCCGGCCCGGGCCTCCTAACAGCTGTTAAGATTTTTTTAAATTTTTTATATATAGAATATTAGTTATGCCCTCCCCTCCCTCGGTCTAACAAATCATTGTATTTGATTTCATTTTTTATGATGTATTTTAGATCATTAGAAATAATTTATGTAAGGCCTATTTCATCTAAGGCTGTTTTACGCTTTGTTCTGATTGGCCCGATTTCGGCCTATTTTACGTTTAAGGCTGTGGCTTTTTTTTTCTACTGTTAGCTTTGATTACAAGATTTTAAAAAATATAGGCTTTTTAACGGGCTACATGCCGTCTCGAGACCAAAATATAGGCCATGTAACAGCCACGGGCCGTGCTCGCCGCTTCCTACATAACGTGCCTGGCCTGGCCTGTTTCCATCCCTAGTTGTGCATAGATGACGTGATGCACCCAGTTCATGTAAGAATTTCTCTCATTCATATATACAAGTAGTTGGGTTTAATGAGTTTTTCTGGTCATACAATCAAAGTAAACAGGAATACACTCCCGCACAAACATGACAAGGTAATGGGTTTTGAATAAAAGACCTTCTTCAAATGTGATGGATTGTATTGAGAGTAGAGAGTAGGTATGGAAATAGACTCGGTTAGGCCAAGTTCTAGTTAAATAGATATGAGCCTATAATGGAGTTAAAACGTCTGAGCCTGAATGTAAAGTTTTTTTTTTAGGTTCAGACCTAAACCTTTATAAGGCTTGGTCAGGCTTGAAGCCTTTTTAAAGGCCTACTTACAATGTAGGCCTTTAAAAAGGCTTCATATTGCAAGCCTTGAAGGTTATAAGTAAGCTTCATACACTTTAAGCCTATAAAAATCTATATAAATATAACAACGAAAAATAAATATTGTGTTATTATATGATATAAATATATTTATTTACATGTCGACCTTAACAAAATAGGCTTGGCTTATTTACACATATAGGCCTTTAAATCGGTCTGGCCTGGCCTTTTTAACAAACAGGTCAAGCCAGACCAGACCCTAAATAGGCCAGACTGTAGGGGCCTGACCTATTTACACCCCGAACTGAGAGAGTTGTTGACAGTTTAATAAGTCTTAACTAAAACTTGTAGAAGATAGAATGAAGTAAGATATAAATAAGGGATATGATATTGTCACTACCAATTTTATGTCACTATCATTTTTTCACCGTTAAATCAGAATCTCAATAGGAAAGAGAAATGATAAAGGTAGATGAGATTAACGGTGAAAAAGTGGTAGTGACATAAAATTGGTAGTGACAATATCCTATCCCTATAAATAATCATTTCAAAATGACATGGAACTATGGAGCAAGAATCGCATTAGGCCTCGTTTGGTTTGCTGGAATTGCCACAGATTCCATGGAAGTAGAAAAGGGAAAATTGCATTTAGGTCCTGAGAAAATGCGACAAAAAGGTCCCTTAAAATCTTAAAGTTGCATTTATATTCCTGAGATTCTTTTTAAATAAATTTCAATTTCACTGACAAGTCCATAAGCGTCTATTGATAAGTCCATGAGAGCTTACATTAACAAGTTTATAGGTGTACATTAACAAGTCTATAGCCATTTACCAATTGAAATTTATTATAAAACAGTCTCACAAAACTTAAATATAATTTTTAGATTTTAAGAGTCACTTTATCGTATTTTCTCTTGTTTGGAATCTAAATACAATTTTCCCAAAATAGATTTTCCTTTGTTTGGCTCACTTGAGTTTGCCTTCTTGAGAATTCATTTTCATTGAAAATGTGAAAAATCATTGAAAATGTCCCTCCAGGGGTTAGGTTTACCCAGCGCTTTGACCGACTCTAGGATCGAACCCCCTCACTTTAGTGAGAGTGTTTGACCTCTTTACCAGTTGAGTCAAAGGACAAGGGTTTTCCAAACGATTCTTACCCAAATACCTCTTCTCCTTCACCCCCAGGGCCGCACCTCCTGGAGGGACCCAACAAAGGTCAGCCCCATCCTTCCCATAGGAGCACCATTGGATGATTTATTTGGGCCTTTTAATGGGCTGGCCTAGTCAATTTGTAATATTTTTGGTGTCTGGCCCGAATAAAAAAAACTGTTAGAAAAAAATGAGAAAACAAAAAGAAAAAATTCTTGCTGCTTCCCTGTGTTTCCTTGCTTCTCCTTCTCTCTCCCCCTCCCCAGATTCTGTCATTTTCTGTTTGCCAATAAATTTCCCGTTTCAAAAACCCCAAAAATGCACGCAACATTTTAAAGAGCGTCAAACCCGTTCTCTCGCTTTCTCCTGTAGCCTCCTTGAATCCCAATATCCATATTCAAACAGACCCTTGTTTCCTCCCCTCTACCAAGCCCTGTTTTTGATCGGCACTTTCAACCTGTCTAAGCCATTGGATGGGATTGACGCACAGTGCCTCTTTCCGCATTTGCATATTGGCCCTTCTTTTTTCCTGTGTGTGCCACCGTGCTTCTGCTATCTCTGTTGATTCGCCAACACTTCCAACAGTGTTGTGATTGAGCGTTTCCCTTAGGGTTTTAATCATATAAACTATTTTGTGATTAAGCAAATTTGTTTCCAATTGTTCTATTTCTTCTTTCCTGCTGGGCTTCATTGTGTTTTATAATCGTCTTTGGGTTGTGGACCTTTCTATCATTGGTAGAACTCTGAAACCGAGTTTTTATCTGTACTCTTCGGATTCATTTGGAAAACACCCAGCATTTGTGAAGTCGGATTTTGCAGCTGTCACCTTTTTTTCCTTCTTCTAAACTAATATTGAAATAAATATCTATCTTGGTTAGTTTGTTGTATGCTGGAAGTTTTCCTTCTGGTGGAACCATAATTTTGAGTCTCCAAGTTTTGTGCGTCTGTGGCTTTCACTATTGTGGGTTATTTGGAAGAAGACGTTGTGGTGTGTTGTTTGGAGGTGGGAGGTTTTCTGGAACGAGTCCGAGGTGCAAGCTGAGGGAAAAGGTTAGGCTTGCATGGGCGAACATGAGGGGTGGGCACAGCCACCAAGTGGGCTATTGCCGAATGGCCTGTTGCACAATGAAGCCGCCTCCGTGATGAGAGCACTTGATTCAGAGCGATGGTTAAAGGCTGAGGAAAGGACTGCAGAGCTAATTAAGTGCATTCAGCCTAATCCACCCTCTGAAGAGCGCAGAAATGCCGTCGCAGACTATGTGCAGCGACTGATCATGAAGTGTTTCCCCTGCCAGGTGGGTCCTTAAGTGCTTCACATTAAAAGACGTATTTCAGGTTTTCGCCCTGTTGGGAATTTTGATTGGCAAATTGTGCACTTTTCTGTTTACATTTATTCTATGTTTTAGTTAAGTAGGTTAGGGCTCCAAGCTTGATATGATTTTCCTAAAGGATGGTAATTCTGGGTGAAATTGCCGTAGTTAAGTGGCCTCTAATAGTGGGACACCACTAACCAAGAGATGGCAACCCCTGGTTAAAATAGTGTATATATTATGTTTTTGTAGCACCGTTGTTTATGGGAGTAGTAAATTGGGTTTGCTAGGCGCAATCATTTTTTTAAGCTCTAAATGTTTTTCGCATCCTGCCTGCCCCTATGCTGAGGTTGATGGGCATTAAGATTTTGTTTATTTCATTTTTGTCGGAGACATGATTCGTGGCCCCCCTTATTGAGCATACTTGGTGATTGTTATTGCAGGTGTTCACCTTTGGGTCAGTCCCCCTTAAGACTTATTTGCCTGATGGGGATATTGACTTATCAGCATTCAGTAAGAACCAAAATCTGAAGGATACATGGGCACATCAAGTGTGTGACATGCTGGAGAACGAGGAGAAAAGTGAGAATGCGGAGTTCCGTGTGAAAGAGGTTCACTATATCCAGGCCGAAGTAGGTTCCCTAGAAACAGAATATCATTAAAATTGTTGATGTTTGTGCTTGCAGTCTAGTTCAAACTTTAAACCACTCACCTGTTACTGTTAGCTACTTTTTCTATTTGGTTGAAAGCTTAGGGTCATCCAAAAGTTTTGTAGTCTTCTGACTCCTATTAAAGCTTTAAAGGTCTTATTCTGCATCACGTCAATACATTTTAAGATGAAACCATACAATGTGTGAACATTGCCTCGTTCTTGAATGTAGCCGGTCGTTTGGATTTTTGGCTTACAAGGCATGGGTAGTAAATGATAAGATTCAAAATGTAAAGACTAAAGAGACATGCTAGTGTTTCTCCAGTTTGATTCTGAATGTCGTCTTACTTGATTAAGATTCTCCAAGTCCTTTTTATTTTATTTTATTTTCTAGCCCCTTTTTGGCTATGGGTTTTACTAGTATTATGGCATTAACGTCCCTTTATGTTGCCTTCTTTGTATCTGCAGGTGAAGATTATAAAATGCCTTGTCGAGAATATTGTGGTAGATATATCTTTTAACCAGCTTGGAGGGTTGTGCACCCTCTGTTTCCTTGAGGAGGTGAGGTTTTGCACCATGAAAGCCTCCCACTATGTCTTTTTTAAATTAATTTGTTTTGGAACCATATTTTCTTGGCTTGACAAAGGATGGGATTTTGATATCGTAGGTTGACCACCTGATTAACCAAAATCATTTGTTCAAGCGTAGCATTATACTGATAAAAGCTTGGTGTTATTATGAGAGCCGGATTCTTGGTGCCCACCATGGACTTATCTCAACTTATGCTTTAGAGACCTTGGTTCTCTATATATTTCATGTTTATAACAATTCCTTTGCTGGACCCCTTGAGGTATTCATAGTTGATGTGTTATGTTTTATTTGGTTCTTTGGTGGACTATTTTACTGAGTTATTTGTTTATGTAGGTACTCTATCGGTTTCTTGAGTTTTTCAGTAAGTTTGACTGGGATAATTTTTGTGTAAGCCTATGGGGTCCAGTTCCTATTAGTTCCCTCCCTGATGTGACAGGTAATTGCAACTCGATTGAAGATTCATTTGTCAATTGTAAAACTAATTTGTTGTGCCTATTTCTATCATGTTGCTAATTGGCTGTTTTCCCTTTTCCCTCTCAAATTTCCGCAGCTGAACCTCCTCGTAAAGATGGTGGAGATTTACTACTCAGCAAATTATTTCTTGACGGCTGTAGCTCAGTTTATGCTGTTTTCCCTGGTGGTCAAGAAAATCAGGGGCAACCCTTTGTTTCCAAGCATTTCAATGTTATTGATCCATTGCGTGTCAACAACAACCTTGGGAGGAGTGTCAGTAAAGGTATTTTGAACTTTTGAACTCTAAAATTTAGGATTTTTTTTTTCTTTAATGCCTGTTAAGTTACTGTTTATCAGGTTTTTATGTGGGCTTTTGAGTTGGTTCATGTGTGGATCTGCTCATATTGTCAATTCTCTATATGAGAAGTGCAGTTGTTGAGCAGAACGTTCCAGAGTTGCAGGAACTGTTAGATTAAAGATGCATAATAGCTATATTTACCGTATTCGGATTGACTTGGATGGTTGCTGTCTCTTTTCTTTTGGCTGAGAAATGCATATAATAGATAAATAGTGAAGAATGAATTTATCATAAACAGTCTTTTTTGGTTTCATATCACCAAGAATGTTTCCATATATAATTATGTCTATGAGGTACTTTATTTTCTTAAGTGATAGCTATATTGGAATCCAATTATTAGGTTAGATGAAATCAATCATGGGCCTCTGTTTAATAGGTTAGACTTTTGGGTTGAAGGGGTTCTTGACATGGAATCTTCCCTTTTTTTATTAAAATGTTATTTGTGCGAAGTTTTGTGCATGCTTTGAAATCTTTAATGCTGTTTGTCTTAAACTAATTATGTACTACCTCTTATCCTTAATACATGACCTAGTCTGTAGTTCAATTTGCATCTTTGCTTTTATTGGAGTAACTTCTGCCACCTTTTGTTATATTAATGACTGGAGGGGTAGTATTGATTTTAGTGGTTAACTTGTGGCTTTGCTTTCATTTGGAGTAACTGCTGCAACATTTTGTTATGACTAACGAGTGTACATATGAAACATGTGTTCCAGGTAATTTCTTTCGAATACGCAGCGCTTTGGCATTTGGGGCTAAACAGCTGGCAAAGCTACTTGATTGCCCAAAGGAAGACTTGATTTTTGAAGTTAACCAGTTCTTTATGAACACTTGGGATAGACATGGAAGTGGGCAAAGACCTGATGCTCCAAGCAGCGACTTATGGCGTTTGAGGTTATCTAATAACGACCAATTACAAGGGTCTGAGAATCTCAGGAACAATTGTAAAAAACATGATAATACTTCTGGTCGTGAATTTGAGGCTGGAGGGTCACGTAGTTCACAAAATGGCCCATCTCAGCAAAGTTATTCGTCCACAGAAAGCTCATCCAAGAGCAATGATATCTCTACAGTGTCACGAACTCAAAAGAGTTATGGCAACCAAACTAATTCAAGGACCTCTGACCAGGTCAGAAGGGAAAGTAATTCTAATCAAGGTTCTCATGTTGAAAAAGATCAGAGAAATTTTCATCCCAAGAATCCACTGACTGATGGTCAGGGAAGGTTTGTATTTGCAAGAACACGTTCAAGTCCTGAGCTCACTGACTCATTTGAAGTTTCTTCACAGGGAAGGCGTTCAAGGGGTTCAGAAGTTGGCAAGGGCCAAAATTTTTCTGCCAAGTTGGAGAATAGTCATAGGAAGAATTTTGAAACTGAAATTGCTGCTGGCCTGGGTGTCAGAATTGATGATTCATCTGGTAGGCACATCTCATCCCATCAAGTTATTGATGCTGCTGATGATTCAAACAGTGGTTCAAATAGTTACCATGAAGAATCAGCTTCAGGGGTCACGGGTGGAGAGTTTGCATTTGTTGCAGGTGCAGGAGGACAGGTGATGCATCAGGAGGAGCAAGATCTTTTGAACATGATGACATCTTCTACAGCTCATGGTTTCAGTGGCCAGGCTCATGTTCCAATGAATTTAGCTTCAGGCCACCTACCACTTCCATTTTCACCTTCCATCCTTGCTTCATTGGGATATGCTCACCAAAGTATGGGTAACATTCCCTTGATTGAGGCTCCTTGGGGTACAAATATTCAATTTTCTCAAGGTTTAGTCCCTGCGATGACTCCTTATTTCCCTGGCTTTGGATTGACCTCAAATCCTGAAGAGCCAAGTGAAAGTAGTAGTGAGAATTTCAGTTCTATGGAAATGAACACTGGGGAGCTTGATAATGAATTCTGGCATGAGCAGGAAAGGGGTTCAACTAGCGGGGTTGAAGCTGATAATGGAAATATTGAAATGCTTCCTGATGATAAGCAAGTGTCAACTTCAGGTGGTTATAACTTTGCCCCACCATCTCGGGTAGGAAATTCTAGCAATTTTTCCGGAATTCAGCAGAAGTTTGTTAAAGAACATAGAGGATCAATGAGAGAAGAGCATGCTGATACTGTTCAGTATCAAGATAGCACAGGAAGTGAGGTTTATTATGATGATAGAACATCAAATTTTAGACCACCCGGTGGTCCTTCAAACTTTAAGAGTAAAAGCTCATCTGAGAGCTCTTGGGAAGGGCTATCTGGGAAATCCTCAGAATCAACTAGGGAAAAGAGAGGTAGGAAAAATTCTCCCTCAGCACAATCTGCTGTTTACACGAAGGGTAAGGACGTGCCAGAAATTTCATCTAAGCTGATGGATGTGGAACATAGAGAGTGGACTTCTCTGTCAACTGTAGGGTCTGATATGTCAGAAAGAGGTGCTGGGCCCTCCACTGCTACTCCCCTGCATCTTCCAAGGCATCTACCTGGATTTGAATCAGCTCAGACAAGTGGATTGGATTCGCTGAAACCCTTAACTCCAGTGCTTCTAGGTCCCAATTCTCGCCAAAGATCTGTTGATAATTCTGGCGTTTTTCCATTTGCATTCTATCCTACAGGGCCACCAGTCCCCTTTGTCATATATCCAGTATATAATGTTCCAGGTGAGTCGGGAGCCCCTGACACATCAGTAAGCAATTTCAATGGGGATGAAGGTATGGATAGAATTGATTCTGGTCAGAATTTTGATTCTTCAGAGGGATATGACCAGTCAGAGGTGTCAAGCCCTTCTAATTCTATGAGAAGAGCTGCTGTTGAACCACCAGAGCACAAGTCTGACATTCTTAACAGTGATTTTGCTAGCCATTGGCAAAATTTGCAATATGGACGGTCCTGTCAAAACTCACATATTCCTCCTTCAATGGTCTATCCTACCCCTGTTATGGCGCCTCCTGTTTATTTGCAGGGCCGTTTTCCCTGGGATGGTCCGGGAAGACCTCTTTCAGCAAACATGAATGTTTTCACTCAGCTTATGAACTGCGGGCCGCGTATAGTTCCGGTTGCCCCTGTCCATTCAGTTTCCAATAGGCCTACCAACGTATACCAACCATTTGTAGATGAGATGCCACGGCATCGAAGTGGGACTGGAACCTACTTGCCAAATCCTGTAAGATAAAATTCTAGGAAATTTGGTACTTCATTCAGCAGTATTCTTTTATTTCTATGAGCATTAGCTTCGGGTTACATTCAATGTAACTCTTGTTTATAAATGCGGGGCTTCTCAATCATCAAATCCAAAAAGAATCTTTTTACTTGGCCATGTTTGCCTTACAAGTTTTCTATGTTGAAAAATAAAAATGAGGATGATGGACGGAATCTATTTGTTTTGTATTTATTAATGTTTTACTGAATACTTTTGATTGAAACTCACCAGAATTTTTTCTTTCCAACGTTTTGTTCATGGCTGAGCAACTGGAGCTGAATGAAATTGGTGTTGGCTCTTCATTTTTTTGCTTATTGTGCTTTTCGTGTGATATTGCAGCAAATGATTACTTACATCTCTAGATTGTTTATAGTAATCAATGCTGTATAACTTGTTGATAAGTATTTCAGTTTTATTTCTAATTTTAGTTGGCGTTACCTTATAGAGAGAGCTCCAAATCGCTTAATTTTTTAATAAATATTTATTGTTTTTGTTAGTATTTTACCTTTTTTTCTTAATTTCTGCAGAAGGTTTCTGTTCGGGATAGACATTCTACAAATAGCAGAAGGGGAAACTATAACCATGATAGAAGGGAGCAACATGGTGATAGAGAAGGAAACTGGAATGTGAACTCAAAGTTGAGAGGAACTGTCCGTGGTCATAATCGCAACCAAACTGAAAAGCCCAGTTCAAAACCAGAATGGTTGACAACGAGTGAGAGCCGAACAGAAAGGCCATGGGGTTCTCATAGACACGACTCTTTCATATCTCACCCGACTCAGAATGGTCCCATGCGCTCAAATTCAGCACTGAATGGTCCTTCCAATTTGGCATACGGGATGTATCCTTTGCCAGCCATGAACCCTGGTGGAGTCTCATCAAATGGACAAACAATGCCTTCTGTTGTAATGTTGTATCCTTATGATCATAATGCTCGCCACAGTTCACAGGAACAGCTCGAGTTTGGGTCTTTGGGACCTATGGGCTTCCCTGGTGTCAATGATTTATCACAGTTGAACGAGGGAGGTCGATCTGGTGGAACTTACGAAGAACAAAGGTTTCATAGTAGTTCTGCTCAACGATCTCCAGATCAGCCCTCTTCACCCCACCTCCCCAGGTAGCCCTCCCATCCCTAAGGAGAATAATCAATTGCGTCTTGCAATACTGAGTCATATGTTATTGGGCTGATGGTCTGGGTTCTGGTATCTATTTTGGAATTTATTGCATGGTTATGCCCGGGTTTTCCATTTTCCAGAACCTCATCATTCTACACTTCCATTAGTATATGCTCTAGCCAAAAAAGTTCATGATATTCATCTTTAGATGAAAGAGTCTTGCTAGTTCTCATATTCTAGCACTTGTATTACTCTTGTGATGGTTCGATTTATTCTAAACTGAGAGCTTTGATTCATTTACCAGGTGAGTGGCTAGGAGTAATTATCAGTTTAGAGAGAGGATTTTCCACTTCTTGCATATATCAGGACCAGGACCAGGGAATGTTCCGGTGGGGAAAACTAGAACGGAAAACGCCACTCCTTGCTACACCCCACTCAGAATTTTGTCACACGATCATGGGTTGATCTTTGGTCTAAAGGGCCATTTCCTTCGTGCCCTGGCCCATGCGTGTGCGTACAAGCACACCTGATAAACCCCACTTCACTTGCAGTGTTGCATCCACTTCCTTTGGTAGGGATGAAGACAGTGGGACAAAGAGGATGTCGGGGTCTTCGTGTCTGGCCGTAGCTTTTAGACACATTGTAATCCAATCACACTAGAATATGATTTAGGTTCAGAATCTAGAAATTTTACCGTTACAGATTTCCCTATACACTGTCGTAGGATTTTTGTGGAAAAATATGAAGCAAGTCTGTTGAACTTTTGAACAATTTTATAGTGGAGCTACAACATTGTTAATAAGATTGTTAGATAGCATCCTCCTCTATCTTCTTTCAGCTCCCTTGCTTGTACCTGAATCCTTCGTATTTTCTGTTACAACACGTTCTTTGTTCGTTTGAGCTGTTTAACTTTGTCCATGTTGGGGTGACGTATTATGCATTTTGCTTCATCCTATCGAGGATAGGGATGAATTAACTTTGGAAATCTAGGCTCGTCTTCTTAGTCTGAAGATGGCATGGTCTATGAGTTTCAGGAAAGCTTGGTTGGAAATAGATTCCAGAGTGTCTTAACCTTCTTCATCATGAGCATATGCCTACACACAGACTCCACTCTTCTTGACAAAGTTAAAGTGCTGTTGGGAATGGATTGAGACATAGGGATCATGTATATGCCTCGGTCATGTAACTATGCGGCGGATTATCTAACAAAGAGAGTTTGAGTTACAACATGGGTTTCATATAGTTTATCAACCTTATGAGGATCTAGGGTGTTACTTTATCATGATTGTAATGGGTAGAATATTCCCATAGCTGAGGTGTCTCATTTCTATTAAAAAAAAATATATCAAATTCATTGAAAATGTGTCTCAAAAAAGTTTATTGTGAAATATTAAATGAAATTGAGAAGGTGGCAAAAAAAAAAAAAAAAAAAAAAAAAAAAAAAGGAATATTGAAAGAAACGGGGATAACTTGCATCCCTCAATGACCATAACAAATAAACTCAAATTAGAAAGATCACCAGGGGGCCATCGCTTTTTGACCCAAAGTACCTAAAAGGGTATTGAGGAGAACAAAGAATACATGAGAGAAAAAAAAAAATACTCATCTGAGATCAGATGGCGAGTCACACAGTATAGCCTATTTTGTAACGAATGTTTTTTTAAAAAAAAACTATTTGGAACGTAAGCCAGGTATGTTTCTGAGGCCCATCTTGCCAAGAACTAGCTTTGGAATAGCTGGAGGATTATCAAGCCCCATGGTTCTACTGAATTCATTAGCAAGCTCCACTAGCCTCTGCTTGTCTCTCCCCACTTTCTTGTTGGAATTATAGTAACCAAGCCATGCCTGATATGCTGCTTCTTTGTGCTTCATCTCAACATGGGATAGGGCCCTTTCCACCTGTAACACCATACATTATCTTGGTTTAGCTTCGTATTCATATAAATTGCCAAAAGCATCAAAATACGCCAGACTTTGTCAGCCTTGTGTATTCCTGCGATATATATACCTTTTTCTGTGTGTCAGGATCAACTGAAGGTACTGGTGCTTTTGTGATAGGTAAATCCTTTACGGTAGATAAAAAGAATTCTTCCCAAGGAGCCAGTAATAATATGCCTCGCCCTGCTTTACCTTTCCGCCCTGTTCGACCCAGTCGGTGTATATACTGTTCTCTCTCCGCCGGCAAACCCAACTGTCCATTCAACAAATAGAGTAAAGCAGGGTGTCGAAGCAGTAGTTTTCATATTATGAAGTAAATACTTAATAGCTATATATATAATAAATGAGAAAATTCCTTATGCTAAAATGACATCCAATGCTTATGGAAAGGGGTCTTTTATAACCTGTATAACCAGGGTAACATCTGGATAATCAACTCCACGAGCAGATACATCTGAAGTTACAAGGATTAGGCCCTTTGACTTCCGAAACTCCTCAGAGACCCTCGTTCTATAGCTCTGAGGCTTTCTTGAATGAATTTCTCTCACGTTCAAGTTCAACTCACCACAAACGTCAGCAACAAGTCTTGTGACCATGGCAGTTGTGCAGAAAACAAGAACCTAATAAACAAATGGTAGAGGTTACAAATCCTCCCAAACATATGTGCCTGGTTATATGAATGAGTAATCGCACTCTAAGCCTTGGAAGGGAGGATGTCTCCGAATCCTAGGCGGCAACATCCCGAATTCGACGTATAATTCTCTTGTTTGTAAGCGCACTGTGTCTTGACAGTGAAGGACAAAGCATTGTCAAAACACCTGGCTCAAGATTAGAAAGCGCACCTTATAGTCAACATTATCTGCAATATGCTCCTTCAGAAGAACGTAGAGCAAGGAGAAATGTTTGGCTAATGGTGCAACTAAATGCATCTGCTGAACCTGAAAAGATCCACAGCCCACATGAACAGATGCAAAAGAAAACATTACAAGTACATATGCACGCATGGGCTCGTTAGTGCTTTGACAGCATGGAATAACTAACAATTACCTGTGAATGTGTCTCCTCACTACCCTCTTCAACAGTATTGATAAATTCATGATCCCTTTTCAATGCAATATGGCAGACTTGACGGACCTTCACAAAAAATCGGGAAAAAATCTCTTAAAATCATCTCGGTGCGACTACAATTTCTAAACTTTGAAACATATTGGGGAAAAAACTAACCTCTTCTGAAACGGTGGCAGAAAATAAGAGTGTTTGTCTTTGTTTAGGAACTGAAGCAATTATCCTCTCAATGTCTTTGCGAAATCCCATGTCTAGCAAATGATCAGCTTCATCAAGCACAAGGACTTGCACACCCATCAGCCGAGTTGCAAGGCCTGCTGTATTCTCAATATGGTCCTTAAGCCTTCCAGGAGTAGCAACAAGGATCTGTCCAATTTAGGAATGCAAACTACAATAAAATACAGTCTGACAAAATAGTTTGCCTATAGAAGATTACTGTCCAAAGTGGTCAATAAACCACATAATCATGTAATTACTGTTTGAACTCGTAAACTAGAGTCTGGATCCATAATTATAACTGATTTATTACAGTGCTGCTGTTTGCAGCCGCAGAAACGAGATGTTTCTAGAGTCATTGGCTACATCATCTTTGAACTATAAAATCTCATTCTACAATGTGAAAAGGCAGTCTCAGCAAAAAGGCAATAAGAAGTTCACAGAATCACAGCCCATTTGTCATGCATCCCTCCCACACAGGATAAAGTCTTCCTGGCTGGTTAGTAATGCAGCAAAGATTCAGAACCCTTTTGTTTGTTTGAATGTCATCCTTATACAAGGTCTAAGGTGAAAAGAAATAAAGTTATGGTGGCAATTAAAAATGGATTTACCTGGCAAGGGTTGGCTTGCATGCGTTTCTGTTCCAAAGCAAGTCTTGTCCCTCCAATCACAGCTTGAACACCAATTGAAGGGTGGTACTTCAGTAGTTTAGTGGCTTCTGCAGCAGCTTGATTTGCAAGCTCTCGAGTTGGGCATATGACAAGCACAAGGATTGGAGGTCGCTTTAGATCACGATCAAATGGAGGTGACTTTGCAACACCTTCAATAGATGGAAGCTGAATAGGAACACTTCAGAAATAAGTAGAGTTAAAACTATCACTCATGGCTTACTGCTAATGCAATAAATCATATTGAAGCATCCAACTCAGCCGTATGTTATTTTTATTTTAGGTAAAAAAGCAGCACGCTATTCACTTGAGCAACTGTATGCCGCAACAATAACTAGCACTCACAAGTACAAGCTCAATATAATAGGCTGTAGTTGCCCGCCCTAAACAAAGCTCAAACAGAACAAGAATAACAAGAAAAAGAACAGAAATATCCAACTCAAAAGTCCAAGAGGGTCAAATAGACAAGTCCAATCAGCATACTGTATTTGAATGTCAAGGCCAAAGGCTTTTTTTTTGCTGGGAGAAGACAGGACTTACTACCATATGTTGCACTTTCATTATATACAGAATTCCCACAATCTACACAGATGTATCATTTCAGTACATTAAATGCAAATGGTTTACAATAATGCTTATTTCTCTAAAAGGTCTGCAGGGTTACAAAATACAAGCTTCACACAAACTTGCTTGTTCTGAACATGCTTTAAGCATCCCAATCTACCTTTTATATCTTCATCCTCAGAGAGGAAAAATTTATCAAAATCAAAGAAATCAAAAAGAAAACCAACAATTGCAAATTCACTAAGCATACAAAATGCTGAGGACGCTTACTTACCAAAAAGGCAACAGTTTTTCCGGTGCCTGTTTTAGCCTTGGCTAGGACATCCTTACCTGAAAATTATAACTAATTGGAGTAAGTACCATCATCATTAATAAACTCCAGAATAAAAGGTTAAAAAAAAACCTCTGAGGATTACTGGAAGAGTTGCCTCCTGCACAACAGTCATTTTCTCATATCCAGCATCCTTGACTCCTTTCAAGGATAGAGGCGAGATTGAACATTGATCAAATCTGCGGCATAATATCTCAAACATGAGGTATACGGTATAAAGTATAGACACGCATAATGGAGCGTGAACTAGGAAGGATTTAGCATACAATGAAGTTACAGAACTAATCTAGTATAAGTAAATAGCCTCAGACTATGAGCACAAGGCTCGCCTTATTTGATCCTCTATAATAATAATTAAATTACGTGGGCGTGCAAGCATGGTTTTTGTGATCCACCGGGGCCAAAAAAAACAGGAAGTAAGTTTGAGATATATGCACTAATCTTAAATAGCGGCGCATCAGCATGGTTTGAAGATCATTCTCTCCTTAAACAACCGTCACTATTAATATTCTCAAACCTCCCAATATTCAAACATAATTCATCAGTAGCCTGTCAGCCCAATGTACGTAATTTTTTTACAACTTGTCATTTTGTCAATATTAAATTCCTTTATCTAAAAGAAGATGAATAATTTCAATGCAATGAACTGCAAATCATAGAGAATGCGCAGGTGTTGAAGTAAGCAAACTAGTCCAACCCAACAACAGATGCTTTATAACATACCTGGTCTCACTTAAATAACTGTCAGATCTCTCAGGAGAACCTCTTGTCGGACTGCTCTTCTTCAGCTCCATTTCTCGACCCAGCCGAGAATCTAACGTCTTTTTCAGTAAATCACCCTCACCATATTCATCCGCAGTATCTTCATCGTCACTGTCTTGTTCACTAATAAGATCTCCAAAGCGGCCCATGAACTTCTTTGGCCCTTGTTCATCTTCCTCAGCATCATCGTCACTCATCGAAGACAATTTCCTCCTTCCATCCCTTTTTCCCCTTCGGAACTCCTCACCACTTCTCTTGCCCAAGAGAGACTTCACATTTCGACCTTCGGACACTCTACCGCCTCTCGGAGACCGGAATTCATTTCCTTCCTTATCGTCATTGTCTTCAAATCTCTGGCTCCTCCGAGAATTCCGTGAAAACGACTCAAATGAATCCCGGGTTTTCCTCCGAGTTGATTCACCAAATCTGTTCGAGCCACTCTCCCTGCTCCCTTTCATCGACCCGGATGCTCTAATCCTCCCTCCATTGCGACCCATCTCCCTATCCGAGTCATCCTCTTCGCCGGTAAGTCGGCCTCGATAAGAGTCGGTCTTCAAATCGTCAATCCAGTCACTGAGTTCAGCCTCATCCTCCATCAAGCTCTTAGAAACCATGACCCTTTCTTTATCCCGATTTCCCCGGTTGATCTCAGACCTCGGCCCAGCCCTCCCAGGGAACGACCGAGTCGAGAACCGCCGCACACCGAAGAGTTCATTCCGTACAGAATGAGACTTCAAACCCAGGTACTTGAGCCTGAAGGGGAAAACGCGAGAGAAAATGGGGACTGCCCGGGACGTTTGAATGGAGGGTCCGAGCTTCATGGAAGGGAAACGAGAGAAGGAAGAAACTTGGATAAGATGGAGTTGCGAAAAGAGTTTTGCGGGCATGACAATAGCAACAATTTTGTTCCGTATAATATAGTTCCTGGGAACATGTGGTCGCCGGCGCCAATGGTGCGACGGAGAAGGAAGAAATGGCTGAAGAATCTTCAGCTGGAGTTTAGGGTTTAAGAGAGGTTTTTGTTTTTGGCCATTTGTGTCTGAGTCATGCCAAGTAAGCAGCTTATCCCGACATGCCTTTAAAAGTCGCGGCACATTTGCGAGCACATAAAATAATTAATTAATTACTGCTCCGTACTATACTTTTCATCACGCCGTTTGTATGTATTAAATTATCATATATACGGAAATTTAAGGCTTTCCTTAATATTCGAATTCCTTGTTTTGCACTTCTTAATCAACAAAAAATATCGGGAGAAGAGTCCTTAAAATAATTTTTGAAGATCATGAGGTATTTTTTTATTAGGAACGAAAATATGAAGTTGCATTAAAACTGAATTATGTTATAGGCATATCCTCTAGAAGTTGCTTATGAATTATCATATCTCTAGTCTATCTAGTTTATGGATTTAAATTCTATGTTTCTCTTTTATATTTCTTACATTCTCATCCTTTAATTAGAGAGAAGGATGGAGACTTTTTTCTAATTTTTTTTTTTATTTAAATTAAATTATATGTTGTATCCTGAATTTTTTTTTTTTTTACACTCAATATATCAAATTAATTAATTTTTAGCATGTTATATGAAAATATTTTTTAATGTAAGAATAAAAATTAATTAATTTGAAATACTTGTTAAAAAAAAAATCAAGATGTAACATATAATTTAATTTAAAAAAAGTGTCCAGGAGAGGAAGAAGCATCATTCCTATAATTAGAAACAGATGGATAAGTGCCCGTTTCGAACACATGACTTGATTGGTTAACTATATTGTTCTCAAGCCAAAATGTTGGATGGCATGTATATAAAATTTGGAGGCAATATAAACCGGGGGGAAAAAAGGCCTGATGGGCCTGACGGCCCTGAGTTGTGTAATGGTCAATAATCTCTATGGATTTGAAAATGAAAACCATCATGGGCTATCAGCAGAAGCCCAATATGCCCCAGTCTTCCTGATAGAACTCTTCATATACAACTAAAAAAAAAAAAAAACATTTTTGAAGAATCGAATAAAAGAATGATAAATCTAAAATGTCATTAAAAAAAGGGGAAAATTACCGTGACATCTCAAAGACCATAAAAAATTTCATTCCAAATTCCCTTATCAAAAAGGTCTATGGAGAATGCATTATGATTAATTTAGAATGTGAAGTTACGGAATTATCCTTACCAACTTTCATAAATGCATAGGTGAATTTTGACACCTTATGCATATTTTCACAATTGTATGAGCCTATTTAACAATTATATTTTCCTACCTGAAGAACTTATGAAATTTTACAAGTTAAAGTTCCAACTTTCACAAGGGTATGTGGAAAGTTTGACAACTTCTTATACCTATTTTCACAACTATATAAGCCTACTTTGAGAAGTGAATTTCATATCACATCCAAATATTAAGTTGTATGAATAAATGGCTATTTTCACATACTTATTTAACTTAGTATCATATCACTTCCAAATATCAAATATAGTTTCTCGTCCATGTCTATGCTGTAATTACATCAACTTCTCGAGCCATCAAAAAACTAAAAGGGGTTACAATAAGTAAATAATTCTAGATGTATATAGACCTAATCACAAAAAAGTCACAAACAAAAGCATGTATAAGAAGTCACTTATTCTATATTCTTCCTCAAAGTACTAGTCATCTTTTATAAAGATATGCAATATACACTTTGTATTAACAATTGCAACAGTTATATTAATAACTACAATTGCACGTATTAACAAACACTTTTTTTTATCTCATATCATTGTTTTGTAAGCAAACAAACATTCATCACATTCAACCATTTTCACTTAAAACAAAGCAATCCCTCTGTTATCATGCCAAAAAACATAGCACTATTTTGTTAACCCTACCCAACCACAATGAAACCCCAAGTTCAATGGTCAAGATAATATCTTTAGCAAAATATTAGCATTACTTACATAGGTCAGAAAATAGTCCACTAATGAGCTCTAGCTCCAATCTTTCACCGATCCTTCAATTTGAATGCAACAAACATATGTAGAATTTGTGAAATTTCATAACTTCTCCGAGTAAGAAAATATAGTTATCAAAGTAGGCTTATGCAGTTGTGAAAATAGGCATAAAAGTTGTCAAAATTTGCATATGCACTTGTGAAAGTTGGGACGTTAACTTGTGAAATTTCGTAACTTCTCCAATAGGAAAATCTAGTTATCAAAGTAAGCTCATGCAACTATAAAAATAGGCATGAGCACTTGTGAAAGTTGGTAAGGGTAATTTTGGCAACTTCACATTCCGAATCAATCACAATGCAATCCTTAGGGACCCTTTTTGATAAAGGGATTTAGTATAAGCCTTTTTTATAATTTTTTATGGTTCTTAGGACCTCATAGTGATTTTCCCTAAAAAAAATATAGGAAAAATTAGGCACAGGTCCCAAGGAAGAAATTTTTTCACAATAAAATCCCTTGAAATCATGAAATTACACAGAAGACCCTAGGGACTTCTGTGTAATTATTTGTGAATGTTAAATTATCAATCTGACATTCCCTCTCATGTCTTCCAATTCCTCTCTCTCCGTTCTTCTTCTTCCTTCTCTCTCTCTTCTCTCTCCCTTTTTCTTCTCTCTCTTCCAATATTTATTCCAATTATGTCCAGAGGTCCATCATAAGAAGACATATGCTGGATTCAATGCAATAGTTAGGTGATCCAAGCATACAGAGACACCACATAAATAGATCTGAAATACATAATGGCACACAAAGACAGCAATCATTCATCGATCGTTGACCAATTGGGGGAGAAAGAAGAGAAATCAATTGGAGTGGAAAGGGGTGTCGTCAGCAGCAGAAGGGGTAAAGGCGGTTAAACCAAGGCAAGTGGAAAGAGAAAGGGCCAAACGGCGGAACGAGAGGCGGAAGAGGAGGCGCAACACGGTGTCGCTGCTGAACCTCTCGAGATTACAGGATATGTATTGGGAGAGATTGGCGGAAACTTGAGCTACCCTCAACGCCGCTCCACTGTTCAACACCATCTCTTTCCTTTGCTCTCACCACAATCACAATTCCCGATCTCCACCCTCCTACCCAGCGTCGGACCTCGTCCTTTCAAAACTAGGAATTTTTTCATTTCTCAAGTCTAGATATTAAGTTCAATGAGTAGGTGCAAATAGTCACTTACCCATACAACTTAATATTTTGAAATGATATTTACTTCTTAAGTTAGCCTTATATAGCTGACAAAATTCTCAGAAGATGTTGTGAATATTTTTTTTTATGTTGTAAATATAGCATTTGTTGTTGTAAATAGCCTCTGAACGTGAAAAATGAAAAAAAAAAAATCCGGTTTACAAAGGTTGTTGTAAATATATGCTTTTTTCTTTGTAAATATAGCATTTGTTGTTGTAAATAGCTTGGACATGAGAAATGAAAAAAATTAAGGTTTTCAAAGGTTGTTGTAAATAGCCTCTGGACGTGAAAAATGAAAAAAAATTCAAGTTTACAAATGTTGTTGTAAATATATGCTTTTTCTGTTGTAAATATAGTATTTGTTATTGTAAATAGCCTCTGAACGTAGGAAATGACCCAGGTTTTCAAAGGTTATTGTAAATATATGCTTTTTCTGTTGTAAATATAGCATTTGTTGTTGTCAATAGTTTCTGGACGTGAGAAATGAAAAAAAGCCAGGTTTACAAAGGTTGTTGTAATACATGTTTTTTACATTGTAAATATAGCGTTTGTTGTTGTAAATAGCCTGCGGACGTGAGAAATGAAAAAAAAATACAGGTTTTCGAAGGTTGTTGTTAATATATGTTTTTTCTGTTGTAAATATAGCATTTGTTGTCGTAAATAGCCTTTGGATGTGAGAAATGAAAAAAAAAATCCAAATTTACAAAGGTTATTGTAAATATATGTTTTTTCTGTTGTAAATATAGCATTTGTTATTGTAAATAGCCTCTGGACGTGAGAAATAAAAAAAAAAAATCCATATTTTCAAAGGTTGTTGCAAATATATGATTTTTCTATTGCAAATATAACATTTGTTGTTGTAAATAGCCTCTGGACTTGAGAAATGAAAATAATTACACAGAAGTCCAAAATGGTAATTTAACATTTACAAATAATTACGAAAGTCCCTAGGGGCTTCTGTGTAATTTCATGATTTCAATGGACTTTATTATGATTTACTTCCTTGGGACCTGTGCGTAATTTTCCCAAAAATATGCTCCTACCTATCATTCACATGAGAAATTTTTGTATGAACTGGGTGCGCCATGTCATTTGTGCACCACCCAATAATATCATACCACATCACTTGCATTAAATTCTACGTGTTTTCTTTTCTCTTTTCTCATTTATGTCATTTCTCACAAAATGCTCCATCAAGCATTCAAATAATCAATTTCTCATAACACCTAGGATTCAATTGAGAATGATTTGGTATGATGTTATTGGACTGTGTGCATACGACCTGATGCACCCCTTTCATGTAAGAATTTCTCTCATTCATATATAAATATGTGGTTGGATTTAACCAGTTTTTTTCTTCATACAATCAAAGTAAACAGTAACCCACTCACACCCACAAACATGACAATGTAATGGGTTTTGAACAAGAGACCTTCTTCAAACGTGATGGATTGTTTGCAATTGAGAGAGCGGTTGATGGTTTAAGGAGTCTTTTAACTTAAGCTTGTGAAAGACAGAATGAAGTAACATATAAATAATCATTTCAAAATGACATGGAACCATGGAGCATAGATCGCATTAGGCCTCGTTTGGTTTACTGGAATTGCCACAGATTCCATGGAAGTAGGAAAGGGAAAATACATTTTCCTTTGTTTGGCACACTTGAGTTTGCCTTACTAAGAATTCATTTTCCAGCAAAAGCCTGAAAAATAATTGAAAATATGGATTTTCTTGGAGATTTCTTTTTCCCCCACAATAATACCCTCATCTTCCATGGAAGTAGGAAAGGGAAAATACATTTTCCTTTGTTTGGCTCACTTGAGTTTGCCTTATAGAGAATTCATTTTCCAGCAAAAGCCTAAAAAATCATTGAAAATGTGGATTTTCCTGGAGATTTCTTTTTCCACCCACAATAATACCCTTATCTTCCATGTGATCTCTCCTTCCACTTCATCAACATATTCATAATTCATTTTCCCCAAAAAAAAACCTAATGTATAGTTTCATACTTGACATTAAATTTTAAAAACAGGTCACATTAATTACTTTAGAACAATGACAAACACTATAAGCATGTTTGGATCGCAAAATTTGTTAGAACATAAAGGAAAATAATGGAAAATATTTTGCCACAAAGATGTTTGGTATCAAAAGATAGAAAAGGTAAATGATAAATTAAAAATAAAGATAGATGAAATAGAAAAAAAGTAAAATGTCCAATTTATCCTCATCCACATCCTACTACCAGCTTCTCCTCTCTTATCCCATTATTACCACCTTCATTTGGTTTGTTTTCCACCACCATCACCACCGTCATCTTCTCTCTCTGCCATCATGTCCACCATCACTAACAAATATGCAGCAACGGAATTAGGAGGAGGAGGCGACAACGAAAAAGGAGCCACCATCAACTTCTTCTTTCTCCTACATCACATACAAATTTGAGACAACGAAAGTAGGAGAAGATGGCGACAGTGGCAAAGGGACCACAATTGACTTCCTCCCTCCTCCTCCTCCATCAATAACGAATTTGAGGCAACGGAAACAGGAGGTGGTGGCAAAGGGGCCATCGTTGACTTCTTCCTCCATCACTGACAAATTTGCGACAATAGAAGTAGGAGGAGGTGGTGAGGACGACAAAAGGGCTAGTCACTCAAAACAGCAACAAGTAGATCTTGATTGAAGAATAAGATCTTGACAACCACTGAAGAAGAAAAAAAGGGTTATGTGGGAATTTACTACCTTGGAAAATTGATTGCTACTAATAACGAAAGAAAAAGATCTTCTCATGAATGATGAAAAAATTGGTTTCCAGTGGAATGGTGCATCCAAACATCTTCAAGCAATGGAAAATTTGAGATTTTCCTTTTACCTCCCATATTTTCTTTGAACCAAACTGGCCCCATGTTTGATTAGTTTGGAGACCCAAATTAGGAAACTCAAATTTCATTAAATGTGTGTTTAGTTATTTTTTGTTAAATTGGGTTTTGCAACTCAAAACTCATCAATTTTCGCAAATCAAAGTTATATTAATTTTGCCATTTCTTATATCATTGATATATGAGCTTGCATAGAGTTAAATTAATAATAATAAATTAAGGGGGTGACACAGCTGACAGCACACAGCAAGTTATGGCTGGAGATGTGTTGTCTCTTTATTAGATTTTTGGCACACAAAATGGAGACATTACCAACAAAAAAATCAAAAGGCGATGCAAATTGATAGATATTGATGCATTGTGGTCCTTCCAATAATTTCTCTTTGGCACTTATCCAACTTTTCGGCTCTCCCCAAACAAACAAAAAATCACCCCTCTTCACAATCAACTTGTCCTCTGCTTTAATCTCTCTCTAATTCCTTTTTACTTCATCTTTTGTGACTGTAAATGGAACGTTAACAAATCACCAAAAAAATTTGCTTCTACGTAAAATGAGTAATATTTTAATATCTTGTAAGTAAAAAATAGTGTTGTTTTCAATTTTTTTATATTTTTTTCAAAGACTTGGTACTGTAAAATTGTGTCGTGTCTCTTTTGTTAAAAGGATTGAATCTTTAAAAAGTTATAAAAAATTGAAACCAATTTATTCGTATGATATCAAAATGTCACTCATTTTATAAAAACTCAAGATCTAAAAAAACCAAAAAACAAAAATTTGAGAAGCCCCAATTTTTGTAGGGCAGAAAGGGGTACACATCAGGACACCTTCTGCCCCTAAACTAGACTTTTTCTTCTCACTAGCGGTGCATGATTGGAACGCAAATAATGAGGCAGTGAGCTTGGGAACTAAGAAAATTGTCTGCTCAAGACTTTTTACTCAAGTTTGTGGGAACTTTTGAAAAACAAGATGCAACATTTTGTATTTTGAAAAACAAGTATCATACAATAATGTATGGTTGGGTTCCATTTGTATACTTGGTGGAATTTCTTAACCAAACCTGTATTTTATGAAAAGCTCCTTGTCTTATAGTTTAGGTGCTTTATCCGTTTTTGGTTTTATTGCTTGTTGCTTTTATCAGGATCCTATAGTTTTAATAAATCAAGCATTTACTTTTCTAGTTAGAGACCAACGTCTTGGGGCTAAGTCTAACGTATGTCTATGCTGTAATTACATCAACTTCTCGAGCCATCAAAAAACTAAAAGGGGTTACAATAAGTAAATAATTCTAGAGGTATATAGACCTAATCACAAAAAAGTCACTATCAAAAGTTGAGAGTTGGACATCAAATTAAAGGAATATGTTACTCCCTCCGGTCCTAATTATAGGAACTATTTACCAAAATTTGGAGAGATTAAGGAGAGAGGTTAAATTAGTTAATTATAATTATTTTCTAAAAATATCCCTACTGAAAATTGAAAATTACACCAAGGCAAAATTAGTTGAATATATAGCCCGCGCATTGTACTCTTGCAATTTCCCTGATCTTAACAGTTCATAGTTTTTTTTCCCCTTTGTTAGTCTTGTAAAAATTTAGCATATGAATGATTTTTTTTTTTTTTAAACTCGTTCTATATACGAGTTGAGATCCAATTAGACTAATTAGGTAAATTAAATATACGCAACTCGTTCTATAAAATCTGACAACAAATTATTTTATATAAAAAAATATATATATAATTGAGGTGTATATGACATTAATGAGTTGCAAACATGATTTACTTTATATAATATATATGTGTATTATTAGATTAAATTATTATTGAAAAAGTAGTAATATGGGTACTTTAGGAAAAAATTGACAAAAGTTAAAACTTGTTCTTATAATTATGACCAAAATCAACTTCAAAATATGTTCATATAATTAGGACCGAAGGAAGTATATTCAATTTAGGACTTATCAATGACCCTAAGCTAGGACTTAGGATTAATAATTTGTAGTCGAGTCAAAGAACGATATGCGCTAATTGGCTTGCACCTCAACTAGGTCGGGTTGGATTAGATGTCGATGGCGGCTTGCGCATCCCTGAACGTCTTGAATTTTATTGGGATGAGGATTAGAATGGTTATTAAAATTGAACCGGACAGGCCAATTCGACCCAGTTGGTTTGACCGGTTCAATATTTATTTAAACTTTTCCGATTTGAAAAATTCATATATAATTTTACATATTTTTAAAAATTACAAATTAAGACTCTATATAAAGTTTGAGATATTTACTTTCTAATGAAAAATAATCGTTAAAAAATTATTATCATTTTATCTTCGAATATTATCAAATTTTAGAATTATTCCAAAAAATATAATTATTTAAGTTCATTTCTTCATCGGTTTTATCTTGAGTTAGCTCCGATTAATCTCTTATCTGACACACTATCTAGACCGATCAGTGACCGGTTCAATTTAATAAAGAATAGTCTCAAGTCATCATGTTGTATTATTCTTCCAAAGCAATTAATCTCGTCCACAATAAACACTATCGGGATCATCTTGTCATTATCGTTATCAAGACTGTCACTGTCTTGGATCATGTTTACATATAAGAAATTTTTGTATTCTTTTTTGCCTTCGAATTTTATATAGTCTTTAATATAAGTGCTAGATAATTAATTTATAAATATAAAAAAAATAGTTAAGTTAATTGTTTGTAGTAAATGTGTATTGGTTTATTTAAAATATCATTTTCAACCACGTGTATTGTAACTATCTATTGATAAAAGCTCCCTTATTATGTGCAATCAGTAAGAAAAATATAATAATTTGATAAAAATAAATATAAATTTACTTTGGTAAAATTCCATTAAATGAATTAAAACAAAAAAAAATTTAATTTATTTATAAATTTATGAATCATTAACGGAAATAAAATGGATTGAATTGTTTTATAAAATTTTCATATGCCTTTTTTTTTTCCACTTAGATTTGTTCTTTTTTTGTCATAAATTAAACCTCCTTCCAGCTCTCCCTTTTTATATCTTGTAAAAGCTAAAGGCTTTGCATTTCCCAAATTCAAATGAAGATCCATCTAAAGAGAAAAAGAGAGCACGAACGTATGAATTAGGGGGCCCACTTTTTTATCAATCATAAGAGAAAATCATCAAAATACGAATACATAAATCATTATCAACTAGTGAAAGAGTTGTTCCCTCTTAATTAGGAGTCTTAAGTTTGGATTAGTCTGGATTGCGTAAAAACCTTGAATTAAAAGAGGTTTGCAGGGTGCTCAGTCAAAGAAAAAAACAGAATGTTCTACAATCTTATAGTGATGAGTTTATAAAGAGACAACTATATGAAGAAAAATTATATTTGTCTTCTTTATTTTTTCCATATTTCACACCTATTCTATCAGAATCCTCCAACATCAGCACACATTAGCTTAAAAATGACCCTCATAATGTTACAAAAATTCAAACTTTGTCACAATTATCTAGAAAAATCTAAAGCATCCCTCCAAATTAACAACTATTGTAATTACTTTATAAGTGGCTCAAAATCGTTAGGTAGAATATACCAGCTCCCCTTTAAAAGCTATGGCTACCATTTACTCTCTGAATGAGATTTATATATAGATAGTTACATGGATTTTAAGTCACTTCAAATTTAGCAGTCGCCTGATTTATAATGTGCTTTGATTTCCTCCTTGTATTATTTGAAAGTGATACAAATGAAAGTTGTGAATAGAATTTAGTCAAGCCTAATAGATGTTAAAAGTTGCGATACTCCATTTCAACCACAAAAGGTTTGACGAATCACATAAAGGAATGCACGCTTACAAATTTGTGTTCATATGTCAATTTTCAAGAGTCCGATTTTTAGAAAAATAATGCTCATCAGCTCTTTAATAACGTAAGACCTGATTGGAGAGTTGACATTGATCCTTAATATAATATATATTTATTATATTTGTTAATCTTTTCCTAATTTATTCATATTTATCTTCTAAACAATGATCAAGTAAGAAAGAGATTGATGGAATTAATAAAGATAATTAAAGTAACCAATGGGTTGGCACAAGTGGTAGCGAGCATTGTGTCGTTAACGCCTCTCGAGTTCGGCCTTTGAATGCGAGAAAAGTCGTTGGGAGACTACTCATCATAGCCAAGTGTGCAACTCGGGTCGGATTCCAGATTAGTCGGGCGAAGGCTGGATCTGGATGAAGCAAAAAAAAAAAAAAAAAGATAATTAGAGTAAACATGTCTATTATCTATTTAAATAATTTTTCTAATTTAATCAGATCAGATAAATATATTTTATATTAAGGAATTTAGGGGGTGGCATATGGTACTGTAGCATTGCATAGTGCCTGTTTGGTGGGACCATGATTCACGGCAAAGGGTATTCAAGTCATTCGATCCTAAGACGAAAGGCGCCAAAACGACGAGATAACAGCCTTAGCGGGAATTTTTGAAAGTCGTTCCTTCTCCAGATCGAGTTACAACTATTAACGGCTATATTCGCGCCACGATCAACCGACATATTCATGCCACGTGTCTTAATGTAGGCCAAATATTAGCATTGTTCGTGGACCCGACAATGACATCATGCCCCGGTATGGAGCAACCTTCGCTCTCATTGGTTGGTGTGTACAAGGAAACAGAGGACTGTCTTACGTGTCGCTTTGCTATTGCTGTATCTCTCATTATTATATTTGCTCTTCTTGGCGCTAATGATTTTGATTAATTGTTAATTATTAGTTAAATCTTTTTGACTAACCATCGATTACCTACAAAATTTTTATAATTATTATAAAATACTTTAAAATAGATCTTGCCTAAATATCTTTGAATATATAACTCTTTAATTAGGGTATATTTCTTCTGGGCAAAAAAATTAGAGTATATTTCTTGATTTCCATAATAACAAATTAAATTGTTATTGCTTATGTAGTATTTTTTAATGGAGAACTTTGAGCATAAAAATTCTGCTAAATACATGAAAAGAAAATACTTATGTTATGTTCTTTGTATCAATTTTATCAATTTTTTTATTATATCTGACTATGTGTCATATGTATAAATTCTTATTATTTAAATATAAACCTATATAAAAAAAAACGGATAGTGATATGTGATTGGAAAATTTGATAAACATATTGTTTAAATGAAAAAATTATAAAAGGTCAAATAAATATATCGTATTTCTTCAAATAATAATATAGGAATGTTACTGAAGAAAATTAAGATATGAGAAATGCCGAAGGGAATGGTTAAAAATAAAAATAAAAAATGAATGAGGAGAATAACGGAACAACGGCGCTAAAAACGAACGTCATAAATTAAATCACGTTGTCAGTGCACGCTTGGCTCGTGAAAGGCTCGCTCGCGTGTTACGGCTCACGAGCCAGCCCCTTCTCACGGCCTTAGGCTAAAAAGAATCTACTAGGCGCCGAATCACTGAGAAAAGAGCAGAGGCTAGCTGTACAGTACCCTCCAATTTTCAGTATAATATTCTTTAGTTAAAGCACTTATTTATTTATAAATAGGAGTAATATGAGAGAAATAATTGATTTTGGAGACAAGAAAACCAAGTAAAGTGTGGAAATAAAGGTTAGCCTAATTGATAAGTTATTGTTTTATACCACTATTAAGGCTGTAAGTCTATTGTGATATGATAACCTTATTAGTATGTGATTTATAGATACTTTTATATAAGCATTTTTTAAGGGTTTAATATTTTTACTTTTATTACGGAAGATTTTTTTTACCATACTCGTATAAAAGTTAATGGGTTCTATTGTAAAAAGAAAAGAGAGGGAAAAAAAACCAACTCACCTAAAAGTATTCCAACAATAAAAATAGAAATATCAAACCTTTTTTCAAAAATATGGAGGCATGTTTTGACGTATCCTTAAAAACCAACTCACCTAGAATTTGCAACATCAAACAGGAAAAAAAACCAAACCGAGACACTCAAACGTGCCTTGTATGAAACAAGAGTGAGTACATATTAATGATGAACATTTTGATAAATAATTAAAATTAAATTGTTATAGTAAAACAACAACATAACCTTATCATAGGGTGGGGTCAATTACATAGATTTAATTACGTTATTAAGCTCAATCAAAAACCAAATTTTGGGATAAATTGTTGACTATGAAATCTCATTTAATAACCTCATTAAACATTTTCTGATCTTTATTGATCTATGTTCATAAAAATTCGACAAAGTTTTTATATTGTCAGTCAAGGGTGTAACACAATCTCTCTCTCTCTCTGTTTTTGTGCATTGGCGAGCAACACTTACAGGCATGGATCGAACCTTAATAGAAAAGCCAGCTAAGGCTGGCGCTAATGCCATTTGTGCTATTGAGGTGTTGGCAATCGTTATCCTTTATCCGAACTTGGGATCGGCTATAATACATAGTCGGAGTTATAAAATATTATAGTACATGTGACTATATTAGTTAGGAAATAAAAATACACATAAATATTTATTATATCATCTAAACTATTATTCCATTACTCTTTATGATTTGTTTGTAAATTTTGACATCAAGCCACTCTCAACTTATTTTAATTATCACCGCTTTGCAAACATTTACTTAAATTAGTACAAGGCATCATAATTTTTTTTATAAGAAAAAAATATATCTAATTTAACGCATATACAAAAAAAATTCTCTCCTTTGAATTTCCTTTTAAAATTTTAATTATTCTTTTGGAATGAAATAACTGCAATTATGTGTATGGAGCGTGATAGAAATGGCGCGGGGTAAAGAATAAAATAAGTGTGATGGCGGTGGGGATCTATGGGAATGGACAAGAGGGAAGAGGTGGGCCCGGAAGGTATGGAAGGAGCAATGAGGAAGGGTCAAGGGTGTTACTTACCAACAAGGTTAGGTCACGTGGATGATGTGTATGTGTTACATAACTACGATGAACTTAAGATTTGCCATATAGGAGCCTTGTCATTTTGTCACACCTCATTTGGGCAAATGGCAATCCATGTGGACCCATGCCATGCCTCTAATTTTAGTTCATATCTCTTTTACCTATACCATTGTTCTGAAATTATGACCGGGTCAAAAACCGGGCAGACAGGTCAATAAGCATATCTAATTTGGTCATCAACCTAGTTCGGTATTATTATTATTTTTAAAATTGATTTTTTTTTATTAAAAATTCATATTAATTACTCAAATCTTCAACTTCTTAACAATTTTGTCTTAACTCTAATTTGACTCGGTCGACTTATTGACTATTAATCTTGTACCCCAATCGTTTTAGTGGTTAATTTGAATTTCAAAACCTTCACCAAAACAATATCAGGGCAATGACTTTATACTATGAAATATTTCTTGAGTGATAGCTGGTGGATTTGATCTCATCTACAACTTTTAGACTATTATTATTATTTGTCCTTTTAATTTTTTTCATTGAAGTACCATCTTTAATTCGGGCTTAATTGCATTACAAACTGAATTTTATATTAAAAAAAAGGTAGTATTCCCTCTAACTGACTGATTTATTGGGTTTTTCCCCTTATATCCTCATTGCTTGGGCTAATATTTTTCCATTGACTATTGCATTCCCAATCCATTCAGCATGTTTCTCTTTCTCCCCCCATTAAGTTTGAATATTTCTAATTCAATCATATGTTTCTCTCTTTCTCTTCCCCTATTAAGTTTGTATTTTCAATCCAATCAGCATATTTTTTTCTCTCTCCCCAATAAAGTAGGGGTAAAGGTGAAAATATTTATCAACTGAATACTAATTTAATGACTTAACCGCATTTTCTTGATATAAAAGAAATTATAGTTGATGTCTTAGAATAAGAACCAGGAGGAAGTACCATTAAAGATTTCATTCTCCCAATCTTAAACAACACAGTGAAACTAACTATGGCAAAGCATCACATAATTCATATCTCAAAATTTTACTGTGGAAGAAGTTTTATGATTTTATCAAATAGAAATCCATTCATGGGTTTCATTCCAAGGTCATTTATCTTAAATTTGGAGTAGCTATTAGGCGATAAAATTGAGGCGAGTATAAAATTATAGCTTACAAAAGGGTTTTAGATTCCATGATCGTTAATCGAAGTAACCATTGATAAAGCAATTTTTCCAAATTAATCTTGCAAGAAAAACAAATGAACATTTCAATATTATTTAGATGAAGAACTCATTAGGAGCGACTTACCGGGAAATTTGACGATCCAAACGATGAAGACTGGAATCATGTAGAAACTGCGGGAGAGTTCATTATTCTGAAATTCTAAAGCGGATCGACCCAAACTGATTTAGAGAATTAAAAATGACTAAAAGCTTTAATTCTTCGCAAAAAAGCAGGAGTTGAGAATGACAAGTGAAATGCCCGAATAATAAGAAAACGCCTAAATTTTATCGCCTTTTCGAGCGGAGAAACGGAGGTTCCGAGATCGAGCGGAAAACGGAGGTTCCGAGCCGACCAAGGACGGAAGGATGGACTTGCGAAACCTCCGACGAAATCGATTGACGGGCGGAGGAGCATCCGGCGATCGGTCTTGCGAAGCCTTCGGTGTGGCGTTCGATCTTCACCTCATCACGTCTTAGACTTGCGGGAATCTCCCGGCGAAAGTGACGGGTGAGTGAAGGAGCCTCGGCAACCGATCTTGAAGGAAACCCCAACACGGCACATGCTCTTCTCCTCGCCGTTCGTTGCCACGGCAACGGCTAGGGCATGACTCGACGATAGCAGAGGTTAGAGGGGAGAGGGATTGGAGACGACAAGGGTAGGGTAGGGTTGGGAAATAATAAAATCTTTAACATTTTTTATTTTTTTAATATGGTGGGCCCCACACAAAACTAACAGAGGTTAACAGCTCCTAACGGAGATGGTAAATTTGCTCCGATTTTGAAAACTCATGTACATTTTTGCTCTAAAAAATATCATGTAGTATGTCAATTTTGTCAATATTTAAATTAATCATATGTTTTTTTTTAAACTTAAAATATACTAGTATTAATTATATGTTTTTTTAAATTTAAACTTAAAATATACTTTATATAATTATTTTCATTATTTTATTGACATTTAGATTACTAGTATATAATTATTTTCATTATTTTATTGACATTTAGATTAAACTTTTGAATCAAGATGGAATCAATATATAGTTTTAAATTGGGAAATTCATATGGATGAATAGAGTATATCTTTTTGCTAAGTTATATGGATGTATATTTATTTGTTCATTTCTTAATTTTTATATATTTTATTTTGAAAAATTTATTATTTAAAGAATTATAACAAGTTGACGTGATTTTTCAGAATTATTGCAATATACAGAAGAAATAAAAGAAAAACAACGGACGGTTGGTCAGTTTGGCGGCGCGCGGTAAATGGTCGTTGGGACTCCAGACTCGTGACCGAGCGAGTTACAGCTGAAGCCGAAGATGGAGCTAATAGCCTTGGAGCCGTGTCGAAAGATTTATTTATTTATATTTCAAAAATTTGAAACTTTTTGCATCAGTTACATCAGGTGAAAATAAGAGCAAAGAAACACAGGCTCAGGAAGAAGACGAATCTGTAATTATATCCCATTTTCGTTTCCTTTTTCTTTTTCACTCGATTCGTGCTGTCCTCATTCATTCTCTCTCTAGATTTCACCTTTGCTTTTGAAGTTTGAAGAACAACCTTCACCGTCTGTAATTTTTGGAATCCCGTTTTCCATTTTTTTTCTGTCTCTCATGTAAATATCGTTTTCCATCTTCCAAAATATCTCTCAAACTTGAATGTTATTCGATTCGATGATGAATTTTCTCAAACACTACTTTCCCTGAACTCCATACTCAGTCCTTAGTGCTCCAATTGTCAGCGTTTGAAGTTTCCTAATTTTTGTTCCTTTCTCCTTTTTTTGGTTCTGAATCGAAGGGCTTCGAAGAATGTTGCGCAGTTGTTTTATTTGTCTTGGAATTGAGCGTTGGGGGCTCTGAATTCGTCGACATAACCAGCAATTTTGTTCGCATCTCTAATCTGCCGGAGATTCAGGAACAGAGTGTGAGTTGATATTTGTTAGATCTTTATTTCCCTCTTTTGCTTCATAGGCTTGTGATTTCGGGGCGAGGCATTGGGATTTTATATCGTGTAGAAGCTTAAGAAGTAGTTCGTTAAACTGCTTTTTGTTTGCCGGTATAAGATTTACTTCTTCTCCCAAAAGACAAAAGGAGGGATGAAGGAAACCGCTGTAGTTATGAACATCCTTTGCAACTGAGATCTGGGCTATTTCAAATTTGTATTTATGCTTACCATTCTTCCATTCGATTCCAGAAGGATAGTTTTGTTGTTCCATCATTTGAATCCGTTGGAGATACTCACAGTTTGCCATGTCTTTTGCTACAAGAGCTCCTGATATAGTGTTACGTGATTCTTTTCTACCCAATTCCCATGGTCGCCATAATGGAGATAGTTATGTTTAGTCTATTCAGAAACACCAACTTTAAAGTGATATTTTGCTGGGGATATATTTAAGTCATCTTAAAACCGTGGTAGATGAACTTACTGTGTTTCGTTTATTGGGTTTACTTGTATTACACCTGCTGTGCTGCCCCGATTATGTCTATGTTTGTGATTACTATGAAGTAATTGTCATACTCCCTTTTAAACACATCTCATTTTACAATTAACCCTACCTCTTTTAGCGAAAAAACATAACCGACAAACACAATTTTCAACACGTGGAGATTCTCTCATCTGAACTGTTTTTAAAGAGAAATTATTCTTATTCTGTTGAAAATTAGTTAAACTTTCTCTTTAAGTTGTTGTTATTAATATCTTTGGCAACAATCCTTTCCCCTTCTCCATAGGGTGTACTGGTGTAGCACTACAACTTTTTGTGTAGCACAATGTAGCCGGTGGAACATGTAGTATAGCAAACTCTGTAGTGCTTGCTATTTACATTATGGTTGATTTAATTAGACTTAAGAATATTTTCTTGGGCCAGAAAACTTAAGAATATATATGATTGTTAGGTAGTTTAAACATGAAGTTATTTTTTTAATATACATGCTACTTGATTTAATGTAACATTATTGTCAATCCGTATAGTATTAATTCATTTACATGTTACTGTTACGGGCCCTACATTTCAATGTGCATTTACAATGCTATGTACTCAATCACTGAGGAGCCTTTGTTACTACAAATGTGCTATAACTATCAATAACTGTGCTTTAGAAGTATTTGGATTTTTTATTTTAAAAATGACTTGCTCTTTTAACTTAGTTTTGTCACTGTCGCATCATTATTCTTCTTGTTGCAGACAAAATCTTCTTCAAATGAGGTTTTAATATACACTAATGTAAATATTTTGACTTCTAAGTGTAGTAGTTGGCGACTGAAGTTTTTTAAGGCATGTGGTCTGCCTGCTTTCTGCTGAAATGAAGAACTTGCAGGTAATCCGTCATATCCTTTTCATTTTGGCACCTACTTTGTTGTGTACTCAATGATTATCATATCTCTTCAATTTTATAGGTCTACCGTTTCTTGCCATATTGAATGACAAACCTCGTGGTGATATTAAAGATGCTAATGCTGATTATGTTTCTTTTATACTACGGTCATCACAAAAACTTCTTGCATGCAAGCTTTGATATTTGTTGAAGGGATGAATTTATCATTTG
This sequence comes from Acacia acuminata, assembly GCA_019022655.1. NCBI lineage: Eukaryota > Viridiplantae > Streptophyta > Magnoliopsida > Fabales > Fabaceae > Acacia > Acacia acuminata. Next base: position 13,399,241 of record JAFJYI010000001.1, on the reverse strand, counting down.
GAAATTGCTTAAGTCAGTCAATAAAAATTCACTATCTGAAAATCACCATAATCATTCAAAACACGTACTTTTCTAGAGTAGCTGAACTTGTAACATTGAAGACAAAAGCATTATTGTGCAAAAGGCGGTATTTTGACATTCACCCCCTTAATACTCTTAGCCTGAAGCAGACACCTTCGAATACTCCCAGTCTTATACCATGGTCCTTGGACGTGCTGGCATGTATATTGAAAGACACAGAAACTTGTGAATTCCATTTTACAAAAATTTTTTTGGTTTTAACTTGAATCCTTTCATATCTACTTTGATTAGGATGTGATGGTCTGGAGTCTTGATTCTTGTGGCGCATGTGCATTATTGCAAGTTGTGTTTCCAATCTCTCATCCAGCCTTTGAATAATATGGTGAACTTTCACCTTGAGAAGTGTCTTTGGAAGCCTAAGGCTTCTCTGAAAGTTTAGTTTATAGCCCCTCTCATTTCGATCGTGGTGGTTAACAGGATTAATATTACTGTTTCAAGTTCTGTCTCCTTTTATGTGTGTCATGTGTTATCTATCTTTGAAGCTCAAGCTTGTCGTTTTTTTCATGCCATCTAGCAGCCTCTTTTGTCTGGAATAATTTGTTTTGACCTTTTGTTGAGAATTGGATTTGTCCTGAGTTTGGAGCAGCTTTTACTGATTTAGGGGCTTTGGCAGGGAGTGGTGGGCTCGTGAATTTGCCCACACTATAAATTTGGTTGACCAACAATGACCAGCTCACTACTAGAAAAAAAATTGGATGGCAGTTGCATGTAGCCCTCAATATATGGCAGTCCTCTGAATCTAATAGTTATAGGGTAGGAAGCTACCTAGATGGAATTTGGCACGACAGTCTACTAATTTGATATGTTTTTCTTGATTGAAGTGGCCAAGATGTAGTTTGATAAGAGGCATTATTCATTATTTTTATCCAAAGCTCTGACACTTTATACGGTGCATTCCGTCTAATATGAGTTAGTCTTTTGTTTGATGAAGTAGTATGGACATATTGAATGCTTTGGGAAATTCATTAACGTTTTAGTATAGAATAAAAACATACTTTCTACTTTTACGTTGATGCAACATGTGCCTTCCATATTTGAGTCTTAACACCTACTGCTTCCTGCATGTTTCTGTAGTAGAGTAAATATTGCTTTTGTTGATTCAGAGCTCTCAAGAATTACAATCCTCAGCTCAAGCTTCTGTCGAGTCCCAGAGTGACCAACCTAACAATCACACGGCTGATGCTCCCGTTACGGAGTCTGGTTCTGTTTCTGCTTCCAGCAATGATAGCAAAAAAGTATCACGTCAGGATATTGAGCTTGTAAGGCAGCTCATTTGTTAAAACTTCGACTAAATTTACTTAATACTATAGTTTTTTCGCTCGATTTCTTTCTTTCTCATATTTGATTTTGCAGGGTTAGATAATTTATAAGGGCTTCTGATTGCTTTCTTATCCCTTTTGATTAATTATTTAAACTATCTTTGTAGGTTCAGAATTTAATAGAAAGGTGCTTACAGCTATATATGAATAAAGATGAAGTGGTTAAAACACTTTTGACTCGGGCAAGGATAGATCCAGGATTTACAACTCTAGGTAGGAATCTTGAAATCTCTTTGTGGTGATTTGTATTTTTTGTTCGAATACTAAGAATGTAGTGTAAATTATCCATACAAGACCCCTTTTATCCTTAAATAACGATTTCCATTTGTTATTGTTAATACAGTGATAATCAAAACATGTTCGTTATTGAAAATGATTAAGAAACGGCCTTGACCCTACTTATGTTCTATCGAATTGTTGTAGGAACACAAGAGTGGTTATTTTTATCTTCCTTTGCTTTCTGATTGTGGCATTTTTATTGGTTCAGTGTGGCAGAAGTTGGAGGAAGAGAATGCCGATTTTTTTAGGGCTTATTACATCAGGTTAAAATTGAAAAAGCAAATAATCCTGTTCAATCATTTGCTTGAGCACCAGTATCATATGATGAAGTATCAATTGCCTCCAAAGGTGCCATTGGCTCCTATTCAGAATGGGATTCATCCAATGCCTGGTAAGCTCTCCTGTCAATTAAATTGCTTAAATTAAACCTGAGTCATCTCCACTTTGTGTGGCTATGTACTATGTGAACTGCGAGTTTTGAATGATGGAACTTAAATTTTGTTTCTGATGTTATGGTATAGCTCTTCCCTTCACATGATTATGCTCCCAACTACACTTTTAGCTTTTTAGTCGACAAATTGGATCTGGCTTCCATTTTAGGACAAGGAAGACAAACACGGAACAGTTTCTCAGAGTTCTTAGATATTCATTTAACCCAGTGATGACTTGAAATATCATTGGTTTGTGTCTGTCCTTGCATATTGAATAGCCTTTAGAGTGTACTGAGGTAATGAACAAAGCATTATACTAAATGATTTCGTTATTCTTGGATTTATTTTTCATGCATGATCAATACTAGATTTCTGTTAAAAGCTTAAGGTCACGATTCTTTGGAAATTCTTGGTGTAGCTACTAAAACAGCCAATTTAATCCAATTTAGATTTCAATGGCCATTGAGTAATAATCTTTGATATGTCTTAGTTATAAAGTCATTCTTATTGGCTTCGGATTTGAATCTGAAACTTATGTTGGGGCTTTGTATTACCCAATATGAGCAAAAAAAATTATTTGAAATTGACATTAGTGGATTTCTGGGGGTTTGTTTTTCCATATTATTGCTTGGCAAGTGAACATTTTGAGTGTGTTGCACATACTTTCGCTTCCAGAATATAGTTGCATATTGTGCTCACTTTGTTGCTTATATTTTTCTGTTTTGCTTCCAATCATTTTTCAACACCGCTTGTTTGCAGTGCAGTCAATAACCTACCCATGGGATACCCAGTTCTACAGCAACCTCACATGCCAGCGGCAGGTCAACCACATCTTGACTCAATGGGCATATCAAATTGTCATGTGGTTAATGGAGTCCCTGCACCAAGCAATTTCCATCCCATTCGAATGAATTCTGGGAATGAGTGAGAACTAATCTAACTGTACCTCTTATTTTAGTCATTCATTGGACAACAGTAGCGAAACTGCCTTTTCTTTTGGCCTGATGAGTTTTTTAAGATGATATTCTGCGGCTCTTTTTCCTATTTCAGTTTGTTATTAATGTAGAAATGGTTGTGTATTGTGCAGAGGTCACAATTGACTGTAACTGAAACTTGTTTCTAGTTGTTAAATTGGTTGTATAAAAAAGCTATATCCATCAAAACCAGACTGCTCAAACACTTTGCTGGTCTTGTTATGCATGTTTGGTGTGTTTCCCTATAATGCATACCATGCCTGAGTTTTTAATTTTGGCTGTCTCGGGCTTGAATATCACTTCAATTATTAGATTGTGGAGTAACTTCCTACTTCTGTGTTTGAAGTCTTTCACTTGCTGGAAATTCTGCTAAAGGCAGCTGAATTTTTTGTTGTTGAAGGATGATGATGGAACATAGTTCTCCTGACATTGCCCCCGTCATTCCACCAAACAGTACGATGACAGAAATGGCGGTGAGTCCTACATCAGTGGCATCCAGTGGTCACTTTCCCTTCACGGCATCAGAAATATCAGGAATGGGCACAGATGCATCAGCTCTGGATACAGCATTTACAACTGATGTGGCAAGTTCAGTTGGAATGCAACTTACACCTGATGGCAGCAATGGAATTTCCAGATCGCTGGAACAAATTCCTTGGAATTTTAGTCTATCTGATTTAACAGCAGATTTGTCAAACTTGGGAGGTATTTTATATGATATACTTTTGATAGATATTTTTAACTTTCAGTCGGCAAACTTTAGGAGTGAGGTTTTGTGAAGTAGTTCACATTGAGTTTGCTCTGTTATAGGCTTATAGCCAGAGTTAGTCACCTGGTCTCATCCTTAATTAAGGAAAATTGTTTTTATACAACTATTTTAGACAGTCATCTGAACGCTAAAGGTCATGATATCTGATGAATGCCGGGCATATCTATTGTTTTTGCCACAACATTAATATTTTCTGATTGACCAAAACTTAGGTAAACTCCATGGGCATTGCTGTCAGGTTCATTGAAAAGTAATAATATGGGGATGCAAGTGTTCCTAAATTTTGTGCTTCCTGATTCTACTATTGATGATTCTAATGCTGTAAATTACAAGTTAATCTTAACATCCAGGATGCAAGTGTGTTTAATAATGTTTATCCACTGGGGACGTAGTCTTTCTTTAAATATGAATCATCTCAAATTGTTGCAGATCTAGGAGCCCTGGGAAACTATCCGGGTTCACCATTTTTGCCATCTGATTCAGAAATGTTGCTGGAATCTCCAGATCAACAAGATATAGGTAATGGTAATTACCTAGAACTTTTCTTCTTCAATGTATAAAAAATACTGCCCCTGTTCTCAAATCAAATATAAGACACTTAATAAGATATTTTGGTGGTCCAAAATATAAGACACTTCCTAGGTCATTAATTGCTTCCCCCCATTAAACAAAACAAGAGAAATTTTGGATTCATAAGAAATGTCAGCCATTAATTGAGAGAAAATTTGAAAAAAAAAAAAAAAAAAAGGTACTACGAGTATGTTTTAGCCACAAGTTAAATTAGTCTAAAAACTTTATTGGTTTGTGTGAAGTAAATGTTAGTGTCTTGTATACGAGACTAGGGATAGTATAACCTTGATGAATAATAGGGGGTAAACCATATTCTGAATAACAATTGTGTCATCAGTGTTTGGTTGTAACAGCCATATCTATTTTTGTTTCAGTGGATGACTTCTTCGTTAATTCTGATCCCCCATGCTCTCAGTCAGATGAGGAGAAACCTTAATAAAGAATAAAGGTGAGGCTATTTGTGTCACATCAAATTCTCTTAACTTTAGGTGAAATGAGTAGTTTCCATTGGCATACTGGCGTTATGTGGCCATTGTTGCTGGTAGAGATGCATGCAGTCTTTAGGATTCTTTTAGGGAAACTGTTGTAATAAAATAGAGAGTCGGTGACTTCGTTGAGGACGTTATTCATGCTTTTGGATCATATATATTTATTATATTGGTTGGGATAGCTGTTAGTGAAATGGTTGATGTGATTGTAATACAACAATGAATCTTCCTTCAATAATTTATGAGAATGGATTGAACTTTCCATTTTCCAGTGCAGATCTGAAATTGCTTGGGGAAATTTCCAGTGCTTGTGTAGTTCAGTTGAACTAGATCTTGTGTTGCTTATCCAATATGTTTCGGCACGCTTTAACATTACTTATAGTTCCATATTGTGTGGTTAGCTAAAGACTAAATATTGCACTACGAACTAGGTCTTATACTTAGGACAAACAGGACACAGAGCACTATTTTAATAACGCAAGAAGCAGAAATGGAGTACTTATTGCATCACAGGAATTAAATCACCGGTGGGAGAGGTCCCAGTTCGTGCTTCACTTGGACAATGAGGTGGTTTAAAAAAAAAAAGTAGAGAGAATAGATGATGATGATGGCGAGGAGTTGAATCATAACAATAATAAGTAAATAGACTACAAAAAGAGACGTGGGACGCGGTCCTGTTGTTGAACATCATGGAAATAAGTTGAATGGGTTATTTGTTATTTTCCCTCCTTCATTTTCGCTTAAATCTCCCCATCCTTTTCTAATTCTTCATTTCCGTGCTTCTTACACATTGCTTTTGAGTCTTCGATCCGTCTCCTCTCCACTTCGATGACCTTCTTGGCCACAAATCCGACGTTGAGAACTTGGTGACTCTTCATATCTCTTTAGATCTTGGTGATTTTTTAGATCTCTCTCCTCCTTCTCTTCTATGTCTCGCTCTTTTCTTAGCATTCTAACGACGAGTTTTAGGCATGTTTATAAGAAAAAATATGACTGGGTTGCTCGGTGCCGGTTCACCTCGGGTCACTCTGGTTTGTCCGGCTCAGATTCGGTTTAGGGGTGACCTCGATTTCTATGCTAGATCAGACCGGTTTCGTGGACCGGCTGGTCCGTATTTCACAACTATGCTTGTGAGGTCATTTCATTTTTTAATTTAATTTTTTTGAATTTTTTATTGTTTAGAAAAAAATTTATGATTTTTTCTAGATACCTCATGAGGTATCATCAGTACCTTGTGAGGTGCTTTCGTTTTTTCATTTAATTTTTTTTTTGAATTTTTTAGGAAATTTTTTTATTATTTTTATCAGATACCTCGTGAGGTATCATCAATACCTCGCGAGGTCATTTTTGTCTTTTAATTTAATTTTTTTTGACTTTTTTGGCAAAATTTTTTTTTTTTTTTTCCAGATCTCAGTATCTCGTGAGGTCATTTTATTTTTTAATTTAAATTTGTTTGAATTTTTTATTTTTTAGAAAATTTTTTTATGATTTTTTCTAGATACTTCGCGAGGTATCATTATTATTTTTATCAGATACCTCGTGAGGTATCATCAGTACTAATTTTTTTTAATTTTTTTGACTTTTTTTTTTTTAAAAAAATTATTATTTTTTCCAGATACCTCGCGAGGTATCTCAATACCTCGTGAGGTCATTTTTTTTTTCATCTAATTTTGTTTGAATTTTTTATTTTTCAGAAATTTTTTTAATGATTTTTTCCAGATACCTCGCGAGTATCATCTTTTAATTTAATTTTTTTCAACTTTTTTTGTTTTTAAAATTTTTTTGAGGTATCATCTGTACCTCGTGAGGTGATTTGGTTTCTTCATTTAATTTTTGTTTGAATTTCTGATTTTGTAGGAATTTTTTTTTGATTTTTTTTTCCAGATACCTCGCGAGGTATTTTCAATACCTCGTGAGGTCATTTTTTTTTTTCATTTAATTTATTTTTTTTTCTGATACCTCACGAGGTATCGCAGATACCTCGTGAGGTCATTTTATTTTTTAATTTAATTTTCTTTGAATTTTTTATTTTTTAGAAAATTTTTTTAGATACCTCGCGTGGTATCTTCAGTACCTCGTGAGGTCATTTTTGTTTTTTAATTTATTTTTTTTGATTTTTTATTTTTAGCAAAAAAAAAATTTTTTCCAGATACCTCGCTAGGTCATTTTATTTTTTAATTTAATTTTGTTTGAATTTTTTATTTTTTAGAAAAAAATTTTTTATGATTTTTTCCAGATACTTCGCGAGGTATCTCAGTACCTCGTGAGGTCATTTCCTTAAATTTAATTTTGTTTGAATTTTTTTTATTTTTTAATGATTTTTTTTTCCGATACCTCGCGAGGTATCATTAGTACCTTGTGAGGTTATTTTGTTTTTTCATTTAATTTTTTTTTAATTTCTGATTTTGTAAGCAATTTTTTTTTAGATAGCTCGCGAGGTCATTTTTGTTTTTAATTTATTTTTTTTTAAAATTTTTTTTATTTTTAGCAAATTTTTTTATTTTTTTTTTCTAGATACCTCGCGAGGTCATTTTCCAGATACCCCTATCCATTTAATGGCATTAATTTCTTCACATATTCAATGCAAAAAACAATGGATGCGAAAACAATGAATGCGAGAACCCACTTGAATGCGTAAACACAAATTGCGTATAAATGGTTCCGAACGAGAGAATAATTACAATGAATGCGTAAACCTTCCATAGAGCAATATAATCGAAAATCGGTCTAAGCAAACAAAAGGACTTTATATGGGCGAGAATATTGAAAGGGAAGTTAATCATTTGATGAAGATATTGGGGCTCCGTTAAAAATTAGGATCTTACCTCTTGATTTTTCTTGAAATCCACGAAGCTAATCTGGCGGCGGCGGCGGCATCATCCACGACGGCCGGTGCGGCGTCTCGTGCAATGGTCCTAAGTATTGACGGTGGAGGGTCACGACGGCGCTACGGCAGTTAGGGCAAATGAGCCTTTTTTTGTTTTTCCATTAACAGGTCAAATGAAGTTATCGTGAGAATGAAGAATTTGTCAAAAGTATCATGTCCTATCTAATCTAAGGTCAAGATGGTCATTTCCTTTAAATTTGCATAACCCCGAGAGGTCCATGTCACCTCTAAGTCTTTTTTCAAATTTAAAGGACTTTCTGATTTTGTACAAATTCATCCTTTTTTTAGATGGAATTTTCCATTTTTTTTTCTAGATATATTTATTTTTTTCAATTTTTTTTTTTTTAGAAATTTTTTTAATGATTTTTTCGAGATTCCTCAAGAGGTATCATCAGATCGTGAGGTGATTTTGTTTTTTTATTCAATTTTTATTGAATTTTTTATTTTTTAGAAATTTTTTTAATGATTTTTTTGGATACCTCGCGTGAGGTGTCATCGCACTGGTGAGGTACCATTGAGGAAAAAAGCTCCTACAGCTAGTCCTCGGAGCTCCGATGTCGCACTTGCAGAGTCACCGATGGCCTAAAGTTGATGATTTTTTATTAAAAAAAACTACGGTAGTTAATTAATTTTCAAATTTTACAGCATTTCAAAATCTCAAATCTTTTTTTTAAAAAAAAATTATTGAAATTTAATATATTTATTTATCTTTTACCAATTTTTATATTTCTTTTAATCTTTTTTTTTTCCAAAAAAGAGTACTCCAATACTTCAAGATTATAAATTAATTACTAATTACCGTTAATGTGCAAAAATACAAATATGATTTTTTCAAAAGTGCATCTAACATCAAATACTTTTTTTAGATATAAAAGTGATTATGTAGTTACAAAAATAAAAAAAAAATCACAAATTCCATTAAATTCACCTACATTTAAAAAAAATCGGTCACTTTTGCCCCACATTAATACCATTACCCTACTACTTGTAACCCCTCTCGTCTGGTATCCATTTTTCTTTGTCGACGAACACGCACTCCACACTTGGTCGAGCTTACCGTCAGCCGCTGTCTTTCCTGCGTGGTTGTTCTCGGGCAAGTATTGAAGAAGGTTCGAACTCTAGGGCTGTCTACTCCCAAAATTCCGTTAAGATTGATTTGTTCAATCTGGCTATGAATCTAGATTTGAATTTCTTCCCCGCTTCATCTGTTCCCTGCGTTGTTGTCAACCCTGTGTCCGACGCCGTCTCACCATTTCTTTATCTTTTTTAAAAGTATCATTTTAATTTGGCTTTAAACCTGGTCGTGTAATCGTTTGAATACTGGCGCTTTTGAATAAAGATTGAGTTTACTTCTTTCTTTTAAAAATAACTTTGTTGCTAGTTTTTGCTTCAATAGTGTGTAATCGGGCTACTATACTTCTGCCTTCTTCATCAATGTTGGATTTGTTGTGTATTGGCATTCTATTTTTGAATCTCTTGATATTATCATTTATTTAGAAAATTCTCAAGGTATTTGTGATGCATGATCTGTTAAATGACTTGACTCGAGTTGTGTCTAACTATTTAGAATCTTGAGTTTAAATTGTCATGCTTCAGGGGCGTGGGTGAGGTTCTTGAATCAATTGGCTTACTAAGGCTTATTTGTGAAAGCATCTGAGGGATATTATATGAACTGTTCATATTTAAAAGATTTCAGTGGGAGCATCTGCCCCAATGAGTTTGTTTTTGTTTTGAAAATTTACGTCTGTTATGTTTCTTGATAATAAGGTTACTCTATTGCACGGAGTTTTCTCCAGATATGAGCTCAATTGTACGGCACGTATCAAGCCTACTTAGACAGCCACTTAGAACTGTTGAACCGCTGAGCAATGGGTGTCATAAACTGCAGCAGCTCCAGCAATGCAGAGGAATACGAGTGATGGTTGAGAACGGGGAATTGGAAAGGGCTCTGGCATTTATGCAGCGCACAATGCAATCAAGTGGGATGGAGCGCATGATAAAACAGGTGCAGCGACACCATATCAAGAACTCTGAGAAGCGTGTATTGGCCCGGAAGAAATTGGATCAAAAAATTAAATCACAGGACCTTGCTCGCAAACTTAAGGCCATTCTGCTCAAGAAAGTCAGGTAATTAGAGGCTTATATCAAGCCTTCCTTTTGTTTTGTTTTTAGACAATATGATTTTGGTTGAATCTTTTAATTCTTTTAATAGATCCTGGTGGGGTTCAAAAGATTTTATGAAACAATACCATCTTGTTTGCTACTACTATATGCTAAAATTTTCCCCAAGTATAAAATATGGACAATAGGATACCGCATTGTTATATTTTACTTACTTATTGATTCCTGAGAGACTATAAGTTGAGATAAAAAGCTGCTATGTTACTTCATTTTCTTCTGCAATTTAGTTGAAACTGCGAAATAACTCTGCCCCAGATTATGAGCCTGTGAAAATTTTATTCTTCTCTTTGTTACTATTTGAACCAATTAATTCGGGTTTTTGAAGCAATAGTAATCTTGTGCAAAGCTGGAACTGCATAGGTAGGATGGTAGGGACATCTTTCAAACTAGTGGTAAATTTTGACTTTGATTTTCTTTCCTCAAAATTTAAATATTGAACTGGAAGCATTCAGCTTCTCGCCCCACTTCTCAATTCATAGTTTGTCAAAATTGATGAATATCTCATTGTGTCTTCATTCCTTTTGCTTAAGTAATTTTCTCATATGATCTTTGTGATTTTCATAAATGTCAAGTATTCACCATACTTCTATTTTGTATGTATATTTCTGCATTTTTATATTCTGTTGAAACTTGGCAGGGGTCTGTGAGAAAGATGTACGGTTGGTTTGCAAAAATGATGGTTACTGTAAGTTGCAGTCATTTTGTTGCAGCCCCTACCTTTTCCTCTGAGTTTTTGGTTATGCTGGTTTTGCTGAATTTGGGCTATCATATGGCAAAATAAAAGTCATTTTCATGTACTTCTATTTTTTGTATCTTATTATAGGTATTGGAATTTAGATACAATCACTGATGGCTTTAATACAACTAACTATATGTATTCTGTGGTGCGGCAAATCAGTAATATTATGTTTTAGTCAACCCTGGAATTGGGTAGAAATATATGTCAAGACTGATTTAAGATCAGTAATATCTGATGGGAATAATCATATTTCATATGTATGCTGTATCTGGAAACAAATGCTCCATGCTCAAGCAAATCTTTTCTAAAGTTAACCCCGAGCATTTGTTTTCTAAAGTTAACCCTTTGTTTAATTTGAGACTCCCACTTGGGTGAGGCTCTGCTTGAGTTAACAATCAGCCTTGTGGTGTAGGGTCCTCCTTTTTCATCAACTCAAAGTTGCTTTTGAATCATCATCAGTGTTTCACAAAACTTCTGCGAATTCAATTATACACTCAGTACCTTTAGCCGTAGACTTAGCATTTTTAACCATGACATTTAGCAGCAGCAAATTTTTCAGCAACTTCCTCAACTTTGTCAATAAACTTGTTGCTAATAGATACTTTCCTCGGGTGTTCTTTCTTACATGTCAACTCACAAAATTGTCAATCGCTGTTTCTTCATATTTTGGTTGTTAGACATTGATTGAGTGGCATCTTGAATGTCATCATTATTCAAAATACTATCTTTTATGGATTTTTTTTAAAATACCATTGTTTTATTGACTGTGTTCTCTCTTCAAATCTTCTCAAATCTCAAGCATTGCAATCGTTTTTGAATATCATCAACCAAAAAAGAATGACAATAGGATTATAAAGAGATGTTTTGTCTTCTTAGTTCTTAAAGTTTGCATATTTCTGAGTACATATAAACATATAAAATAGTTGTATTACTTGATTGAACTTATGGTAAAAAAGGCAAATATCATTACTCCCAACTAAAATCTTAATTCAGCCCATTCAATTCAAAGTCAATTGTTTTTCCTGGATATTGTTATGCTCTGTTTTAAGCTTCCTTGTGATTGACTTATGCGTGGCTTCACTTTTATTCCAAGGATTCAACAATTTAAATGTTTCATTTTAGATTTGTCCATGTTCAATACAACTTCCTCTTCTATCAAACATAACAGATAGTGTTTCAAATTCCTCATCGCTTCCATCCCCTGGAAGTCAAAGAAGAATACAGGGGTTGCCATAGTTGGGAGTTTGAGGCACTGTTGTTATTGGAGGAATAAGCCAATGATTGACAATTCAAAAGATCAATGCGTGTGAAAGAAGATAAAAGGAAAAAAAAAATCTATTAGCTACGTACAAATTTTGCTGACAAATGTGTGGTTGGAAAATCTGTATCAGATATAAAATGCCATGGTTGGAAGACTTTTATAAAAGGATCTGCTACAAAATTGATGGAATTTGATGACTACTTCATAAGGTTGGACATTCACCAATGTGCAGTATTTTTAAGTGAAGAACATTTTTTTTTTTTTGGGTGGAAGTAGTTAAATTTCTGTTATATTATACATCATGAGACACAGGATAATATTATTTTTAGGGTTAAGGTCCATTTTTGCCAACAAACTATTATAAGAAGAGCATCTGGCACAAATATTTATTATGGGTATCTTAAATGCCAAAAAACAATTAAAAGAGGTGAAATTACACAATGCCGTTTGTAACCGTCGTTTAATTAAATTGGGGAGGAATATTTTGACTGGAGTGATGATGTGGCGGAGAGAAAAAAAAATATGTGGCAGTAATGTGTCAGGAAAAACTGTGGCTTATTTGAGTTCAGATGTTGACATAAGAACCACAAAACGAAGAGAAAGACAAATCGAAGAAGCTATCGACTTTGACAGAGCCACAGAGGTGAATGAACTGGAAGTAATACTACACTACCGATAACCAAGGAAGAACAGGGGAAAAAGCATAGTTTTCAAAACATACCCAACACAGTAGCTTTTCAAAAACTCGCCGGAATCTGGAAATATTGCCAGAAAATGCAAAGAATTACTGGAAACTGGAGATATCGCCGGAAATTCAGAATCGAGCCGTGGGAATATGGTCTCTACGCGGATCTCGGAACGAGAAGCCTCCACCATTGTTAGCATCGGACCGGGTTAAGGTCTTGGCGAAAGACGCGGCTTCTCGGAATTTTCGTAGCCGTGAGTGTTTTCGTCGCCGTCGGCGTCATCTAGCTCGGAGTTTCTCAAAGGAATCAACTTGAACTTGCAAAGACCTCATCGGTTTCGGGTCGGCAAGGAATTTCACTGCGACACGCGACGAGAACGAGTGGTGGAATCCTCAAGGAGGCCGCAGTGAAAATCGGCCGCCCGGCTGAGCGTGCTCGGCGTGTCCTTGAGGAAAGTAGAAAACTTTGGAGTTCGAGACGGCATCTGAACCATACCTCCGGCACAAGCGTGCCATAGTTGTGGATCCAAGATTTTCTCAGCTTTTTCCTTCTTGCACCGTTGAAAATAAGCCAGTCAATGTTTTCTCTATTACAATCTTGCCACATCATCATATCCCATAACTATTAAACGTCCGTGAAAAAAAACAAACGGCCATTGTGTTTTTTCACCTCTTTTAATTGTTTTTTGTCATTTAAGATACCCATAATAAATATTTGTGCCAGATGCTCTTCTTGTAATAGTTTGTTGGTAAAAATGGACCTTAAACCCTTATTTTTAAGTTCCTTATGTCTTTAATATAAGAACTGGATAATTAATTTGTGGATATTAAGAAAATTGGTTAAGTTCATTATTTATAACAAATGTGTTTTGTTTTTCCTAAAATACACTTTTCAATTATGTGTATTGTAACTATGGCCTTGGGATGAAAACTTTCTTATTACGTGCAATTAATAGGGTGTTTTAAGGAAAAAAGGTTAAAAATTCAGAAGACAAAATAGATTGAGATCTTATATTTTGAATTAAGATAAATCAATTGTATCGTTCTTATATTTAGAACTCGTGTGTAACAGTAGGTCTGAAGGGAGTTGTGATTTCTTTTTCTTCCTGCACTCGAGATTTCTGTCGTTTATTCAAAAAGGACAAAGGACATTGTTATTTGAATATCATGTGTTCTTGGGAAATCAAAGCGTCTGGATATTTGACATTTGAAATTGGAATTGGATCGATTGAACATTTGACCAAGCCTTCAAATAAAGTGGGCGAAAAAAAAAATAAAACTCGTGAAAAAAACAGAATTTTTTTAATGCTGAAATTCAAGTCCGTGAAATTAAAAATGTCAATTTTTTTTTTTTTTCTGTTATGCTAGTAAGATTATTTATTGGTAAAATATGTCCAAGAGGGCATGGTTTGATTGCCGGCAAATCAGCTTAATATATGCTTGTTTTATTTTTTGAAGTAGTCCGTGGTTGGTTCTTAATAATTAATATAACTCATATTTATCTAATTTAATTAGATTGAAGAAGGTAGTTAATTTGATTAATTTGACATTAGTCATCTTCTTTTTGCTCAGAATATAGTCATATTTTTTAATTTTCTCATTTCCTTTTCTTTTTATTATTTTTTAGGATACAACAATAGGGGTAAATTAAAAAAAAAAAGATTGATAAATACTACCTCCGGTCCTAATTATAAGAACTAGTTGACTTTCTTTGGAGAGATTAAGGAAGCTAAATAAGTTACTTAATTATTTCATATGTTGTGTATCCTTAGATTATATATTAATTTATTAGTTAAACTAATTAGTTTGAAGAAAAAAATAAAAATAAAAATACTCTAAAGTAATTTAATCAACTTTCTTAATCTCTCTAAAAAAGTCAACGAGCTCTTATAATTAGGACCCGAGGGAGTATGTTTTATATTTAGCACCATGATCAACTCTTTTGTAAATATATTCTATATTAGTGACTGAAGGCCATATAAATTTATTATCTTTGGTCATTAATATAAAAGTTTGTTGATTTTTTTTTAGAGATCACTACTCTAATCCTATTTATAAATTCTTTTTAACAAATCACACATACCAAAGAGATGTAATTTACTCAATGATTATAAGATAAATTTTCAACTTTGCCCTCATTTATAAATGAGTATTTTTCAACTATTTCTTTTCTATCTATTTTCATTAATAAAATTAGTATGAGTAAAATTGTCACAATCTTATTTACTATTTTAAACCTAGACTTATAAATAAGACCCAATTTTTTGGTCAAAAAAGATTTATAAATATTACCAAAGTGGTAAGGAGTTACATTAAAATAGTTATATTTATTATTATTCTTTTTTTTTTTTGCCCAAATATTTATTATTTTTCTTAAAACTAATTTTCTTGATTTATATACTGATTATAATCTAATGATGCACAACATATGTTATAATTAAATTGTTTCTTTAGTTTCTTTAATCTCCAAAAATAAATGAACTGGTTTTTATATTAAGTACTGGAGGGAATATCTATGGTGCACATAATAAATTTCTTTTTTTGGCCTGCATGGTATACATAATATATTTAATAGGAGTAATACAAGCATAAGAAAAAATAAATTCTATATTTAATGCTTAAAGAAGTGAATAAATTTATCAATTTTCAAAGAAGAAATTACCAGGAACCTTACCAGAAGCATACATGTAACGGATATGAGAAGCTATAGTCAACGACGCCACCATTTTCATTGGACGTTCTCGCACTTGAAATAAACACTTCTTTGACTCTTCTCACAGCGTTCGCTCCGTCTCCTTCTCCTTTCTCTTTCATTTATTCCTTTCCTTCTTCCAAAACCTGCCATCACAATCATCACAGGCTTATCTTCATGTATCTCTCTTTTTGCTCTCAGAAAAGCGCGGGAAATTATTGAAGGGAAAAAGATATTCATGAGTTTATTCCCGCCATATTTGAGGTTAGTTGTGATTCATTTTCTTTATGCTTTTTTTGGCAAGGTTTTCACTTTCTCTGCCAAGACGCAGCAAACTTGAAAACCCAATTTCTAGATTTGTTTCTGTTTTCTTTTATGAAGTGATCATGCTTTGGATTGTTGGTGATCGCCTTCTCCCTGTTTGAGAAAAGGTCCGAGTCGAATCCTTAAGCTTGAATTCAGCAGCATGTTCTTGTTTGTTCTTAATCTTCTTTGCCTGCTACCTGGTGCTGAATTGCTGTGCTTCCCACACAAACACACACTCCTCATTTGATTCATTCTAGCTTCTGTTTGATTCTACAGTTTTATTTAATTATAAGATGAAGTGGACCAGGCCGGGTTTGATCTCAACTCGAGGTCTAGTCTGAAGAGGATTTCGGGCTATACAATGCAGCTCGTGGTCTAGTTTGGTCCAGCACCAACTGAGGTTGGGTTGGACCAGACCGGCTCTAGTGGACTTCCTGGACTGGTCTCGGTAGTCTAGATCCTAAATTTATTTATTTATTTTTCTTTTTAGAAGGCAAAATTTGAATCTATTAAATACAATTAGGATTATAAAAATAGCTATAATAATATAAAACACATTATCATAAATTTATAAGAACATCCAACAACAATAGAAAAATATGTTGGAAACAAATATTTAAACATGATAAATACAACTAAGATAATAAAAATACTATAATTATATAAAAATCATCATAAAAAATAAAACTTAATTATAAATCCTTAAAAACCTCTAACAACATTAAATAAAATGTAACATCTAAATTATACAAATATTAAAAAAAAAATGACCTAGACTAGATCGAATTAGTTCAAGTGGTATGGTCCCTGGCCTAGAACCTGGTCCAACCCGACCAATCATTCTAGTCCAATTTAATTATGTTGCTTATTTATACTGAACCAGATCGAAATCGTGCATCTTGGGTTGGACTAGACTGAACTGAAATCGCACCAACTCAGGTTGGACTAGACTGCACTGGACGATCGTTTTTTACCCATCCTTGGGGATGGTGTTGATTTTTGTTGACTTTTATGGCGCTGACTTGACTTGAGTTTTATCACGCACCAACTTGGAAGTTTCGGCGAAGGGAGCTCTAACTTGAATTTGTACGTTTCAGGTTTCAGTCTTTTAGAACTTGGCGAAGTGTTTCTGTAGACTAAGCTAAAATTTTCCACCTTGTTGGGGAGGTAGTTTAATCATGAATTCAAAGGGACAAAAATTTGTGAGGTTCGTTTGCTCAAGCTTTATGCTCCCATAAATTGCTAGTGCTACATGTTTCAGTTGTTTTTTATTTTATTGCATATTTCTGCACGCAGTGAATATCCCATCTTCTAACGAATATCACTGAAGCATATGTTCCTTTAAAGTATGAAAGTTTGACATCAAAAAGATCAATTAGTGATTCAAATATGATCACGGTATCAACATCACTATATTTTTGGCTAACACATACTTCAAGCTACTTACTAAGATAAGTTTATGTTCCTATGCAGGTTTGATGGTTGGAGTCCAGAGGCATCATCTACTACTGAGGAGAAAAATTCTAACGATAATGGATATCATGGAAGAAAACTGAGGCCAAGCGTAAGCGCTGTTTTAGACAGTATCAAAAGAAGACTTGAGAATGGGTCTGATAAGATAAAGAACTTGCGAAAATCCTCAACTGTTCATCCTATAAGTGATATACCGCCCAAGACATTGGCTCCTAAAAAACAAATTCTTGATCCACAGGGGTCGTTCCTTCAGAAATGGAATAAAATATTTGTAATCACATCTGTTCTGGCTGTCTCTGTGGATCCACTGTTCTTTTACATCCCAGCAATTGGAGAGACTGGCGAATGCCTTACGTTGAATCGAAACTTGCAGATTATTGCTTCTGTTCTTCGCACATTCTTTGATCTTTTCTACATCCTTCACATAATCTTACAGTTTCGAACTGGATTTATTGCTCCTTCTTCTCGCGTATTTGGAAGGGGTGAGCTCGTTAATGATCGTCGGGCTATCATGAAAAGATACTTATCTTCATCCTTTATCATCGATGTTCTGTCTATTGTTCCACTTCCACAGGTATCTCCCTGTTCTGCTCATCTCCTAAGTACTTCCTTATACTGTAAAGCATGGAATCTAACCGTCTTGATGTAACAAAAAAAAAGTTTGTTTTGAGAGACATATATAATATGATGTCATTTTAACACTTTGTAATGTATGGTTGATTATTCAGGTGGTTATTTTATTTATCTTTCCAAAACTGGAGGCCTCAGTTCCATTTCTGGCGAAGGACTTGTTGACATATATGATCATGATCCAGTATGTGCCAAGACTCTTGCGCATTTACCCATTATTCAAAGAAGTAACAAGAACTTCTGGCATACTCACAGAGACACCATGGGCTGGAGCTGCTTATAATCTTTTTCTGTATATGCTGGCAAGTCATGTAAGCTAATTCTGTCACTTCACTATGCAATTAAACGTATCGAATTCATTATTAGATTCTATGATAACGAAGAAAATTTGGCATACCAGTTGGTTGGAGCTTTTTGGTACCTGCTTTCGGTAGAATCAGGGGCTCGGTGCTGGCACAGAGCATTAAAAAATACAGGATATAATGATGATAAGTATCTGATCTGTAGTGAACAGAATGAAACTGTTGTTTCACTTCTCACTAACGCATGTGCCGTCGTTGATCCTTCTCAAATTACCAAATCAACGCAATTCAATTTTGGAATATATGCGGATGCCCTGCAATCTGGTGTGGTTAATTCAACAACAGATTTTCCTCAGAAGTTCTTCTACTGCTTTTGGTGGGGTTTGCGCAATTTAAGGTTTGTGGATCATATTCTCTGTTCTCCACTTTCATTGCACATGCAAGGTTCATATTTTATGACCTTTGAAGCCTTTATAGCTTTATAATACTGTTCCGTTAGTTTGTATGGACTTATTAGTTCCTGGCCTCTTTTTCAGTTCTCTTGGACAGAACCTTAAGACAAGCACTTATGTCAGGGAGATAATCTTTGCTATCTGGATCGCCGTCTTTGGATTAGTTCTGTTCTCTTTGCTTATTGGAAACATGCAGGTAATCCTTTTTAAGAATACAGATCATACATATAAACTAAAACTAATGAATCTGGTCTATATTTGTGTTGGATTTAGATTTCATTAGCTCCCTAAAACCTAGGAAATAGGATCATACTATATTTCAAACCAAGGAAACATCATGACTGATTCCAGTGTCACGTCTTGTCAAATACAATTATCTGACACCAAGAAATGTCTAAAAATGATTGTCTTTCTTTGAAATGTTCTTGCAAATTCATAGACTGGAATTGCTTTTATCTTTCTGGGCATTATAAGTTTGTCTATGTCAAACCCCCTTCATTGAATGAATTCATGAATTGTGTCAAATTTATTTACAGAAATATCTACAATCTACAACTGTTAGAGTTGAGGAGATGAGAGTCAAAAGGAGAGATGCAGAGCAATGGATGGCCCACCGTATGCTTCCTGAGAACTTGAGGGAAAGAATTAGACGGTATGAACATTACAAATGGCAACAAAACCGGGGTGTTGAAGAAGAAGCATTAATTCGCAACCTTCCTAAAGACCTCAGAAGGGACATAAAGCGTCATCTTTGCTTGGCTTTACTTAAGAAAGTGGGTATCATCATCCTGAGTCATTTCTTCTTGTCGTTTAAGGATATTTTCCTCGATTTATAAAAGATAGGCGGATTAAATCATTTAAAACTAGCATATAAGCATTTTAGAACAGGTTTTAATTAAAAATGGACTTAGTTATAATACAAAGTGGGTATTCGGTTTAACATATTTTAAATGATTTTACGTTGTATGAGGTAAATTTGTGAGAATAGTTGTGTCTCATAAATGGCAAAAGAGCTTATTTTAAGCTTTCCCAAACACCCACTTTGAATATAGTTGAGAACTTCACTTATTTTTAGCTTTTGTCAAGTATAATTTTACAAGTGTAATGAACATGTTTGTGGTCTTATTGACTTAGGTGCCAATCTTTGAGAAAATGGACGAACAATTGTTGGATGCAATGGCTGATAGATTGAAGCCAATTCTTTATACAGAGAAGAGTTACATTGTTCGTGAAGGAGATCCGGTCGATGAAATGCTCTTCATCATTCGAGGAAAGCTTGCTACTATGACCACAAATGGAGGAAGAACTGGTTTCTTCAACTCCTCAGTTCTACAAGCTGGTGACTTCTGTGGTGAAGAGCTTCTAACATGGGCCTTGGACCCCAATTCCTCTTCAAATCTTCCTATTTCAACAAGAACAGTGGAATCTATATCAGAAGTTGAAGCTTTTGCTCTCATGCCTGATGACTTGAAGTTTGTCACTTCTCAATTCCGGAGACTTCATAGCAAACAGCTTCAGCACACTTTCAGGCAAGGCTTGATAATATTACTCCCTCTTGTCCTTAATATAAGACAAACATATTTACCTAATTTGATTAGATCAATGAAGTTAATTAGTATGACATGTATTTTCTTAAACACCCTAGTTATCTTCCTTAATTCCCTCTATTCCTTGATTATTGTTAAGAGATCATCAATAGGGGTAAATTATAAAAATATTGACAATAATAGATTTTATATATAGAACCAACATCAATTACCCAAATAGGTCCTATATTAAAGATCAAAGGGATTACATCATTTTCCCCCATTTTTTCACAGAATAATGCTAAGAGATAATGTGCATAAATCATATACAACTATATTACAGTTAGACACAAGAAAAATCTAGAGAATCCATGCATAATCTGAGTTTACCAACGTTTTTGTTGCAGGTTTTATTCCTTGCAATGGAAGACTTGGGGTGCCTGTTTTGTACAAGCAGCTTGGCGTCGTTACAGCAGAAAGAAGGTAGAGAGGCAATTGCGTGAAGCAGAAGAAAGACTAAAAGATACTTCGGCCAGGGAGAATGGATCTTCATCATCATCAACACCAAGTCTTGGTTCCACCATTTATGCTTCAAGGTTCGCTGCCAACGCCTTACGAAACTTGCGACAACACAGGGAACAGAACAACAGATTGTCACCCAGATTGTTGCCTCTGCTGCCTCAGAAGCCATCTGAGCCTGATTTTACCTCTCAAAGTCACTAGTCAAAACCGTATTTCAATCTGCATATGAATGTATGTATGTGACTAGCTCTGTGTTGGAGAGTTTTTGCCTGGCTCCCTCAACAGTGGAGTGTGCAAGTTTAAGAAGTTGATGCAATACGCAAAAATAATGTTTCATAGTTTCTCTTTTCACTGTACAAATCTGAACTTTTGTACAAATTCTGTTAGATTTTAAGTCTGCAACCACAATACTATTACCTGGAATGGCCGAATCCTATCCATAAATCTTTTTGACCATTGATATGTTTCAAGATTTTGGTAGCTTATTTGTTTGTTAACATATTAATGTTTTCAATTTTTTGTTGTTCTTAACGGACTTTTAATTTTATGGTAACATAAAAATAACAATTAATTAGTAAAGATCATATTCTTAGAATACAATTAATTTCTATCACACTTGTCTTTCATCACAAGAAGTTGTTGGGCAGGGCATTTTTTCCATGATGGCTTTCTTCTCAGCATCCTCTGTTAAAGTTGTTCCACACCCCCCCCTCTCTCTCTCTAAAAAAAAAAAAAAAAACTATGCATTTTAATTTCTGTCTCATTTTGCCAGGTAAGGCATCCTTTATTTGGAAATAAACTAACTCCGGTCCCTAAATGTAAGACTTAGCTTGTAGTGCAGTTTACATTATAAACTAGGTCCTTCATTTATCTTTATTTTTTTCTTTCATTGAGACAATCTTATTTGAGGTGCTGTCGATCATTAAATGTGACACTTTTTTTAGTGTGAATTCAAACTTTGATTTGTCACATTGTGAGGGGGTTAGTTCCTTTTACTAGGTCTAACTCTTATTGGTAACTAGGTTCTAGATTTAGAATCGGAGTAAAAGCAAGATGAAGCCTGCAAAAAATTGGACTCAACTTGCACCTTGAGATGCTACACTTCTTTTGGGCTTGGGCTTGGGCTTGGACTTGGTGTACTGTGACTAGGCCTAACTATGTATTGGAACATCCCCCTAAAACCAGGGGTGTTGGAATTAGTTCGAGTTTGTCATGGAATGAATTTTAACCCACCTTCAGAGTTGGAAGCGAATAGTGTGGTAGCTTTTTTTTTTTGCTCGAATAGTGTGGTAGCTGACTGGGCTAGTAATGGGTGCTGGAATTTTGGGTGTTTATCTCAGTTGTTAAAGAGTCACACTATTCAGAGGCTCATAGCTGTTATTCCACCGAATCCGCAGGCAGGGGATGATATCTTGGTCTGGAAAGAGACAAATAATGGTTTATTCTCCTTAAGAAGCGCGTATCGGCTGATTGAAGGGGTGAGAGAGGAGAATACAGATTCAATTTTCAAGTTAATCTGGAAGTGGAGGGGTGCTGAGCGAATCCGAGTTTTTATGTGGTTAGCCTTCAGTGATAGACTTCCAACTGATTTGAGAAGGAGCAAATGGTCTCATACTTCTCCAGTTTGCCCATGGTGTCTTAATGGAGATGAGAGCGTTCTCCATATTATTAGAGACTGTCAATATGCTAAGGAGATCTGGTATGAAGTCGTTAATCCTGTTCTTCGTCCTTTTTTTTTTTCTGCATCCTTGAAGAACTGGGCTTTCCTTAATCCCTTAATCTGAGAAGAGATCTGGGTATTAGAAAGGAAGGGGACTGGGATTTATTCTGGGGTGTTACAATTTGGAAGTTGTGGCTGTGGAGAAATGAATACTGTTTTAATGAGAATTTTGAGAAACCTACGTCTCAGCTGGGTATTTGTGAGGCATCTGAGGCGGAAGGTTGGGGTGTGATTAAAGGGTTGGAACTGGCCTGGGATTTGGGGTTTAGCAATGTTGAGTTAGAGTCAGATGCGCAAGATGTAGTACAGCAGTTACTTGACTGCAATGGTGCCGAGTCAGAGAGCCTTATTTTTTGGCAGGTTAGGAATCTCATGAGAAGGGAATGGAATCTGAAGATAAAATGGATTCCAAGGAATAGGAACCAGATAGCAGACTGTCTTGCTAAGAAGGGGCTTGATTCATCAAGCTTTCTGGACATTTGCCCGATGTATTTACGGGCTTTATCTCACATGAGTCAATGGGATCTCAATCCCCTAGTGTATTTGGTAGTTAATGTTAATGCTTTCTCCTTAGTATAACAAAAAAAAAAAAAAAAAAAAAAAAAGGAATGAATTTTAGACCGGTCACTAAACCGGCCGAGGTACTAGGTTAAAGGTAGTGGGTCATATCGAAGCTAACCCAAGGCCAAACCAATGAAAACTTAAAAATTTCAGAGTTATTAATATGAAATTCTAAAGATTTTTTTTAAAAAAGTACTGAACTAGGTTGATGTCCAGACTGGACCGATTTGACAGGTCTAGGTTTCAAAACAATGTGATGGAAAGCAATGAAATGTGCAACATTGAGTGACTTAGAGGTATTTGGTTTAACTTATTTTAAGTGATTTTGTGATTTATGTGGTAAATATGTAATAAAATTTTTATGTTGTAAAAGTTAGAAGTGAGACAATTGGCTAGTTAATCTCTAGACAGAACATAGTTGATAGTAGACTGCTTGGCAATAACTTGATCATAAAAAAAGTGAGTATTGATCTCAATATGTTTGGTTCGAGTATGAAAGACTGGGTTTGATGCAAGAGGTGCAACTCTGTTATCTCATATATCACATGACATAGGATGATACTAGTATTATTTTATATGATACAATACTTAGTACTGTGTGGCACCAAGCAATACATATTATATTAAAATTTTGCAAATTAAATTCTTTTAAATTTTGTATCATAGGCGTAATCTTGGAATGAGATGTATTATTGAAAAATCTTTGACAGCTTCTTTATAGAGCCTTCAAGCTAGTCAAGTCTTGTTGTTTGTTTTCTCACACTGTTGTTTTCTCCTCTTTGTAAGAGTCACTTCTGTGATTTTTATTAATAAAATCTTCTGTTGACCCAAAAAAAAAAAAAAAAAACTCTTCAAAGTGTTCATACTTTATACAGCAACGTAATGAATTAATAATTATACCATGACGTCTCCAAAGTTTTCTTATTGTACGTAGTAAGATTATTTATGGAAAAAATATAAAGTTATGTTTGGTACACATATTATTTTTTGCTCAGTTGGTACACATAATATTTAATACAAAGATAAGAAGAAAATGAACATGCAAATAAAAATTTTATATTCCGTACGTCAACTCAAGTCAATTAAAAAAATGTCAATTTTAAAGAACAAATTGCCATGAAAACTATAGCCAATGACGCTGTCGTTTTCATTCGACGCTCTCTCACTTGAGAGGAAGAACATGGTTGACTCCTGTCACAGCCTTGGCTCCTTCGTCTCTTTTATATCTGCATGTAGCTCTGTTGCTCTCTATTTGCATTCTATTGGATCTGCGTGATGGACATCTTTCAAAAATTCCTATGAGGCTCATCCAGATCCAGCGGAGTCAGAAATTTTTATTTGTGTGTGCACAATTCTGATTCTTTTTTTAAAGGAAAGTTAAAGGTTGCGATGATGACAAGTAGCTAATTAAAAAAAAAAAAAAAAAAAAAGAAATAGACCTTTTCAATTTTTTTTTGAAATTAAAATTACACATTCAACATACAGGTTTTTTCAAAGTAATTTACGGTATATGAGGTAAGTTTGTGGGAGAAACTTTATCTTGACTTGAACGAAAGTGTTTTTCTAACACCGACTCAAACAAATGTATATTAAAAAAGAAACATGAGAGACTACTCAAAGCTTCTCTTCGTTGTCCATAATGAGCTGCCTAATTGCCTATTTTCCACAGATTTAGTTTAACTTCTTTACTTATAGTCACAGTCTCACATATGCCTCATTAATTAATCTTATTATATATATCAGCACATGCTTCACAAAAAAATAATTAGATATATTGTGTTCGAGAATTAATTTTAATTATTAGAACCTCTTTGGAACAATGGGAATTTTAGTGATTATTGATCAAAAAGAATATGCCAAACATATGTGTAACATCCTGAATTTTGGGATTTGAAATTGGAATATTTTATGAAAATTAAATTAGGAAATTTGGCTTAAAATAATTATAAGAATAGTTATTGGAAATGTAGGCTTATTTTCCCCTTAATTTATTTTGGGAAAAAGAATAATTTAAAGTAAGGAATAATTTAAGCCTTAAAAAAAAAAAAAAAAAAAAAAAAAAAAAAAAAAGAAACTATATTTTGTGGCTTAGGAGAAATTAATTTGAAAAAAAAAAAAAAAAAAAAAAAACTCCTTACAATAAATTAAGGATTTATTTTGGGCATTTATATAATGTTTAATAAATATTTGCAATTAAATTAGCAAAGGACTTAATTGCAATAAAAGCCTTGTGGAAAATTTAGAGGGATAATTGTTTGTTTCACAACACATACGAGTCCTTCTTGCAATTATTATTTCCTCCTCCATTGGCCCAACACATAAACACAAAGCAAATCTTATTTTTCCCATAAGTTGTTTTAATCTTATTAAAAGGAGGTATTTTCTTTTTTTTAAAAAAAATTCATGATAGAATTATAACAAAATAAAATTAAAATTAAAAGGGAGTATAATGAAGCGATTAATTGAGACCAAATAAAATTAAGGGGCAATATTATAATTTAAATTTAAAGTAACATATGTTAAGGGATCAAATGCCAACCCATTTGTTCATGTCCAACATGTGAGAATAATAAATCAAACCCAGCCCAACTAAACCTCACGGCCCATATCTAATGAATCAGCCAACCCATTACATTTAATTTGGATAAATCAATTATCCTATTCCATCACGCAATCAAAGAACGCTGATGGAGTCAGCAGGAGGTCTCAGTGTTTCACGTAAAACGTGGGGAGGAAGATTACACCAGCGCCTTCCACGGGATTGATCGTGACAGTAAAACCATACTCCTCCTTGTGTCAGAAGCAACTCCCATACCTCTCTTGAGCCAAGCACCGTATATCCTTCGGTCCATTCTTCCTCTTCTTTCGGACCGGATCCTTAACTTCTGATTTAAACATTGCTCCATGACTCCCCTTCATTCCATCAGCCTTAACAGAAACCAAAACTGAGTCTAAAAGCTGAGAACACTGGAGAGCCGAGGAAGGAGAGAGAGAGTGTGTGTGTGAGTGAGAGCTTCAGCCGTGTTAGCTCTGTTTTGCAACCTGAAAACAGAGGGAGCCGTGGCTATGAATGTGAGAAAATCAGTGAGTCCAAATCATACAATCCAGAAGGCTAATCTAGGTAAGTCTTTAGGTTTGCTCCTTCTAGTTTCATGATGGATCAAACTCAAGTCTTGAATATTAAGCCATTGAACGATATGCTGTATATCTAAAGGGAGAAGAAACTTGTTGATATTGTTTGTTTTTGCTGTCATAAATAAGCGTTGCATACATAACAGAGAGAAGGAAACCTGATTTTCTTTTTTTTTTTTTTTTTTTTTTTTTTTTTTTTTTTGTATAAGAATATATACACACACACACTAACGCTCTTTATAAAGAAAAGAAAGGAAACATGATTTTTTTTATTCGTTGGGATTATATATATACATATGTGTGCTTGTTTTTTTTTTTTTGAACAATACATATGTGTGCTTGTTACTGCACATAAAAGAGAAAAAGGAATGGGAAAAACAAATAAAAAAAAAAATAAAAAAAAAACCTAATGAAAACACATAATATATATACGTGACTGCATAAGAATGAAAAAGGGAAAATTAACGTTTTTTTTTTCTTTTTATATATATAATCGCTGCAAATATGTATATATTTATATCTATATTATTGTACTTAAACATTGAAATTTGAAAATATATTTAACACTACAGTTAGAAGAAAATATGGGATCTTTGCTGATATATGGGAATTGAGGTATAAAGTGTGTGTATATGTATAATAGAAGTTATTATATTAACATAATATCATGAAATAAAAAATTAAAATAAAATAAAATCTGATCCAACTTATTCCTATATAATAGGATCTAACATAACTAATTCTTTTATTATCTCACTTATAATATCATTTACAAAATAAAATAGATAAATAAATAGATAGTTATTATTATTAAAAAAAAAAAGGGAAGAAATAATAAAATAAATTATTAAATAACAATAAATAGTAGAATAATAATAATAAAGTAAATAAATAATAATAATATTATTAAAAATAGGAATAAATAATAATTATTATTAGTAAAAAAAAATGGAATAGATAATTTAGGAAATTACTAATTAAAAAAAAGGAGTTTTTAATTGATAGTAAATCAAAGGGAGAATTAATATTTACATTTGTCTCCGTGATTTTTTTTAGTACCGTCATAGTTCACCCACTTCAAGCATTATAAATTTGTTATTAAAATTTGTATATTTTTAAAAGTTATAATTTTATGTAGAGTTATTAATGGTTAGTAAATTGGTTGTGGTAGATTGATTTTTGGCATATGTTTGAGCTCTTGGATTAGGAGCAGTGTGATAGTAGTTAGCTTCGGCGAGAGGTAACCACTTTCCACTTGTTATGTGTATTGATATGTTGTTTGTGAGTAATTTTTGAAATCATTATGAATATTTTTAATATAAATTGCCTTGCGGAACCTTATGATTTAAATTACGAATTTATACATATTTATTTATGTATGAGAATTGAGAGTTTTGATATTATGATATTTATTGTGATAATTATGGTAAGGGTGACTTGGGAAGATGGAGTAGTTTATTCCACCACGTGGTGAGGCCTCCATTGGTGCACGATGGTTGGCTTTATATTGTCCCACTTGTTCAATGAGGGACTGGCCCGCTAGTTCAATGAGGGCATACGACACCCCACATGTTCAATGAGGGGAAAAGGCCCATGGTCCGGGACATGTGCTCGAGGATTTTGGCGGGTTCTCATCACATGACCAAAGTGAGCTTTTGAGTAACCAAGAAACATGGAAGTAACTTAGCCCATGGGTCTAGTCGGAGGAAATAAGGCGGTTCGGTTGGATTGGTGGGAGGTATCTTGGGAATTGTGTTAATGAAAATTGTGATACATAATTTCTGATATGAAATTTTGTGATGTGGATATTGGCAAATTATATATATTATTTTTCTAAAATACTTTGTTATATAAATTGTTCCACACGGCACCTCACTAACACATATTAGTATTCGTAATGAGTTGGATTGATGGTTACCACATTTTTCCAGGTGATAATTCCCGTCCGAGTCCATCGGGGAAAACTTCGGAAGCTTAGGCTACTCCTTCCTGCTGTAGTGCTTCCATCTTCTGGTATACGTTGGATGATTGTATATTGCCATGTTAGGGCTCATTTTGCATACTCTGATTGACTTTTACATATTTTGGTAAATGATGGAGCCTTACTTAGTGGTTAATGAACCCTTAATTAGTTATTATGTTAAGTAAATTTTGAGGATGTTAAAATATGCATATTCAAAATGTACTTACATAGTACTGGAAACATGGTTAAAAAGTTCTTTTTCAAAAAGAATCACACACACACACACACACACACACACACACACACACACACACACACACACACACACACACACACACACACACACACACACAACACACACACACACACACACACACACACAAGTGTGGCTCCGCCACTGCCCAGATCTTATCCCACTAGATTTGTAGCAGCACCTTATGCGAGCAGGTTTCTGGCACGTGTCTCGCATGAAGAGACTCCCGGTATATTTTATTTTTTATGTAATTAATTATATGCATTTAGTTTTTTGTATATGATACAGATAATATAGGACCCTTACATGTTTGTTCTCTACTTTTATGTTGGTACAGATAGACAAAAACCATATTTGTTCTCTATTTTTCCAAGGTGCTTTAATTAATTTACTAATTAGTCTTGTATCCTAAGGTTTATAATAAATTTTAAATATTTTAATTCCCTTAATTATTAATTAGAATTATTATTTCCTCTTTTTATATTATTAATAATTAATAATAAATATTTAAAATATTTATTATTAGGACGCCGCCACTAGGGGATTAGGACGCCACGTGGTGTCAATTATATTGACGCCACTAAGGGCGTCAACTAGTCTGACGCCACTCTAGTGGTCTCAAGGTCCATGGCGCGCCACTGGTGGTTGACTGTCCTATTTTGGTAAATATTTTTCTATGTGCTTTAATTAGGTACAATTTTTTGTAAAAGTTGTCATTGATATTTTTCTCAAACTTTCCACCTTGTTTTTGGGGGGGGGGGGGGTAATCATGAATTCAAAGGGACGACAATTTGTGAGGTTCGTTTGCTCAAGCTTCATGCTCCCGGGGAAAACTCAAAAGCGGCTTTGGTCTCCGCTGCGCTCCTATGCATGAAACTGTGCCGTTTTTGGCGCAAAACTTTGAGCTTCTCCTCTTCTTCTTTTTCTTTTTTTTTTGAAAAAAATATTTCAAGCACTTATTGGTATTTAAAAGATACTAAAATATTAATTGGTACAAAAAAAAAAAAAATACTTCATGATCTTTAAAAAAAATTCCAAGACACTGACTAGTACTAAAAAGATACTTGAGGATAGTGACTAGTACTAAAAGAATGCTTCATGATTTTTAAAAATTATTTTAGGATCTTGAAAAAATATTTCAGGTACTGATTGATACTAAAAATATACTTCAGAATATTTTTTTAAGATCATAAAATATTTTTTTACTACCAGTCAATATCCTCAAATATCTTTTTAGTATCAGTCAGCACTTGAAATATATTTTTAAGATCATGAAATATACCAGTTAGTATCCTGAAATATCTTTTTAGTACGTAAATTTTTTTTAAAAAAAAAAAATAGGAGAAGCTCACAGTTTTGCGTAAAAAAGGTACAGTTTCGTGCATAGGAGCACGGTGGACCATAAGGCGCATAGGAGTATAGGATCAAACCCGCCGCTTCCGAAAAAACACAGAAAGAAAGGGGCCCGGCTACCATCCCCTGCACTTTTTTTTTTGCCTCTTCAATTTCTCATCTCTCCATCCTCCAACCCTTCAAGCCACGTTGCCCCTCCCCCACTCCTTTTTTTTTTTTCAACTCCTTATACATTTACACGATTTGTGCAACAAGGACCTCAAACACAATTTTTTTTAGGATCTTAAAATAATACTTTAAGATACTGACTATTATTAAGAAAATACTTTGTGATCTTAAAAAATTATTTTATGATCTTGAAAAAATATTTTAAGTTAATCGACTTTGATGTAAAAAAAAAAAATTTAAGGATTCTGACTGGTACTTATAGAATACATCATGATTTTGAAAAAAATATTTCAAGGTACTGAATGGTACTAAAAGGATATTTCAGGATACTGATTGGTACTAAAAATATATTGCATGATATTTTTTTCATGATCCTAAAATAATTTTTTAAAATTATAGGTATTTTTCAATACCAGTCAATATCTAAAAGTATTTTTTTAATATCAGTAAGTACCCTAAAATATTATTTTAAGATCTTCAAGTAATTATTTTAAGACCCTCAAAAAATTTATGTTTGAGGTCCTTGTTGCACAAACTGTGTAAGTGTATAAGGAGTTGGAAAAAAAAAGGTGCAGCGGATGGGAGGTGCATTGGATAGTAGCCAGGTCCGAAAGAAAGAATGACAAAATGCCCAGAGAGAGAAGTCAGACAATTCACGTGATTGCCTAGAGATTAACAGAGAAAGGAGATTAAAAAATTCACTTCGGAAATGATAAGATGATGAATAAAAAAATTGACAATCATAATGGATAAAAAACGTTTTCTGGTGGATGAAATAAAAAAAAGGATTGCTGCAAAATCTCAGACTTTGAAACGCTAATGACAAAATAGTGGATAGAAAAAAATCTGAAATCAAAAAGTAAAATTTAAAATATATTAAGTTAATATTAAATTTCAGTTAAAATTATTAAAGGAAATTGTTTTCTTTATAATTTTATATTAATAACCCTAAAATCTTCATTTTCTCATCTGCATTTAATTTAATCTGATCTACTGACCTTGATCCAAGATCTCGACTGATTCAATAGTTAATGACTTTGGAAGTTGTGAAGTCAAGGGTGTGTGAGCTACAGCATTAGGAGTTGAGAGAGAGAGAGAAGCTCTTAGGTTTAGATAGAAAGCTTTGATGGTGACGTTTTTGTTCTTTTATGTGTTCCCTTATTCAATTTGGTTTTGCATGAAAAAAAAAAACCCATAGTTTATCAA
This sequence comes from Acacia acuminata, assembly GCA_019022655.1. NCBI lineage: Eukaryota > Viridiplantae > Streptophyta > Magnoliopsida > Fabales > Fabaceae > Acacia > Acacia acuminata. The sequence goes on along the minus strand of JAFJYI010000001.1, from coordinate 13,368,318 downwards.
TGGTCCATTATTATTATTATTATACGATTTATGTTCATAAAGCATTATTTTCCGTACCATTATGTTAAATAGGCAAACAAATAAGGACAAACTAATATGATTTAATGGATTATGATTTTGAGGAATTAGTTCTGTGATAACTAAGCCAGTTTAACTTCATACTAGACTAATATCATTGTCATTGTGTTGTGGAACTTCATATCAGTACTGCATTGTTTTTCATGATTTCAATTTAAGACTATCATAATATGATTAAGACTTCACTTTTTTTGTTTGTGGGGGACTTGTTGATGACTAATGTTGTATTGATACTAAGACAAGACTCATAAATGCACAATGTGAAGAGTTGCTCTGGTTTTTTGTTTTTGTTTTTGGTAATTTAAGCTGCTCTGTTTCTGATTTGGTGTTATTTTCAAGTAATAAAAGTGATTTTGTAGGCGTTTGACCAAGCAGATAACTATTTTTAATAATTACATATGCAAGCTACAATATATAGCTTTTATTGTATCAGTCATAGCCATGCAAACAGATCATACTATCACTGAAATTGAAACATTCTACGTTCTTTAATGCATGAAGGTTAATCAAGTTGAATGCAATATAATGAGATGGTCTGTCATATGATATATAATCAAGGTGATCAATTCCAGCTTCTCAGTTTCTTTATAAGTATAAATGGGTTTAATCCAATATTTTATTTTCTTTATTGTTTATTTCATTGATCTTCAACCCAATCAGTTCCTATGTTATAAATTAAAGAGTAAATACTTTAACTACCCATTTGTTTTACTTTAATTACACAGATCTCCTCTCTATTTTGAAAACTCATATAGACCTCTCTTAAAATTAAAATTTATGTTACACAAATCTCCTTTATATTTGAAGATTTCATTTTCATCCACCCATACCGTTAGTTGACCGTTATGTCTAACTTTTAAATTTTTGTTTTATCAAAATGCCCTTCTTTTAACATTATAATTATATTGACAAATATATATGTATGTGGGCAAAAAAAATATTTGTACCACCAAATTTTTATCCTAATAGATTTTTTTAACTTTGTTAAAAATTTCTGAATTTTGAGATTATAAAATTTATAATTTTAATTTTTTTACCATATTTATTGAAATTTATTTATTTTAAGTTTCTTAAATGACTAAAAATATATATCAAACAAATTTTTTTCTATCAAATATAATAAAATATATATGTTTGAGAGATTGTATTAATTCATTTAAATTTAAATTTTGATATTTTTTCTACAAACATTTAAAAAACTTACTCAAATTTTTAAAAGTTTGTTATATTTACAAGTTTTCAATTAAAATTTAGGATTAAGCATTAAGGGTAAATTAGTAAGTGAATTTTATTTTTATATAAATTTCAATTAAAAATATATTTTTAGAATATTCTTAACGGAGTTAATAGTTTGAACTTAAATGTATGTTTTCAAAATAGAAGGAAAGTATGTGTAATTAAGACAAAATAAAAAAGTGGTTAGAATATTTTACTAAATTAAATTATGTTTGATTAATGCGTTAAATATAATCAACCATGCAACGGGCACAGAGAAGAACAAGCTTGTTGTTTTAAATTTTGTATCATAGGCAAAATCTTGGAATGAGATGTATTATTGGAAAATCTTGACAGCTTCTTCTATAGAGCCTTCAAACTTCAAAGCGTTCATACTTCATACAGTAATATAACGTAATGATTTAATAATTATATCATGACGTCTCTCTTATTGTACGTAGTAAGATTATTTTAAAAAATATATATAAAATTATGTTTGGTACACATAATATTTAATACAAAGATAAGAAGAAAATGAACATATGTAAAGTATCCCGCAAGTCAAGTCAAGTCATTTTAAAAAATTTCAATTTTAAAGAACAAATTGCCATGAAAACTATAGTCAATGACGCTGTCGTTTTCATTGGACGCTCTCTCACTTGAGAGGAAGAACATGTTTGACTCTTGTCACAGCTTTGGCTCCTTCTCTGTCTCCTTCGTCTCTTTTATATCTGCATGTAGCTCTTTTGCTCTCTATCTGCTTTCTCTCAGAAGTCAGAAAGGGTGGGAAAGAAAACCAGGGAAAAGATCATTCTGTAGGGATTCATATTCCCGCCATATTTAAGGTTAATTAGTTTATGATCCTTCATGCTTTTTGGCAAAGCTTTCACTTTTCTCTGCCAAGACGCAGCAAACTTGAAGCCCATTTTCTAGTTTTTTGCTACTTTCTTAGTTTTATCTTCTCTGTTTTCTTTTATGAAGTGATCATGCTTGAATTGTTGGTGATTGTCCCCTCCCTGTTCGAGAAAAGGTCCAAGTCGAACCTTAAGCTTGAATTAAACAACATTTGCCTGTCGTTTGCCTGCTACCTGGTGCTGAATTCCTAAGCTTCCTATATATTCATTCAGTTCATTCTAGCTTCTCTTTGATTCTGACGTTTTATTTTTATTTTTTTCCCTATAATGTGAAGTGGGCAGGGAAGGGTGCCCATTTTTTTAACTTTTATGGCGCTGACTTGACTTAGAAGTTTCAGAAAAGGGAGCTCTAACTTGAATTTGTCCTTTGCAGGTTTCAGTCTTTTTGTAGAACTTGGCGAAGTGTTTCTCTAGATTAAGCTAAAATTCTGCATCTTGTTGGGAAGGTAGTTTAATCATGAATTCAAAGGGTCCTAAATTTGTGAGGTTCGTTTGCTTATGCTTCATGCTCCCATAAATTGCTACATATTTCAGTTGTTTTCAATTCTATTGCATATTTCTGCACGCAGTGAATATCCCATCTTCTATCTTTTGGTATTTTTGTGCCACATCTAGTCATAGCTCAAAAGGTTTATTCTATTGAGGAATCTTAAGAATTTACTCAGAAGCGCATATGTTTATTTCAAGTATGAAAGTTTGACATCAAAAAGATCAATTAGTGTTTCAAGTATGGTCAAAGTATCAAGATTACTGGGAATTAGGGCCGGCCCGGCCCTACAAGGCCAAGGCTTAATAGGGCCGGATAAGGAAAACATTTGTTTTTTCAAAGCCTAACAGGCCTCGAAAATTACTATTCCAAATTTTAACTATTTTTCTTTCGGTCTTTTCTAAAGAAATATAATTAGTAAATTGCAACCATTGAAGTTCTAATCTATCAAATAAATGTTATCAACATTAATATCTAAACAATATAAATAATCTAACAAATAAACACATTCATTAATTCATAATAAACAACAAATAAACACAAAGAATATGTTTTTCCTTTTTTTCAAAAGATATTAAACAAAGGAATTGTTTTATGCCCACGACAAAATACCTTTTCCTCTTGTAATTTTGTGTGTGTCGTAGATTGCTTCGGTTCATGCATAATTTTACTCGATGGTAAAAATAATTATAATTATTTTATACAAAATATCTTTATAATTTATTACTTATATAATATTGTAATACCAAAGTATGTGTTTATTTAATATGAAAAAATCCCTTCTCTAAAATTTATAATAACTAATTATGTGCTTTAATACATAATAAATATAAAAAAAGGGGTTATAGTTTAAAATAAAAAATATAAGTAATTACAAATAAATACATTTATTAAGTGGAAGTCTAAGTAATTCTTTTTCTTTTTCTTTTTTTAAAGCTACGCTTAAACGGGCCTAACGAAAGGTGTCCGATTAATTCCAAGGCCCTACAAAATGGCCTTTGCGGCCAATTTCAAATTTCTGACCTATTTTTCAAACCCGAGCTCTACAGGGCTAGGGCTTAAATGGGCTAGCCTGATGGGCTTGGCCTGATTTCCCGGCTCTAAAAGATTACTATACTGCAATTATATGGTTTGGGTATTCTACCAATCTTTTGTTATAAACTGGATTATTAGCTGCCCTTCTATATTTATATTCATATTGTGTATTTGGATGTAGCTACAGTATACCTACTAAGCCCTTTTACTCTTTCGATCCTATTTATAAGAGCTTGATAAATCAATTATGTAATTTAGGAAAGCTACTAAAATTAGTTAAAAATAATAAATATGTCTCAAATAAACTTGTTTTCTAAGTATGTCTTTATTTATAATGGGAAAAGTAAGAGAAAGAGAGATAAAGTAAATATAAGTATCATTAACCTTCCAATTAATGCAATACATATAGTTATTGAGGGGAAAAAATGGAAAAAAATTTATTAAATGTTCAGAAAATTCTTGTCTGGATTTTATGACGGAGGGACTATTTATTAATTTGATATTTTGAGAAGGTTTTTAAACTGACTGAGGCTAACATACGCCATTCTTAGGCCAGACTACTGATAGGAGCTGTGCATCAATGGATCTACTTTGGCTCTACCATACAATATTTTTGGCTAACACATACTTGATACTTGGTTGAAGCTACTTACCAAGATAAGTTCATATTCCTATGTAGGTTTGGTTATTCGAGTTCAGAGCCATCATCTCCCACTGAGCAGAAAAATTCAAGTGATGATGGATATCAAGGAAGAAAACTGAGACGACGCGGAAGCGCTGTTTTAGATAATATCAAAAGAAGACTTGAGGATGGGTCTGATAAGATAAAAAACTTGAACAAATCCTCAACTGTTCATCCTATGAGTGATAGACAGCCCAAGACATCAGCTCCTAGAAAAAAATTCTTGACCCACAGGGGTCATTCCTTCAGAAATGGAACAAAATATTTGTAATCACATCAGTTATGGCCGTCTCTGTGGATCCACTGTTCTTCTATGTCCCAGCGATTGTAGATGCAGACAAATGCCTTAAGTTGGATGGAAGCTTGCGGATCATAGCTTCTGTTCTTCGCGCATTCTTTGATCTTTTCTACATTCTTCACATAATCTTACAGTTTCGAACTGGGTTTATTGCTCCTTCTTCTCTCGTATTTGGAAGGGGCGAGCTGGTTGATGATCATTGGGCTATCATGAAAAGATACTTATCTTCATTCTTTATCATAGATGTTCTAGCCATTGTTCCACTTCCACAGGTATCTCCCTGTTCTGCTCATCTCCCAAGTACTTCTTTATACTGTAAAGCATGTAATCTAACCCTCTTGTTGTAACAAAAAAAAGTTTGTTTTGAGAGACATAATATGATGTTATTTTAACACTTTGTAATGTATGGTTGATTACTCAGGTGGTTATTTTATTTATCATTCCAAAACTGGAGGCCTCAGTTCCATATCTGGCGAAGGACTTATTGATATATATTATCCTTATCCAGTATGTGCCAAGACTCTTGCGCATTTACCCATTATTCAAAGAAGTAACAAGAACTTCTGGCATACTCACAGAGACACCATGGGCTGGAGCTGCTTATAATCTTTTTCTGTATATGCTGGCAAGTCATGTAAGCTAATTCTGTCACTTCACTATGCAATTAAAATTATCGATCGAATTCATTCTTAGATTCTATGATAACGAAGAAAGTTTGGCATACCAGTTGGTTGGAGCTTTTTGGTACCTGCTTTCGGTAGAATCAGGGGTTCGGTGCTGGTACGGAGCATTAAAAAATACAGGATATGATGATAATAAGTATCTGGTCTGTGGTAAACAGAATGAAACTGTTGTTTCACTTCTCACTAACGCATGTGCTGTTGTTGATCCTTCTCAAATTACCAACTCAACAAACTTCAATTTTGGAATATATGCGGATGCTTTGCAATCTGGTGTGGTTGGTTCAACAACAGATTTTCTTCAGAAGTTCTTCTACTGCTTCTGGTGGGGTTTCCGCAATTTAAGGTTTGTGTATCATATTCTCTGTTGTCCACTTTCATTGCATAAGCAAGGTTCATATTTTATGACCTTTGAAGCCTTTATAGCTTTATGACACCGTTCCGTTAGTTTGTATGGATTTATTAGTTTTTGTCCTGTGTTTCTTAGTTCTCTTGGACAGAACCTTGCGACAAGTACTTATGTCGGGGAGATAATCTTTGCTTTCTGGATTGCCGTCTTTGGATTAGTTCTGTTCTCTTTGCTTATTGGAAACATGCAGGTAATCCTTTTTTAGAATACAAATCATACATATAAACTAATGAATCTAGTCTATATTTTGTGTTGGATTTAGATGTCACTAGTTTCCTGAAACCTAGGAAAACATGAGCATGCTACTGCAAATACAATTATCTGACAACAAGAAATATCTCAAACTTGGTTGTTTTTCTTTGAAATTTTTTCTACCTCATTGTTTCAAATTCATAGACTGGTACTTCTACAATTTGTAAAATTAATAGGCATCTTGTTAAGGAGGTTTATATGTGACACTCTTGAAGTTGAAAATGTGTAAATTTTCAAAGAATTGATTTGACTATGTGATGGTAGAAATTTATTGTAGGAAAATGGAAGCACTCTAAACATTAATTGGGCAAAATAAACTCAGAACTCTTAATTTTCAGACACCCATTTAATTTATGATTGATACTATTGGTGGTCTTTTAAGTTTACTCGCATTTTAGTTTTAGTCCATGTAATTATGGTTTTTTGTCCCTCATTTTTGAAATGATGATGTGTATAATTTGAAAAGCACTTGGAGCAGTGCTAAGTTTACTTATGTGGGATTGATACCTTCAATTGTGCTTATTTAAGTTTGCTTACTGTGTATGACTTGTATAGATGTTGGAAACCAGTTTTTATCTTTCTAGGCATTATAAGTTTGGCGATTTCATTCAATGAATTCATGAATAGTGCCAAATCTATTTACAGACATATCTGCAATCTATAACTGTTAGAGTTGAGGAGATGAGAGTCAAAAGGAGAGATGCAGAGCGATGGATGGCCCATCGTATGCTTCCCCAAACATAAAGGAAAGAATTAGACGGTATGAACAATACAAGTGGCAAGAAAATCGGGGTGTCGAAGAAGAAGCATTAATCCACAACCTTCCTAAAGATCTCAGAAGAGATATAAAGCGTCATCTTTGCTTGGATTTACTTAAAAAAGTGGGTATCATCATCCATAGTCATTTCTTCTTGTCTTTTAAAATACTAATGAACATGTTAAGGATAAATTTAGAAGCCTAATGATCATGTTTGTGGTCTTATTGATTTAGGTTCCACTGTTTGAGAAAATGGATGAACAATTGTTGGATGCAGTGTCTGATAGATTGAAGCCAGTTCTTTATACAGAGAAGAGTTACATTGTTCGTGAAGGTGATCCGGTTGATGAAATGCTCTTCATTATGCGAGGAAACCTTGCGACTATGACAACATATGGAGGAAGAACTGGTTTTTTTAACTCCTCATTTCTCAAAGCTGGTGACTTCTGTGGTGAAGAGCTTCTAACATGGGCCTTGGACCCAAATTCCTCTTCAAATCTTCCCATTTCAACAAGAACAGTGGAATCTATATCGGAAGTTGAAGCTTTTGCTCTCATGCCTGATGACTTGAAGTTTGTTACTTCCCAATTCCGAAGACTTCATAGCAAACAACTTCAGCACACTTTTAGGCAAGGCTTGAGAATACTCCTTAATGTCTTTAATATAAGAGTTAGATAACTGATTTACAAGTATTAAGAAAATTATTTAAGTTATTTATAACAGATGTGAGCTGGTTTCCCTAAGCTACCCTTTTTAATAATATGCATTATAAGTAACCATTAATGGAAACAAGAAACCCTCTTCCATGCATGTATAATCTCAAGTATCACCTGATATGGACATAGCGCAATTTCAAATGTGTCTGATATGAATATTAAACGTAATACAACTTTGTTTATGAAACATGACTTTCAAAACAATACTGTGTTATTTACCAATGTTAATTTTTTTGGGCAGGTTTTGTTCGGTGCAGTGGAGGACATGGGGTGCGTGTTTCATACAAGCAGCATGGCGTCGTTACTGCAGGAAGAAGGTAGAGAGGTCATTACGTGAAGCAGAAGAAGGACTGAAAGATGCTTTGGCCAATGAGAATGGATCATCATCATCATCATCATCAACGACAACACCAATTCTTGGTGCTTCCATTTATGCTTCAAGGTTCGCTACCCACGTACGAAACATGCGACAAAACAACCAACACATGACACAGAGATTGCTGCCTCCGCTGCCTCAGAAGCCATCTGAGCCTGATTTTACTTCTCAAACTCACTAGCCTAAGCTATATGTATGTCAATGTGCATGTGTGTGTGCGTGTATGAAACTATCACTTTGTGTTGGAGAGCTGCTGCAATATGCAAAATTGAAATGTTTCATAGTTTCTCTTTTCACTGTTAAAAAACGCTAAATCTTTGTACAAATTCTGTTAGTTTTGAAATCTGCTGAATACTATTCCTACATCTTTTTCTTGACGGGTCAAGGGGCAACTTCCCCGAAAACTTTTACTAAGGGGCATTTTTGTCCCAAAAGTGTAAAAACATGAAGCAATTTTATCATGACCATTATCTCGGTTACTTTTGACCGTTTATTGATTAAATATGATGAGCTATTTAACATGTTATCTACGTCATTTTTGTTAAGATATAAATATGTTCAGGAAGTCTATGTATCATCTACTACTTTTTTTCCCTCTTAAAATTAGATTTAAAATTTTTAAGGCACATTTGCACCTTAACAAAATGATATGAATAATATGTGAACCGTCGAACAACAATTTACTAACTAATGATCAAAATTATCTGAGAGAACGGTCATGATAGAATTGCTTCGTTTTTGACACTTTCCGAACAAAATTGCCCCTTGATGGAAATTTTCAAAGCAAAATAAACCCTTAATCCTTTTCTCATAAATACTAGTATCCCAAATATAACTCACTTATTACTAATTTAAATGCATAAAAAAATGGCACATGTGTTAAATTTGTCACAAAACTTAAGGGGACTCTGAATATTATTCTTTTTAATTACATTAAACTCTAATATTACATTAATTTATATTCTCAGTCAATAATGCTCCTAAGAAGTTGAAACTAGCCAATGCCTAGAAAACAAATTCTAAAAAAAAGGTTCTATAATAGGGACGCGGGTATCAATTATCACAGAAAAATCATAGAGGACGCGTGTTTTTTTTTCAAAGCAAGAGTGGCTTGAGACTATGGAGCAAGAACTTGATTGGCTGTGCAACAATGACACAGCTAAGTAAAAACAAACAAACCTGATCGTTGGATGCGTATGTTTATTTTAGATTGGGATTCTCAGGATGCCGTTCGTTTTCATTCTTTAATCTAAAACTATGTAGTTTTTTCCACAAATTTCTAGCTCTCCCACGGTCACGGGGTTAAAAATAAGAGTTAGTGGCGGGACATACATAAAATATTTTATTTTTTTTTCCGGAATTTGCCACTTTCACATCAAGGACCAAAAATGATTTCTACTATCCCCTCCCCACTTTGGAAAGATATTGGTAAGCCGATTTAACAGAAAAAGCTCCATCTTTCGCAACCCTCCAAGTGAAAGAATCAGTGGATCCGTTGCCAGGTGGACGCATTTTAGCAATAATGGTAATAATGCGAAGAGGGAGAATTCCCCGCCACCTGCTCATGTCCCACCGACCATTCATCAAGGTGTGATCTCTCACAGACTCGTCTTCATTTATCATAGATGGACTGTAGGCATAGGTTAAAAGGGGGCGATCCATGGGAAGCCACAGGTCACACCAAAACTGGTATCCTCCCCATTATTAATTTTCCTCCCAACCCCACTTATAAACTTGTCCTACACTTGAACAATGGCCTTCCAGGCCGATGATGAATTCCTCTTTTTTGACACCTTGGGCACGGATGAACTTCCACAGTTGTACTTAGCCCATAGGCATTGTACCCACAGAGCATGTCTTTTGGTCAACATATGCCAACAGAGTTTCATAATGAACGCCTTGTCGCCGTCTAAGGTCTTTGAACCCAGGCCCCCTTGCTTTTTTGCTTGTGTAATCTTATCCCAAGCAATAAGGTGCATTTTCCTGGCATCCTCATCCTGCGACCAAAGGAACTTCCTCGAGAGTTTATCAATTTCGTTTAAAGTACAAATGGGTAGGAGAGTTGATTGCATATAATAGCTGGGCAAGGAAGATAGCACAGATTTAATCAAGACAGATCTACCAGCAATAGTCAGGAATTTACTTTTCCACATAGACAGACTTAGTTCTGGCCTTTTGCACAATTGGATGATATGTGCCTTTTGTGACTCTTCTGTGAATGATGGGCACTCCCAAATATTTCCCCCGACTCGAAGCCAATCCAATTCCAATCGTTTGACTAAGCTCAAGCGCTATTAAAACTAACGCTGCGCGAACAAAACATTCTAGACTTGTCCAAGTTTATCCTGTGCCCAGAGACTTCACAAAATGTCGTCATCACTTTACGAACCTCTGTCATTTGATTTAAAGAAGCTTCAACAAAAAGGATAAGATCGTTGGCGAAAAAGAGGTGCGATATCGTGGTCTCCTCTTTTAAAACTAAACGGCTTCCAGCCGGGCGACATTCAGCTTTAATCGAGGTGGCCAAGCCGTTCCATGCACGGACAAAGATATACGGGCTTAGCGGGTCACCTTGTCCGACACCTCTAGTGGGGGTGAATCTCGGACTTTCATCTCCGTTCACGAAATAGACAACGAAACCCTTCTTCCTGCCCTTCATTCTCATTGAATGAATGATTTCCTGAGCAATCAATATGTTATCACACGTGGATCTATTTGCAATAAAGCTACATTGCTCCGGGCCTATAAGATGTCCCATAACGCCTCTAAGTCTGTTCGCCAAAACCTTTGTAATTATTTTAAAGCTCACATTGCATAAGGATATAGGGCGGAACTCTCTCAACGAAGAAGGATTATCCACCTTAGGTATAAGAACTATTTTAGACTTATTGATGCTTGGCCATGTTGGAAGGATTATCAAAGCATTGCTCAACGAAATCCGATTTTATCCCCCGACATCCCACTGAGTTTGGAAAAAGTGAGCGTTAAGGCCATCCGGACCCGGAGCTTTGAACGCTCCCATAGCAAACGTAGCATTCTTAATTTCAACTCTGGTGACTCTCCTCGACAGCATACGAAGATCATGATCATCAATGGACGGAAAGTTCGAGCACATGCCATCAGGGTTTTTAATTCATTCTTTAATCTAAAACTATGTAGTTTTAGGGGTAAAAATAAGCGGCATAAGCTTTTTTCTCATGCCAAGCTTTTTTTTTTTTTTCTCGAGAGTTTTTTCTTGTCGGGGTGAAGTCATCAATAAAAACTGCGGAATGCTTTTTTAATAATATCATTCTTTAATCTAAAACTATGTAGTCCTAAAAAATTATAAGAAATTTTATTACAATAATTTTTTTTTTGAAAAAAAAAAAAAGTCATCAATTAAATGCTTTTTTAATAATCTCTTCGATCCTAATTAAAGCTTTTTTTGGATTTTAGAGTATTTTTATTTTTTATTTTTATTTTTTCTTCAAACTAATTAGTTTAACTAAATATGTAATCTAAGGATACACAACATATAAAATGATTAAGTAACTTATTTAGCTTCCTTAATATCTCCAAAGAAAGTTAATTAAGTCTTATAATTAGGATCAGAGGTAGTAATATCGATGGGATAGGATATTATCACTACTACTTTTGTCACTTTTAGATCAGAATCTCATTTACCTTTATCATTTCTCTCTCCTATTGAGATTAGGATCTAACAATGAAAAAAAATGCTAGTAACATTGATAATGACAATATCCTATCTCATATCTAATATCTCAAATTAATTTTTAATACACTCAACCTAAAAGTTGTGGCACCTAGTATCTAGGATCTATCACTCATAAATAAATAAATAAATAAATATATATATATATATATATTTTTTATAAGACTCATAAATATTTTCTTAGTAGCACCCAAGAGTGCTAAAAAATATTCCATAATGATAGCTGAATTTTTTTTCAAAAAAAAAAAAAAAAAACATCTATGGCTTGTTTTTACCCAAAACCATATAGTTTTGTGGCAAAAAAATGGCCACAGATGAGAAGGGTAAAAAGAGAAAATTCGTTCATTTTGGAGGTTGCAGCAATCTACGGCTGAGTTTCAAGATTTTCTTAGTGATGCTTATAATTGAGCAATATAGCCTTAACATGCTTTGAGCAATAGAGTTTCGATTTTTTTTTAACTGGTTTTCAATGAAAATATATATAATTATTAAATCTTTAAGACTCTTTAGATATTTTTTTTTTTTCAGAATTCTTTAGATAATATTTAGGATGATAACAACTATATTGGAACAATTTTATTAAATCTAAATACTTTTTTATCTTATTGGATACTAAATTAATATTCATGAATTTGAAATTAAATACATATTTTTAATCATTTCAAGCTTTAAGACACAATTTACAAAGACATGCATCATAAGAAACACCTAGATAAATGCCTAGTGAGATAGGTAGGCACCAGTCAGCATCCCAGCACCACAACTTCTTTTTTAAGAAAACATTTAACATGTGTCTTTTAGATAATAAAAAAGGAGAATGATAGCTACAAAACAAAATTATCTATCTTGTTATATCTTATTTAAATTTCAGAAAAGACACTTATGATAAAAAGGACAGCCACAAACTCCGTTTAAATACAGTTCAAAGAAATAGATTTAAAATTTTCAATTAATAATTCTTAAATAAAAATTATTTTTTTTTTGAAAAAATACTGTTAATAAATTAACTTTATTTCAATTATGTATGCAATTATGTCGACGGTTCATATTTTGTGACCGAAACTCAATATATCCTTGTCAAAGACAACTCGATGGTGGTCCAAAGTCCAGGTCCAGCCTATTAAAACATTTGTGGCTCTGGCCTTTGTACTTTGTCTCATTCTTCCTCCCAAACAGCGAATAAACGTGCACAAATCTCATAGTAGGACACACATAGTTTTTTTTTTTTTTTTTTTTTTTTGATAACAGAAAGTTTTGGAGGGTTCGGCATCAGTCACACCAAGGTCGGCGATAGGACACAGTAGGACACACATAGTTGGACACATGTACTGTCATGTACTGTCATTTAATAAAAAACTTGCGTGTTTCATTTGATAGAGATAAATATCATTTTCCTTATAGAAATTTAGTTTAAGCAGTATTCATTTGAAAGTTTTTTTTTTTAGGAAAAAAAAATAAATAAATACCTTTTGAACTTGCAAAACCCTCAAGTTCGTTGAATTTATAAAAAACTGAAAAGTCAAGAAGGCTATGAGGGATATCACCAAATCGGGTCAAATTACATTTTTTCCCTTAGTTTTAAATAATTTTTTTTTTAAAAAAGGGAAAATACCCTCACCGTCGCCGCCCCACCCGAGCCACCACCACCGCGGGCCGACCGACCATCGGTGGTGGTGGCCGGCGGCGGTGGTGGCAAGGGCATTTTCCTTTTTAAAAAAAAAATTATTTAAAATTAAGGGCAAAAAGGTAATTTGATCCGAATTTGCATATCCCTCATAGGTCCTTGATACTTCTCGGTCTTTTTACAAATTCAATGTATCTTCAGGGGGTTTTTTCGCAAGTTCAAAAGGTATTTATTTGTCTTTTTCCCTTTTTTTATCTCATTTTTATTTTAAAAGTTAATAAAATAGAGCAATTTTATCCTAAAAGTTCTTTTAGGAGTAATTGTGCATTTAGAAGTTTACAAATTAAAGCAATGATTTGACAGTCAAGATTAATAGAAGAATAAGATTGTTACATTTTTAAACTTTAAATGAAATTTTAATTAAATAAAAAATAAAATAAAAATCCCTTGTTCCAATAATAATAATAAAGTGCAACCAACACCCTTAAAATATTTTTTCATATGCATCAATCATCTTAATATAACATGCTAAAGTGTTATTTTTACTTTTTAGGCACGTCTATCATCTTGAAATACTTTTTTCCTGCAACTTTGCACTTAACATGATAAATAATTTAGGGTGCTATATACTTCTAAATATTATAAGATATCATATATACCAAAAAATAGTTTATAACACTAGACGTATTTCAAAATATACTTTAGTTTGCTAAATATATTCCTTCTGGTCTTTATAATAAGGCACTAACTAACTTTTCTCACAAACCGATAAAAACAGTTAAAATCAATAAAGTTACCCTACAATTTAAGTAACTTCCAATATTACCCCTACTGATTGCCCTAAACTCTAATATTATATTAATTATTATTTTCACACACTACTCTCATTAATTATGGGCAGACATGGAATAAATAATTAATGGTCATTGGGAACAAGCAAATACCTTATAAAAAAAACCAAATAAACTTATTAGTTAGTACTTTATAATAAAAATAAAGAGAGTATTAGAGAACATTTTAGGATATTGAATGGGAGTAGAAAACTACTTGCTCTACATGCACCGTAAAAAGAAAACGTTGCAATCCTAGTATGCTATACTATGTTATTGTTAGTGGCCCCACCTCTTTCATTGCTATGTCACCAATCACTAGAGCTGTTAATCAGGGTCGGTCCCGATACCAGGGCGGCAGAGTGAAAGGGTCGAAAAAAAAAATACAGTTTTCAAAGCCCCACTTGGCCCGGAGTAAGAAAAATACGCATTTTCAAAGCCCGACCCGAGAGCACCGGGACATCGCCCATATAAGCCCAAAAAATTACTATTTCAAATTTTAACTATTTTTCCTCCACTTTTTTTTAAAAAAAAAATATAATTAGTAAATTATAACACAAATCATCCAATAAATAAGCACAATCACTAATTCATAATAAAAAACAAACTATATTCACAAATAACTCACATAAAACATAAAAAGCATATCACTAAGCGGCGTTTAGTACGATGACTATTATTGTCGTCATCTTCGTCACTATCATCAATTTTAACGACATTTGATTGTTCTTTACTTTGAGTAGTAGCATTTGGCTCATGAGTAAGAATATCATGAAATTCTTCTCCGCATCACGAAAATCCATAATCTTTATTTGCAATAAATAATAAATCAAATCATAAAATATAGTTATTATGTATTTGTAGTTAAATGGATAAATAACTCTATAACAAGTACAAAATGTTGACCAAAAAAAAATAACAAGTACAAAATATATATAAATCAATAAATTTAAAAAGGAAAAAAAGAAAAAGCTACAGTGAAAAGAGCTTTGCGAAGGCCTTTCGTGGGCGGTCAGTTTAAACCCGAGGCCGTCGAAAATGTGGCCGGCCCTCCAGGCTAATTTCAAATATCTCGTCCATTTTTCACTCCTTAAAGGGCTGTAGGCTATAAAGCACTCCACTCTTGGAGACGAAAAATATAACTGTGCGAGTCCACATTACATGTTAGGTACGTATTAATTGCTTATAATTTTAATTATAGGTATAAACATATTTTTTAAATTTTTTATATATTGTATTTATTTAGATTTAAATTATATGTTTTTTTGGGATGTTTTTGCATCTAATATCTCAAATTAATTAATTTTCATAATACTCTCTTGATGTTACGAGTAAATACTGAACTGAAAATTAATTAATTTGAGATATTGGGTACAAAAAAATCCCAAATAAAATATATAATTTAAATCTAAATAAATACAATATACAAAAAAAAAAAAAAAAAAAAAAAAAAAAAATGTTGTATAAACACCTACCTCTAAGCATATAATATGTACCCATAAACACACGCTATATAATTTTTCCTCTCTATCCTACATCCTCTCGATTTTCCCTCAGCATACATCAACATAATGGAGTTTACAGTGCGGAGATGCCGACCGGAGCTGGTGGCTCCGGCGAAGCCCACTCCCCACGAACTCAAGCCACTCTCCGACATAGACAGTCAAGAAGGTCTTCGTTTTCAAGTTCCTTTCATAATGTTATATCGTCATGACCCTTCAATGGAAGGAACAGATCCCGTGGGAATCATTAGAAAGGCACTCGCAGAAGCACTGGTGTATTACTACCCATTAGCAGGAAGGCTCAGGGAAGGAGGTGATCGGAAACTCATGGTGGATTGTACGGCGGAAGGCGTCTTGTTCATAGAAGCAGACGCAGATGTCACACTAGATCAGTTTGGTGATCTTCTTCACCCTCCATTTCCATGCTTCCATGAGCTCCTTCACCATCCTCCTGCCTCACAATCCATAATTAACTCGCCTCTCATACTTATACAGGTACATCATCTAACTAGAGGGCAGGGGTGCCTGATGTCCCCCTTCTCTCCGGCCCAAAAAATGAGGAGCCTGCCAATTTATTTTTATTTCTCTTTATTATTAGATCCTATATAAAATGAGTAACATTTTTAATATCTAAAGACAAAAATTATTATTATTTGCAATTTTTTAATGATTTAATATTCTAAAATTGTGTAGTTTCTCTTTCATTTAAAAAATTATAAAAAATCGAAAACATCGCCTTTATTCTCTTATCTATAAGACGACAACATAACACTTATTTTATATAGAATCTAATGATAAAAATAAATAAAAAAAAATCTCAAAAAATATTTGGCGAGGTCCCCATTTTATGAGGCAATAAAGAGGGCAGCAAGGGTGCCTACTAAGCACGGAACCAATTTCCATACTGAGCAATTTTCGCAATATGGAGAGGTTAGAAGATCTGATACGTTCATATGTGATTTTGGATAGTCTAAATTATAGTTTTTTTTTTTTTTTTTTTTAAAGATGAGTTTTACATGAATAATCGTTTTTTGA
This sequence comes from Acacia acuminata, assembly GCA_019022655.1. NCBI lineage: Eukaryota > Viridiplantae > Streptophyta > Magnoliopsida > Fabales > Fabaceae > Acacia > Acacia acuminata. The sequence continues at coordinate 13,351,716 of JAFJYI010000001.1, read as the reverse complement.
GAGAATAATAGTTGGGAAATTATATTAATTTTAGACTCTATAACAATTAAAATAATTTTTTTAAAAAATATAGACTCTTAAAAATTCATATGGATTGCTTAGCTCTTCCAACCAAGTAAATTGCTTAGAAAGCAAACCTGTTGGCACCAAGCACCCCTACCCCTAATTTGGATTTAGTTTCTTGCTCGTCTTTTGAACGAGCAAGGGGGCTCGATCCTTGGGGATGAACATTTTGGAGATTTGGATCGTTCATATTTTTTTTTTTTAATTTTTAAGATTTTTTAGTTTCACTCAATATATTTAAGTATGTTTTTAGTACTGGTTAATCTTATTCTGCAAGTATCTTTTTAGTACTTAATTAAGAACCTAAAATATTTTTTCAAGATCCTAAAAAAATATTTCGAAGTCTTACGATACTAAAAAACATACTTCGTAGTCGACTACTTTTTTAGTTACTATCAATATCTTTTTTTTTAGTACTTAGTGAGTACCCTAAAATATTTTCTGAAGATCCTAAAAAAAATTGCAAGATTATTTTTCAAGATGCTTGATCAGTCTTAAAAAGTATTTTTTTAGTACCAATCAATACCATAAGATATTTTTTCAAAATCTAAAAAAATATTTTAGGATACCGACCTGGTACTAAAAAAGATACTTAAAGATCTTGATCGCTACTAAAAAACACTTCATAATCTTAAAAAATTATTTTAGGATCTTCAAAAAATATTTCGAGTCTTATAATACTAAAAAAGATACTTCACGATAATGACTGGTACAAAAAAAAAATCTTGAATTGGTTTTTTTGAAAATGTTATAAAAAAGAAGAAGAAATATAGATGGTCTGGAGATTTGGACTATCCAAATCTCCAAGGCGCTTGCCCCCAAGGGACGAGCGCAGAAACTGAATCCCCCAATTCCATCCTACCTACTGAGTTTTACTGTTACCAAAACTCAAAAGTTCATACCTGAGACATTCATTAATAATGGCAGGTAACAAGGCTCAAGTGTGGAGGTTTTATCATGGCAGTCCGACTAAACCATTCCGTTAGTGACGAGCCCGGTCTGCTTCAATTCCTGAAGGCATTATCTGAAATAGCTAAAGGAGCTTCTCAACCTTCGATTCTACCAGTATGGCAAAGAGAGCTTTTGACAGCGAGAAACCCACCACGTGTCACACGCATCCACCATGAATACGACGAGCAAGATTCCTATATCAACCACCAATTTCATCCCATCTTCATGTCCGTGCCACCACAAAACATAATTCAACGTTCTTTCTTTGTTAGGCCCTCCCAAATCGCTGCCCTCCGCCGTCAACTTCCAAACCATCTAGCTCGATCCTCCAACTTTCAGGTTCTCACTGCATGCCTATGGCGCTGCCGTACCATAGCCTTGCAGCCACCACCGGAAGTAGAAGTCAAATTGATGTTCGTCATGGGTGTACAATCCTTATTTAAGACTCCGGATGGTTACTACGGCAATAGCTTCCTGTTTCCGGCAGTGGTCAGCCCTGCCGGAAAGCTCATGAACAACCACTTTGGGTATGCTTTAGAAGTGGTGAGAAAGGGGATGACAGCCGTGAACGTGGAACATGTTCAGTCTCTGGTGGACCTGACTGTGGCAAAGGGACGGCCACACCATACGACGGTGAGGTCGTTCCTTGTGTCGAACTTGACACATGCTGGGTTTGGAGGTGTGGATGTTGGTTGGGGTAGAGCGGCGTACGGTGGGATCGCCCTTGGTCAGTGTACTGTTGTTCCAGAGATGACAAGTATCTTTGTGTCATCGGAGAATAGAAAGGGAGAAAGATTCATAGTGATACCGATTAGCTTGCCTGCTCTGGCCATGGAGGTGTTTGTTAGAGAGTTCAATGAGATGCTTATTAGTGGTCCACAAGGTCCTTCAGTAAATGCTCCAGGAATCAAGTCTTCCCTTTAGAGCTTTTCCGATTATAGGTTATTCGATCACAAGAGAAAGGTAGGATGACAGTAATTACGCAGGGGTACTTTGTTTTCTTTTTTTATGAGTCTAGTGTAGGACAAGAGTACAGAAAAAAGATACAGGGAAAATCCTTTTGAAGGACCATTTTGGAAAAAAAAAACCCAAAAAAAGGACCTGAATCTACAATCCCGTTGTCCTTTTCTCGTGATAAATTCATTAAAAATTTACAACTAAATCGGTCTTTATTTACAACAATTTTTTTACAACTAAATCAAATCTCATTTACAACAATATCAGTCACGATTAACAACTATATCGATCCTCATTTACAACTCACCAAAATCTCCGACAAACCCAAAAAAGGACCCAGGGGACTTTTTTGAGATGGTCAAATTCTTAGGTCCTTTTTTGGGTTTTTTTTGCCAAAATGGTCCTTTAGAAGGATTTTCCCAAAGATACAAGCTTAGGATTAAGTACTTTACCAAATAAATTCTCTCTTTCCTCTCTCTAATGACACTCTCTTCCCTGCGTCTCTCACTCAGCTCTTTGGTCTTCTCTTGCCGGCGGCATGTGTCACCTTTACATGTCGTCAACGATCCTCTTCTTTTCAAAAAGGTAGATCGGAGCTTGGATCTTCCAGCTGCGGCTTCCTCATTCTGATTTATGTCGACTATGGGGTGCTCTCATCTCTGGGGCGAGTTCTTCCTCTCCCTCTCTAGATCTATCTTGAGGCGATGAGAACTCTCTTCCTCATTTTTGTGCGAGCTTTCTCTCTTTTCTTTCTCTTTTTGTGGTGCTAGATTTTCGTGGTGGTGTTCTTAATTTCTCATATAATAAACATATCTGCTTATAACTCATCTCGGGGGAAGGACTCAAGATGTATTGTTCAGTGTTTGGTTGACGTCATCATTTTTGTTTGAGCGGAAGAGCAAAAGTATTCTTCAGGATATCACGGGTCTTTTTTATTCTAAGGTTAGGTTTTCTATGATCTTTACTCCAAGACGGAGGCAATTGTGTAGCTGATCTAATTGCAGTTAATGCTTGTAAGAAAGTTTGTTCGATAGGGTGGATTTTGCAACAAACACCTTCTTTCATGTCACTTATAACCTTGGGTGTTCAAAAGGTCGGTGTAGTATATGATTTTACTTCTATTCCTAAATCTTCAGTAGGTGGTGATTGGTTTTCTTTGTATTTGGTTTTCACTGTTGTATTTGCTTTATTTGGTTTGGCTTGCTTTGTGTTTGTTGAGTTTGCTTTTGTGCATTATATCCAATTTATTTTCATGTATTGTATCCAGTATAAATATAAATACCTTTTCATCGAAAAAAAAAAGTACCTTAATAAAGCCTATGTTTACTTATAAATCTTGTGACCATTTTGCTCTATTGTGCGACGAGGTTGAAGATAGTGGAAATGACTAGTTCTTCATTGACGAGCGAAAGTTTAAATCTACATATTTAAATTTAAAGCCTGATAGTCCGTCAATATATATTATCTCCTATAAGAGGATATATGTGGGTGTAGCTGTATAATAGACAACATGTAAGCGGACCTCATCTCTTTTATCATAAGATTGGGGGGCCTCCATTTGTAACTTCGAGAAATTCGATTGCAACGTAATAATTGAAAACTCAACTTTTCAAGCGAATGAAAGGATATCTTAGGTTTTAAACAGATGAATACGCACAACCCTTGCAACAGATGAAGCCATAAGTTGGCTCCAATGGGTTGGGTTAGATAAACATATGTTAAGGTGTAAATTTATCCTGCATATTTCCATTAAGGAGCAATGTTACATTACCCTGAAAGTTTTTTAGGTTTAAAGTTGTTCTAGATATGTTAAAATGGAACAATATTGCCCATTTTCATTAAAAAGTTCATGGTTAACGTCATTTTTTTAACAGTCTAAAGTTAGTTTTTAACGGAATAGGGCAACATTACTACATTTTGAAATTTCTGGGTTGACATTAAACCTGAAAACACTTCCAATGCAGCATTGTTTTTAGCGAAAACTTATAGGGCAGATTTACACATTAACCCTATAAACATTTGTCATTGCTAGTCAGACCATTTTAGATGGAAATCATATTTGCATTTTTCACTACTACAAATATGGGTTTTTACTACCTTAAAAGACGTCCCTATTTAAAAAAGGGAAGCAACAAGTAAACGCGGTGGCATTCTTGTAATTATATTTGGGACTCCAAAAATCGGAAAAAAATTTTGGTGATCAATTTTTTGAGAGGGAAAATTTTTTACAATTTGGGACTCCAAAAATTTTGAGACGCAAAATTTTTTGTCGTCCCAAAATACAATTTAGGACTCCAAAAAATAGACAAACTATCAGCCAAATAAGCAAACCAAGATTCATACAATTTAAAAAAAAAAAAAAACATACCCGGGCTATATCCTCCAATCCTCAAACAAACTCAGCCCTAGCTAGGACCATTGAGAGAACACGAGTTGCGAACGTTCCTCCCCTCCTCCTTAGTCCGCCGTCATCAACAACAGAACCGCCGTTGTCGTCCGTTGATCGAGACCGAGGGACCTGCTTCAAGGAGGGAGTGTGTTTTATCTATCAGTTCTCGTGAGTCAGTCAAATTCTTTTTTTGTCAGTTTCCCTTTAAATAAAGCATTTGCTTCTCCATGCGTGAGCGCGAATAAAAGAGAAACAACCCAGAATTATGTCTGCACAAATCATGATTTCTGTATCTCTCTGTTCAGGGTTCCTTCGTCGCGCCTTACCCTTGTGTAGATGCAATCACTTGTACTTTTCCCTATATTATCTTTGCTGTAAAGTATAAAATGTGTTTCCATCAATTTTGCTAACTTTTCTGACTGTCCCTTGTTTATCTTAACCACAGGCCATTACTGCATTGAAAAAGGGGGCATGCTTGCTCAAGTATGGAAGAAGAGGGAAGCCCAAGTTTTTCCAGATTCGTCTTTCCAATGTGAGTTTGGTGCTTCTTTTTTTGTGGACATACATCCTTTCATAACTGCATCGCTTTTTTACTAATAAAAATTTACAATAACATAATATATTATTAAGTCACTAATTAATTATTTTCTAACTAATTAATTAGATAATTAATTATTTAACTAATTATTATTCTCTATTTAAGCTTATCTTATCTATCTTAGGGTGGTACTTTATATATCAAATTGTTAATGTACAAAATATTAAATATTTAGTCATCTATCTGAAGGTTTATAATAAATTCACTAATTAATTAATTTACTAATTAGTCTTGTTCCTAAGTAGTCATCTATCTTAAAGTTTATGATAAATTCACTAATTAATTAATTTACTAATTAGTCTTATTCCTAATACTTATAATAAATTTTAGATATTTTAATTCCGTTAATTATTAATTAAATATATTATTTACTATTTTTATTATTTATAATTAATTAAAATTATTATTTATAATTTTAAATATAATTATAATATTATATGTTTTTTAAAATTAAAAAAATATCACGCAGTGGAGTGGCGTGAATATATAAAGCCACTAGTGGCGTGATAGGTGTGACAGGGTCTGACGCTATACCTGGTAGTGTCAAACTTTTTAACGTGATCAGTGGCGTACTGTCAGACTACGTTTTTAATAGCATTAATCTGGTAATTAGTTTCAAAAGTGATCCAATCAAGTAATTTTTTTTAAAAATTATTATTTTGGTGCTTTTCCCCTTGAATAAGGGATGTTAATTGGGCCTATTTTAGGACTTAAACGCATTTTTTGTAGTAGTGATTTCCTTGAACAAAAAACATAAAACAACATATTAAACAATTTAAATTTATATTAACATCTTTTTTCCCCCTCTAAACATAGGTATCCTCCTATTCCAATCATATTCAAAGTACTGTCAAACATTAAATGAGGATATCTCTCAACAGGATTGAATATTAGCTAATCCCTTACATTAAACCTAACCCCGTTGGTTATATTAACATTAATAATTGATAAGCATGTGGATAACTTGACAATTCTCATTATTGACTTCATACAACTTCGGTCTTATTTATAAGTCATTTTTAACAAAATCACGTATATACAAATCTTGAGGTAGTTAACTCAATGATTATGTGGCAAATTTTTAATTTTACCTTCATTTATGAATGAGTGTGTTTCAACTTTTCCTTCTCTCTCTATTTTGATTGATATAATTAATATGGACATGAATTTTACAATCTCATTTACTACCATAAAATCAGGAACTTATAAATAAGACTAAATTTTTTGATTAAAAAAAAAAAAGTCTTATAAATTAGACCACAGTGGTATCTCTCTACGCCCAATTCTAACATACTACCTCCGGTCCTAATTATAAGGCGCCTAGTTGACTTTTTTTGGAGAAATTAAGAAAGTTAAATAAGTTATTTAATCATTTCATATGTTGTGTATCATTAAATTATATATTAGTTTATTAGTCAAACTAATTAATTTGAAGGAAAAAAATTTAATACAAATACTCTAAAGTAATTTAATTAAACTTCCTTAATCTTTTTCTAAAAAAATTAACAAGTCTTATAATTAGGAGCGAGAGAGTAATAAGTAATGAGTGATTGAGTGTACCATATTTTTCTAAAGATGCGTGGCTGACATTTCATTTTTGAATGATTCGCTGTGCCATTTATTAAAATGAAAAACGTGTTTTTATTTGCAAATTTGTGGTCCTGCTGCCTGACGATGCACGCCACCAATAATCACCTTAACTTCTTCCATAAAAAGCTCGTTTTTGGATTAATTTTGGAGGAATAGCTTCTAAAAAAATGGTAAAAGTATTTTTTCAAAATAAATTATGTGAAAAAAGTGACTTTGATAAAATGATAGTATTTAGATATTCTTATCAAAATAGCTTTTTCATTGTCAAATTTATCAAAAAAGACATTAGCTTTTATTATAATTGCATACAAAAGATAACATTATATTTTTAATATTTTTAATATTAAATTGCATAATAAATACAAAAAATTACATAAATTTTTATACAAAATTAAATTTCTAATATTAGTAAATTATGTAACGCGTGATAAAAATTTAATTAAACATATATGTATTAATAAATTGTATAAACAAAAATCGTTTATAAATAGTAATTATATAAAATGATATCTTTGATATTGATATACATTATTTATTTAATAGTTAAATGTTTGATGGCTAAAACATTGAAACCTTAAACATATATAAGAGTAATGTTTTGTTTTAAAACGTAGAAAATTTAAATGAGGTCATTATAAACTTAGTGTTTCTTTCCATAATAAAAGCAAATACTCATATCTGTACACTTCAACAATAAAACAACATACTACAAAACACCAAACACAATCGTTCATCGCAGAGATACAATTACATTTCATATATTCTAAATAATAGAGTACGTCAAACTAAAGAAACAATACATAACTAATGGCCTTTTGTGTAATAAATAATCTAAATCATCAAGAGAAACCATGTCAAATGAAAATGCTCATAACGAAGGTATTATTGAAGATTTTAGTGCAACATCGTCACCGTCAGAAGTCAGAACACAAACCACCAGTGCAACCGGGTAAGTTTGGTTTGAGGGAAGGGGAAGGAGAGAAAAATGAGCGGAGGAGAAAATGGGACCAAAATTTAGTGTAGTGGGGCCCACAAAATTTTTCTCTCCATCACCTTTTTTCTCTCCCTTCCCCTTCCCTCAAACCAAACTTACCCTAAAAAGTTTTGGGAATGAAAAAGTTCATTTGTTTCAGCCAAATGAAGGGAAATTTACCAATATATATATATATATATATATATATATATATATAAAGTATCGATTAGACCAATTGGCAAAACATTTATCAAAATAAGGCGTTAAAAACTGATACCACTATGCGTGGCGTCAGTCAATAAGATATTGACTGTACTTAAAAAAAGAAGATATTGAGTGGTGTAATATTGAAAAATTAAGTGGCTGACACGCCACTCAACTATAAAAAAATAATATTAATATTATATATAATAATAAATGATAAAAAAATTGGAATAATTTAAAATTCTTTCATTTACTTTGGAATCAAAAGAAAGAAAGCGTGAGGCTTAAATAACTCACTAAGAACGCCTTTTAAAAGATTATGTGGTACAATTTGATTATAACAACCGATCCTAAAACGGGGATATAATATTACTTTTTTTTATAGGCTTAATTATTCAATATTGAGTGGCGTCAATTTGACTAACGCCATTGCTGCGTGAGTCAAACGTCAAGTTTGACGCCTTATTTTGATAAATATTTTGCCAACTAGTCTAATCTTATACTTTTTTTTAAATATTTATTTTGGTAAATTTCCCCCAAATGAAGTGTAGTTTATTTTAAAGGAAATTATGCCATACAGTTCAACATAAGAACCCAAAGTGCATATCCAATGTTTGAAAATATCAAGAAATTTGATAGCTTTGCTCTGGTTGACAGTTAAGAAAAGCATTATTGAAAATTTCCTTTGGTGCATAAGAAGACATCATTAACATTCTCACTAAAGGTCACCATGATTGGGATGATCATTCTGTTTTTTGTCATAAACCATTCTTATTTGGGCAGCCCAGTGATCTCAGTAACATCTAGCTACCACAGCATGAACATGACATAAAAGCTAAATTTGTTTCCTCGCTTCATCTAGATTTCTTCCTTCTAAGAACTTCAAGCGCAGACTCTGCAGTGCAATAAGCAATAGCATGAACAGTTAGCATAGGATTCACACCCAAAGTTGTTGGGAACACACTTGCATCTGCCGCATAAAGCCCCTCCACCTCCCATGTCTGATGTCTCCCCCATCTGATTCACCGCCGATTCCCTCGGATTTGCCCCCATCCGGCAACTCCCCATCTGATGCACCGAGCATAATGAAGTCGACAAATCTGTCAACCGCCTTGTACTCTCCCCCTTCAGAAACTTCTAGAACTCATGATAACTCACTTTCTTCACATTCAAGCTCCTTCCTTTATCATTATGTGTCCCAATTTCTTAAGCCCCAGCAGCTGCTAGAATCCTCAGCGCCCTCTCAATCCCTTTCAGTAGATTCCTCTCGTCACTCTCCTTCGTCTTGTAACTTATGTTGCGCATTCTCTCTTTCATGTTGCTCCAGGAAACCCAAGGCATTAGAAGTGAGAACATACCAGGATGTAGCTAGTGTTTGTATCAAAGCTCCATGTCCAGATTTCTCAAAATTCACCACCACTTTTGGCATTGCTGTCATTGTCCCTCCTTCATAGCTCTCCTTATGTTTCTCAGGCCAAACCACCAGCACGGCTTCAAGCTTCGGAAGAAAAGGGAAAAGAGAGACACAAACCACCACCTTCTCCGGATCCGCCGAAGCCAACCACGTCGACGACACTGTTGACATCCGAGAGTTTGAACGACGAAATGGCGACAAGGACGGCTTCAAGATTTGAGAAGAAAAAATAGTGTTCTAACCACCACCTTCTTGGATCCGCCGAAGACAACCACGTCGTCACAATCTGGAGCTGAAGACAACAACGCCGAACACTCCGAACGACCGGCATGCCTTGAGCAACTGTTGGAGCTTCGGTTTTTGAAGAAAAGTGAGCGAGAGACAGAGGAAAGAGGAAAGTGTCCGTTGTGGGTAATAATTGCTATCAGAAAAGTCACAAATTTCATATTCTCCAAAACCATGGTTTTGTTTATAAAAGCACTTTTGCAGGTTACAGTTTATAAAACCATGGTTTTTCATGTAAAAGTGTTTTTGTTTTTGTTTTTGCCAAACACACTAATCAATAGGAAGTAAGCATCAGAGTTTAAGCTGTGCCATTCTATGATTTTTCCTCTCTGTCTTATCTACTGTACTCCACTTTCTCTCACCATACTCATAACATTATGATTCTGCAATCATCATGTTCTTCTCCCTCCCTAGATTTTTCAGTGCCGAGGTGCCAACCGGAGCTGGTGGCTCCGGCGAAGCCGACTCCCCGCGAACCCAAGCTACTCTCAGACATAGACAGTCAAGCAGGTCTTCGTTTTGAGATTCCCTTCATAATGTTGTATCGTCGAGACCCTTCAATGGAAGGAAAAGATCCAGTAGGAATCATTAGAAAGGCATTAGCAGAAACACTGGTGTATTACCATCCATTAGCGGGAAGGCTCAGGGAAGGAGATGGTCGGAAGCTTATGGTGGAGACTGAGTGTACAACGGAAGGCGTCTTGTTCGACAAAGCAGACGCCGATGTCACCCTTGATCAGTTCGGTGATCTTCTTCATCCTCCATTTCCGTGCTTCCATGAGCTCCTTCACAATTTTCCTGCTTCACAACCCATAATTAACTCTCCCCTCCTCCTTATACAGGTACATGATCTAACTTCATCATACTAGTAGATTTAATTAATTACCGTTAGCAAGTTTGCATTATTATCACAATTTTATTTAAACCGGTGAGTTTGACATCCTTACATCAGTGAGACATTCATGAACGGCAGGTAACGAGGCTCAAGTGTGGAGGTTTTATCATGACGATCCGGCTGAACCACGCCGTCAGTGACGGACCCAGTCTGCTGCAATTCCTGAAGGCGTTATCTGAAATAGCCAAGGGCTCTTCTCAACCTTCGGTTCTACCAGTATGGCACGTAGAGCTTTTGACGGCGAGAAACCCACCACGTGTCACACGCATCCACCATGAATACGATGAACAAGATGCCCATATCAACCACCAGTTTCATCCTATCTTCATGTCAGTCCCCCCACAAAACGTAGTTCAACGTTCTTCCTTTGTCAGGCCCTCCCAAATCGCCGCCCTCCGCCTCCAACTTCCCAGCCATCTTGCTCGATCTACCACTTTTGATATCCTCGCCTCATGCCTAAGGCGCTGCCGTACTATAGCACTGCAGCCACCGCGGGAAGCAAAAGTTCGCCTGATGTCAACCGTTGGACTACGTTCCTTGTTGAAACCTCCTTTACCACTCGGCTACTACGGCAACAGCTTCCACCGCCGGAAAGCTGATGGACAACCATTTTGAGTATGTTTTAGAAGTGATAAAAAAGGGGAGGGCTACGGTTGACCAAGAGCATATTCAATCTTTGATCGATTTGACGGTGGTGAAGGGACGGCCCCATCACACGACGGCGGGGTCGTTCCTTGTGATGAACATGACACGTTCCGGCTTCGGAGATGTGGATGTTGGGTGGGGTAAGGCGATTTATGGTGGGCTAGCCAATGGTTTGTCCACCATTGTTCCAGAGATCACACGTAACTTTCTGTCATTTGAGAACAGTGAGGGAGAGAGATTTAATAGTGATTCCCATTAGCTTGCCTGCTCTGGCCATGGAAGTGTTTGCGAGGGACTTGAGTGAGATGCTTAATGGTTCACATGATCCTTCAATAAGTGCTCCAAGAATCATGTCTTCCATCTAGCTAGAGCTATTTTCTCCTCCCAAAACCTGCTTTGAGATTATAATAAATAATTCTTAGCTTCTTGTTCTTATTAGAGAACAAATAATCTTTTTCTTAGGAGAAAGATGTATATCCAAGTATAATAAGGATAAATTAATGAATTATGAACATCTCTAATAAGGATAAATTAATGAATTATGAACATCTCTAATTCACCGTATATAGTGGTGTCTTATTAATTATTACTTCTGCCCAATAATATATAAAATCCGGTTATTAGTGTAGATATAAGAGTAAGGGGTAGTATTTTTAAACAATAATGCTGTAGCATTGGCAAGTCACTTGTACGGGAAATTTACTAAAATAAGAACTTTGTAAAAAAATTGGATTGAAGCAGCTTGGAAAAATAATTTACTGGATTGGAGTAATTGGAAAAATAATTTCCAAACTAATGTAGTCAACGACGCCATTGGGTAGATCTAGCAGTGGCGTCAATTAATAAATATAATTTTAAATTTTAAATAATAATTATACTTAATTATAAATAATAATTTCAATTAAAAATTAAAAATTAAGGAAATTAAAATTTATTATAAAATATGTAATTTAATAACCCCTTAAGTTTGTTTTTAGCTAGCTTATCGATTTTTATTTATTTATTTTTTATTTTAAAGACGCCCCGGTAAGAATTATGCAGAGTGTAAAATATTATAACGTCCTATTAGATGCCAAATCAAAACTATTTTAGATTTATTCACCATTATTATAGTATTCTTTTCCTGAATTGACAAATTAAAATAAAAGGTGGGTTTGATCATTTTATGTTTTTGGTTTTTCAATGATCAAACCCACCTTTTATTTTAATCCCCAATTAATTCCGGACACTATAATAATAATGGTGAAAAATAGTTTTGATTTGGCATCTAGCAGACGCTATAATTATTCTCACACTCGCACATAATTCCAAAATAAAATAAAAAAATCTGATAAGCTAGCTAAAAACAAACTTAAGGGGTTATTAAATTACATATTTTATAATAACTTTTATTTTCCTTCATTTTTAATTTTTAATTGAAATTATTATTTATAATTAAGTATAATTATTATTTATAATTTAAATTTATATTATAAAATTATATTTTAAAAAAAAAAAAAAAATGACGCCTTTAGGCGCCAATTTAATTGGCACCTAAAGGCGTTTTTGAATTGACGCCCAAAAGGGCGTCAATTAATCAATTAACTGACGCCACTTTGGTGAATGAAATGCCGTCTCGTCAGGTGGCGCGCACCCCGACGTGATCGAGGCGTCGACCAAACCCCTGCAGTGGCGTCAATTAAATATTTTCGGCGTTTAACAATTTTTTTTTTTATTTTGGTCAAAAAAAATATAATTTTATAATTATATTTAAAAAATTATAAATAATAATTATGCATAATTATAAATAATAATTTTAATTAATAATTATGAAAATTAAAATATTCAAAATTTATTATAAATCTTAGAATACAAGACTAATAATTAGTAAATTAATTAATTAGTGAATTTATTATAAACCATAAAATGGATGACTAATTATTTAATATTTTGTACATTAATAATTTGATATATAAATTGTAAAACATTATTAGCTAAATTTAATTAAAGAAATTTGTGAGAATAATAATTAGTGAATTAATAAAAATATTTTTTGAAATATGTTGTATATTATTTTTCCTAAGATAGATAGGATAAGCTTAGTTAGAGAATAATTAATTAATTTAGCTTACACAATACTTTTGTCCATTACATTAGAAACAATGGCCATGACAATTGCCCATACTTTACAGCATACAAAATTGGCCAAAGTAATTCAGTTGACATACAAAATTGGCCAAACTAAAGAAGCAACTTACATTCCACGTATAGTTACAACTAATACACTTACATTGCACATTACAAATGGTATTCAAAACCATCTAGGACAAAATGAAAACAACAACCAACACCCAAGTCAAAACCAATCCACAAATTGTAAGTCTCAATCTACCATCAAGCTTCCTTAATCTGCCATCATGAAACATCCTCAAAATTTACTTAACAGAATGACTAATTAAGGATTGATTAACAACTAAGTAATGCTCCATCATTGATCAAAATAGACAAAAATAAATTAGAGTATGCAAAATGAGTTCTAACGTGGCAATATACAATCATCCAACATATACCAAAAGATGGAAGCACTACTGCCAAAAGGAGTAGCCTAACCTTCCAAAGTTTTCCCTGATGGACCCGGATGAGAATTATCACCTGGAAAAATGTGGTAACCATCAATCCAACTCATTACAAATACTAATATGTGCTAGTGAGGTGCCATGTGGAACAATTTATATAACATAGTATTTTTTTAAAAAATAATATATATAATTTGCCAATATCCACATCATAAAAATTTCATATAAGAAATTATGTATCACAGTTTTCATTAACGCAATTCCCAAGATACCTCTCACCAATCCAACCGAACCGCCTTATTTCCTCCGACTAGACCCATGAGCTAAGTTACATCCATATTACGGTTACTCAAAAGCTCATTGGTCATGTGATGAGGACCGACCAAAATCCTCGAGCACATGTCCTGCACCATGGGTCTTTCCCCCTCATTGAACTAGCGGGGTGTCGTACGCCCTCATTAAACTAGTGGGCCCCCACATTGAACAAAGGGACAATATAAAGCCAACCATCATGCATTAATGGAGGCCTCACCACGTGGTGGAATATATTACTTCATTTCCTCCCAATTCAACCCTTTCCATAATTATCATAATAAATATCATAATATCAAAACTCTCAATTCTCATAAATAAATAATAAATATGTATAAATTCATAATTTAAATCATAAGGTTCCGCAAGGCAATTTATATTAAAAATATTTATAATAATTTCACAAAATACTCACAAACAACATATCAATATACATAACAAGTGGAAAGTGGTTACCTCTCGCCGTAGCCAACTATTATCACACTGCTCCTAATCTAAGAGCTCAAACACATGCCAAAAATCAATCTACCACAACCAATTTACTAACCATTAATATATCTTCTAAAAATCTACATAATTAAAAGTATACAAATTTTTAACAATAATATATTTGGAATGCTTGAAATGGGTAAAGTATGATGGGACTGAACAATCGAGGAGACTATCTATTCTCCTTTCGAATTTACTATAAATTCATAACTCCCTTTTCTATTTATTATTTATTAATAATACCCCTCTTTTATTTATGATTAATTCATGACACCCATTATTATTTATTCTCTTTATATTTTATTCTCTTTTTTAGTAATAATAATAATTATTATTATTATTTACTTTATTATTATCATTATTATTCTACTACTTATTATTATTTCCATTATAATATAACACACACACCTAACCTAACACAAAACACACACACTCATATATATCCCTACGTAATGCTCATGCAAAAACTCATGCACGTAGACTTTCTTCCACAACAACTCACATGGCACTCATACTAATCATTTGCACAAAACTTATTACAATACATAGTCATACCACATATTTATGGTTCACTATATATATATATATATATATACATAAATAATTTTATTATTATTATTTATTTTAATTTATTTTACTATTTATTAATATTTTCTACAATTATTTAATATCCTTTAACTAACTGTTTTTTAGTGATTACCATGTATTTGATATTTTCCAGCATAATAAAATCAAACACACTTGACCATGTATCAAAAGAAAGTCAAATACATTTCCAATGAAATTTGGATGGTCAAAATTTAGCATTTTAATATGCACTTGCTGTATTAAAATATCTTGTGCGGAATGGTTAACATGCCATATTTGGAACCATTTAATGTAATGACATAAAATTAGATTTAAGAGACTAGAAGATCCCAAAGCTGCGAGACTTTGCTTCGTTTAATATATGACACACAGGAACATTTTGTTTTATTTCCAAAGGCATCAATATATATATATATGTACCAGTTTTCTTTTTTTTCTTTATAAGCACAAGACTAAACCTATGCATTTACACACACATATATAAGACAAAAAAGCAAATCTCATATATACATATATGTATATATACATACATACATACATATATATATATATATATATATATATATGACAACAATGTATTTATATTAGCTACCATATTAATTACTTGGACGTTCTTAATAATTTATGTTGCGTCAGACTCGGATCCAACAACAATAATGCATTGTAGAGAAAATGCTTTTGCTTTTCATGTATTAATATACAACTTGAAAACTTGGGTGCATGAAAAACTACATATTATAAAGTTTGAATATATATATATATATATATATATATTTATTTATATAAGAGTAGCAAGCAACACGTTGTGACAGTGAAAAATTCCTATCATTCCATCCCAAGTTCAGCGTTGCATTATGTATAGAGTGTGTGTGTAGCATTTATATATAGTGTCGTATGTTTATACACATTCTTTCCCTTGTCTTTTTATATATATGTAATGCATATATATATATGTATTTTTTTTTTCATGACAGCAACCTTCCTCTGTTTCAGCTCCACTAAATGCAAAACTGATGTGCAGAAATACAAGGAACTAAGAATTTGCAAAAGCTTGAAAAAAATAAGCTCAAAGGCTCACCTTGTTTGAGACTCAAGCTAATATGCACATTGGACACTTTCTTGACATACCCACACTTCTCCTTTTTCACACTCTGTTTTGCAAGTCGCTGAGCAGAGGAAAGAAACTACGATAAACTCTTTCCCTCTCTCTCTCTCTCTCAGACTTTCTCTCGGTTTCAGCTTAGGCAATTTGAATGATGAGAAGAAGCAAAGAGCAATGAATATATAGTGGATTAAGGGTCCAATCTGAGGTGAAGAAAAGTTGGTCCGAGAAAAGTGATGAACTAGTGGATAGAGTTGTGGGTCTCGAGAAGTAAGGCATTTTTGTTTTGCGTGAGCCATGGAAGACGCCGAATGAATCTTCCTTTCTGCGTTTTTGTTAGACATGCTGTGATTTCTTCTGTGCTTGCGTGATTTGTTCCTTTCCGTAAACGGCACTGAGTTTCGGAGTTAACGTGTTCGATTAAATGGCAAAGATTGAATATAGATATGTATCTTTGCTAATCTCCATGTCTGACACAGTTTGGGCTCAGGAAAGAAGAATAACACAAATGGACTTACATCAGAACCGGATCCTCTCCCTTTCATTTTTTCTGCCCATCTCTCACAGTCAGATCTGGGCCGTCCAAATCTTGATCCAATGGTTCAGATTAAAAAAAAACGAAATTTTTGTTTTTTGTCTTTTTCGAAAAAGACAAAAACAACAAATTTTTTTTTTTTTTTAATGCGGACCGTTGGATCAGGATTTTAATGGCCTAGATGCGCCTGGGAGAGATGAGGAGGGGACTGCATGTGAGAGAAACCAGACCCGACTTACATCACGTGCTCAAGAGAGAAAAATAACACAAATGGATATTAGACTATATTTATGCTTTACTGTTCCACGTTTGATTGCCTCTGGAGTTAACTAGGAGTATGGGCTGATTTGTTTGTATGGGCCGAGATGAGAATGAGTGAATAACCATTGAAAAGGGGTCTGGTTTATATCCACTTTGCTATGGTCTCATGTGTTAGGCCTAAATTGGACTAAATGAATATGTGTAATGGGTTTAATGGATCAGAATGAGGAAATGGAATAATGGGTTTTAACTTATCATTTTATCTCTTGCCAATATTCCATGATCTTATAATTACATATTATAAGTAAATAAATTCCTAATTAATTTAATCATTTAGCCAAATCCCACCATTTAATTCTCATGCATTAATTCTCTAATTTTTAGGCATAATTTATTCCTTAATTGAATTATTCTTTTCTAGAAATAAATTAAGGAACAATAAGCCTAAGTCTCAAATAATTATTCTCATAATTATTTTGAGCCAAATTTCATAATTAATTTCCATATAATAATTCAATTTCAAATCCCAAAATTTGGGATGTTACACATCAAGCTTGACCATATCCAAATACATGTCTGAAAGTTTTGCTTCAACATTTCTATCTACTTGGTTATCAACTCCTCTCCCTTGCATTACATTGTCATCATACAATGTATCAACATGGCCAAGAAGCTCATTTATCACCTCAGTCGACCTCTCACCCATTTGACCATCATGCCACTGGAAGAACCCACAGCCATTGCCCTACACATTACTCCACATCAGCCATCACCATTAACAATATACAATGAATTAACTTCCAACAATTAAATAAACACTAATATGCTGATAGTTTCGACAGCCAAAGAATATTCTCCCTGGGTTTTGTTTTGTCCATGAAGTACACAAAGGAGCCACGATTCCACAGTGACAGATCTTCCTTGGTCCTTCGTATTGCAACTCTCGCGATTCTCATCTCAAGCGCGCCACCCTCCGCCTGCTCCCACTAATCGAACTTGCTGTCGAATCACCCATGTCTTCTCTACTGTATAAGACCACATCTAGCTCCACAGTTCCCAGATCGGTTCTGATTTTTGCCATCACAACCTCCGATCGAACCCGATGCTCTCTGTTTACCAGACCCTCTCTGTTTGAACGAAGATACCTAACCATCAAATGGCAACCAATTTGTCACATGTGGAGCTTCCGTGGCATTAATATCGACACAATAAATTGGTAAAAAAAAAAAAAACATTTCCGACGTGGCCAACGGACATTTGCCCTTCCGTCAGTTTTGGGTATATTTGGTACCTTTTTAATACTTCCGAGGTATATTTGGTACCTAAAAAACTTATGGGTGCTAGACGCTCCATTAGCAAAACTTCCGTGGCAAATTAGGTATTTAACCTTACATTTATTTGAAAAAAAAAATCAAAGAAAAAATAGTTAAAATTTGGAATAGTAATTTTTAAGCCCTGTATGGCCGGTCCTGGCCCTAGTACTATCAGGTCGAGCTTTAAAAAATAGATGTTTTCCTTACCCCAGGTCATGTAGGGCTGGCCCTGTTAAGCCCTGGCCCTACAGGGCCAGACCCTGTCGAGCCGGGCCGGCCCTGATTCCTAACTCTAATGTGCATATGTATGTATGTGGGTATGGGACTGTCACTTTGTGTTGGAGAGCTGCGTCAATATGCAAAAATGATATGTTTCATAGTTTCTCCTTTCACTGTAAAATAACACTAAGCCTTTGTACAAATTCTGTTAGTTTTGAACTATGCCGAATGCTATTCCTACATCTTTTTCTTGATTGGTCAAGGGGCACTTTCTCTGAAAAACTTTCACAAGGGCAATTTTGTTAAGAAAGTGTCAAAAAAATAAGCAATTTTGTCATGACTGTTATCCCACTTAATTTTGACTGTTAATTGATCAAATATGATGAGTCAGTAGACCATATGTCATTTACACCATTTTTGTTAAAATGCCAGTATGCCCTCAAAGTTCATATGTCATCTAGTACTTTTTTTTTCCCTCTAAAGTTAGATTTAAAATTTTTAAAGTAAATTTAAACCTTAACAAAATAACACGAATAACATGTGAACTCACAAAAGATATTTAGTTAACTAATGGTCAAAATTAATTAGGATAAAGGCAAGAACAGAATTGCTCTCTTTTTTACACTTTTGGGACAAAATTGCCCATCAATAAAAATTTCCAAAACAAAATAGACCCTTAACTCTTTTCTCATAAATTCTAGTATCCCAAATATAATTCACTTATTACTAATTAATACTCATAAAAAAATGGTACATGTTTTAAATTTATCACAAAACTCAAGGCTCCAACATTATATTAATTTATATTCTCACTCAATAATCTCCTAAAAGTTGAAACTAGCCAATGCCTAGAAATCACATTCTTAAAAAAAATACTAAAAAAGAGGTTCTATAATAGGGACGCGTGTATCAATTATCACAAAAAAAAATCATAGAGGACCAAAAAAATTTAAATAATTCGTGTTTTAAAATAATTGATTGGCTGGGCAAAAAAATAATGACAAAATTCAGCTAAGTAAAAACAAACAAGTCTGATCGTACGATATTTTTTTATTTATTGGATATAAATTTTGTACTCAACTACCTTAATGATTCCTAATCCTTCATTTATATCAATAGTTGGAAGAAATTTTAGAATGTTGTATTATAATTAGGACTAAAACAAACTCTCAAATGTTGTTTTTTTTATTCAAAAGTGTCTTAATTTTGTTAGTTTCTTATTTTGGTCATTGTCATTTTAATTTTGTTAGTATATAATAACAACCGATTGCTTTCCGTGCTGTAGGGTGGTCGGTGGTGGGGTCCTAATTATTTGAATTTTTTCTAATTATTTTTTTTTTGCTAATTATTTGAATTTTTCTAATTATTTGAATTTTTTTCTAATTTTTTAAATTTTTTTTTCGAATTATTTTAATTATTTTAAATTTTTTTCCTAATTTTTTGAATTTTTTTATTCCACGTCGCCGTCCACGTCCGAACTAACAAATGAACCAACCGTTCGACTCCAAAACGTAACGTCGTGTGTATTTTTGCTCCGCCTTAAAAGGTCGTAGTACGGGCGCCTCCCGGGAGAAAAAGGTTATGTGTATTTTTGCTCCTTCACCCAAACTAATAATGGGACGGGATCAATTATCACAAAAAATCATAGAGGACCCGTGTTTTTCATTGATTGGCCGGGCAATAATGACACGCCTAAGTAAAAACAAACAAGTCCGATCGTACGATATTTTAGATTGGAATTCTCAGGTTCGTGTTGGTTTTTTTTTTTTTTTTTGCATTCACAGGTTTTCATTCTTTAATGTAAAACTATGTAGTTTTAGGGGTAAAAATAAGCCTCATAAGCTTCTTCTTGGTTTTTTTTTTTTTTTTTTTAGAAAAAGTCATCAATAACTGCGGAATACTTTTTTAGCAGCATATCGCATCTCAAATTAATTTTTAGTACGATTTAACCTAAAATTTATGACACCTAGTATCTAACATCCATCACCTATAAATATTTTCTTAGTAGCATCATTCCATAATGATAGATGAAATTTTTTTCCACAAAAAAAAAAAAAAAAAGAGCATCTATGGCTTGTTTTTACCCAAAACTAAGTAGTTTTGAAGAAAAAAATGGCGACAGATGGGAAAAGGTAAAAGAAAAAATTCATTCATTTTGGAGGTTGCAACAATCTACGGTTGAGCTTGAAGATTTTCTTAGTGATGCTTATAATTGAGCAATATAGCCTTAACATGCGTTGAGCAATATAGTTTCGATTTTTTAAAATGGTTTTCAATGAATATATATATAATTATCAAATCTTTAAGACTCTTTAGATATTTCTTTTTTCAGAATTCTTTAGATAATATTTAGGATGGTAAAAAATATATTGGAACAATTTTATTAAATCTAAATACTTTTTTGTCTCATTGGATACTAAATTGATATTCATGAATTTGAAATTAAAGACACATTTTTAATTATTTCAAGCTTTAAGACACAATTTACAAGACATGCATCATAAGAAACACCTAGATAAATGCTTGGTGAGATTGGTAGGGCCCAGTCTGCATCCCAGCACCACAAATTCTTTTTTCAGAAAACATTTAACATGTGTCTTTTAGTTTTTGAGACCAATAAAAAAAAAAAGTCAAAAATAGAAAATTATCTAATGGTATAAGGTCTCGTAAGATTTTGTTTAAGTCTGAGATGAAAGAGACCAATAAAAAAAAAAAAAAAAAAAAAGAGAGAGAGAGAGAGAGAGAGAGGGTATTTATGATGAAAGAGGCAGCCACCAACTCTATTTAAATACAAGTTCACCCGAAATAGATTTAAATTTTTTAATTTATAATTCTTAAATGAAAATTACTTTTTGAAAAACTAACAGATTAACTTTATTTTAATTATGTATGCAATAATGATTTTGATTAAAAAGAAAAAAGAAAAATAAATAATGTAGACAGTCCCGACTTTGTGGCCAAAACTCAATATATACCTGTCAAAGACAACTCGATGGTGGTCTAAAGTCCACGCCCAGCTTATTAAGACATCTGTAGCTCTGGCGTTTGTACATTGCCTCATTGTTCGTCCCAAACAGGGAATAAACGTGCACGTATCTCATAGCTGCACACATGTATGGTTTTTTTGAACAATTGTTTGTAAAAGGGTTTGGTATACGTTCATTTATGAGTAATATAATGTTATCTTAGAAGTTTTTTCAGTTTCAAAGTGACTTCAAAAATTAAAAAATATAGTAATGTTCCTCTTTTTATTAAGGAGTAATGTTATCTTAAAAGGTTTTTTTGGTCTCAATGTCACTTCAAAAATTAAAAAACATAGTAATGTTCATCTTTTTTTTATTAAGAAACTAACGTTAACCATTAAAAAATTGATTATTAACATTTTAACGAAAAAGAATAATATTACTCCCTCCGGTCCTAATTATAAGACAACATTTAGGAGTTGGTTTTGGTCCTAATAATAAGATAACATTCTAAGTTTGGTCAATTTCTTCCTATAATACCTCTATTTTATTCTTTCAAGTATGTTTGGTTTTTGGTGATTAAATGTGTATGTGTGTCTATATACAAATATACATACATATACAAGACACATATATATAGACCCACACATATATATTTGTGAGTGTGTGTGTGACTGTTAATATTTATGTGTGTAGAGATATATATGTGTCTGTACATATATAAACACACATATATATACATATATATGCGTGTATGTGTGTTTATATGTGTGCGTCTATATATATATTTATATATATTTGTGTGTGTGAATTCATATATATGTGTGTAGATATATATATCATGTATGTATATGTGTGTGTTGTGTGTGTGTATACATGTATGTACATCTATGTGTGTGAGCCTGTCAATATTTATATGTGTAGATATATATATGTGTGTACATATATAAACATATATTTGTGTGTGTGTATTCATATATATGCGTGTAGATATATATGTATACATATATACACATATATGTCTATATAGCAAGAACATTATTTCAATTAAAAAACATGTGGAAAGAAAAATTCTAAGTCAAAAATATATGTGATAGGGATTGTTAATTCACTTTTACTTATGTTATTTTAAATTTATATAAGGGCATTTTAGGAAAATGAGTAAAATTAACTAATTTAACTTCTCTCCTTAATCTCCCCAAAATCGGTTAAATATGTCCTATAATTAGGACCAGAGGGAGTACTAAATTTTTAGACTTTCGTAACGACATTGAGACCAAAAAAAAAAAAAAAGGTCCAAGACAACCTCACTCTAAGAAAAAGTCACAAATTTCAGATTCTCCCAGAAGTTTTAGAGGCCAAAACCATTGTTTTGTTTATAAAAGCACTTTTTGCAGGTTACAGGTATTTGGCTGAAAAATTATAAAACCATGGTTTTTCATGTAAAAGTGTGTTTTTTCATTTCAACCACACTAGTCAATATGAAGTAAGCATCAGAGTTTAAGCTGTGCCATTCTATGATTTTAACTCTCTGTCTCATTTATTGTACTCCACTTCTCTCAACATACTCATAACAATATGATTCTACAATCATCAGGTTCTTCTCCCTCCCTAGATTTTTCAGTGCGGAGGTGCCAACCGGAGCTGGTGGCTCCGGGGAAGCCGACTCCCCGCGAACTCAAGCCACTCTCTGACATAGACAGTCAAGCAGGTCTTCGTTTTCAGATTCCCTTCATAATGCTGTATCGTCAAGACCCTTCAATGGAAGGAAAAGATCCAGTAGGAATCATTAGAAAGGCATTAGCAGAAACACTGGTGTATTACTATCCATTAGCGGGAAGGCTCAGGGAAGGAGATGGTCGGAAGCTTATGGTGGATTGTACGGCGGAAGGCGTCTTGTTCGTCGAAGCAGACGCCGATGTCACGCTTGATCAGTTCGGTGATCTTCTTCATCCTCCATTTCCATGCTTCCATGAGCTCCTTCACAATTTTCCTGCTTCACAACCCATAATTAACTCTCCCCTCCTCCTTATACAGTACATGATCTAACTTCATCATACTAGTAGATTTAATTACCGTTAGCAAGTTTGCATTATTATCACAATTTTATTTAAACCGGTGAGTTTGACATCCTTACATCGGTGAGACATTCATGAACTAGCAGTAACGAGGCTCAAGTGTGGAGGTTTTATCATGGCGATCCGGCCGAACCACGCCGTCGCCGACGGACCCTACCCGTTGCAATTCCTGAAGGCGTTATCTGAAATAGCCAAGGGCGCTTTTCAACCTTCGGTTCTACCAGTATGGCACCGAGAGCTTTTGACGGCGAGAAACCCACCGCGTGTCTCACGCATCCACCATGAATACGATGAGCAAGATTCCCATATCAACCACCTGTTTCATCCTATCTTCATGTCAGTCCCACCACAAAACATAGTTCAACGCTCTTTCTTTGTCAGGCCCTCCCAGATCGCCGCCCTCCGCCTCCAACTTTCGAGCCATCTTGCTCGATCTACCACTTTTGATATCCTCGCCGCATGCCTATGGCGCTGCCGTACTATAGCACTCAAGGCCACCACCACGGCGCGGTTCGCGATGTCAACCGTTGGACTACGTTCCTTGTTGAAAACTCCGTTACCACTCGGCTACTACGGCAACGGCTTCCTGTTTCCAGCGGTGGTCAGCGCCGCCGGAAAGCTGATGGACAACCATTTTGAGTATGCTTTAGAAGTGATCAAAAAGGGGAGGGCTACGGTGGACCAAGAGCATATTCAATCTTTGATAGACTTGACGGTGGCGAAGGGACGGCCCCACCACACGACGGCGGGGTCGTTCCTTGTGATGAACATGACACGTGCCGGGTTCGGAGATGTGGATGTTGGGTGGGGTAAGGCGATTTATGGTGGGCTAGCCAATGGTTTGTCCACCATTGTTCCAGAGATGACAAGTAACATTATGTCATCCGAGAACAGTGAGGGAGAGAGATTTACAGTGATTCCTATTAGCTTGCCTGCTCTGGCCATGGAAGTGTTTGCAAGGGAATTGAGTGAGATGCTTAATGGTCCACATGATCCTTCAATAAGTGCTCCAAGAATCATGTCTTCCATCTAGCTAGAGCTATTTTCTCCACCCAAAACCTGCTTTGAGATTATAATAAATAATTCTTAGCTTCTTTGTTCTTATTAAGATCGATGTATATCCAAGTATAATAAGGATAAATTAATGAATGATGAAACATCTCTAATTCACCATATATAGCGGTGGCTTATTAATTATTACTTCCGGTCCGCAATATATAAATTATGGTTAGTAGTGGAGATATAAGAGTAAAGGATAGTATTTTTAAACCATAATCCTGTAGCATTGGCAAGTCACTTGTAGGGTGAGCACTGTTTTTGGTTGGGTTTTTCGGTTAAAACCGAAATACACACATTTTAACCACTGAACCGAAACCGAAGTACCAAAAAACCGAACCGAATTAATAGAAATATTTTGGTTCGGTTTTGTAGTTAATTCGGTTTTTGGACTTAAGTTGGACCTTATTGTGGGCCTTCTTGTTTGGGTTAATTCTGTAAAATGGCCAATCTAATTTTTTTCCTTTTTTTTTGCTGAATCAATCTATAATATTTACTATTGAGTGCAACCTAGCTATAGTATACTTTACATATAGCACCTGGTATATATCGATTTTCACTTGTATAACAATAGATTGCAGATTTTAAAATCAAAACATAGAATAATGATGGAAAGAGGAATTGGGTTGGGTCTGGACGTCTAGTACTAGTCTTCAGTTGAGGTGGGCCGAGGGTCATGACTCATACATATGCAGTGTCGTTTTAATTAATTTTTGTTATTTCTACCCAAAAAAAAAAAAAAATCGGTTTTTCGGTTTTAATCGAAATAAATTTGCAACCACCGAACCGAACACCGAATTAAGTTAGTTTCAAAAACCGAACCGAACTGAAAAAACCGAACAACACCAAATTATTCGGTTCATTTTTCGGTTTTAGTTTTGATTTGCTCACCCCTACTCACTTGTATAGTACTCTATAATATAAGATAAATTTATTAAAAAAATAACTAGTGTAGAATCACTAACAATAAAATAAATCATTCAAACATAAATATTTATTAAATTTGATGTGCTAGAATATCACAATGTAGATCAAAATCAATTTTCGTACTATGTTTATAAGAAACTTTAAGAAAGATATATTTAATTTACTAGTAAAATACTTTGAGTCTCTTTATCATTATGTTTTACTTTACTTACATAGATCCCCTCTATTCCAAAGATATAAACATAAATCCAAATAATTAACTATGTTACTAATATTTTTAATTTAAAATCTTCCAAAGATTTGTTTTTAATTAAAACTTATAGTAAAATAAATTTTATTTAAAAATTTACCTTTATCCTCTAAAACCTTAATTTATTAGAGTTGGCCTTTGCAAACTGATGGCCCCCATTAAAGGTGAGTAATGGGGAGCGGGGCCACCCTGAGGGTGTACCGTGTCCCGCTCATTTATATTAAATAGATACGAGGCACCCTATACCCGTATATGAATAGTTTAATTGGTGGTAAAATGAATATGGGCTAAACGAGGCAGTCTTAAATGGGTCCAGGGAACCCATTTAAGAATCTACAACTTTTTTTCCCTGAACGCTTGACAGAGATTTGCCGTAATCTCCCAAAATAACCAGATTAGAAAAGGATTTGCGGTATAATGTAACCTGGGTCGTTTCCCAACGAATTCCGATCGGTTCAATTCGAACAAAGAATAAAAACAAAAAAATTGGGGGTTTTGATTCAAAGAGAATTAAAAATGAAATAACATAACGAACGAAGTAAACACTGATTAAACGATAAACAAAAGATTAACCCGAGGATTTCGAATTCCACCACTTCCCTTCCTCGGACGAAAAACAGTTTATAACCGAACTCGTGATCGACTTCAGGGCAAACCGAAATCTCTCGCATTTGCCCGAAATTCCCTCAACCGAACAATCGTCCAGAATTTATTCGAATCAGTGGCGTATCTCATACGATCGTACAATGATACTTTAACCTAGTTCGAACTACGTCCTTGGGAAATGTCGATCCGGGCGTTAAATCTAACACCCAATCTGAAAGTAAATCGAATCCGAAATTACAAAACGAAACGAATTTGTTACCGTTAAGAACGAGTCCTCGGATAGTGGAATCCTCAATCCATGGGTCAATCACAAGAGCTTAGCTAGTCATGATTATGCAGAACGAAAATCGAACAGAAATGAAG
This sequence comes from Acacia acuminata, assembly GCA_019022655.1. NCBI lineage: Eukaryota > Viridiplantae > Streptophyta > Magnoliopsida > Fabales > Fabaceae > Acacia > Acacia acuminata. Next base: position 13,325,135 of record JAFJYI010000001.1, on the reverse strand, counting down.
AAGTTCATCATGAACACGAAGAACACGATGAATGGAGGAAGAGCAGATGAGAGAAAATAAAAATTCTGTATTTGATTCAAAACTATCTAAAAACGTGAATGAGAATGTGTTTGTGGCTGCTGCCTCACTTAACCTAAAATGGCAAAACGAAATGGGGCTCCAATCCACAAGTCGCCCAACGAAAATAAAATAAAATGGGCTTTAATTATAAAATTCGAGCCCAAAAATACATATGACTTCGGCTCCAAAATCAACCGCCCTCTTGTCCGAATTTGCTCTTCATGTCTTCATAACAATTGTAGCTCTCTGAATCATCTGAAATATGAGACAAAAATGAGGCAAATCCGATGTCTGGTTCAAGAGTTATGGTAAAAATGGTGAAGCAATGTAAAACTGGAATTTATTATTAAATAATGGCTAAAATATAATAAAAGGCCCAAGGCCCAAATAAGTATAAAAGCCATTATTTATTAGCTAAAGAGTCCTAAATTATAAATCAAGAGACAAAAAGTAGTGTATGAAATATTCAATTATCAAATTCCCCCACACTTATGTTTTTGCACTCCGAGCAAAATTCAAAGAAAAAGACCTAAAGGAGAAACTCTTCTTTTCTAACAATTGCTAACAATGCAAAAATTGAACAAGGGACACAAAGCTCCAAAAGATCAATCAATCAAGACCACAATCCCTTCATCTCAAATTACAATTCATGGTAATCTCAATTAATGATGCTAATCACATAAGATGGTCTCTCAAATGATGCGCTCAATCAATCAATCAATCAATCTCTCAAGTGTTTAAGGTAAATAAGTGTATCGCTCAAATTCTACACAAGAAATTTGCTCTACCATAAGCTTGCTCAATTTCTACGTCTCCACTACTCATAACACATGCATGCACAAATCAAGAGAGCTTGTTATGAAAGGTTGTAATGGGGTTAGGGTGAAGGTAGGTAATAGTATGGAATGAGAGGTTAAGCACCACGAAATTAAAAAGAGCACTAATTAACACAATCATTCTCTATGTAAGAAAATTTTTATTTTACTTATATATCTCCTTTCTTTCTATGTATTTTCTTTCTATATTTCTTCTCTCTTTTTTTCTTTTTCTTTTTTTTTTTTTTTTTTTTTTGAGAAAAAAAAACTATACTATATACATAATCACAATGACAAAAGAAAACATCCCCCACACTTAAACCTGTTGCACTCTGAGCAACCCCCACACTTAAACACAAAACCAAGGTGAAACCAATGCTCAATAGATTTTCAAGGTGCGGAATAAAATGGTTTTACGCTTAGGCTTGTAATGTGGCTTAGAAAAGAAGGAGTCAAAAAGGCACAAAGGGCTAGCAAAGGGATCATAATGCAAGGGAAAGGCTATTTGGCCAAAGTAGGGAAAATCAAAGAAAGAAAACAAGCTTCCATCATACTTATGCACGTAAATGAAAAATGTAGTTTCAAAAAGAAAAGGAGCAAGTTCTAGAGAACACAAATCATGAGTAGATGCACGGATGAAAGAATGAATGGCAAAAGATGAATTCCATTCATGCGAACCAAAACCTCACAAGGTCAACACCAACTTAAGCAACCAACATCACCAAATCAACTACCAAGATATGTAATCGAAGAGTCAAGAATGGTAGACCCAACGAAATGATCCTTTAAAACCAAAATGTCCTAGTTCATAATATGTAGCAATCATAGAATGAGAGACTGTATTTATTTTCAAAAAGCAAAGTAGAAAAAGGAAAACAAATAGAAGAAAGAGGGAGAAAGAAAGAAGAATACTCCCCAGGGGTTTATGAAGGATAAGTGGCATCAATGAGGAGAATCTCTCGCTTCCTCAGTCGCTTTGGATCCCTCATGAAATGGCTTGAGACGATGCCCATTGACCTTAAAAGTTCGTCCCGTGGGTGGATCACATAGCTCAACGACACCAAATGGAAAAATGTTAGTGATCTCAAAAGGGCCATCCCATTTAGATCGAAGCTTACCAGGCATAAACTTCAAACGGGAGTTAAACAGAAGAACTTTCTGGCCCACAAAAAATTCTTTCCTCAGAATATGCTTATCATGGAATGCCTTAGTCTTTTCCTTGTATAACCGCGAGCTTTCATAGGCATCCAATCTAAGCTCATCCAACTCTTGTAATTGTAGCTTCCGCTCCATCCCAGACTTGTCCAAATCCATGTTACATTGTTTAATGGCCCAATAGGCTTGATGCTCCAACTCAACCGGAAGATGACATGCCTTACCAAAGACAAGCCGATAAGGAGACATCCCAATCGGTCTTGTAGGCGGTGCGATATGCCCACAAAGCATCCTCTAATCGCTACTCCAATCTTTCCGGTAGAGTTAACATCTTACGAAGGATTTGCTTAATCTCTCTATTTGAGACTTCGACTTGACCGTTGGTTTGAGGATGGTATCTTGTGGAGACCTTATGAAGCACTCCATACTTACGTAACAAGGCACCCATGCTTCGGTTGCAAAAATGGGAGCCTTGGTCACCGATAATAGCTCTAGGAATGCCAAACTGCAGAAAATGTTAGACCTAACAAAATCCACCACCACGGAAGAATCATTAGTCCGAGTGGCTTTCGCCTCAACCCATTTCGAGACATAATCAACGGCCCGGCAATATGTAAGTATAACCATATGAAGCGGGAAATGGACCCATAAAATCAATACCCCAAACATCAAAGATCTCACAAAACAATATAGGGTTAAGGGGGCATTTCATGCCTACGGAAATACTCCTCGCTCTCCGACGGTTATCACATGACTTACAAAACGAGATGGGAATCATGAAACAAGGAAGGCCAAAATAATCCACTGCCTAACACTTTCCTAGCAGTTCTTTGGGGTCCAAAGTGACCACCACAAAGCGAAGCATGAGCAAAATGCAATATAGAGTGAAACTCATGATCGAGCACACATCTCCTAACTACTTGGTCACTACAAAATTTCCACGAGATAAGGGTCATCCCAAACATAATATTTAGACTCACTCTTTAATTTAAGGGTTTGGGCCCTAGTGGAATCTATAGGCAAAACACCGGCTACCAAGTAGTTAACTAGATCGATACCATGGAAGCTTACCTTGCGGTGAAGAAGCTGCTCATCGTGGAAATCATCCCGAATAGAAGAGGGGTGAGAGGGAGAATGAGTGATGCGACTCAAGTGGTCGGCTACCCGGTTTTGTGCTCCACTTCCTCGAATCTCAACATCGAACTCTTGGAGCAATAACATCCACCGGATGAGTCGGGGCTTAAGCATCTGTCTTTTTCAAAAGAAACTTCAAAGCGGCATGGTCGGAAAACAATTACTCTACTTGCTAGCGAGATATGACCTAAACTTATCAAAGACAAATACAATAGCCAACAACTCTTTCTCGGTAGTGGTGTAATTAGGCGAGCGAGGATCCAAAGTCTTGGAGGCATATGCAATCACATGAGATGCTCTATCAACTCGTGTGCCAAGATAGCACCAACCGCATAGTTGGAAGCATCACACATCAACTCAAAGGGGAGGCACCAATCAGGGGCTTGGATCACTGGGGGCATGTAGTCGTCAACGCTTCAAATGATCGAAGGCCGCCTTGCAAGCATCATCAAATACAAAGTCGGTGTCCTTATGCGAAGGTTGGACAAGGGTCGGGCGTCTTGCCGAAATCCCGAATGAAACGCCGATAGAAACCCGCATGACCAAGAAAAGAGCGAACTTCCCGCACGGATGCGGGTAAGGCAAAGCAAGAATTACATCTATCTTAGCGGGATCTACCTCAATCCTTTCCTAGACACTATGTGTCCCAAGACTATACCCGACTCAACCATAAAGTGACACTTCTCATAATTCAAGACAAGATTAGACTCAATACACCTATGCAAAACTCTAGACAAATTAGCCAAGCATGCATCAAAATCAGACCCATATACGGTGAAATCATCCATAAAAACCTCCATGCGGTCCTCTAGAAACTCGGAGAAAATGCTTACCATACAACGCCCCGAAAGGTGCCGTGCGTTGCAAAGGCCAAAAGGCATCCTTCGGTAGGCATATGTTCCAAAGGGGCATGTGAAGGTCGTCTTCTCTTGATCCTCGGGAGCAATATGGATCTGGAAGTATCCGGAGTAGCCATCCAAGAAGCAAGTAATGGGACTTGCCGACCAATCGCTCTAACATCCGATCAATGAAAGGTAGAGGGTAATGATCCTTGCGAGTGGCTTGGTTGAGTCTCCTATAGTCGATGCAAACTCTCCAACTATTCGAACTCGAGTAGGAATGAGCTCATTCTTCGATTGGCTACCACGGTGACTCCGGATTTCTTAGGAACCACCTAGAGGGCTAACCCGGGCTATCGAAATGGGATAGATGATACCGGCACTTGCGAAGCTTAGTGACCTCCTTCTTCACCACATCAAGGATAAGAGGATTAAGGCGTCTCGGGGTTGCCTCACCGGTTTAGAGTCCTCTTCCAATAGAATGCGATGCATACACATGGAAGGGGCGATGCCAACAATATCGGCTAATGTCCACCCAATGGCTTTCTTGTTCGCCCTCAATAAGCTTAGCGGCTTCTCTTCTTGGTCGGGAAGAAGATTATTTGCCACAATGATCAGCAACCTGTTCATCCACCTCCAGAAATGCATACTTCAGGTGATCCGGAAGGGATTTCAGCTCAAGCTTGGGTGGTTGCTCAGTGGAGGGAAGAAGCTTGGGTGGTTGTTGCAACAACTCTGATGTCATCACACTGGAAATGCACGAAACCACATTCAAAGAAACGAAGGATCGTGTCTATACAACTCAATGTTAACATCGTAATCAAGCTCATCAAAATCGAGTTAAGCTCATCAAAATCGAATCGGGATGCACATTAGGATCGGGGTGAAGCTCAAACTCGAATCAATATCGGAATCCACATGTAATGTAGAATCACCAAGCAAGTCGAATCACCAAATAATGCGGCATTAAGCAAATCGGTGCAAACAGCACCATTCATTATCGGCACATGCACAAATGGGAGAATCACTCTCGGATGCAAAATCGGGATAATCAACACACCAATCGCAATAACATCATCCACATCATCAATCACATCAATGCGAAAAACGAGAATGTTCTTCCCTAGGATGTCTCATGGCATCAAAAATATTGAAATTCACGAGATATATCACCAAACTCCATGGAAAGAGTACCGGGAATGCACATCTATCTTAGTCCTAGTTTGTTTTCATGAAAGGCCTCCCTAGAATGATAGGTGATCTACTCTTTGGGAGACTCATCCTCCATATCTAAGATGTAAAAATCAGCGGGAAATATCAGTTCATTAACCTTGACTAATACATCCTCAACTAAACCGAGAAGGATGAACATTACTCCTATTAGCTAGGTGAACAACAACACCGTAGGACGTAAAGGACCAAGACCAAGAGATTTATAAATAGATGCGAGGCATGACATTAATAGAAGCACCTAAATCTAGCATGCAATCATCAAATCTATAGTTACCAAAATAGCAAGGGATAGAAAACGTCCACGGATCCTTGCACTTGCGAGGCATCGTAGGCCGGATGAGTCTTGATACATTCAGTTCAAACTCACTCGTTCACTCCCCTTCGCCGCCTCTTATTGGTGCACAACTCCTTCGAAACTTGGCATATTTAGGAATTTGTTTGACGCATCTAAGAGAGGAATGTTGATCTCTACTCTTACGAATGTCTCAAGTATATCCTTCTCTTGTGCTTTTTCTCGCCAACTTCTTAGATTGAACGCTCTCTCGAGGGAAAGGAAGAGGAATGGGGATGTCTTCCTCTTCACCTTGCTTTGCACTTTGCCTTTTTATTTTTAGAGTCAATCTTCACATTTTCGACTCTCTTTCGATGTGGAAGTCACATGCGCAAAGGTTTAGGTTCCTCCAATTGCTTGCCGAACGAAGGGAGATAGCACTCACATTCCCCTTAGGATTAGGAATTGTTTGTGAAGGAAGAGTGTTGGATCCCCGAGGTTGAAGCTGGTTGATGAGGTTGCCAACTGCCCAATCTGTGTTTGCAAACTCGAATGGAAGTGTCGGTTCTTGTTGGAGCGCATATTGGCGTGACAAATTGCTTCATCATATCCTCAAGGGAGGAACCACCACTACCACTACTACTAGCCTGTTGTTGTGTTGCTGTGGAGGTGCACATATGGCTGGTCGAGGAGGTGGTGCTAGCAAAGGCAAAGGAGGTGCAGATTCTTTGTTGGAAATTCATGGTCTATCTTGTCTCTGTGGTAATTCCCGAGAATTTTGCTGATATTGGTTACTACGGTTCGATTCTGGTTCCAACGGGAAATTGGGGTGATTTCTCCAACCGGGATTGTAGGTGTTGGAGAAGGCATTATTCTGGCGTATTGTGGCTTTCCTGGAAAAGCTCCCACTGAAGCTTACCGATTGGTCTTGATAAGTAGGATCATGCAAGGTAGGGCAAGAGTCGATAGAATGGTAAGGGTCGGAAACGGAACCCACATGAGTACCCAATCGAGGAGGAGAAGATTATGTACGTCAGTGTGTCACCGCTTGCCTCACGAGAGAGGGTCGATCATCAAGTCTATTCTCTAATCTCGAGAATCGTCTGGACGGGAGGTGTTTGAACATGGTAAACGGGAGTACTATTGGCCCCGGTGCCAAATTGCTTGAGAGTTGGCTGCCATCTCGGATATCAAGTCTCGGGCATCTTCGGGTGTCTTGTTACGTAGAGCCCCACCACTAGAAGCATCCACTAAACCTTTGTCTACTTTGAGACGAGACCATCATAGAAATGGGTAATCAAGTCTTTCTCGGAGATCGGTGGTGTGGACGGCTTGCACACAACCTTTTGAACCTCTCCCGATGCTCATACAAAGTCTCCCCATTGACTTGCTTAATGTTGGCAATTTCCTTCTTGATCGCGGTCGCTCTTGAAGAAGGAAATATTTCTCCATAAATAACCTCGAACCTCGGCCCTCCCAATAGATGAAGGTGAAGGTACAACAACCCGATCTTTGGCTCCACCTTCCAATGAGAAAGGAAAAGCTCTCGGCTTGATTTGATCTTCATCATGGCATGCGGTTTCATTGTCTGCATACTAGATGGAACTCCTTCAAATGCTTAATGGCACACTCACCTGCAAGACCATGAAACTTAGGCAGCAAATGTAATAGACCAGATTTAAGCTCAAAGTTAGCAGCAAGGGCAGGATATTGAATGCACAAAGGTTGATAATTAACATCGGGTTCATTCAATTCCTTTAAAGTAAGATGATTTTCTTGTTCTTACGCCATAATTTACGAGTTACGAAAATTGCTACTAGAATCGGTGAAAACAACAAGACTATCGAAGCACAATCGAAAGATCAACGGTATGGACACAATCGAATGGCCACTATCGGACTCAAGTTCAATGTCCAATTCGGTATTAATCCCACGACTTAACCTAACAACTCTTCTAGCGGTGAGAATGGTTCTTTCTATTTCGGGATCAAATGGCAACAAGTCTTACGGATTTATAGTGCTCCTAGTACTCATGCGGCAACATAAACACAAGAGGCGGAATTCACGTAAAATCAGAATTACGAAAATGCCACCAGCCAATCAGAATTACAAAAATGCCACTAGCCAACCGGAATTAAAAAATGCCACTAAAAGTGGTAAAAAGTAGAAAACACTAAGACACACAAAAGCAAACACAAAAACAAAGAAACTATGGTAGAAATTGACCTAAACAAGTCCAGAAACACTATCAAATGATTTTTAAAATTTTTGGGACTTGGGCGGGGCAACTCTAGACCATTGGGGAACCCAAAAATGGAATAAAAAAACTTCAAAAATTGAAAAAGTGGTCTAAACGATGGAATTTGGCAAAACGGAGCTTAGCACATGGAAAATCAAAGATTTTCGATGTGCGTTGTGAGATAGGCCATTTTCTATCACCGTACCAAAATTTCCAAAATCGGAGATACTCCAAAAAAAAGCCGACTAGTAGAAATCATGAAATCGAGAAATTAAAACAAAAAAAAGTGGTCTAAACGTTGGAATTTGGGGAAAATAGGGTATACCTCACTCCCAAGGAGAGTGACTCTTTCTTAGAATGCCCAATTCCTTGTGAATAAGACTGGTTTGAGTGATCTGGTCGAAAAATTTACGTCCCCGAACCACCTAAACTACCGAAAAACGAAGCTATTTACACTAATTTGTTACTAATCAAATCGATGCAAATTCCCCGGCAGCGGCGCCATATTTTGACAGAGATTTGTCGTAATCTCCCAAAATAACCAGATTAGAAAAGGATTTGCAGTATAATGTAACCTGGGTCGTTTCCCAACGAATTCGCATTCGGTTCAATTCGAACAATAATAAAACGATAAAAAATTGGGGGTTTTGATTCAAAGAGAATTAAAAATGAAATAACATAACAGAACGAAGTAAACACAGTTAAACAGATAAAGCGGAAGATTAACCCAGGATTTCGAATTCCACCACTTCCCTTCCTTGGACGAAAGCATTATAACCGAACTCGTGATCGACTCACGGGCAAACCGAAATCTCTGCATTTGCCCAGAAATTCCCTCAACTGAACAATCATCCGTGAATTTATTCGAATCGTGGCGTATCTCTACGTACGATCGTACAATGATACTTTAACCTAGTTCGAACTACGTCCTTGGGAAATGTCGATCTAGGGCGTTAAATCTAACACCCAATCCGAAAGTAAATCGAATCCGAAATTACAAAACAAAACGAATTTGTTACCGTTAAGAACGAGTCCTCTGGATAGTGGAATCCTCAATCCATGGGTCAATCACGGTAGCTTAGCTAGTCATGATTATGCGAACGAAAATCGAACGAAAATGAAGAAGTTCATCATGAACACGAAGAACACGATGAACGAGGGAAGAAAGATGAGAGAAAATAAAAATTCTGTATTTGATTCAAAACTATCTAAAAACGTGAATGAGAATGTGTTTGTGGCTGCTGCCTCACTTAACCTAAAATGGCAAAACGAAATGGGGCTCCAATCCACAATTCGGGCCCAACGAAAATAAAATAAAATGGGCTTTAATTACAAAATTCGAGCCCAAAAATACATATGACTTCGGCTCCAAAATCAACCGCCCTCTTGTCCGAATTTGCTCTTCATGTCTTCATAACAATTGTAGCTCTCTGAATCATCTGAAATATGAGACAAAAATGAGGCAAATCCGATGTCTGGTTCAAGAGTTATGGTAAAAATGGTGAAGCAATGTAAAACTGAAATTTATTATTAAATAATGGCTAAAATATAATAAAAGGCCCAAGGCCCAAATAAGTATAAAAGCCATTATTTATTAGCTAAAGAGTCCTAAATTATAAATCAAGAGACAAAAAGTAGTGTATGAAATATTCAATTATCAACGCTTCCATTGCAGCCCTGACTTTTTTTGCCCCAAAGAAAAAAATAATTCATTCCAACTAAAAACAACCATACAAGAAACAACCTAACAGAAAAGTATCTCAAAGTCTCAACTCTCAAACAAAACACTAGAAAGTAAAATTAAGGAATAAATAGGCACTAAAAGGCTAAAAACATAAGCTATCATCTATGATCATCAGCAAAGTTCAAAATATACAAATCCAAAAGCTTTCAGACCTGCTCGACAATGCTTACCTTCTTTTTTATAACTAAATGACTAATAGGTAATAACCTTAAGTCCTTAATCATGTCCATATTAATATTCTAAATTACTTATTACTAAACTTTGAAGTTCAAATTTCATGCATCACAACTTCAAATTCACACAAAAAAGAACAATACTAATAATTGAGGTTCAAACTTGAACAACTTCAAACATAAAAAAATTCTTCATCAACTGCAAATCTTTACTATTCGATTCACCTCCTCCTCCTACATTTTCCTCTACGAAACAAAGGAAGATAAACCCTATTGATTAATATGTATTAACTAATATGAATATGAAATGAAACATTAAAAACAAAAAATAGAAAATGCAAATCAAGATCTAACAATAGTTGTAGGCTTATCAAAATTATCAACATCAAAGTCATTCAAGTAGGGTGGTTTCACTAATACCCAATTTTATGCACATATGAGTAGGGGTGAGCAAAATCAAACCGAAACCGAAGGCCTAACCGAACCCAATTCGGTTTTTGGTTTCTTTTGGGTTTTTTCTTCTTAATTTTGGTTGTTCGGTTTCGGTGCGGTTTTTTTAAAAAAAAAAATCGGTTAAAACCGAAATTATCATTGTTTTATAATAAAAAGATCAAGAGAAAAAAAAGTATCAACCTTGTTTTTTTTTTAATACAAGTGAGATCATTACAATTTATTTGGCAATTGACTCCCTTCTATGATCTTTAATCTCACAAAAATTTAGAAATGTGTTTCTGCAAAGTCCAATCCCCATCAATCCAATGAGCAATCAAACACATGTAGTAGTTATTTTTACAGATGTGCAACGATCAGTGGTGAAGGACACATGAACTTTAGAAGTCTTGAAATATTTTCTCAAGATATCTGTTTGTTCTTGATATATGTTGTAGCAATCTCTAGCAGTTGTCCATCTTGATAGCATTTGAAATTTAGGTTGAACTCTAGCACCTCATCCTTTATAATGTACTTAGCAACAACCTTTCTGTCTCACTCTTGACTGAATAGATGATGAGTCTATGTTTGATTTGTTGTAGCTGCTCACAAGCTTTGATCCTTGCCTGCTTTGTTATGATTGTTTAGACACTTGTCCAAATGTAGTTGTCTCCATAAGTACGTGCCTTAAGACCTAGGTGCACTTGATTACCAAGTGACTCTTAAGGCACGTATTTATGCCTCAAGTCATGGCCGCGAGTTCTTTGCGAGGCGTTCTTGGATGAAATATGTGTTACTTTCCAAGAGGCAAATCTTTTAAGGGAGAGGACAATATATACTTACCATAGTGGTGGCCGCCTGCTTGCAATATGTAAGGAATTGGGATTTGAGAAATGGCCAAACGGGAACTAAATGTCTATATAAAAAATAAATAAATAGATAGGTGTATATACAAGGGTTACATTAGGATAAGGAATTGGGATTTGAGAAATGGCCAAATAACTATTAAAAGTGGAAAAAAGAAAACTAAATGTCTATATAAAAAATAAATAAATAGATAGGTGTATATACAAGTAACACCAGAGATGACCCATGGGCAGATGATGCATTCATGTCTCGCTCGTATAATATAAATGGATACACACTGGACACCAAGACAAATGACGATGTGACGGTAATAGTTCGTTGGCGAATCTACTCCAAATTGTGTTTTTTCCACCCATTACTCATCACGGACCCAATCTGAGCGGGCTTAAGGACAAAAATACTACGGGTCGTGGGTGGGTTTATAGTGTTTTGCTCACCCATGACACAAATAAATACAAACTCTATATTTAGTATGTCAATTCATAACATTTTCATTTAAAATTAGGAAATTTTCAGTCAACCCCATGAAAATGTTTTGAAACCTATGTTTCAACCATCATCTCTTCCTTCCTCTCATTCTCTCCCTCAGGACTTCACTTCCGTTAAAAATGAAATTAAGTTTTGGATGTATGGAAAAAAGAAAATATAATCTTATAAAAGAAAGTAAAATATAAACTATATTTAATTTCATGCAAAAATTTCAATTATTTTTTAAGAAAAAGAGAAAATGATATTAATAGTTCAAAAAAGTTTACCAAGGAAGAGAAAGAAAGCACACTAAAGTGAAATTTTTGCAATAAATTAAGTTTAGCTAAAAACCAATTATAGTTCATGTATTCACTTGAGATTCCATAATATAGTATTACCGAAAATAAAAAAAATTAAATAAATATTTATTAAATTTGATGTACTGGTAAATATTAATGTAGATCAAATTCAAACTTCGCAATAAATTTATAAAATTATTAATAAAAATATATTTAATTTATTGTTTAAACTTGAATACCATCTTCCTAATTTTTTTAAAAATAAATACAGAATGCATAATTATCCAACTGTAAATTAAATTATTTTCTTAAGAATATATGCCTTAATAAATATAAATAAATGCATAATCTTTAAATAAAAAATTCTTTTCAAAAATTAATATTGTTTTATCTAAAATAATTCCTTTTTTTTTTTGGACGAATCTATGTAATAATTTAATCTTAATAAATCTAATTTTATGAAATCCATCACAGGCCATAAATCATCCCCAATATATGTCAATACTATATCACCATCAGTTCATTGTATTAATAGAGAGAGAGAGAGTGAGAGAAGAATACGTCAACATTTTTTTCCCTTGATAAAGATCTTTATCTTCAAGTTCAACGCGCTTTTCCTTTCGAAATCTCTGCCACCGACCCCGATTGTTCTCAAATCTCGCCAATTCTCCGATTACTGATCATTCCATCTGAAATTTCATCGATGGAGGACCATATCGCCACCAATAAGGTCTATAATCTCTTTGTGAAGCTCTTGGACGGAAAAACCCTAACCCTAAAATTCCCATCTCCTACTCTTCACGCCAATTCCGTAAAGGATCGCATTTTCGAGGTTACCAGAATCCCCACACAATACCAGCGCCTTGTTACTGGCGTCCAAGACCTTAACGGTAACGAATCTGTAGTCTCCTGCTCACCGGAAGGCGGATATGTGTTCCCCACCGTCCATCTGCTGCTGCGGCTCGCCGGTGGCAAGGGAGGGTTCGGATCGCTTTTGCGTGGTGCGGCTACCAAGGCTGGGCAGAAGAAGACGAACAACTTCGATGCTTGCAGAGATATGAGCGGCCGGAGGTTGAGGCACGTGAACGCGGAGAAGAGATTGGAGGAATGGAAGGCGGAGGAGGCGGAGAGGAAGCTGGAGAAGATTGCGGAAGAATTTTTGAAGAAGCAGGCGAAGAAGGGCAAGAAGGGTGTGGGCGATGGCGAGGCGCACAAGTATGTGGCAAAATACAGGGAGGAGTCTGAGCGATGCGCTGCTGAGGTTGCCGAGTCGGTGAAGGAGGCTTTGATGTCTATAAATGGCAAGAGAAAGGTTTCAAATTTTAAAAAAGACGGAGCTGATCCAAAGAAGATGAAGATATGGTTAGTGTTTTATTTTAGTGTTCATTGTAGTTATCTTCTTATATATTGTTTCTATAGTTCCTTGATTCTTTAATTTGGTTTCTACGTTTGATGTTCTGGTCTCTCTTGATGCCTACGGGCTAATATGAACCCTAGACATGTTATAAAACCATAATACATTATTTAGATGATAGAGAACTTCTCAGGATACGAATGTATGCGTGGTTTTTCCGTTTTAAGGGGTATCGTTTTTTTAATACGATAGTTTATATATTCAAATCTGGGATGGTAAAGACAGGATCATTCAGATGCTCATGCTGTAGACAATTGCGGAATGATATAGGAAGTCTGAAAGAGAATTGTTTTATGATTATTTGGTGTGCTATATGGATTAGAAAAAGGATGGGGACGTCAATAACCTTTTTTAGAGTTTAGGTGGTTAGGAAGTCTTTTTTTGATTGTTTACTTTTCCTTCATCTGCATACTTGGGCACAAACACACATCAAAACCTGTAATGATTTTGTGCATTGATGTTGATATTTATACTTGCTAGGATGGGAAAGAGGAAATTAAATCAAAGTGATAGTGATGATTCTGATGAGGATGGAAGTGAAGATGAAGCAGAAAATGAGAAATCAACTGTGTTAAATAATGGGAATGACTCAGACTCAAATAAGGCTGGAGGCAGTTCAGGTTCAGTAACTGGTGGGAAACAGGATGGTGACTCTTCTGTGGCAGGCTCAAGTGAAAGTTGCTCTGAAGAAGAGAAAGAGACTGTTCTAGAAGGAAAAATGGACTCCAGCAATTGTCTCAACATTGAATCTCTTCAGAACACTGTGGGCAAATCAGTTGAACCTGTGACATGTGATAATATGGGAAATGGTGTCACTAACCCTGTTTTGGAGTCTGCAGCTTTGGGGATTGATGCTGAAGAAGATGGAAAGAAGGACTCTGGTGAAGCTGACAAGCTTTCTGCAGTTGCTCAAGCCGCAAATCTTATAAGCTCACAGCATGTGGTCAATGCAAGCAAATCAAGTGATATTGAAACTGATGGATTGCATGAGGATAAAGCATCATCTCATGAAGAAACTCACTCAAGTGCCAGTGCTCAGGAAATAGATGAGCCTTTGAATTTTGAGGCTTTTAATTCAGCTGCAGAACTTGAGGTATGTTTTTTAAGAAGAATAATATTTCTATTCTGTGCTACCATAGATGCTACTTCAGCGGCTCAATTTTATTTCAACTTTAGTTGTTTAGCAACGTGTATGTGTATGTTAATAAGCAAACCATTCAAGACTCTTTCTTTTGGTTATATATATATATATAGTAATATATTTATATGCTTTCGTTACTGAATCTCTTAGAATTCTACTAATGTTGGTGTATGCTGTGTTTTTATACATTAAATAAAATACCACAAAGATGTAGTTTGCGTCATGCTGCAATTGCATGAGTAGCCGCAGAAAAAGCTAATATACTATTGATAATTTCATATTCTAAACCATGTAAAGAAGATTTTTAGTGAGATGTGTTGTGTATCACATATCTTTTTAATGATATGTGGAAATATTAGAATGGTGCTTTCTTCTTTCTGTTTGACTTGGAGACGGTTGTACTTGCTAAAAATCTAACTTTGTTGGTTCTGTATTCTGTGTGGAGGATATCATGTAATTTGCATGTGGTGGAACTTACAACTTGCTGTTCATATGAACTTCTTCATGTCTTCGAATTAAGTAGGCGCACAGTCTGCTGCTTCAACAGCAGCCTCTGATTAATTACTTGTTCATCATGGCAGGTTCTTGGCCTCGAGAGGTTGAAGTCCGAACTGCAGGAGCGCGGTTTAAAATGTGGAGGCACATTGCAGGAGCGTGCTGCCAGGCTTTTCCTTCTAAAATCGACTCCACTGGATAAACTTCCGAAAAAGCTGCTTGCCAAGAAATGAGAAGTTATCAAATATGCGTCTTTCCATGATATAAGCTTATCCCTGTACAGTTTTAGTCAAGCAACGGGCTAATGTCATTCCTTTCTCCCGAGTTTAAATGTATAACAGTCAAAATTGGCATCATACTCCGTTCTTGTAATAGTTGTGTCACAATTTTCTTGTTTTACGTTCTGACTTTTTTTTTTTTAATGCAATTCGACAAGAAAAAGGAACGCGGCTTTTTTCTGAATTGACATGTTTATTTGATTTTAATTTTTAGAAATTATTGAATTCATAAATTAACAAATGCGGCCTGTTAGTTTTCTAGATATTTGAAGGTTTGTAGTGTTACATGCGGCATCAATGCAATGTACATTATATGCAAGTAAAACGAATGAGCATTGAGCAAGGGATTGAAAATCGTGCTAGAACAAATGGTATCAAGTTTTTAATAATTATTGTATAATTTTGAAACAAATCATTTGCATCTTCAAACAAGCTATTGGGCAGTTGCGCGTGATTTCTTGTTGAGCCCCTAAAATTTTACATTTATGTTTTTGGTCGTTATTATAAAATTTCATATATGACATGGTTTATCTACATATATTAAGGGGTAATCTGTAAATCAAATTTTGAGAAATATATGGGATATAGTATTAACATGTTCCATTTTCACCACAAAAAAATGTCTCAACACTGAAACAATGAGATAATTGATATTTGGAAAGCAACCCGTGCATACGTCAAATTTTAAAAGTCGGAAAATTATTTGCATAGTTTTTATGTATGGAAAATTTTTATGATTTAGCCTTTTACTATTCATGATGTTATTATTTGTTTACTTTGTATCTAAATGATTTTTTATTTTTCAAAATTTGTAAAAGCTTTATTTATCTCATTTTATTTGAGGAGGTTGCGACGTATGTACTATGCTACAAAACTTTGTAACTTTTTGCCAAAATTCATAAATGCAATAATTACATGGTTATGGAAAAAAAATTGATGGGATTCAGAATATTCGGCAAACATTTTATATTTTAATTGTAGAAACATCATATTTATACGAAGAAGTTGTTTTAACATTTATACGATAATGATTAAGGAACTCAACCCATTTTTACTTTTCATTAAGGAACCTTTATTTTAAAAAACTTCCACTTCATCCTTGCTTTAAAAAGGAAAGTGAACCAATAAAATCCAAGAAATATCTCGATCGATTAGCATCGTTTGAAACTTTTAAAAAGAAGGGGTAAAAAACGCTATTCAATCATTTGACATATCCATCTAGGTCCCCAGAACTGCATATCTAGGTCCCCAGAACTGTATAGCTCAATCCTAGCAAGATAAACAAAATGCCTTCCAAATATCCCCATATATCATCTTTATTTAAGTCTCAGCCCATATTTACATTTAAATATGCATGAAATGTCTACAATACCTTCAGAAGTCAGAATAATGGCAGAGCATAAACATAACTATAAACCATGAGGCAATATACAAAAATGCCACCAGCTCTTGACTGGGGGAATTTCTTTTATTTATAACCAAATTGATATACAAATATACGAAGTTGGAGGAAAAATGAAAAAATGAGACACTAAACAAATTCTTTTCCCTATGGTTAGCCAGGTTAAGCTGTAATATATGAAAAAAAAA
Source organism: Acacia acuminata (assembly GCA_019022655.1). Taxonomy (NCBI): domain Eukaryota; kingdom Viridiplantae; phylum Streptophyta; class Magnoliopsida; order Fabales; family Fabaceae; genus Acacia; species Acacia acuminata. Next base: position 13,308,491 of record JAFJYI010000001.1, on the reverse strand, counting down.
AAAAAAAAATTGTGAAACCTAGTTCATAAATTTCCTACAATTGGGGGCTTTACAAAGGCAAGGAACTTTCAGTTCATCCCGCTCATCCGGATCAAACAAGTAATCATACCTGATGTGACAGAGAAAAGATATTAGTCAAAAATTCATTTGCATCCTCTAGATTTCATATATTCATGTATTCATATAAGGGCGACAGAGAAGCATAACTATGTGCTAAGTACATTCTCATCTATACACCTATTATCTCATTCATTTTTATTCTTTCTTCAATTGCACCATGCATTCACTATAGTGGAAAATAAAGGATTCTGATTACTAAATTGGCTCTAAACGTTCATGCATTAAACCAGTAAGCCATTCATGGACCTAAGCAGTATAAATAATACATACGTTAGTTCTTCCCCAGCAGAAACATGGGTCTTGGCAATAAGAACAATGCGGCTTTCCTCGGCACCCATACTCATAATCCTTGCATAGCAGTTAGGCATGCACTGCATGTGGCAGGTCAAATTGGGCGTCAGTATCTTAATTAGAAGCATGATTATCCTGTAATCATAAAGTTGCAAGAGCTAAACGATGTGCATTTTATTTCATTTTCTCATTGTTCACACATTTCTTTTGGCGTTGAAAATAAAGGAAACTAAATTACTTCTGCATATGTAAATAATAAGCCAAATCAGCTTGGCAGCGTAATGCAATGAACATATGAAGAAACATCAGCAATATAAGCAAGCATCTAAATTTATATTTAAACCACCGTAGTAGATACGAACTTTAACAGAGGTAAGGCCAGCAAAGCTTGACCTGTTGATCAATTTGGTAGCCATCTACTTTTATATTTAACAATGAGCAACTGGCAACTATCTAAATTTATATTCAAACAATTATCATAGGGATGAATAGAGGTAAAGCCAGCTACGCTTAACCAGTTGATCAATTTCGTTGACGTTGCATAAACCATTAGAAAAGAGAACAAACATCTCAACCACAGAAATTTCACTTACAGAGTGGTTTATCAGGCGCGCTATATTTCCCCCATGTGTCGCATCAATGACCACTTCTTCACTGATTTTGAACAGCTGCACAATTATCTTGTAAACGTTATGGTCCAAACTACAATCAAGTCTATACTGACCAGAAACTATAAACCTGTCTAAAAGAAGCATCAAAACAAGATAGGCTTGAGAGATGAGTCCATACGATGAAAATAATAACAAAAGACTTACATAACAGTCTTTGCCTTCTGAACGATACTTGGTCTCCCTCAAATCAGCAACACTTCGTCTTACGTGTTCACCACGGTACTCAGCAACCTGTTTAAACCAATAACTTGGATGAACACATCTACCAAAACCGTTAAACTTAACCCTGCATTAGTCAGAAATCATCATAAACTATTGAAGTACAAACCATCTCTCCCTCTTGTATATCTCTACGAGCAAAGAGACCCCATCCATGTATACCCGACTTTCCAAAGCAAACTCGATGATTTTCAGTTTTCTGATGCCACAAAAATTAAAAATGACATTAAAAGAAAAGATACCGATGCAAAATTCAACTGTAGCATAGTGTAATCATTTACCTGCAAATGCTGAAGACGTTCCTTGAATGAAGTAAATACTTTAAAATCCTGTGAGTCCTATCAGAAAACAAGACAAGACAAAAATAACTATCTTCAGTATAGAAGAATTTAACAAGAGGTCGCCTGTTTAAAAAGAGAGGGGTCAACATATATAACATTAACAAAATGGAAACAGAGACTACCTTATAGCTGTTCAATTGAATTATAGAACTTAATAAATGACGACTTGGTCCCCTCAGTAAATGTATTATAGGCTCATCAGCATTCTGGAAAAATATGTAATGAGACCATATGTAAAAGAAATTTGACTACAATTATGCACAGGTAAGCTTATGGCAAGATTATAATAATTGTGCCCAGCATTAACAAAGAAAAGACACAAGACACCAACACTAAATTCTGAAACTAAATATATCCTAGACAGAGAATTAAGACCAACATCTTCACCTTGGAAGACCTTCTATAAACACGACATCTTGCGGCAGATAGCGGATCAAATTCATTAGTCTCGGAGGCCGAAGATTCAAGAAGTTGTATGTTTTTTGATGATACCAGCCTCGAGCCCCTGAAGCATCCCTTATGATTTTGCAGGGAAGTTCTGGGAGAGAAGACCCCCAATGGAGTATGAACAACCATTACGGAATCTGGGGTTGGAAGCCTGCATGGAATCAAAATATAATGCATCATTTTCTTAAGGAACTCAGATACTTGGGAAAATGGCATTAATCATTATTCTGTGAACAACTCAAACCTGTGAAATGCACAATATATTAACTTCTTCGTTATCGGAACTCCATTCTTCTCCATACAATGCAACTGCAAGTTTAACCAATATTGAAATATTTCATCAGCTTGGATGCACCCAAAAAACCTTTTTAAGGATTGAAGGGTCTGTTTGGCAAAAGGGAAATGGAGGGAAGGGGGAGGGAAAACTTTTATTATATTAATTAGATGAGGTGTAAATTGATTTATATAACCAAAAAAAAAATATATAAACTAATATGCTAGGGTAGAATGGTAAATCGCTATCATTTCTCCCCTCCCATCCCCTCTTGAACCAAAGAGGGGGTCATCAGAAAAGCCTTCACCTCCTCTCCCCAGCAACCAAACCAAACAAGGTAACCCCTACCCTTTCCTTCTCCTCCCCCCCCCCCCCCACAAAAAAACACAAAAAAAAAAAAAAAAAAAAAATCACACCCTAAGACTATGAAACACTGGAAAAAAATATATATCAAGTTGAGTCAATGCTCTGTTTACATAAAACAAAATCACTGAACTTACTTCCATGCTGTATCCGGCCCTAGATGCACACATCACATGAAAATGAGTAGCACATTTGCAACAACTTGCACAGGATCCATGGCTTTGTTTACAGATAACACAAGTCTGCAGTTAACATGAACAATAAAATTTAGGACACGGGTAAATCACACCTCCCGCCTCAGGAAATTACCCCAAGTCAGAAAAACAAAAGAGCTTAGAAAGAGCAAGAAGTAACATAACAACACTGCAAAATAAGCAAAGATTTCTACCAAAAAACACAATATTAATATGATTAACAGGAAAAAATAAACTGTGTATAAAGTGGGAAGTTATACAATTCCTGTTTCTGACCTCATTCTTACTTGTAAAGTTATTGCTAAAAGGAATTCGGCAGCTAAAGCCAGCAAAACAAGAATGCCATGACAACCACATGACACATTGTATACCTTCAAAAAGGAACTTGAAGAAATTTTAAGGATTCCAGATGCAGGTTCCATTGTCTCATCATTTGAGAATATAACTTCAGGCCGGAACCAAGCACATGTGACATGAACCCACAGCATCTCAACATCGGTTGGCTTTAGAGCTCCACCTGCAGAACATTATCACATGACAAAACAAATAAGCGTTGCAAGACAGAATTGACAATGGTAAAGATGCAAACATGAATACATAATCATAACCTATTTCGCATCAAACAAATAATATTCTCAACTATTTTACAGCCAAAACAACAGTGGCCAGCATGGAGTGCCAAAGAGGAGATATGACCAACCAAAAACGAGTAAATTTCTATCTAGTATTATGAAGTCACTTTTCTTTCCTATCAAAATAAATCCACCATTTAATAGTACCATAAAGAAGTTGGCAGCATATTAGAGTTTTAAGTTGATCATAACTTTTTTTGCCTGAGTTTAAGAAAATCATCAAAATACATAACATAACTTTTTCACAAAAATTAAATAAATTAACGAATAAAATACCTTTTACAGGACAAAGACAACACTCTCTCTCAACATCAGGGGTTTCGCACACCCTACAGACCCAAGAAGTAAAATCCTTGACATTCTTTGCTCCATAGCATTCTTGGTGGACAGCTATTTGGCACCTGTAATAAAAGCTGTCAACACACTGCACAATATTTCTTCAACTGAAGACATGGAAAGCGAAATCAAATTCAAATTTGTTACGCATCCACAATTTTCTATACAATTGGAACAAAGATAACCAGAAATTATAGATCCACCTGTTGCAGATGATAATTTTGTTGTAATCCCAATCTTCAACCCATCTACAAACGGCACATCTTTCAGTAGTCCACTTTGGACAAACTGGTTCATACTTCTCTGTGACAATAAAAAAAGAATTTCTACAATTAAAAAATATATTCAAGAAATGAATGTTTGCAATATGCAAATAAGACCCACTCATAAAAAAATTCTAATAATAAAAACAATCAATGAATAGAACTTTTTATGAAATATTTACCTTGAAGAAAGGCAAGTACCTGCTGTTGATCTAATTGCATAGAAACTCCTCCTTGTGTACTGTTTTCTGCGATCTGGAGAATTTCATGTTAGTACAGACTGAGAAAGGACAGCACTGATAGGGATTCTACACTTTACAGAAATAAAAGCAATGAAGGAAGTAGCAATGAGTGTGGAGGAATACGACCAATTATAAATATCCTCTCTCATGACGGTTAATCCAAAACTAATACATGCACTAAACCACTGGCATATATTTCCATGATTCTAATTTAGAAAGAAATGATACATACCCATTTTTCAAGAGGAAGCATTGTACTCTTCACTTTCACACTATATTTCCATTTTTTAGCTCTGCAACCTGTATGCCGCTCCCATTCACTCAGTGTCTGCTTTCGCACCCCACAAGAACCACACTTGCACATGACTCTGAAAAAGAAATCATTAATGAGCAATTTGATGGAACCATTAGAACAGCATAGAGTTATTTTATTAATGTTGACCAACTGAGCTTGACCACCTTATACAGAACCTATACAGATGATATTTATAAAAATATAAATAGATGGCAATATGCTTTGCAATGTGAACCACACTTGCACATGACTCTGAAAAAGAAATAAGCAATGAGCAATTTGATGGAACCATTGGAACTGCACAGAGTTATTTTATTAATGTTGACCAACTGAGCTTGACCACCTTATACAGAACCTATACAGATGATATTTATAAAAATATAAATAGATGGCAATATGCTTTTCAATGTGATATTCGAGACCTTCCAATGAACCACATACTAAACCATAATAAACAAGACTATATGTATATGTATTATGAAAAATTACAAGTGTGCTTGTGTGTTGAAACATGTTCAAAGAAAGTTCATTAGGACATCGCAAGAGCAAATAGAGCATTTTCTGATATATACTCAAAACTCATAATATGCATTTATTTAAGAATAGAAATCTTACAGATGAAGCTTCGGAATGTAATACGCTTCCATGCCATTGCACACCACTGTTATCTTATCAGGTGTATCGGGCTTTTGGCTATTTTCTGTTGATCTGTCTCGAAACAATATCAAATCATAAGATTTAGGGTAGAAACAACTTTAAACATAATAAAATAAAAATGTGAATTTCCCAAATGCATGATAAGGTAAGCAATAAATGACTGCTGCATACTTGAATTTTGGCTTGCATGTTTGTGATGCTGACAATTTACAGTTTAAATTTGTTTTGCAATCTGGACAATAGTAATCTGTGTGTTCCAGATCCTGCAATCAAAAACTCATCAGAGGTCTTCAATCTGCCACCACTTTGTGAACTTGGGAAAATAAACAATCCAGAGAAAAGTATGCACCATAATATTGACCATGACAACACACCTTGAAAAGTTTACTGGAGATTTTGGCACATTCAGCATGAACCCAAACATTACATCCATCACAACACACCTGATTCAATAAGAAAAACCACATAATATATCCATATATTAGTTGTTCAAGTACAACTACAAGAGGTTATATCAAAAATCAAGAAGAAGAATAATTGAGAAATCAGACAGTCTCACCCAATTGCCACCATCTGAATGGTGCCAAATCTTTTGGCAAATGCCACAATATTGTTTTGATTTACGTAACTGAAAAAACACATCAATAATTTTAGGAATCAATTTCCCTGCTAAAAATCTATCAAAGAAAAAATTGAAACTATCTGAAATGAGATATTTTGCAAAAACCTTGGAACAAAATTTGCAATAAAGTCGAGCTGAAGAATTGGAATCCTTAATCTTCTTCAGGGTTTTGAAGGGCGAAGGCAGACCACAGCCGGCACAAGGTCTCAAATCCTGCATGATATTTATCCCAAAATGAAAATCTACAGCTTTCCAGAATATATAAGATCAATACTTTCAAATTGACTTGGGCGGTTGGGCCATATGAATTAAGAACGATTACTCATTCATACAATGTACATACATCTTGTCATGGAGTGTAGACCTTTCATTATTAGTTTAATGATCACAAATTATTTAAGTTTCTTCTAACTAGTACTTGATGTCAAAACACAAATATCTACTTCAAAGAACAGAAGCAAGTTACAGACTCCCGAGTGTATAAGTTACAGGTCATCCTTCCTCCCAAGATAACAATGTTTGCAGCAGCCTATCTAATGTCCAGCCAAGTACGTCCAAAATCTTACAGCCAACCCAAGTTATAAGCACTCTAATCATCTCATTCATACTCATATACTGTGCAAAAATGGAGAAACTAATCTCACCTGGTCTTGAGAACCATATTCCGGATCAACATATGAACTTGTAGCCTCCATAAACCCATTGGGAAGGGCTTCTGCATCTGTTCTCTGATCAGTTCCCACATGAGAATCCATAAAACCGTCTTCTGCCAACAGCGCCTCTTCTAGGGCCATCTGAAAGTCACTTGGTTTGCTCTTGTACAACCGAGTCTGCCCCTGGAATCTGAGAAAATATAAATATCAACACTTAAGTGATCAATATTCTTGCAGAAACAACTGCAGACAATATTGGTTTGTATCAGACCTGCCCATAAACTCCACGAAGGGGAATATCATTCCCTGCTTCACCCATGCGTAGTCCTGCCCAACAACATTCCAGATATTAAAACTGAAATTAAAAAGGCGCCATAATAACCAAATTTTATGCCCAGATATATCAAGAGATCTATACCCTTTGCTTTCCATTTTTTGAAAACCCAAAAAACATCACGCAAATTGCACCAGGAACACAACAGCTCAGAACGGACTTCGGAGCTTGCAAGATAGGATCAATCACTACAGCAGGCCAAGCTGGATATCTCTTTCCACACTTTGCCCAAACTATGTCACCCAACGCAAAATCCTCCGGTTTATAGATATCTTTCCTTTTCACAGCATTTCGATCAAGCTTGTGGTCCACACCCTCAAAACTTAGACCAGACGTATAACTCTCGGTTTTAACTGCTGATGAGCGATTTCCATTCATTGATGTTCTAGTAGTACTAAAAGAATTTGCAAGCTTCCGGCGGTCAAAATTGTTTAAACCTGAGTCGTCGAATCCCGATTCCTCCTCCTCCACGTCAGGATATGAATAATACTTCAACTTTTTGGAGCCATAGTTATTTCCCTCTCCCTGTTTAGCAAATCCCAATCCACTAACCCCCGCCTTATCTTCAACTAGAATGTTATCATCCTCAAAGCTGGAGTCCGCGTCCTCCACTTTGATTCCCCGATTCTTCCATGTACCTAGAACGGAATCATTAAACCTCGACGGAAGCATTTGAGAGCGACCACGAGACGACCGCAACAATGGAGGCCGAATACTTTCAGAGCCTTGCTCCATTGCTGTTCTACTATTCAATGGCGTAGAATTTGAATTCGATAGAACCTCACTAGCCCAGTACGATCCTTCACTGCACCACGACCCTGAACCGCTGCTGAAATCTTCAGCCTCGCCCGGCATACCAGGAGAATGAAACCCATTAACCTTCCGTTTCTTCGAACGGACGCACACCCATAGTCCTCTGCGTCCAGCTCCTCTAACTTACACCGTTTCAGTTTCGGCATTTCAATTTTCATAGTCCGCTTAATTATCATCTTGGGACCATCGGAAACAACGAATTCGCCTTCGCAATTCTCAGGCCAAAACCCTAATTTCAAATTGAATAATCAAATCCAAGATTCCAACAATTCGGCACACAACCTGAAAGAACAGGCAATTTATCCTCCACAATTATACAGCGATAATCAAATCTCCTCCTACCTTCACCGCACTAACAGCAATAAAGATTTGCAAAAACCTCGAAACCAAAACCCCCTCAATCGAACAATGAATCAACAACCCCAAAGAAAAGGGGAAAAATGTCGCAAACTCTCCCCTTCAAAATCACGCATAGGAAAATAGTTCCGAATGCAGGCTTCAGCCTTCGGATAAATTAGCAAAGAAACACAGACCGAAACCCCCGAAACAGAAAATACAGAAATTTTCTCAAGAATTCGCAGAACGAAAGCAGTAGCCCTGTGTGTCTAACAGAGATTTGGGTGCGTCCGAAATCAAACGTCCGAAAAAATATGAGTCACTTATAATATAATATACTAAAACCCATGTATAAATAAGTGTTTAATGTTTAATAATTGTATATTATTTTCAAACTTTTCCATCCCGAAATTTCAAGCCTAAAAAACAAAAGCGCTATTAATTATAAATAATTCATTAATATTAATATCATTAATTATTACGAGTATTATTAAGGAATAAAAATAGGAAAGGGAAAGACACGTCAGAGCCGTACCGGGCTTTTTGATTCCAGCGAGTCGGGAATTCGAATGTGCGATGTTGAGAGAAAATGGGAAGGAGACGATAAATATAATAAATATTTATTTATTTATTTATTGTTTTTCAGGAAAGCGCGAATTGGATAATATTTTGGCGGTTCCATTACTTGTCTCTGCTTTTGTATGCGGGCGACCAATTGTATAATTTTTAAATTCTCAAACCTCAGGTTTTAAAATTCGGACCGAACCAATTGGTTCGGATTAAAAATCGGAAAACCAATCGATAAACCGATCCGCTTTGAGCATCAACATGATTCGTTATTTTTTAAAAAAAAAAAAAAAATCATATTTATAACCGTTAAATCTTCAATTCCTCATCAGTTTTTGTCCTCGCTAACTTTACTCGACTCATTAACCTTGACCTAGTATTCCAACCAGTTTAGTGTCCGATTCGAATTTAAGGACCTTGACTCAAAGGGATATCAATTTTACTTGGCAAAGAATATCAATTTTTTCGGCTTAACCGAATTATTGTAAATTTAATTGAAAATTATCTCTCGTGCCGTGTGTAAAATTTAAAATTTAGATATAGATTCTTTTTTTTTTTTGCTAACAGAATCACAAATTACTAATAATAATGAAATTCAGATTCATATCACTACTTATCAATATATAAGTACAGCGGAAAACAATGATAATTTTGATAATTATAAAGATATTGAATTTAAAATCTATTACTCCCACAATCTTTAATATATGATATATTTGAGGAATTAATCTTGTTATGAATATAAGACATGGTTTTTATATTTATCAATTTTTTTTAATTTATCTTTATTGATACTCTTTGTATAATAATCAAGAAGGAGATGGATCTTAGATTAAAAAAATAACTAGAATATTTTAATAAATACATGTCATATTAATTCATTTAACTAATTTTATTAATCTAACTAAATTAAATAAATAATTATATTAAGGAGCCCTGGAGTGACATTTAAAAGTAGACTATAACTTTGACTATTGTTGGGAGAGTAGTTGAATTATATATTCATAAATCTGTTTTCCGCAATTCTATTTTTTAGAAATCAAATGTTGAGATAGATTTTCTATAAGATATATCTATGTAATATATATATATTCTAAATCTAATATGTAAATCATCATACCAACTATACACCACACTATAAGCTAGGCCGGTAATACGGGTTGAACTCATGGGCCGAACCAGCCCAACCTATTTGGTGGTGTTGAATTGTGAAAATCTGTGACCATTTTGATGTGGATATTTTTTGTCTACATCCACCTAATTTGAACCCATTTTGATGAGGTACTTTTTGTCTACATCCACCTTGATGGGTTGGCCCATTTTTTTTAAAATAAAAAATAATAAAAATCATGAACTTCTCTAAAATTGTAAAACCAAACTCTTTCCTACTCCTTCATTTACTTCAATTGAACGACCCCTAAAAACTGAATACCACTAATATTGACTAATTGTTTATTGTATTGAATGTTATTGAAGGATTTTGGATTTATAGTCTGTAATGTATAGAATTTTGATGTATATGTAATGTTTAAAACTTTGAATTTGATGTTTTATTATCATTTTATGATTTTGTAATGTATATCTAAGTTTTTATACTTAGGTTCGTAAAAAAAAATTTATCGTATTGTTTTAAAAAATTTGAAGAAGTGCCGTATTAAAAAAAAAAAAAGGGTTGGGCGGGCTAATATGCCAATCCACCAGCTACAAGTTGCATTGGCTAAATGTCAATCATTCTAATGCGGTCTTTTCAACCCGATCTAGCAGATTGTCAACTTGCAACGGACCAGCCAAAACCTTATGGACTGACCCATGTTACTAGTTATAACACTATAAACACATACCTTTTTCAAAAAATAAAACTAAAGGAAATGTTATGCATATACAGCTGACATTATGTGAATAAATGCATACATGACAAATATAACCCAATAGTGCATAATATATTATGGCTTTCACTTTTTTTTTTTTTTTCACCCGAATGGCTTTAACTCTTAGAGGTTATGATTTTAGAATTGTCAAAACGGGCCACCTCAGCCCGTCAGTAGGGCCAAAAAGCCCGCATGTTAAACACAATTTCGCACGGCCAAAAAAATTATATAACCTTAAGAGTTAGAGCCAGCCCGTGGGCCAAAAATCATTTTAGAAGAATCAAACTTAAGATTGAATAATCAACTTCATTTCCAACCAGAATATTGTCCACAACCATTCATTATCTGGTGCTGTTAATAGTATATTAGCATTAGTAAGTAAATTGTCCTCAGAGAAAGATAAAATGACTTACATCACTGACATGTACACCAACATAAATCAATTTTACAAGAACATGATGTGGTTTGACAGGTAATCTTAGTGGCGTTCTCAAGATGTTCATAATTTATTCGAAAAGTCGAACATTTTAATAATCTTGATTTATAAGATCAGATAAGTTTTACAGTGTGAATCCTCATGTGTACTATAGGAGAATCTATCTTTTTTTTTTTTTTTTTTTTATGATCTTGGAGATTGTGTAATGCTAGTGGCATTCCTAAAGTTGTGAGTCAAGGATGTGGACAATTCTGCAAACAATAAGAAACTTACCAAATCCATTAAATTAAATTATCAACTTACTAAATATATTTCATGATTAATATAATCTTTGGTCTATCAACTTTGTCTTTATTTTAGTTTCAGTCCCTCAAGCTTCAAACCACATGTTTTGGTCCTTCAATTTTCATCTTCTTTAAAATATTGGTTTTATAACTTAATAAAAACTTGATCTATTTTGTCTTAATAGGGACGAAAACCTTTGGTTTGAAACTTAAAAAACTAAAATCAAAATGAACGTAAATTTAAGGAAAAAATATAGTATAACTCTATATCGTAAATTAAGAACACGAGGGAGTAACACCAAAAGAATTCTATACACCACCGGCAAGCTTTCCATTCTGCAATTCTTCAGCGAATTATAGCTTTTATAATGTAAATGACAGTGGGTGAAATAATTATTGAATTAACTCTTCAGTTCTGAGAAGAGAAAGTCAATCATAAGATCAAACTTACACTACGTTTTTCAATCTTACATGGATATATGTCTTTTTTTTTTTATATAGATTTATAATCGAATAATAATAATTAAAAAATAGGATAGATGATCACATTTGATTGGAGAATTTAACGAGATGGTACAAAGAACTTGGCAGTGAGTATTTTTGCTAATCATATTCATACCCATAGAACAAAGTAGAAAAAGGATAAGCAATTAAAAACCTTCCATCAGGAGACAGATTTTCTGGCACCATATTCTCCAATCACCACCCATGGTCGAACCCCAATGGATTATCATCAAATAAGTTTTCGTATGACATCAAGTTGTAAAGTCTTTAAAACTAGTAAATATATGCTCGAATAAATGAGAACATCAATATAAAACATCAAACCTGGGATCAAACGATCAACATAGAAACCAGAAAGCAAAACCATTTTCGACAGAAACAAATTGAAACTAATAGGAAAAAACCCTGCTCAAGAACCCACCCGACCATCCCTGGAAAGATGAGACATTATATATATTTAAAAAAATATATTATATATATATATTTAAACAAAAATTTAGGAGAGTTTGGGATAAATATTTGGGGAGGCCAAATGTATAATTATTAACTAATTTTTAAGAAAAAATATTTGGGGGGCCAAATTTATAATTTTTTTTTAGCTAAATGCATAATTTTTTGGGCTAAATGTAAAAAAAAAAAAAAAAAAAAATCCAACTCAAATTAAATATTTAAGATATTTTTTTTTTGGGGGGGGGATGGCCCCCATTGTAATAAAAAAAGGTCCATCTCCTGGTTAGGATTACCCACAGTTTAAGGGCAGCGTTTAGAACTATTTCCATGAGAAATTCAAGATTAAGAATACATATCTCCATCTTACCGACTTATCGTTGGTTCGCAGATCCTGGATGCCTCCTCTTCCAACTTTAGAATCAAACCCCTCCTTTTTAACTGAGAGTGATCGAACCCCTCCTTTTTGAGAGTAGAAGATGAGACGTTTCTTTCCTATAGAATTTAGAATAATATGGAAATTTATGCAAAGTCCCCCCCCCCCCCCCCCCCCCCCCCCCCAAAAAAAACACACAAAAGAGATGAGGCCTAAGGCCCAAAAAACAGATAAATATATGCATCGTTTTTAAATTAAAACTATTTCTATTCTAAAATATTAAAGAAAAATTGGCCCAAACCATTTACGTTTGCCCAAATCACTGTTGGGCCGGTTTAGGGCTCCACCTTAAGATGAATTCCCATAAATATATAATCCGTAGTCTTTTGCTCATTTCTAATTTTCCACCTTTGAACCCTTCGATTGTCGCCCTGTGGGCTGTGGCGGCGATGGGGTTTTCACGGCGGCCTACTTCGCTCCTTCCAACCATTCCCTCTTTCTGCGTTGCATCTCGATCAGTTTATTTGGCATCGAAATGATGGTATTGTAAAAGGTCTGAGCAGGGAGATTATGTTGTTGGTGAGTGGTGACAGTGCTCGAGGTTTCGGCGAAATTGAATCGAAGAGGGCCCCTGTCACTGTTAAAGTTATAACATTGTGACTCTCGCAACCTCTTCTATATCAAAATCAAGCCATGTTTATACTTGGCGAACGGGTTGGATAAAAAGGCGTGGGTTGCATTCTAGCATGGAATGATAATCTAGAATTCTCCCGACACGCCTTAACTTCAAGCACTGTCCCGCCACCCCTCTGCTTCCTGCATTGATCAAAACCTTCAAATCTGATCCTGCCAAATTGCTCTGTGATTTTGGTTGCCCTAATTTTCCAAAATTAAGCGTATAGACTTTATAAGTTTTAAATTTTTCTTGTTCACTTTAGATACCAGTTTCTCCGATGATGAATCACGGAGTATTGAATATGGTACTCATAGTTTGCTTTATGAGTTGAGAAGATCTGGTTGCCACAAGGCAATGCAAATATAAATCGGATACCTGAAGATGGGATGGCATTGACTTGGTTTCGGTATTAATGTTTTAGTTAAAGTAGTGAAGTTTGATAGCTCAAAATATGTTGGCATTGTCTTCGGCCTAATGAAGCGTATGTTTATCGAAGTGACTCAATTGTTGAGTTTGGTTTTGTGATTTTATTACATTTTTCATACTTCAAACAGCTACTAATTTTGGTGCTTGGAAGTATACAATCATTTTTAGTTGTCTTCAGGGTCAGGTCTGGACTAAAATTCCATCTGCCATATTGAAGTATTTTCTGTGATGTTTCTGACTTTCTATAAGGAACTCTTGACTTTATTGCATGTATGAAATATTCTGAAGCTTTGTTTGAGATGACTTTTCTTTGTGTGACTCCTCCATGATCTTTTGCCTTATATCCATGGAGTTTGGATTGTGTAATATAGTACATGAACTTGATGCATGATGCTGACACTTATATACGACGTCCCTTTCTTTGTTGCCATTGAGTGCATAATTGAGTAATATCTCCCAGCTGCAAAAGGCTAGAGAATATTTATTTACTTATTGTGTTGACTGTGCGGTTGACTATGCATACTAGTTGGAAATTGTTAGGACCCATTCCAATTTATAGTATTTGATTACATAGAGACTTTGAACTCTCCAGTTTTCGGAAACTACTAGCATTTGGGCTGTGGTTGTCCGCTTCGTTTCACATTGATTCTTTAGGACTATGCGCTGATTTATTTCATTATATGACTATTTGAGAGAACCTAACAGGTAAATCCTGTGAAGATTATACCTGAATCACTCAAAAACAACACATGAGGAGGTAAGCTTTATTCACCAGGCTGATTTTTTGCCCAAGAAAAAGAAAACCCTCTTGGTGAAGATATCCTCATCCAGGATAACATTTGATCAACTTAGTGATGTGTTTTTTTTACCTCCTCATTAGTGGGTGGCATTCCTGCATTATTTGGACCACTAAGATATAAAGGATTCAATTTATCACTATGTATTCGGACCTATCATATGCTGGATCAGCAATTCAGCATCTTTGTCTCCCGCTAAAAGAATTGGTTGAAACCTAATTTGAGCCTGATGGTGATTGCAAGTGCACATTGACGCTGGCTTGGATTAACTCAGGGCATCGTGTGTTCCTTCCTCACTTCTACCTCCATCTTCATTGAACTCTACTACTTTAACTTTGTCTTTGGCAAGGGTTCTGGCGTTCTACTTTGATGTGATGATGCTATCATGCTGCCTCCCTACTTTTAGTTGACATTTGAGTCAACATGTGACAATATGAGTACCTATTTAAAAATGTTATTGGTTAATGGTTATAAGGATCTAAATTTGAGTGCAAATACTTTCTATATATAGGGTCCTTACCGGTCTCTTTTGTTCATTAAAACATAGTGAGTACTTATGAGTTATGACTCATAAAATTTTCAAACACTTTCAACATCTTTTTTAAAAAGAGAAAAGACAGGCAAATTGATAAAAGAAGTAAGTGGTAATTTTGCCTTGGAAGTTGTCACCAAAGGTAATTTGTTTTGAGAAGCAACTTTGTTTTGGAAATGTAAAAAGGGGAGCAATTTTTTTTTTTTTTTTGCCATTATTCTTGTTAATTTTAACTGTTAAATTGATTAAATATGTTAAATTCGCAAATTACATAAAAACCAAACTGGAGACAAATTTAAGGAGCTAAAAATTGTATTAACACTATCAAAATTAGTGTAAGATGCACTTTTTTAAACTTCTTTCCACTAGTTTTTGTTGTCCAAGGTACTTAGTTTAGCTAAACAAATTAATATGTTAATGTTCTTTCAGCGCACACATATATAATAAATTAAAATAAGTATAAGATACGCTTTATTTTTTAAGTATACTCTTTGTTTTTTCAATTTTATCTTTAGTTAATCATATGTTTTTGTCATTTTTCCTCCCGCTCATTTTCTCTCTCACCCACTCTCTCCATAAATAGGGGATTTTTTAGAAAAGTGGGTTATATTTTTTACTTATGTACTACTTTGGTCCTATTTATAAGTCTCTTTTGACCAAAAAATTTGGTCATATTTATAAGTCCCTTTTGACTAAATAAATGAGATTGTGACAATTTTGCTCATATTATTGTACCAATAAAAATAGAGAGAAGAAAAATTTAAAAGCTACCAAATCATAAATAAGGGTAAAGTTGAAAATTTACCCCATAATCATTGAGCTACCTACCTCTCCTTGATATGTATGATTTGGTCAAAAAGGACTTATAAATTGGACCAAAGTGGTATTGTCTTCAATCAATTTAAACTAGTTTTGTATTTTGAACGAGAAGTACTAATTTTTAAGCTACCTTGACAAAATATCCACTGCTCCCTTCTAGAATAATGATTTGGTCCACAATACAAGGCACTTGGAAAGCAATAAATGCTTTTTTTTTCCTTCCAATTTTGCTCTCATAGTTAAGGTTGTCAAACTCACAAATTTAAACAAACTCATAACAGTAATGTAAACTATCGTAAACTTGAATTATAAACTTGTAAGAGTTTACTTTTATCATTAAATAAGTATTAATAGTATATAATTAAATAATTAAAGTCTAAAAGATGACAATAATTTGATTTAAATATATTTAAATCCAAATAATTGAAATTAAATATATCAACATTCATAATTTATTATATTTAACAAATAAATTTCTATAAAATTCATATATAAATCCGTTGAGGATGACAAAATTGAAAAAGTTAATATGAGTTTAAAAGCAAGTTAACACGATTTTATAAGCAAGAAAAGTAAAAATAGTAAACTCACTGTGTAAATTTAAGCGAGTTGTAAGTGACTCGACTTCGATTTAGTAATATAGAAACGTAAAAACGGCAAATTTAGAGAGTTAACTTCAATAATATGCATAGTTATTGTTTAAACATGATTCATCATTACTCATTCTACGTTTCTCACTTCTTCAAAACCTTAATTAATATAAATAAAGTTGAAAATTTCTTTCAATTTATGATGAATTTAATACATTAACTATCATTTTTTAGTTTCAATAAATTAGTTGAAATGACTTGTATTGTGGATCGAAGAAAATATAGACAACTTTCTTCCTCACGAGGCTGGTTTTTAATATAAGATTTTTTTTTCTCCTTTGTGTCTCAAATTTTAAACTACCTTTTCTTTTTCTACTTCGGTCAAATACATATCTTTATGGAAATAATTATCCCCTCACCACTAATTATTTTCGTTTTATCATTTATTACACATCATCTTTCATAATTTATGTTTGACTACGAATTTACAGTATTTCAATCATCATCTTTGACAACACTATTTCAAGATATAAGTTGAGTTAAGTTTCAGTTACTCTTCATAACTTAGTTTAACATGAACTGTGAGGCATCAAGTTTGCTCATATATAAAATAAGTGATGGCCTACTCCGAATGTGCAAATGATATGGAATCATCGGTGATTATATGCACACAGGAAGCATTTGTAACTAAATTTCGGTTGGTATTAAAAAATTATAAAATAAAACACATTATTCATATTGCAAAAATAAAATTATTGCCAAAGTAACACATAAAATAGTCTAACTTTTCATTTCCCTATGACTCTAGTCTAAACATTAGCAACATTTTTAATATTAGTAGGAATCAACAGCTTCTCTCTTTTCAAGTAAATACAAACTCTCAGTGTGATAATTAAAAAAAACACTGTTTTTCATAGCTTCTATCATGACATTAGTTAGAGTTGTTGGAGTGTATCTACTAATCTGTCCATCTCCCATGTCTAGTATGAGTTCACCATTCTTCCTTGCACCGAGTATGAAATTAGGATCCATTCTTCCAATTGTTGAGAAGATGTTTGTCCATGACGTGTGGTTTCCAATTTGTTTCATCATCCAAATGGAAAAAAAGTTGTTTTTAACTTCTTCATCAGTTTCATGATCAACATCATATATATGAGCTTCTTGTATTAATAGGAGTGAGTCCCCTGTTGTCACAAGGGAATCCAAACCATTGATACCGCCTGGCCCGTCGAGGAAATAATATTTGTCCAAAAACTTCATGTGTCAGATCAAATGTAAGTATAGAGATACGTGCTTCTTCTCTATGCCAAACAATCCAATGAAGCATCCCGTTACAAAGTACGTGGCGATAGTGACATGCAATGTTCATACATGAAGGAGGAATATTGCATATGAGACGTTTCCACGACCAAGTGGCATATGAAAAAACCCAGGCTGAGTCAAACTCTTTATTATAATTAATATATTTAAAAACAAGGTATACAACCTTAAAGTCATTGTTATGACTATCAAAACCAAAGCCTTTAACAGATAGTTTTTCATCCCAAGTCATGGTGAGGAGCGGAAGCCATATATATTTTTGAATCGTGGGATTCCAAAGCATGAATTTAAAAGGTCGACGTTTCTTAGCAAGACATACTAATCCATTACTCACCCCTATCACTTTTGTTCTTTCAAGTTCCTTCGTAGGACTCTTTAGTGCACGAAACAAATGGAATTGATCGTTATCAGAATGCAATGAATAGGTTACCTGACAATATGGAAAAGAAATATATGATCTGTCATAATTTTCTGCGCTGTTTTGGCATTGACAGGCTTTAATAAGGAGAATTTGGTTTCTGGAGCATTTTGAGTTGCGGCATATGAAATCGGTGCTGGTAATTAGGTCATTCCACTCTCTGCAAACAAAAGAGCATTCAATTAGAGTTTGGGCGTCTAGTTTCAGCAAAATTTCTTCAATGACGTGGAGGGGAATAAAAGTATTTGCTCTTTTGTAGGACGTCATGAGTCTGACTGGGGGTGGTTTATGGGATTAATTAACGAAGGTGATGAGTCTAGAATTTGGGGTGTTGTGGTGGGTTAAGCCTGAGATGTTGGGCTATATATAGTTACTATTAATATTTTAAAAATATTAATTAATTTGACGTGATTATGTATTTTTTCGATAGATTTGGAGATCAGATGGTATATTTTGGATTTTTTAACATGACAATGCTATTATATATAGATATATATATATATATATATATTTTTTAATAGAATATCATTTTTTTCCTAAAAATATCCTTATTTGTTTTGATTTGTTTTCAAAAATTAGGTTTGTTATAAAGCTAAACATTTTTATTTGAAAAAAATAAGGGAGAATGTCACATCATATCCATAATCTATTTTAAAAGAACATCTTATCTTTTTTTTCCCAACAAGAACATCTTATTTATCATCTATTGTGAATCAGTCTTATATATTGAATACGTGTTCTTTTACAAACTTATATGATTTTCCTTTATTTATCATCTCTATGATAGATTTCTACTTAATAACTTGGGCAAAAACGAGGAAGATGAGATTCCGATGAGATTCATGAGATTCTTAGGCTAATGTATACAAGTTTTGGAATATCCGATGAGATTCAATCTTTTTTGTATAAAATGTTACAGGTGAACTTGGAGACTGAGGAAACTGGTGGGTCCTGATTAATTGTTACAAGTTTTCTGCTACATCTGCACCATATTCTATCATCCTAAAAATTCTAAAGACAATAAACGGATTTGGAAGAGGAAACAAAGTTTGTTGGGATCAAATTTCAGTTACAAAAAGATTGCCCAATAATGGACAGAACAGACCCAATTTCCATCCAGATTTTTTCTCAGCCACATCTGCAAAATACCCATTTAAGACCAGTATCTTTCACATACAAAAGATAGCACAGTGGTGGAGAAAAATATGGACAGGTAGCCAGGTAAGCCAGAAGACCGAGATGGACATTAGGAGTTATGCAGAACATGAACATAACATTATTTTGCTCATATGCTCTTTGCTTCCTCTAAACTCAATATGTCATTGCATCACATGGGACATAAATCATCATACCATTATGATTATTTCTTAATTATTTCACTATCCTTTTGGAGAAGGAAGCTATCAGTTGCTAAATGAACCTCCTTCATAAGCACCCCAACTCTCAACCATGCCTCCAGATCTTTAAGTTACAACAATAAGGCCGGCTACATGTATCGAACGGTGCTATTGTGTTTTATCAACACCATCTCTTTGGATATATTGTTGATCAAGAGCCGGAGTTTTTAGTTAGATACATTATAATCTAAATTACCCATGAGCAAGCAAAATTTTTTGGACAGTTCTATAAGAAATGTCTCATGTGGCTGTGATAAATATATATGATTTAATAATTAATGAAGAGGCTAAATGGCTATTGGTAAATGACTTTTGTGAAGAGGCTCTTGACTGCTTGATGGGAGCATTCATATCCATAGGATGTACATATCTTTTGGATACAAAAGTTATTTAAAGGAGAGAAACTTGTTCATTCGCTCTTTGACCATAAGAGACGCCTTTAGTTTTCCATCAAGAAAAGAGAGCGTGTAATGAAGGGTAAAGAGAATGATAAAGGTTTCAATTATGGTGTTACAAGTCACATATTCTAAAGTACAAATTCTACAATTACGGATAGAGGTCAGTACATCTTTACTTAAACCTATAGTATTGTGGAAATCATGAGTTCTTAAGATCCTTGTTCATGTTCTTATTATTTGATGTTTGAGCATGAAATTATAGAAAAACTTATAAGTTCAACAAAAAGGATGATTCAGATTGCTGTTTATATTTTCTTTGTGTTAGGAAATAAATCAATGGAAATATATTATAATTAATTAGTATTGCGCATAATTAGGGATTATAGGAATTATGAGTGATTAGAGAATCAATCATCATAATGAGTCATTACTCTCTTATCTTCTCTCTTATGTATAAATACGCTATTGAGCATATGAATAAACACATCCATTTGAGAGTATATTTTCCTTATCTTTCTCTCTCTAATTTCTACATAGTACCAGAGTTTGGTTAGTTCGTGGCCAATTTGAGTTTTTCGGTGGTCGCTGTCATTGTAGCGTGAACCGTATTGTCGCGTGAATAGTGACAATGGCCAGACAGAGTGTGTGTGTCGGTGAGGATGATTTTCTGTGAGGCTTTCACTTCTTACAAGATTTTCAATCTCTGGCGCATGTTTCCAGTTTCTAGCACACTTGTGAATTTCCAGTGTGTGTGTTCATGTCATCTTTGTTTTTGGTTTGGCGCGCTCCTTAGCCGATGTTGGATTTCCAGTGGGTGTGTTCATGTCATCTGGTTTGGCGCGCTCCTTAGCCGATGTTGGATCTTCTTTTCCGCTAAGACTAGGCCGGTTTCGTGTTTGGAAGACTGCGTTTGGTGATTGAGTTTCGTTGTTTTGTGGGTTTTGGTGTTTTTCACTTCCTCGGTTTATGTTGATTTGCCGGGGAGAGAGAAAGTGTGTACCTCGTTGTATAGTTGTCGTTTGGTTGTTATAACCATTTTCTAGTCGTGCTTCATTCTCCAATGTGGAGCCTTCATTCTCGGTATGTATAGGGATCTTTGCTTATTTTCTAGTCGTGCTTCATTCTTTGGAGCCTTCATTCTTGGTATGTATAGGTCTTTGCTTCAAAGGTTGCGTTGTGAGATTGGGTTTATATTATTTCGCATAGTCGGAGATTGGGTTTATACTATTTACGCATAGTCGGCATTTTGGTTCGTGCACGTTCACTTGTCTCTTATGGCTGGATTCTTTGTTTGTTACGTTTTCCACCAAGTTCGTGAAGTGCTCTTTTGTCTTGAATGCTGCGCTTGTGGTTGGGTAATTTCGTTGGCCTCTGTTGTGCTTTGCATCCTCTGGTGAGGACTTTGGTGGTCATTGTGTAACGTGTTCGTTGTTTTGCCTCCGGTGAGGTATTTGGCAATTATTTGTTGTTTGGGGTCCTTGTGTGACTGTTTGCCTCCCGGTGAGGTGTTTGGCAATTATTTGCTTGTTTGGGGTCCTTGTGTGACTGTTTGCCTCCGGTGAGGTGTTTGGCAATTATTTGTTGTTTGGGGGTCCTTGTGTGACTGTTTGTTATTTGCCTCCTAGGTGGCGTTTCATTTGGAGTATTTGTTGTTTGTCTCTAGTGAGACGTTTGGAGTATTTTTTGGTTCCCGGTGAGACTGTTTGGAGTTTGTCTCTGACGAGATGTTTGAAGTATATTGTTCGTTCTCTTGTGAGACCGTTTGTTGCAGCTTCTACTTTGGTTTGATACTCTGTGTTATTTGAACTCTTGGTGAAGTTGTTGGATCGTTTCTTCGGTGTGACATTTGGTTGAACTATTCTTGGATGTGGCCGAACTTGCTAGCGGATTCAAGATCTCATGGAGAAGAAAATTATTTTGTTTGCATTTATTTATAATATGTTTTCTTGTAATAAGTTGGGCATGATCAACATCTATCCTCTAACTTGAGGAGGAGTGTTAGGAAATAAATCAGTGGAAATATATTATAATTAATTAGTATCGCGCATAATTAGGGATTATAGGAATTATGAGTGATTAGGGAATCAATCACCATAATGAGTCATTACTCTCTTGTCTTCTCTCTTATGTATAAATACCCTATTGAGCATATGAATAAACACATCCATTTGAGAGTATATTTTCCTTATCTTTCTCTCTTTGATTTCTACACTTTGTTATTGTAATAGTATTTTATTTATTGATTTTGTAGGTCATTATTTGGTAATGGTCATCTACAAATATATGTGAGAGTCATGATTTTGTACTGCTCTGAATTTGGCGATTTGGATTTATACATGGAAAATATATTAAAAATAATCTCTGAACTTGACTGCTTCCATAATAGGAAGGCACAGGTGAGAGCCGATCACAGTTTGATCTCCAAAACCAGCTATCATATATATATGTGTGTGTGTATATTAAAGAGGCATAATACCGACAAAATACGAGTATTTGCAAACAATTAGGAAACAGTAAACTATTTTTCTCCATCTTGCTATAATGTGTTGAAGAAAAAATATGACTGAAATAAGTGAAAGTCATGTCTTCACTTGAAGAACCCTGTATTTTTTGCCAGTTTATTTACATATCATCTAGCTTCAAAACAGTGGAAAATCTTTATTATGCTTAATGGTTAACGTCCAAAAAAGAAAAATAAAACAAATAATCGAAGTATACTGTCGCAGTTGAGTCAAGAAATATATACAAATATACTTATCAGCTGCAATAAAGATAAAACAACCTCTGTTTCAACAACAAGAAGACGACACTGATTCAAAGAACAGTGAACTTGATTTCGGAACCAATAGACACCATCTTATGTGAATACCGGTAATAACAAGGAAATAAAACAGGACTCGAGAAAAAATGGAAAATATTAATAAACTGATCCGACACTGCGAAAATAACATACTTTACTCCATTCAATAAATTTGAAGTTAAACACTAAAGTTTCCATGAATCACCGTTCCGAGCTTCAGTTGCTAGCGCCCTTATATATTGTCCCTCCCCAGCCTTCAATTGAATCGTGAATTCAGCATTCTATCTGCCACAACGAATCCTAGTTTTCAGTTTCTACCCAAACCCTGTACTTGTCCCTGTTCTCTGTTCTGTGAAAAAAAATATGGCGGAGAGATACTCCATAATCTGAATATTTGGAAATGGTCAAGAAGACATTCTTGCAGCTCAATTATCTCAATCTCTCAGTAACGTCACCACGAGCACCAAGAAATTATAAAAGATCCTCCACAACAGAGAACCCATCTTGCTAAGGATCTTTTTCTGGACTTCAAAGCCAGCCCGCTCGTACAAAAATTTGCCCGTCGCAAGTCTGTGTTTATACATGGCCTAATTCAGCTTTTACCAATGGAAGCTACTTTACCTGGATTTTTATAGTGAAAGCATTATCAAGTGTAGTGGACCTTTTAAAGGAAGGTCGACATTTGTTGGGAGCACACAAAAACTCATTTTTGTGGTAGCAAACATCTCAAAGGCTATGTACCGCAGCGAAACTATTCTTCTTGCATTTTTAATAGTGAATATGTAAGTGTATGTACACATCTTAACAACTAATAATAATAAAATAACAAGTATATATATGCTAGTGATGAATTTAAAAATGCATATACTCATTATAACAACTAACAATAATAAAAGAACACGGGTAGATATGAAAATTTATGTTAAAAAAGCTTATACAAAAATAAATTGGGAGAATCTATATGGAGGCCCATATTACCAAAATAAACCTAAAAAAGGCCCAATAAATTTACAAATCCATGAAAAGGCCCCAGGGCCTTTATAGGAATTAAGTTACAATGTAAATTCACATTCATGCCCCTGGGAGTAAAAAAGAAAAGTCACCCAAGTGGAAATCTCCTTCTCCGATCTCTGGCCTTCTCATTCAGTCTTGGCATATTCGAGCTCGTCTCTCATCTCTAAATTGGAAATCTCCTTCTCCGATCTCTGGCCTTCTTAGTCTCGATCTCCGCCTCTGCGTGTTCGTGCTCGTGGATCTCTTCCTCTGCGCCTCAATGCTCGTGGGTCTCTGCCTCTGCGCGTCCTTGCTCGTCGGTCTACGCCTCTGCGCCTCCATCCTCGTCCGTCTCTGCGCCTCCGCCTCTGTGCTTGTAGGTTGGTTTTCATGTGATTGGACCTTCTTCTTCAAGTGCAACAGAGAGAGAAGCCACTATTGCAACTTTGATTCATCTTCTTCAGGTTCGGTAAGCTTGAACACATGAGGGAGAAGGGGAAAATATGAGTTAGTAAAAAATTGTGATAGATTGGCTTTTGCAGCAACCCAATCATGGCCAATTTGGTAGAAGTGTTTCTCTAGTATTAGGGCACAATGAGATTGGAGAAATGCTGGTTTTACTCTTCGACCATATACCCTAGACATGGAATCCAATTTGTTTGTAATGATGCAAAGGTATACTATTTACACTCCCTTAATTGTACTTTTGATGTCTCTCTTATATCTCTGCTGGTCCATTTGTGTAAAAGGTATTGAAATCCTGTGCATCTTCCGTATAGATTTTAATAAATTGTCAGCCTCATGTTTCACCTCTTATCTTCTATATGCATGCGAGGAGAACAGTTTATCTAAGTAGTAAGCTTTAAGTACACAAACATTTGTTTTATGTGTGTAAGAATTTCCAGTTCTTAAAACATTGGACCGTTCA
Source organism: Acacia acuminata (assembly GCA_019022655.1). Taxonomy (NCBI): domain Eukaryota; kingdom Viridiplantae; phylum Streptophyta; class Magnoliopsida; order Fabales; family Fabaceae; genus Acacia; species Acacia acuminata. The sequence goes on along the minus strand of JAFJYI010000001.1, from coordinate 13,283,812 downwards.
TTCAACTAATGTTTGAGTGCTCTGTGTTGCATTGTGAATGCTAGAATTTTTTTTAAGCAGCTAGTATGTTATAGGCTCAGCACACATCAATAATATATCGTTGTTCTGCCTCATTTCATTCTCACATTTTCTGCTAACCCTGGAAACTTGTCATTTAACTCATGCTTTTTTAACCTTCCTCTCTTCCATTTTCATTCTTGTATATTTGTGTGCATGTGCTTTTATATGTTCACTGGTGTTTGCATGTATCTAAAAGTCATGCTGATTCGGATTACTGGCATAGCAAATATAATTTTATGAAATAAGTTTTCTTATGATTATGTGCACTGGTAGTTGTACATGACCATAGAACTAAACTTTACCTGAAACCTAAGGAAAGCCATATTTTTAGACTTTCATGTAGCTTGGTTTTTGGCGTTGTCATGTGCATTAGGGTGGAAACTGGAGACTTACATGTTTGTGGTGCCAATCTAAAGCAGTAATAAAGTCTAATCTTCTAATTCAGTGAGTCGATTGGAAAATCATCAAGTCAGTGTCTAGATTATTAAATAGAGCATAAATGTTTGGTGCTATGAATATACTGAAATGAAATATTCATGGTGTGGATCTACACATCTAATAAATGAATCCTGTGAAGAAGGCTATTCTCATTTTATGAATTCATTATATTTCTGTTCTTTTCCTGATCTGGTATTTCTCTCTCTCTCTCTCTTAATTTAACCCTTTCCTTATTTTGGTTATTCAACATGTTTTTTCAATTACCATAATCTTAACAAAATTATTCGAAAAAATTACTGGATCCTGTATGTGAATTTATAATTTATATGCATGTTTTTATCACTGAAAGCTTTGTTTATGATGCATTAGAGGCACTCCCATTCCCTTTTAATATATGAATACGAATGTCAATAAGGATTTTTTACTTCAGCATTGCCAGTCAGGTTCCCCATGGCATATGTGCAAGATCCCTTGTTGCTTTCCACTGCTTCTGCCAATTTCATGGTTATATATCGTATGTTTAAACATTGGTGCAAGGATAATGAGGATCTAGAATGTGGGGAATGTTCTGAGTGTCAATCATATTTTGGAACTCCTGAATGCTTTTGTGGTAGACCGAATCGTTCTTATTATGAGAAAGGAACATGATGTGCTCTTATCAAATCAAAACTTACTAGAGTAGTACATAATGAGATTAAATGAGGAATTGATTGCATTTGTAGGCATGACCTCCACTTACTCGGCTAACCAACAAAAAAAGACCTTATCTCATTAGATGGAGTTGATTACATGAATTACATGACGCCATTATGTTCTATCAACAATAAAATCTTTGAATATGTTATTAATCAAAATGCCCATTCAATAACTTCATTAAGCGTTTTTAACTGACTCTTTGCTAGCCCAACTTATTAAAATCTTGATTACCTTATAATGTTATGCTACTCAATTGAATTCAAATCCTAATTTTTAAGATGAAGTATTTCATTCTTTGCAATATCTGTCTGCTCATCATTGGTTTCTATCTTTTCAGAAGATTCCCATTTTTGCTTTAAAAGCAACTTACCACTTGCTCTTTTAGTGTTAAGTTCTCTGAATTTATTTGAGACTTGAAAGTACTGATTTGAATTTACTGGTCTTATTGGATCAGTTGAATGTGGATGCTTGTTTGAATTTGAGTCTCTTAATAGATGGCTACCTTCTAAATTCTGTAATCCCCTCAGCTTTTTGGAGAGTTGTAGTATTTTTTTTTCATTCAAAATCTGCTTGGCCCTACTTGGAGTTCATTATGCTTTCCTATTGATGCAGGTGGGGGGTCGTGCTTCTTCGACAACCCATTCGTGAAGCCAATGCCATTGAGGAAAGTGTTGGATACAAGTAAAGAGAAAATGTTTGGAAGTCTTGTTTACGATAGCAACACGCAAAATACTCCCGGATACACGAGATGGTTGATGACATTATAAGATCCCAGGCTGAAAAATTGCAACGAGCCAATGAGTTAACCTGAATAAGGCTAAAGGAAATGGAGCTGCCTAATTCTATTCTTGCTTTGGAAGGAAATTTAACTCTACTTGCACATCTCAAAGAAAAGGAACAAATAGGATGCAATTGGTTTTGGTCAATAGGATGACTTGTTATGTCCACTAACGTCGATTGTATTTAGGACACATGTTTTGTCCATCGATTTTTTGTTAACTGATTTGTTATTTTGTAAAGATGAGCCTTGAGGAAGCAATCATTTTATGTACATAGGCTAACTTGTTTTTAAGTGTATCTAAATTTCAGTGGTTGTATGACAGATTTTATTATAGCAATTGTGCAAAACACTTGAGTTCATATTTAGGACATTTTTGTAAATTTTATGATGTAGGTGACATGACATTTTAATATGAATGAGAACGACAATTGTTTCTTCCATCTCTAGTCATAGTTAGTTGTGTGTGCAGAAGCAGAAAAATGGGATATAATAAGGTATTCGTTTTTCAACACTATCAGCCCCATTAACAACTATATCAGCAAATAATAACAACTACATCAGCTTTCATTAACGATTGCATCAATGCCCATAAACAACCATATCAGCCCCCACTAACAACTATATCACTCCCATTAACAACAATATCATCCCTTTTTAACAACCAAATCAGATCCCTTTAACATCAATATCGCAAAAAATAACAACTATATCAACAAAAAATAACAACTACATCGACCCCCATTAACAACAATATCGAACCACTAATAACTACATCGCCTTCTTTAACAACTACATCATACCATTAACAACTATATCAAGAACCACTAACAACTACATCAGCCCCCATTAGCAACCATATCAGCCTTTACTAACAACTACATCATTTACATTAACAACCATATCGACCTCTTACTAACAATGACATCGACCCCTTTAACAATTATATCGGCCTTATTAACAACTACATTAGCCCCATTAACAACAATATCGATAAGCACTAACAACTGCATCAACCCCATTAACAACTACATCAGCCCCTTTTAACAACTACATCAACTCCCACTAACAACTACATCAGCCCCCTTTAACAACTACATCGACCCCATTAACAATAATATCGACTCCCACTAACAACTATATCATATTTCCCATTTAACAACTATCTCATATCAAAATTTTCACATTTAATCATTCCCAATAAAACTGTAGGTGGGGGCTGATGTTGTTGTTGGTGGGGGATGATGTTGTTGTTAGTGGAGGCCCGATATAGTTGTTAGTGAAATTTGATATAGTTGTTAGTGAGGCCTGATATAGTTGTTAGTGGGAGACGATATAGTTGTTAGTGGGGGTGATGTTGTTGTTAGTGAGGGCTGATATAGTTGTTAGTAGGGGCTGGTATAGTTGTTAGTGAGACCTGATATAGTTGTTAGTGGGGGCTGATATAGTTGTTAGTGAGGCTGATATGGTTGTTAAAGAATGGACGATATAGTTGTTAGTGGCCTAATATGGTTGTTAGTGAAACTGATATAGTTGTTAGTGCGACCTGATATGGTTGTTAGTGAAACGATGTTGTTGTTAGTGAAATATGTTGTTGTTAGTGAAATGATCTAGTTGTTAGTGGGGGTGATGTTGTTGTTAGTGAGACCTGATATAGTTGTTAGTAAGGGCTGATATAGTTGTTAGTGAGGCCTGATATGATTGTTAGTGGGGGCTGATGTTGTTATTTTTTTGCTGATGTAGTTGTCAGATTTTACTGATATGGTTGTTAGTGGGGGCTGATATAGTTGTTGTTAGTGAGGCCTGATATAGTTGTTAAAGAGGGCTGATGTAGTTGTTAATGGGGAGTGATGTTGTTGTTAGTGGTTACTGATATTGTTGTTAATGGGGGCTAATGTAGTTGTTAGTGGTTAGTGATATTGTTGTTAATGGGGGCTGATGTAGTTGTTAGTGGGGGCTGATGTAATTGTTAGTGTTTGCTGATGTAGTTGTTAATTGGGGCTAATAATGTTGATAAACGAGTACCTTATTATATCCCATTTTCCTGCTTCTACATACACAACTAACAATGACTAGAGATGCAAGAAACAATTGTCGTTCCCATTCATATTAAAATGTCATGTCACTTACATCATAAAATTTACAAAACTTTGTCCTAAAATTTACACAACTAACAATAGGAGTTTATAGTTCTTTGTGAAGCTTTGATAGGATCACCATTCCTCTGTGAAAGTGCTCTGCATTATTGTTCAGAAGGAACTCAGAACTCAACCCATTATTGTCCAGAACTCTGGGAATCAAATGCTTCATAGCTATTTTTAGCTTTTCTTCAAGTGTATTTCCTTGAATTAGTAGGCAAAACCAACATATGCTGACAGCCTGACGGACAAACTGTAATAAAACACATGCCACTGATCAGGAAAGGATAGTGCAGCACTTAATACTTCAATTATAGAATAATTAAAAAAACATGCCAATATATGTGTGTATAGAGTGATGAAAAGATCCATTACTGGTCTAAATCAATGGAAAATAACTACAAAATTAATTGAAACAGATAACTAATTAATTACAAATCTTTAAAACAAATAAATTCCAACTTGAGAGAAAGACAATTTTTTGTGGCAAGGGAAACACAAGGTCAAGTGTTAAGGATACTTATCGTTGAAAGCTTTATTCTGTTCTGGGTCAAGAACTTCCAGCAACGCAGAAGATGGATCTCCACGAACATTAGAACCTGTCTTGTCAATTTCATCCAACAACATGACAAGATTGCAAACACCTACTCTCTACAAGTCACATGTCAAAAATAATTATTAGTCATGATGAAACCTCAGCCACAAGGATAAATGGAAGAAAGATTTTAACAATATCATAAATCTTGTCATGTTTGTTCTAAATTGAGGAAACTTGTATATTTAATTGCAAACTTCTCCTTATCACTTCATCTTTCCAGGTGTTACCGAAGAAAGGAAATGGGGACATAAATAGTACAATAAGATATCCTCCCAAAAAAAAATTTGATAATATCAAACATATCAGACAGAAGGAAGGTAAGACTCAAAATGTAAGTTCACAACCTTTAAACCATCTATTAGCCGCCCAGGCATGCTTCCAATGTATGTTCTTCTATGACCTCTAATATTAGCCTCATCCTTGACTCCACCAAGCGATATCTGCACAAATTTTTCTGCCCAAAGCAGCAGCAATAGAAGATGCCAATGATGTCTTCCCAACACCAGGTGGACCAACAAAGCACAGCACAGGACCTCTTGCATCCGGTTTAAGCTGCAATGCACAGTTAATTTAGTTTCTCTGATTACTTACGACACCTTACAAATATATAAAGGAGGAAATTGACAACCTTACGAACAGCCAAGAATTCAATTATCCGTTGCTTGACCTTCATTAAACCATAGTGATCACTATCCAGGCGCACAAACATTGAGCATATCCATAGATATCATACAGGCATCACAGAGATGGTAGCAGTATAGCACTAACTGCCAACAGTAGTCAAAGCAATTTAATGCAACATAATCTTTTCTTGTGCCAATATGAAGTTGTCCTCATTTTGAATTCCATCACTGATAAACTTATAGCAGTTAAAGCAGCCACAAAGCATAGCAAAATTTCCAGGTTATTTTAATGATCAATCCAGTAAATAGAGACATCAGAAGAATTTCAAAACGCAAGAAGATAAGTATGCTTGAACTTTTTATATTAGCCCCAAAAACTTGGAGGGAATAATGCAACGCAAAAAAGACAATTGTCATTCATAAGGCTAAATCACTGACTATAGTTAGTCAGTACCAAACTACCAGTGATGCATATATATTGAATAAATCGGCGCAATTAAGATACACAGTACACAGTTGCATATATCAACATATCAACGTGAATCATAAAGAAAGATAAATAGGTTCTAGGGTTGCAAAAAAATTGATAAAGCATCAAAACACAATGAACATACTCTAGCCACCAAACCTCTCAGCACTGTAAAGTTGGGAGCAATATGAACACATGCAACAATAAATAAAGTCCAGCCCTTAAAATCTTAAATTTCAGTAAAGCATGAAGTGAAAACTAGTACAAATACTCCTCTAAAAGCATGCGGACATTTTGATTTTTTTTTTTTTTTAAGAATAAAATCCCGAAAATACGGCTAAAGAACTAAAATCCAATAAGTATTCGTACACCAAGGGTCAAGGGTTTAACATTTTTGTACGAGAAGTTAAAAACTTATCTCATATTTGCAACCAAACAACGCTTTCCTTCCCAAAAAAATAAAGGTCACATAAATCCCCAATTTGAGTTTGATTAAACAGAAAGGGCATGCAAAAACTAAATAAGCGAATCCGACAGAGAGAGAGAGAGAGAGGTTGCAAGAAAGCATACCGTTTTGGGACTCAGAGTTGAAAAATAGAGGATTAATTACTAACTTGAACAAATAAATAGCTTGCGATTGATATATTCATAGAGAATAAGATGACGATAACAACGAAGGGAGTGTTTATTGTGTCGGGCTCAGGCGAAGTAAGCGAGGAGGTGATGACGATTTTCAATTTGAGATCACGATTGTCACACGCAACAAACTATTTGGACATTAGGGTTTAATCAACACTTACCCTTTCTCTCTAAAACAGCCGTAGATCAACGAGGATGGAGGCGCAGAGGAAGAGAATGACGCCGGAGATCAGAGAATGCAGAGAATGGGTGCGACGGAGACGACGATTTGGAATGATTTAGGGATGAGAGAGGAATACGTGAAAGTGGAATGATTTTCATTTGTCTTCACTGAGGGCATGAATGTATTTTTGCTTTTTAACTTAATACCTATAAAGGCCCTGGGGCCTTTTCTAGGATTTGCAAATTCCTTGGGCCTTTTTTAGGTTTATTTTAGTAATATGGGCCTCCAGAAGGATTTTCCCAAATAAATTTACAAATACACATGAATTAATAATAACAAAATAATAAGTGTGATTGAAGAATTTAATAGATAGAAGTAACTTGAGATGTGTTTTGTCCTATAATAATAAAGTCATTAAAAAATATTATATAGTTTGAATTAATTTTTTTAATAAAAAGAATATAAATTAATATATGAGCGAATATTTTTATCGTGTACTCTTGCGGATAAACAATTATAAATAAATGCTTATATAGAAACAACTCATAATACTCCCACCCGGTCCTAAGTATAGGAACATTTTTGTAGTGTAAATTACACTACAAAAGTGTTCTTATAAATAGGACCGGAGGTAGTAATAAATAGATGTTTGAGCCAAAAGCCATTAGATTTTACTACTATTGAAGTTATTAACCTAATTTATACTACGGGAAAAGTATTTTTTCGATCCTCGGAGATAAGTTATCTCCAGTGATTCTCGAACTACTTCGTTTTGGATCAATGAAGGGTTGTTTGTAATTTTAGGTGAATTAATGAAGGATGTAAAATTACGTAAATACCCTTCATTAATTTAAAATGACGTAGTTTTTGAGGTGATTGAAGAAATCCTTTACCCACTAATGTACATCACTTCATTGTAACCAAAAAAAAAAAAAAAAAAAATGTACATCACTTCATTGAATTAAGAAGATGTGGTTGACTGATTAATTAAATCTAAAGGTTAAGGTGTAAATTTGCCCTGAAAATTTTTAATGAAAAGAAACATTACCCTGAAAGTTTTTATAAGTTCAATGTTACCCCTCATCGTTAAAAAATTAACGGTCAACGTCAATTTTTAATCGTTAATATTAGTTTTTTAATTGTATTAGATAACATTGCTACATTTTGAAACTTTCGATGTCACATTAAACCTAAAAAAACTTTTGATGTAATATTGCTCATTGGGACAAATTTACACTGTAACTCTATATCTTAAATTAAAAGAACTTTTAAACTTTGTCCATATTCAAATTTGTCTCACATCTCTTCAACCAAAAATCTCTTTTAGAACATGTGTATATAACTTTTAGGTAGCAAAAAATCTATCTCAAACTATATGATTTAGGGGAAGAAAATGAGAAAAAATTTGTCCCCTAAACAAATAGGCTACATGCTTGACTGGATTTAGTTGGGTAATGTGAGAAGATCCACAATAAATAAACCAACGTTTCTGGGTGACTACTAATTAATGTGTCAGTGGATTAGAGTATAACTTATCATCCGGGACTCTTTACCCCTACTTCCTCCTCCAGCTTTTGTCATTTTCGCCAAAGGCTTTGATTTGATTGTTCTTGGTTGCCTATATTGCCACTCATTCTCTTAGATCCTCTTCCCCTAATTTAATATACTACCTCCGGTTTTAAATATAGGACACACCACAATTTAGACTACAAATTTTATCATATATTTAGAACCTTATGTACTAATTAATCTCCCTATGGCACGTTTCTTGCACTCAAACTGAAGACATGATTCTGCTTCTTCCTGATTAAAAAAAAAAAAAAAACAGAAAAATGGTTTTGGTGCGTAAGATTATAACCCTCATCTATAATTAAAAATTGACAGTATTCCTTTTTTGTGGAGGCCATACATCATGTTTTTTTTTTTTTTTTTTTTTTTTTTTTTTTTTTTTTTTTTTTTTTTTTTTTTTTTTTTTAAAAAAAAATTCATTCATGTGCCGCATGATATGTCATTTTTAAACCCGCGATAATATTAGAACAATGACAAGCTGGGCATGTTGGTTCAGTTGCATTATTCACTCACGAATTGGAGGATAAACATTAGACTCAGTGAATGATCATCCTAATAAGAAAGACTATGAATTTTGTTTATTTATAAGGCTTCAATGGATTTTCCACATGCAAAAATACAGTTTATGGTCTGATAAGCCAGAAGCAACAACTCATCAACATTTTATCTGATTTGGCCACTTTTAAATATTAGCTGGCAGATAAAAAATTAAAAGAAAAAATCTTAAACTTCTAAAATTCAAAAAGGAGAAAAACAAAACAAACCCCACAAAAGACTTCAGAGCCTTGAGGGGTTCTACGGGTAAACACTTCAGCATTGACCAATGTTTAGGTAGAAACACAAGTTCTTTAGCCATTGGGCAACCCGAATGATGATAACAAAATTATATTGCTCATATGAAATTATGACATAGTTTGTTCTAGGTGTATGTAAGAATTTCTCAGCATATGAATCTTTTATCCCCTTTCATTTTTGCCTCTTTCTTTACTAAATTTTATTAAAAAAAAGTTCAGAAAAGGATGTAGTAGTTGATTTTTTCTTGTCAAAGTGCAAGATTTATAGAAAAATCATTGAAGTCAACCTCCAGTGGCATCAAGTAAAGGTAATATTGGTGGAATTATGAAAAATCATGAAGGAAAAGTCTCTAGCATAAATCAATATAAACATGGAAATCTTGTTTTGGAAAATTACTTTTAACTTGTGTTCTTTTAACTGGCGAAAAAAGAATTATAAGTAGGTTTCACCTTATCGTTGAGTTTTGGAATACCCAGAATTTAGCCCCTAATTCATTTTTTATAAATGGAAGCTGCTCTACCCGTTTTCTTATAGTTAGAGCATTCTCACGTACAATGGACCTTTTAAAGGAAGCTCAATGTTAATCGGGAGCACACAGAACTCATTTTTGTGGATCACAAACATCTCCAAAGCCAAGTGAGGCAAAACTATTCTTGTTGCAATCTTAGTGGTGAAAGGCAAGTTATTCCGTAGTATTTTAACAACTAATAATAATAAAATGACAAGTGTCTATATGCTATGGATGAATTTAAAAGTGCATATACTCATTATAACAACAAACAATAATAAAATAACAAGGGTTGATATGAAAATTTACAAATTCAAATTTACATTAAAAGATCTTATACAAAAATAAATTTACAAGTGTTCATATAGGTGAATTTACAAGTACACATGAATTAATAATAACAAAATAAGTTTGATTGGAGAACTTAATGGATAAAAAAACTTGACTTATGTTTTGTCCTCCAATAATAAAGTCATTCAAAAATATTTTACGGTTGGAATTAATTTTTTTAAATAAAAAGAATATAGATTTATATAAGAGCGTATAGTTTAACAATATATATTTAACTTCTTAACTTTAAGACTGTAAATTCAAATTCATTGTAACTCAATTGTCAACCTAGGCAAGTCCCTTATGAATTAATGAAATAAATACGTATATATGAATGATGTGGTGCATACTAGGCATAGTGGCATAGCATGATGTGGCATATAATAATTGGTCCGCAACCTCTCCATTGTGCCTTCTCTTCATTCTCGGATGAATAGATGTAAATTTGGTTTATCAATCTTCCTACTATCCGTTCTCATAATACCTGATATCGATTCAGGATTCATGCAGTTCCAATTTATTCTGCCTTATTTAGTTGAGAAAAACTTGTTTTTTTTTGGAGCCTCTTACTACTTTAATTAATCCTTTTTAAAAAATCCTAGTATTTTTTTTATTCGTTTGTTCTATAAATACCAGTTGGTTTCATCAATTCGATAAAGAGTGAATCTTATTTATGAGTGTCATTTTTATTAACATATCTAATTGTTTTAATCACGCTTCTTTTCCTAACTATTGAATCAAACCAACATGCCAAGAAAAAGGGTGCTGATGGAAGTTGTTCCACTCTTTTCATTGCAAATCGAAGTCCAAATGCTGCACGTGAAAGTGAATTGAAGCAATCTTTTTCTGTGTGAGATGCTACTTTCTCTTATTTGTTTGCTAAATAGAGGGAGACAGCTTGTATGTCATTGTTATTAAAATGAATCTACTGAATCCTGCTGCAATGTCCATCATTATTTATTAACTTGATTTGTGATTAGAAAACTCAATGCTATTTATCTAATGTTCATCATTTATCAACTTAATTTTTGATTATATCTGGAGTATCACTTTAGATAGTAGTTTCCCCGATGATGAATCACGGAATATAATGTTGAATATGGTACTCATATTTGCTTAGCTTTGAGAAGCTATCAATGCCACAAGGCAATGCAACTATAACTCGGATACATTCAGATGGGATGGCACTGAATTAGTTTCTTTGTCAATGTTTTGATTAACTTGTTATGTGTTTTATTTTTACCTCCCCATTAGTGGGTGGCATATTGCTGCATTATTTGGACCACTAAGATATAAATGATTGAATTTAGCACAACCTATCATCATATGCTGGATCAGCAATTCAGCATCTCGATCTGTCTCCCAGTAAAAGAATTGGTTAAAACCTAATTTTAGCCTGATGGTGATTGCAAGTTCACATTGACAGTGGCAGCTTGGAGGAAGTCAGGGCATGGTGTGCTTCTTCCTCACTTTCACCTCCACCTTCATTGCACTTTACTACTTCCAATTTGACTGTATTTGGCAAAGGTTCTTCTTTGACGTGATGATGCTATCATGCTGCCTCCCTGCTTTTAGCTGACATATTTGAGTCAATTCTCTCGCTGATATCCAATTATTAAATATACTCTTATGACTAAATGCCATCAAATTTTACTACAATTGAAGTTATTAAACTAACTTCTACTCTACTTCGTCCAATTCAAAATATAAATCATTTTTAATCTCCTCGTTGAAAATAAGAAGACGTGGTGGTTGACTTATTATTAATTACTACCTCCGTTGACGCATTATTAATTACATCTTAAATTAAAGAAAATTTTTAACTTTGTCCATATTCAAATTTGTCTTACATGCCTTCAACAAAAAATTTCTTCTAGAAAGCCTCTTATATTTTGGATCGGAAAGAGTATGCCAATATTACTTCTAGGAAACAATGAATCTATAATAAAATCTATCTCAAACCATATGATTTAGAGTGGGAAGCTGTTTTGAATTGTTGTATGAGTGATGTTTTGGGAAAAAAATGGGTTGTCTTCTGACTGAGGGGAGGAAAATGAGAAAGCTTCCCCCTAAAAAATAGGGTACATACATGCATGAATGGATTTAGTTAATTCTGAGTAAAGTCTTGTAAAAAACAAAAATATATAAATAATAACCAACAAGTTATTGGATGAAGTAGTGGCTTCATTTCCATAATGTATGATCCATTTTCTTCCTTAGAAAAATGCAGAAAAAGGTTTTGCTTCTTTGTACTAAAAAAAAAATACAGAAAAAGGTTTTGGTATCCCAGAACCCAGATTATGGCGCTAATTTATAATTATACATTGACATTATTTCTGCCTTGTGGAGGCCGTACGTACATCATGTTACTTTTTTAGTTCGTTGTTGTGCACATGAAATGTCATTTCTAAACCGCGATAACATTTGAGCAATGACGATGTAGGCATGTTGGAATTATATCTCTCGTCTCATTATTCACTTCCAAATTGGAGGATAAACACTAAACTGTTGATCTTAATACAAATACTAACAAGAGAAATTTTTGTAGTATTCGAGCCTCATCGGATTTCCAGCAGAATTGAAGCACCCGGTTGTCATGGTCGGTCGGTCGGCGTTTAAGAGAAATCGCCCAAACTGGCTAAATAGACTGCTTAATCACTTTGTTGAGCTTAAACGGGTTTATCTGAACTCACATCAGTAAACTAAATAGGCACTGAAAATGAAAACCGGCCGGAACTTGAAAAGGAAAAGGAACTGAAGTGAGTGAAGAAAGCCAACAGTGTTTTCCTACTATATATGTTGATTAACAAGTCAATCACTTGTACCAGTTGAGTCATTTATTTATTTGATGACAAAAGGAAGCTTGGAAGGAAAACGAATGATTCTATAAAAAGAAAAACATAGAGATAAGGGGGTTGAATCTACAGTATTAAATACTACTACATACCTCTGATTTTTAATATAAAACTTAGTTGATGTTTTTTTTAAAAGATTAAGAAAACAGACGACAAGTGGCCTAAGTGCTCTTTTTCTACGTACTGTCTGTCCTCTCATCCTTGCAATGGAAATTAACGTACAATGCTTTGTGTGTTCCAAAAATAGTGCCTTATTATTACTCTTTGTCTCCGTCTTAAAGGTCAGAGTATGCTCAACACTTTCTTCTGGTAAGAACTAGGAACACAATCTTCTTAATGTGTCCAATCCTTAGGGGTAGTTTATAATTCTTAAAAGTTAGGGGTATTTTTGAAAAACTAACATATTTTCCCTCCTATCAAAACTATAGGACACATTATAGAAGAAATTTTGTATCTATGATATAAGTCATTGGATGGGTTATTAATGATTTTTATCCAAATTTTACCCCTTTTACAATTTATAAGTAGGAAGCTTAAAATTTAATGTATTATTTTTCTATACCCTTAAATATCATCGGCAAAACTTAAAAAGAAGTTTCATAATTATACAAAATGAATGAGTCAACCACCTTTCATCTATTCTAATGAGGTGGTTACAACTGACTTATAATATGGGTCAAAAGGAATGCATTAATTAAAAGAATGTCATAAATGTTAACTAGCTTTTTCCATTTTACTTATATTCCCTCTTATCCTTAATATATATATATAGAACCTATTCGAGAGGTTGATCTTCTTCTTACATATAAGATATATTTTTTATATATGTTATTCTTTTTCTAATTACTTCTATTAATATTCTCTCAACAATAATTTAGGAAGAGAGGAAATGAGGAAATTGAAAAAGATAGTTATAGTGTTTTAGAAAATACATGTTATATTTACTACATTAACTAAATTCTTTAATCTAATTAAATTTGGTAAAGACGTCTTATATTAACACGAGGGAGTATCATTTCATTGCACTAATTATCTTTTACACACTTTTCTTCTAGCTACTCATTATCTTTCTCATTCACTCTATCACAGCGCCTCCCATAAATACAGTTATTTCTTAAGAATAAAATACAGTTTTTATATATTTATCCTCTTTAATTATTTTTTAAAAAAGTCTCAGGATTATTTCATTTTTTATCAAGTTTTTTTTTAACTTGGAATTCGGTCCTAATGTCACTTGATACAAGCTGATTATGGAGAATGGGTGGAATGATAAAAGCATTCTTTGAATGCTAGCATGGAAATGGTGAAAGGGTGAAGGGAAATGTGTAATCCGAGAAAAGAGAAGAAAGCTTGTCTCGTCCTTATTGTTCTTACCCAGCGTACTACGTAATGTCCCATGCAATCCCTGTTCACGCCACAGCTTTTATAAACCTCCCAATTAAGTTTGTGCTTATGCTCTTCCTAAAACTTTTTGATGTGAAAAAAAAGATGACAGAGCAAATTTTTCATAATATGAATCTTGAGAACAATTGAGAAGATATGATAGTTCATTTCGCTCAACTAGCTCAATTTCTTAGCAATGTCACCTCAAGTACAAAGAAGATACAAAAGATTTTTCATCACACACAGAAGCCATATCTTACTAGTGATTTGTTCTTGGATTTCAATGCGAGCACTTCCGTCCACAGATTTGCAAGGTGGAAGTGTGTGGTTTTCACGAGTCACCAATAAGCCTTTCTTTTAACTGCCAAAAGCCATTATTTTAACTGCAGAAAAAAGAAATATATGCCGGCTTCAACTTAGTCTCAGAATAGCTAAAATTTAGCCCCTAATAATGAAAGCTACTTTACCCCTACTTTTTTTTAAGTTAAAGCATTATCAGGTGTACTGTGGACCTTTTAAAGAAATTTTGATGTTCATCGAGAACACACAAAACTCATTTTTGTCGGTAATAAACATCTCAAAGCCATGTGCGGCAAAACTATTCTCGTTGCATTCTTGAATGTCCAAGTGGCTGCACGCATTTTAACCATTAATAACAACAAAATAACAAGTGTCTTTATAGATGAATTTACAAGTGTACATACTCATTATAACAACAAACAACAGTAAATTAACAAGTCCATACGAAAATTTACAAATCCTAATTTGCATACAAAAGACCTTGTACAAGTAAAGATGATTAATTTGAAAGATTGACAGAACTGAGAATTTTTTTTTCCTCAAGCCATGGCGAGCTTGAACTCCTACTCATCACTCTCTTCCCATCGCTGGTTCGCCACTCGTTTGGGATAACGGTGATATAAATGACTTATTTGCAATCTGAATATGATTTGTGTTTGGAATGACGGTGGGAGAAGTAATTTTTTTTTTTTCCAAATGGGCTTTTGTTTAAATGATTATTTGAAAAGTCAATTAAGTCAAAAAATGATTGAAAATGACATTCAATACTACACATATGTTAGTGGTATATATAGTGAAAATTGAAGGTAAAAATTTAAATTCAACCAAAAAAAAAAAAAAATTAAAAACTATAAAGTACTTAATTAAATATATTTTAGTGGATAAATTAGAATGCATACAAATGTATATTTAATAGTACATTATTTATCGAATCATCTATCCCCACCATTTTTTCCCAAAAGCTGAAAAAGGTCACTACTACCAAAACAGTTCTTTTTTCTCCACTAAACTTAAATCACTACGCGTCGCGAAATAGGCTCAATATTGTGCACATACACATATGTATGTATGCACGCGTTAATATTAGTGGTTGCACATACCGCCTCCATATCCTTTTGATACCACTAAACTTCCAAACCTATTCTTTCAACCATTTTCCTACTAAACCATAATGTTCTCTGTTCTGTCAGTTTTCATCCAACAATGGCAGAATAGATTCTCAACAATTTGAATGTAGGAAATTGGCAAGAAGATGTCTTGGTGATGCAGTTATCTCTAGTACTCAGTAATCTCACCATGGAGACGAAGAAACTCTAGGAGGTTGTCCATGGAGAGGAACGCCGGATCTTTCTAAAGAATATTTTTTGGATTTTAAATACAGCTCATTTTTTATAGTTAAAGCATTCACAAGTGTACTGTGGACCTTTTAAAGGAAGCTCGACGTTTGTCAGGAACACACAAAACTCATTTTTGTGGTGGCAACAAACATCTCAGCCATGTACAGCAAAACTATTCTTGTTGCATTCTTATTACAAATTAATAACAACAAAATAATAAGTGTCCATATGTTATAAATTAACCTATGAGTGTATAGTTTTACCATATATATATTTAACTTCTTAACTTTAAGACTGTAAATTCATTGTAGCTCAATTGTCAACAACGGCAAGTCACTCATGAATTAATGAAATAAATACTCATGAATGATGGGGTGCATACTAGGCATGGTGACATAGTATGATGTGGCATATAACAATCGGTCTGGAACCTCTTGTCCTCCATTGCTTCAAAATGGCGTAGTTTGATTATTTTATTTTTTTTTTAAAAAAAAAACTTAGGCAAAGTCCTTTTTGTTTACCCCCCCATTCCGGTGCTGTTATTTATGTTCCTTCCCTTCACCCATCGTCCTTTTTTTTCTCTCCCCCTCCCTCTCCCTCCCTCCCCCTCCCTCAAACCAAACATACCCTAAAAGATAAGCACCAAATTACAACTCGTTCACAGAATTCTCTCTTTGTGACGTCAAAAATTGAAATTGCTATCTTTGAACCTCTCTCCCTGTTGTAAAACCTCTCTTCCTCCCCCTACTACCACCATTCTCTATTACTCTCGCATTCCCTCAAACATTTGCCTCTTCCACTACCTCTCTCAACCTCTCTCCCTGTCACGAAAATGAAGGGTCAAAGTGAATCTAGTCTTTTTCAAAGCATGTCGGTTACTAGTGTAAATCAGGGCGAGCCTAGAACATCTCAAAGTGAGCCTAATAACCTGTTTTTATGGAGTGGTAGAAGAGGCACATGATTAAGAGAGATTGCCTAAAGTTGGAGTGCTAGGCAAAAGATCGTGATTCAATTTGATAAAGATTGAAAAACCAATCGAGCTTAATGTAAGTTGACATAGGAGTTTTGTCGCCCTCCTAGCATGCAACAACCCTAGCATCTTGATAGATGGGTGGAGAAATGTCGATGAAATGTAAGTGAAAACTCGAAAAAGAAGACATTATCATATTAATTGTGTTAAATGCTAGAGGAAGTTTAAAACAACCTATCTAATAAATATGTGCATATGAGGTTAAAGATAGTAATAAGCCTCGTCCTAATTCTTACAACAAATATGCATATATTAATGAAGAGACTTGACAACAATTTTGTTAGATTTGGATTACTCCAAAAGCTTTGGTAAGTTTATATTTAAGTTTTTTGTCTTTTTTGCTTTGGTTAATAACTTATGCAGATATGTAATATGTTCTTGTGCTCATATATATTTGATGGTAAAGTGGATTTTTCTGGGTTTGGGTGGGGTTTGCTCTAAACATTGAGCCTGATAATAATAATAAAAAAAATCCCAGCTTGTTAGTTCTCAAAGGGCCTTGAATACCTAAAATAATGTCTCCATTGATCACTTTCTCTATTTGGGGCTGGCTGTGTTCTCTATTTATTAAGATAGGCCAACATTATTATTATTTTTCTTACAAGGGAGAATACCTGACCAGAAGGGTTGCTCTCCAAGATCCTCAAATTTGCTCTCCACTTGCCAAAATCGATGCAGCTGGGATATCAACATCACTGGTTGGCCAAACCGGTTGCATCATGCTATATCATTGCATTAATTATCTTTCACATGCTTCTTTTTTCTTTTTTGGATTACAAGGCAAGTTAATAAACTTGAAGGTTATTGATCTCACATTAGTGTCGAATTAATCTGAAGGCTGTTAGGCCTAATCTTTACACATGATGGAAAGGCAACCCGAATGGGGGCTTTACAAAACAAGCACGTCTTCACTAAGAGATTACGGGCGTAGTAAGGTAATCTGCACTTCTTATTGTCTCACGTGGTGGATATCGGAGCTCAATGTCCCACTACTCTGAGAAGGGAAGATCTCTAATCTTATTAATTTTTATTCCCCTTAACGAATGTTAGCGACCACAGTCATTCTGAACTTTTTGAAGGTAGTTTTGCCTGCAAACTCGGAGACATGTTAGTAAACCCATTACTTCACATGCTTCTTTTTTCAAAAAAAAAAAAAAAAAAAAAAATCGAGTCATATGCAAATAATTTTTTTTATCTTTTATTGAGTTTCTGCCAACTGCCCACGGTGCTTGGAAGTGTATGATCATTTTAGCTTAGCTGTCCCTATGGGGTGAGTTCTGGACAATTATTCCATCTACAAAATGCTTCAAGAAAAATTTCAATTAGCTCCCAATTAATAGACTTAATAGTAACTAGATCCCTCGAAATTATCAAAGGCAGTGAAGTTTCAAGAGATGTAGGTACTATCAATTCCAAACATAAAAATAAAATTGCTCCTTTGTTAGTAATGGCAATCGATCCCTCGAAATTATCCTTGATTTTTCTAGAGAACCTAGCCCTGTGAGTCTAATAGGTAAATCTTTTGGAGATTATTGTTGGATAACAAATACTTCCCGTGTTTCTTGATATGGAATATATTTAATTACTTTGATTAGATTAAAAAAGTTAGTTAATATGAGATATATTTTCTAAAATACCCTAATCACCTTTTTTAATTCCCTTATTTATTTTTCTCATTGAATATTGTTGAGGGGCATTAGTTAGGGCAAATTAGAGGGAAAAAACAGGGAGATATAAAAAGTATACATATGTTATATTTATGACCAAAATTAACTCCCTAAATATATCCTTAAATGCTAGTTTAATTTCTCCAATGATGAATCACGGCACGTTGAATACATAAGGTACTCATAGTTTGCTTTGAAGATGGGATGGCATCTAATTGGAACTTTTATTAATGTTTTGATTAACTTGTGATATGTTTTTTTACCTTCTCATTAGTGGGTGGCATTGGTGCATGCATTATTTGGACCACTAAGATAAAAAGGAATGAATCTAGCCCTATGGATTCAGACCTATATATCGTATATATGCTGGACCGGCGATTCAGCATCTTTGTCTACCACTAAAAAGAATTTGGTTAAAACCTAATTTGAGGCTGATGGTGACGGTGGCTTGGAGAAACTCAGGGCATGGTATGTTCCTACCTCGATCACTTTAAGCTCCACCTACGGACGGACGTACCTTCATTGAACTCTGCTACTATACAATTCCACTTTTAATTAACTTTGTCTTTGCCTCAAGTGTTCTGCTTTGATGTCATGATGTGCATGCTATCATGCTGCCTCCCTGCTTTTAGTTGACATTTGAGTTGAACACGACACAATTCTGTAGCTGCTGCCCAACTATCATATACTCTTCATGGATAAACGATAAATAAATGCTTATTATTATATATATATATATATATATACACAGATAGAGAGAGAGAGATAATAACTCGTGAATAAGATCGAAATAGGTATTTTGGCGATATGCCATTAGATTTATTGTTATTATAAAAGGTTTAGGTGAGTGTAGCTAGACATCTGGAAATGTGGGGCTGTGCCCATTCTTATTTCATACCCACCAACGAAACTCAAATCGATCGGGGTATCATAACCTCCTACCTTTTAGGGTAAAGGCGAATATTTTAGCCAACTATGTCATTTCTCGTCACCATACCATTAGATTTTAACTACACTAGAAATCATTAAACTACTCCCTCCAATTCTTATTAATAGACATATTTGATAAGTTAATTTTGGTAATAAATTATAAAACATAGTTTTCATATTTATCAATCTTTTATTCATATTAATACTCACTTATCAACAATAATCAAGGAGAAAAATAAACGAAAGAATTAAAAAGATATGATTAGAGCGTGTTAGAAAATACTTATCATATAAACTAATTGTTATAATTTAATCAAATTAGGTAATATGTCTTATATTAAAAACCGAATTAGTTTATACTCATGTGCTCCTACCAGTCCAAAATATAACTAAGTACCAATAATAATTTTTTTTTAAAAACTATATAACTTTTATTTAGCAATAGATTTATAATAATAATTTTATAAAGGAGCTATTTTATACATGAGCTTTGCCTGACAAGCCAGCTCAAGACCACGTGTTAACATGAGCAAAAATACCACGATTTGACTGCACTTGGATGGAGTGAATAGAACATATGAATAAAAAAATTAAAATACCCCCCCCGCCGCTGGCCCCAACCACCGGCGGCCATCGGCAACCGGCCGCCGCCGTCGGAGGGTGGGGTGGGGTGGGGCGGCGGTCGGTTGTCGGTGGGGTAGCCGGCGGGGGTATTTTAATTTTTTTATTCCTAGTCCACGTCAGTGTTACTGTTCACTCAATCTAAGTTGACGGTCAACATCTGGTCAACTAACACCCCGTGATATTTTTGCTCCAAAAACGTAATCACGTGTGTACTTTTACTCTAGAAAAAAGCTCGTAGTGTGGGCGCTCGTCCTTAAGGCAAAACTCATATATAAAATTACTCATTTACTCTAATTTAAAAAAAATGGAGGGTATACGCATGATTACCTTTAGTTCAGACATTCTAGTAGAGTGTTTTGAATTAAACAACAAAGTAACAAACATTTGTGAGTGCCCCACTAATCTGCGTGCGGATTAGAGCAAGGCCTAGCGTCTGGGACTCTCTTACATCTTCAAGCTTTGTCATTTTCGACAAAGCCTTTGATTTGATTGGGTGACTTTGCCTACAATGCCACGCGTTCTCTTAGATAGATCCTCATTCCACCAATCATTTTTAAAGCTTCCCCTAATTTATTAATTAATCTCCCCGTGCCACGTGTCTCACTTACTCATCAAAAAAATGCAGACAAAAGTTTGAGCTTTTTCATACAAAAACATAAAATACCGAAAAAGGCTTTGGTGCCCCATATTATGGCCCTAATTTATAATTATATATTCACATTATTTCTGCCTTGTGGAAACCGTACATCATTTTTCTTTTTAAATTCATTCAGGTGCGTATCATATGCCATTTTTAAACACGCGATAATATTTGGAGCAATGACAATGTGGGAATGTTAGGATTATATGTTCAGTTGCATTGTCATCACTTACGAATTGGAGGACAAACATTAGACTCAGTGACTCATCATTGGCTCTATTGTGGTCACAAAACCAGATGCTCTGGAAAGTATACATCAAGCTTGCTTTTAATATTTAAACGTGAATCCCCTTGTTTTGGACTCAACCTTAATAAAGGGATTGGACACTCTTATTAAAGGGAGGGGTTCGATCCTGGAGTTGGTCAAGGCGTTAGGGGAGACATTCTAGCTCTTAGGTGCTTAGGTTAACATCTGAGGATAATAGACGGCTTGTCTTGCCTAACATCGGTATCACTTAGGAGGAAGAGAGATTTCACTCTGTCCTTAGATCGTAGGTGAACCTAACCTTTTTCTTAAAATTTTAGTATAAAAAAAAATATTTAAACGTGAAAATCGGTACATAATAGGAAAAATGAGCTCAAGTGAGTGAAGAAACACAACAATATTTTCCTGTTAGTTGTCCTAGTTGACCCTTTATTTATTTAATGAGAAAAAGGGAGTTTGGATGGAAAACCAACGATACTATTTTTTTAGAAAAAGAGAGTTAAGGTGCAAATTTGTCCACAAATATTCGTTGATCCTGAAAGTTTTTTTATATTTAATATCATCTTAAAAATTTCAAATATAGCAATTTTACTCTATACAATTAAAAAACTAACATTAACCATTAAAAAATTGATATTAACTGTTAATTTTTAAATGGTAAAGGACAACATTACTTCACTTTAATATTTTCAAGGCAACATTGAATATAAAAAAACTTTCAACGTAATACTATTTTTCAGTGAAATTTTTTTGGATAAAATTACACCTTAACCAAAGAGAAACAATGTGTGATAAGCGGGTCGAATCGGCAGCATTATATAATACTATTCCTTATAAAAGTGTAGAGTGGGAAATATAATTAATAATGGAGGGGGAAAATTAAATGAAAGCAACACCGCCCCACCCAGAAACGTAAGTGGCCCAGAAACATGAGTGCCCTTCTCCTACGTTCTGTCCTCTGTCCTCATCCTTGGAATAGAGTTAACGTACAATGCTCTGTGTTCCAAAAAAATTGTCTTACTATTAGGCTGCGTTTGTTGCTTTTGTTACAGATAAGATTTAAGGAGGGAAAATAACTTAGAGGAGGGAAGGGAAAATGACTTTATTAAGAGGGAGCTTTAAAAAGTTGAACTATTTGGTAGATATGGAAAGTGGAATAAAAGATGATAATTTTAAAAAATTAAAATATAAAACTTGAAATTCCCAAAATACCCTTCACATCGAAAAAAAAAAAAAAAAAAAAAATCCCTTCTTCTTCATCCCATGTCCCCACGACAGCCAGAAAAAAAAAAAAAAAAAAAATCAGATCCAAGCGAGTTCCGACCGGTGGTGGTCGTCCGCGGGTTCCGACGGTGAAGGAGGAAGTCTTCACCGACGATAAAGAGAGCCGAAGGTGAGAGGAAGAAGGTGAAGTCGGAGACGGTGAGAAAAGAGGAAGAAGAAAGGGACCTAATGGGAATTTACTCAATCTTCTAGGAAGATTTCATCTTCAATTCCATCCAATATGTGAGGGAAGATTAAGGAAGAAATCTTCCCAGGGTGAAGGAAGATGGTGCCTCACTAGAAGATGAATTCCGTGTAACAAACACCAAAACCGAGGGAAGATTGAAATCTTCCCTTCCATTCTCCAATCTTCTTCCTAACAAACAGGGTCTTACTCTTCTCTCCCGATCTCCGTCTGAAGGGTGGTCATCAGCTCAAAACATTGGCCTGGTAACAACTACAACTCAATCTTTTAGCTTTAGAAGTTGTCATCAAAGAGCAGTTTTATCCCGAAAGTGTGATAAACAGAACAATTTTCTCATGGCTGTTATCCCAATTAATTTTAACCGTTTGTTGACTAAATATATTGAGCTGACAATATATATGTCATCCATATTAAAAAATGAAGTATCCCAATTAATTTTGACTATTACTTAATTTTTTTTATCTAAAGTTAGAGTTAAAGCTTTTGGAATAAATTTACACTTTAATAAAAATGACATGGATGACTTGTATAGTGCCAGCTCAACATATTTAATCAAATAATAGTTAAAATTAATTGAGATAACATTTAAGACAAAATGGCTCTCTTTTTAACACTTTCAAGGTACAATTGCTCCACAAAAAAATTCCAGAATAAAATTATCTCTCAATAACCACTTTAAAAAAAAAAAAACAAACAAATTGCCCCTTAGCTCATCTTTTTTATGAGTGCAATCCTTAAGGGTAGGGGTATTTTTGAAAAAACCAACATGTTTTCCCTCCTGTCAAGACTATATGAATTCTCTTAGAAGAAATTTTTTATCTAATTAAGTCATTGGTGGGTCATTAATGAATTATTCTCAAATATTACCCCTACAACAATTTATTAGAAAAAAGCTTAAAATTTAATGTTTTGTTTTTCTATAGTACTCTTAAAAAGCTTCAATATGTCTTAAATATTAACTACTTTTTCCCAGTTTTACCCTTAATTGCATGATACTATTAGTATATATATATCATTGCATTTAATTATCTTACACACTTTCTCGATCCGCTACTCGTCATCTTTCTCGTCCACTTTTCCACTCTCACTAGCTCCTTCTATAAACAAGGGTACTTTTAAAAAATAAATACATTTTTTCATAAATTTATCATCTTTAACTAATTTTTTATGTAACTCGATTATCAATATACACTTAATAAGAAAATCAAACTAAGCCAATTAGGAAGCCAACTAACTCGTAGCTCACTCACATATCACTATTCATCGAAACAGTTCCGGCTAAACATTGCAAAATCTGTGGGTTTTGGGGCTCCGTGCCGATATTATATGTATTGGCCATTTTGTTTAAAAAAAAAAAAAAAAATTCACTGTTCATTTGTGCTGAATCTCGATTTCCCGAATCTCTTCATCTCTCCATCTCGACTATTATACACTTGGCCATTCCATGAGTTCGATCGCCAACTTTCTCCACTTGCCAAACCCTAAGCGCACCTCCCCACTCCGAGAATGCCGAGATCTACCCCGAGAATGCTTATTTCTTCTCCACTCTTCATCGACAAATCCGTCGGTATGTTCTTCCGTGATCCATCCTTCCTCTTCTTCATCGTCATGCGGACCCCATTCACCCGGTCTCTCTATCTATCTCTCTTTTTTTTTCTCCCCATAGATCTTACTTTTCCGAGTCGAAGAACAGAGTTTAATGAACATCGACAACGTGTGGAAGGTGGATCAAAAGCATGATGCTGAGCAAAAGAAGTTGGGTGACCTTCGTAAGCAGATTCAAGAGGAGAGAGGGCGTACGGCATTCCGCCTTCTTCAGGAGAAGGCTGGCTTGGTCTCGTAAGTGTTTTCGATCTCATTATATTTTTGATATAGTCGTTTTTCCTGATTCGGTTTGATGGGGTTTTGGATTTACCTTGCGCGGCTAGGGTTAGTTTTTTATTAGGTGTTGGGAACTTTCATCACGGAATGGGGGTTGTATCTCGTCGTAGGAAGAAAATATGATTAAATAGATGAGAAAGGGGTTCTTTGTTTTGAGTTAGGGGTTCTTTTTCAAGCCGTATGCTTGTTTTATTGTCTCTATATTTACTGTTTTATGTTGATTTCCTTCTCTATTTAAACTCATAAATTGATATGCGATGTATTTTTCTTTTCTTCAAACTTCTTCCATACTCATTACCATGGCTCAGGTGCCTCATCCCGCCCCCACTTTTTTGAGAAAATATCATTAAGGTCCCAACCCAAAAAAATATAATCAGAAAAGTCGACCTTAATGATATTTTCCCAATATTCTTTTGGAATATTAACACATAATTCTGGCTCTCATTGTTTATGTTGCCTTTTCAATTCTTATTCTCATCCATACATCACATATTGTGTTTTATTGTACTATCACACTGACTTTGTTTGAACTTGTCTGCTCTTCTTTGTTTCCTCTTCTTAAATTTTCCAGTTTTTAAGTAATTTTGAAATGTTTTCCTTTTATGTTTGTCCTGATTGTTTGCTTTTTTTCCCTTTTCATTTTATTGACCCAAAGTTTTCACTATGTGGTCAGATTGTTGTCCTCAAAGTTGGCATGTCATGTCAAGGATGTCTTTGGTGCGAAGAAGAGTTTTAGACAAAATGGAAGCTATACTTTGCTTGCACCATGAACTCTTCTCTTCTTTAAATTAACTTTCCACTTTACAGTGGAAATTATTGTGAAACAACAAAGGGTTATTGTGTTTTGTGGTACTATCACACTGATTTTGTTCGAACCTGTCTGATCTTCTTTAGAATCATAACTGCTTCGATTTTGGTTTTCAATACTGATATGAACTTTTTTTTTTACTGTGAAAGGTTGTCATCTCATTACAATCAACACTGCTATTTCCTTCATTTTTTATGTTGATCTCTCTATGCCATATGTCATGTAACCCTCCATCTGCAATCATTACTGCTATCATTACTGCTCCATTTTTTATGTTCATCTTTCTAATTTGAGCTCTTACTTGTGGCATTAATTTGTTTCCAGTTGCTGGGAATTTCTCATCACTCAAAGTTACCTCAACATGAAGGTAAGCTTCGATTTTTTTTTGGGCCGTCTTTCAAACGGAATGTTTATTGTCTTTGTGCAGTAGCACCAACTCTTGAAGAGTTATTTTGTCAAGCCTCTCTAGAGAATTCATCATCCTTTACATTTTCAATGAGCATGTTAGAAGTTTACATGGGTAGTCTGAGAGATCTGCTGGCTCCGAGACCATGCAGTGAAGCCTATGGACCTGTGACAAGATGGTGAGCTTTCTAACCCTGAGTAATTGTTCAACACTAAGTTTCAATAGCACCCCATTCCTCTGATGTTCTTAGGCTATCCCTTTTTCCAGCAATCTCAACATTCAAATGGATCCAAAGGGATTGGTCGAAGTTGAGGGTCTCTCAGAAGTGCAAATATCATATTCTGCTAAAGCCAGATGGTGGTACAACAAGGGTAGGAGGGCAAGATCCACTTCATGGACTAATGTGAATGAGGCATCAAGCAGTCACACCGGTGGGTTATAGGTCTAATCGATACTTCAAACCTTTTCCATGGATTTCTTAGCTTGATAATTACGTTATCTTTTTAGCTTCATATATCTATCTTGACAAGGATCACCCATATTCCGTCGTGGATATCCTTTGGAAGGCAAAAGTGAAATAAGCAAATTGTGGATGGTTGATCTCGGAGGAAGTGAGCGGTTACTAAAAACTGGAGCCGTAGGACTCACACTTGATGAGGGCAGGGCCATTAATCTTTCCCTTTCGGCTTTAGGCGATGTCATGGCACTTTGAGGAGGAAGAGGAGTCATGTGCCTTGCCAGTAGGTACTCTGCCCCTTTCTTAATTAAAATACTTTCAAGTTTAATTATGCCCTTCTAGCTGTTGGGTGTGAAAGTGTGCCTGAAAAAGCTAATAACTGCAGACGTGGGCCATACCGTTGGCTGTTATCTTGCCATCTCAATTGTTGTACCTTTTCTCACCATGACAGCATCATCTAACTGATTTTTGTCTTCCGTGTTTGCAGAAATAGCAAGCTAACTCAGATACTCAAAGATTCTTTAGGTTTGATGCTGTACCTTTTCCTATTTTGCATGATCCATACAGCACCAACTTCTGCTCGCATAAAATGAGGATAGTTTTCTGGTGTAGGCTCATAGGACCGCATTATTCAATTAACTTGAGTTACTTAGCAGAATATAATAGAGTAGACTATGAACAATGGAATATTTGCTGAAAGGTCAACAACGGTATGAACCATGTATAGTCACACGAAGGTGTTGATGCTTACTGAATTTATCAAAACCAGAAATGTCTAATTTGTGATTAGTTATCCAGGTAATGGTTCGAAGGTCTTGATGCTTGTGACCATCTTGCCTAATGTTGGCTGATGAAAGGTATATGAGTAAGATTATATTTACTTTTAGTATGGGTTTTCTCAATGTATATCAGTAATCGTTTAGTATCATATTGGTGATGAATTTGTGGGTTTAATGGTTTAGGTAAACCAGAGGTGTGTAGCTCATTCCATGCAATGAACTTATTTTTGAATGGGAAGTTTTCTTAGGTGAATAAGTTTGTTGGAAGGTAATTGGTGATTGGCCTGTAATGGATGTTTCATGTTTATATGTTCCTTGAGTTGTTTGTGTTCATTTATAGTATTAACTTTTGGTTAACAAATTGTGATAGTGCCCAAATTTTTTTTTAATTATAAATCCAAGACATACTTGTGTCTCCCACCGTGGTTTAAATATTATATAATATGGTATAATATTAAATTATATTACAGTGAATATTATATTTTCTTTCTCTTCTCAATAGGTTGTACCCCATATATTCAATAATATAATTTCCGGCTCAATAGTACTAGTAATTCACATCAGATTGTTAACTTTAGAATCATAACTGCTTCGATTTTGTTTTTCAATACTGATATGAACTTTCTTTATTTACTGTGAAAGGTTGTCATCTCATTAGAATCATTACTGCTTCAACTCATAGTTTATGCCATATTTTTCCTTTCTGAGGTTGCTTCCTGAAATTTTATTGGTTGTCCAGGGTTTTTTTAAAAAATATTACTTCATATTGTCTTCCTTTCCCGATCTGTCGATTGTGATTGAGTAGGTATAAGATTATGTGCACTGTGCAATAAGTGTAGGCTTTGACCTTTATGCTCTCTCTGTAGGTGATATATGGGTTAGCATAATTGACTTAATTGCAAAGTGGTTTAACAAATGGGGCTATGTAAGAAGATGATCAATGATTTACTAGTCAATCTATAAGATTGATTTTAAAACCTTTGGGACTTTATAGCTTATGAGGTTTTGTAATGTGAACACTTTCTTTATTTCAACACTACTATACTATTACCCTATATCTTTTTCATATTGTGATATTGTATACAAGTGTAACAGTCAAATCTTTTGTGCTATAATCCTTTTCATGCAGGGTATCATCATGATATTGTTTTAACCATTATATTGTATATGGCCCATACCCTGTTCTATACGGCATGTGATATTGCATATTGGTTTAAAACATCTACTTTATTGCTGATGAAGTCTACGATCGACTTGTATTTGGAGCCAATCTTTTTGTGCCATTGGAAGTTTTTGCATCTGTTTAAGTTTTGTTTATGTCCACTATTGTTTTAGGAAGTTATTTGGAGCCAATATTTTTGTGCCATTACCGAGACATGCTATTGTTTTAATTGTGTTTTCTTTTCCTTTTTGGAAGTTATTTTTTCTTCTCCAGCTTAGAGATCATCAGTATTGGGTTGAGCTAATATGGCATGTTGATTTGATTAAAAAAAAGAAAAGAAACAACATCAAAGCGAAGCAGCTAATGGTCTTTCTATGACTGATACGTCACAAGAGTTGGAAGGGTTTAATTTGCTGACATTTTTTGGGGTAAATGTGATTTTTTCATTTCATATTGATGGTACAAAAGATAAAGTTGCGGTTTCAACTCAAAGGGTAATTTATTCTCAAGTTCTAGCAAATTTTTGCAAGAGAAGGGAAATAAAGTTCAATATTTGAAACAAAAGGTTTTAGGATCCAAAGTATGTTAGTGCTTCAAAGCATTAAACAGAGTTTTTAAAATAAATTTTTGCTTCTCAACATCCAAGATTTACTTTCTTGCTTCTAAACTCCATTTGCTGATTGGCGGTTGTCAATTTATTGATAAAGCATGGGATCACTTTCATTAGGTAAAATAGGAGGACCGTTGTTGGGTTTGTAATGGTAAAATTTATTTTCCATGTTTTACAATAATCCACTAATTTTTTTGGTTCATGTTTTTTCCTTTAGTTTAAAATCTTTCAACCGGCATTAAAGCAAATAGATTGAGAGAAGCCCATGTTTTTGGGCATTCGAGAGAGTTAGAGAAGATGGTAGTAGATCAAATTTTTATATTTGTAATGAAGTTCACATTTCTCTTATTTATGAATAGTTGAGTGTTCAAGACAAATGCTTAATTTTTTGTTTTTTGTTTTTCCTGGTCAGTCCTAACTATACAGCAAGGCTTAAGTTTTATATTTGTAATGAACTTCATATTTCTCTTATTTATGAATATTGAGTGTTCATTACAAATGCTTATTTTTTTGTTTTTTGTTTTTTTGTTTTTTGTTCATTTCATCTCTCTTTTTCGTTGGTATTCATCATTCATAGGGCATGTAGTATTGTATAGTTTTCCTTTACTTTTATGTGTAGTTGGGTAACCATGTATTATATAGCTGTGTCAATTGGGTTTGCCTATGATCCACTTCCCTTACCATCCTCTTCTTCATCTCAGCTTCATCTCAGCCGTTGGATTGACATTTAAATGTCAATGGTTCTGATATAGTGATTTATAAAAAACAAAGTTTTCAAATATTTTTAAACAATTTAACATTAAATAAATGTTTTTATAAATCATTACATTAGTACCATTGAGATTTCAACCCAACGGCTGAGATTAAGAAACGAATTGGAAGTGGATGGTAAGGGAAGAGGACCATAGCCAAATCCGTGTTCATTACATTATGTAAACCATGACTTTTTTATAACATGTTTTTCTTTTTACTTTTTTGTTCTATCGAATGATGATGCCACCCTCGGTGATTTCCAACTCCTCTTAATGGGTTTTTTTCGAAATTTTTTATTTTATTTCCTTTTTAAGTGATTTCTCCATTGAAATTCCTGTTGCAAAAACTTGCATAAGGAAACTGATGTACACACCTACAAAATAATTGACATAGAGGATGATAATGCATTAAGCCATGGGAAATGCGAAACAAACATAGAAACCCGGGCGAGAAATTGATGATTCAAGAAAGAATGAGAAGGGGAAGATAGATGCTGGCAAGGCCATTGTTCCAAAATGATGGACATAGCTCTGAGTAAAAGGAGGCAAATAGTTAAGCAAGCTACCCAGAATTTCAAACAAAAAATCCTCTCTCGTTACCAAATATCCCTACGTAAAGACGACTTTTTGATTCGAATTCGGGTAGCTTGCTTAGCTATTTGCCTCCTTTTACTCAGAGCTCTGTCCATCATTTTGGAACAATGGCCTTGCCCAGATCTAGCTTCCCCCTTCTCATTCTTTCTTGAATTATCAATTTCTCGCCCGGTTCTATGTTTGTTTCCAGATTTCCCATGGCTTAATGCATTATCATCCTCTATGTCAATTATTTTGTAGGTGTGTGCATTCAGTTTCCTTATGAGACTGAATGTACACATGGATTACAAGTGCAATTGGCACTTTCTGATGGCAACTTGTATTCCTAATTTTCTTTTTCCTTCTTTATATTGGTACTTGGTATGCTACATGGAGTGAACTGGCTATAACTGTATTTATATCATGTCCAATGAATTTGAAATCTAACTTTTTCCCCAATCAATCAACCGACTGCTTCGCTGGCTAGCACATAAAAGAAAGAAATCCATCATTCATCTTCCATGTTTGTACAGTCTAATCTATTTCTATATTTAGTTGTGCACCTACCAAATCTTCATTGAAATTCCATGCAATTATCTTTCGCAATTTTCTCCTCCAATCATATTGACATAGAATTCTACATCACCATTAAAGTTTTATTGAGCATATAAACTGTTTAATGTAGTGGTAGCACAATCTATCATAACCAAATTGTAAAGTGCAGCTGTCTATATGTGTTGTTATCTCTATAATATGTCTCTTTCCTAACATTTCTCACACTCTTAAAGGCCAATGATTCTTCTCGCTGTCAAGCAAGAAGCATGTGTTGGTTCTTTCTTTCAAAGGCTATGAATATAGTATCAACTTTTGCATTTCATCATAAAGGTGGGAAATGCTTCATTCCTGGTATAGGTAATTACTGGTGATTACTATCAATTTAATATTGGACAACTATTTTTTAGTTCTCACTGATCTTTTACTCTAGCTTATCCAATTACATTACTGATCTCTTTCTTGCGTGACGACGCATTTCATTGAAGTGTGTGTACTTTAAGAATATGCTTCTTGGTTTAATATCAATTTGTATTTGCCATTTACTTTTCCTTATTGTCACAGCATGTTCATTAGCATTCATATTCCCAATGCCATTACAGATTTGTGATAGTTCACATCTTCCTTCTTTCTGCCACATTATGTATTCCATCTTCTGAGCATAAGAAATGACTAAGCGGACATTCACCTAAGATACTGATTTTATGGCTAAGTGCATACCTTAATGTTATTTCTATTTTATGTTTTAAACTTCTTTGCCTAGAGGTGACCTTGACTTGGTAGGTATGTATTGTTACTATTTTGCCTGTTAAACAATTTCAAAATGCCAACAGCTGCTTCCTCCAAATCAAAAACATTTCCCAATCCAAACACCCTTATGCGTTCATTTTTAGCCTCATAGGTAGCTAAGTACCTTCTTCTGATCTGACCATACTGCATCTGGTATGAACAGGTATTGTTTTTGTTTCTTAAATTAAACGCCTACATCCTACTTCTTTCATTAAAATATTTTACATTTGCCAATACATATAAGTGTATGCTTTCTGTCACATTGCTGTTTCAGTTCACTGCCCAGAGTATGCCATACTTAAGTAGGTATGAAAAGTCAGCCATCTCCTCCTCCTTTCTTTCTTTTCCTAAGTACTGATGCTTCTTACTTAAATATTTCACGTACCCCACTGCACTTGGAACTCTCCTTTTTATTTGCTTTTTTTAGTGATTTATATTTGCTTCTTTCATGAATATTTCACGTATCCAAAGACACTTGGAGTCGTCTCTGCTTTTTTACATTTAGAATTATTCTACATATAGTACTATTTTCATAGTTAACCCTTCAGGATTCAGAATACAGAAATAATTAGAATAAGTAAATAATATTAAGAAACTAATGAAATACATATGGGTACCACATTATTGAATGCTTGGATCAACATGTTCATACCTATTTAGCTGTTAGAATGATTGGCTCATGGGAATTTGATACCTCTTACGGTGTTGCATATGGTCATAATCTAATGCATATACCACTTTGACATTTTCGCTGTCCCTTTATGATATTTGTATTTTCGGCTTCTTAGAATATTTCTTTAAAAATACATTGCCCATAGATTGACCCTGACTGCGCAGATATGAATTGCTACTGTTTTCCCTTAAAAATAGACTTATGCGTGTATTTCCACTCTAACTGTCATGTAAGTACATTACTTTGACATGACCATACCTCATTAGGTATGATTAGGTATTGTTTCTATTTCTTAAAAAGCACGCCTACCACCTACTTCTTTTATTTAAATATTTTACATTTACCAATGAATAGCTACTTAAGTGTTCCCTCTCTGTGATATTGATGTGTAAGGACACTGTGCAGAGTATGCCATACTTAAGTACGTATGAGTACTCTGTTGACTCGTCCTCCTTCTTTTCCCATAATATATTTGATTCTTCCTTAATTATCTCATGTATCCCAGTACACATGGATACGTCTTTCTTCATTACATTTAGTATTATTCTCACAACATTTCTTTAAAAACACATTGCCCATTGGATTATCATGACTTTGTATCTATGATTTGTTTCCACTTTGACATTTTCCCTCTAAAACACACTTATGCGTCTGCTTTCACTCCAATTGTTGTCTTAGTACATTACTCGACATGACCATACCTCATTAGGCATGATTAGGTATTTCTTAAAAAGTCACTCTTTTTTACAAAAACAAATGTATAACTACTCCTTTTATTTAAATATTTTATATCTCCTTTTATTTAAATATTTTATATTTCCCATTGCATAGTTACTTCCGTGTGTGCTTCCAGTGTCATCTTTGTGTTAGTACATTGTCCAGAGGTTCCCATACTTAAGTAGGTATGAATAGTTTCTTTTCACTGTCCTTCAAACAATCGTCTGCCATCTCCTCCTTTTTTAAATATACTTCTTTTTTAGGTCAAATATACTTCACTAACCAGTACACTTATGATTCCGAACTTTTCTATATAAGCCACCTTACTTGGTTGCCCTTTTAACATCCATCTCGTTTGTTCTATCTTCTTCACATAGCCGACAAGTATAATACAAAACAATGGCTCGAAGGCAAAGCTCCATGATCAAAGAACTTGATGACAATAGTGAGATGTGGAGAATAGTAGTCCGTGTTGTAAGAAGATGGAATAGCTTCCACAAAGACTCACCCACCCAACCGTATGCAATGCTTTTTTGTCCTTATGGACCAAAAGGTTTGCTCTATCCTTTAAATATTCTATTCATCTTTTCCATATTCCTCTTGCAATTTATTAACCTTCATGAAGTTCTAACTTCTATCATATCTGTCAACTTCCTTACAACCTATATGTTTTAATCATTGTTTTCAAGGGCGACAAAATACAAGCCTCAGTCATGAACAAATCTCTATTCGGAAGATTTGAGATAGTGATGCAAGAAGGACAATGCTACTTCGTAGCAAATTTTGAAGTAATCCCCAATGGAAAGGATTACAAGGCAACTAATCACCAGTTCAAGTTAATCTTCAACACTGCCACCTATGTCAAAGAAGAATCTGCTGAAATACCCCTTCATGTCTTCAATTTCTTCCCCATCAAGGACATACTGACCCAAACAATTGATAATCATACAATGTTCCTCTTTGGTGAGTACATTTTATTCCTTGCTTTATCTCTTAAGCCCATTACCCACTAACCTTATACATTTTCCCACGAGATGTCATTGCTTTTCTAATAAGCATAGACCCATTAGACGAATACTACTCGGATCAGCTAAAAAGACTAAGCTTAGAATGGTATTAGCTGATGAGAGGTACACTAGTACTATATTTTTTTCCATAACTGCCTCACTAATTAAACTATCATCACTGTTGCCTTACAAAATTTGTTGAAACACTTCAGTTCCTTCTGTATCTACATACCTTTCTTACTAGCATCCCATGCAACCAGAAAAAAACTACATTATATTTCATGTTTCCCAATTTGTTTTCATTAGCACCATATATTACCAAAAGTAATGTGACCCTTTTCCCACATCTACCTCTTCCATTCTTGCAAGTACAAGAATCTTAACATGAATAGTCCAATCCATTTAAGTCTTACAAACAAATCAAAAGTTTGAGTCTATCACCGCTTTTGCATGAATTCCAACCTTCCCATACATCTTCCACAAATTCGCAAGTCCTAACTTCCTAATAAAATTTATTGCATTCCTTTAATAAGGGCAAAACTATCTAGATGGTGCTGTATGACAATTGTGCATCCAACTTTGGTGCAAACCAATTTACTACTGATCAACAACCTATAGTCTTACTTGCACAGCTTGCAAGAATAGGTTTTGATGAAGATGGTATGACTTATTTTAATATTCCTTCACCTCATACCTTTCATTTATTATCAACATTCCTTATTTGCTAATGTGGATTTCCTATAACAAGGTCGACCAGAGATTTGCAGCTCATTCAATGCTACAAAAATCCACGTGAATGCCAATTTCCAAGAGGTCTCACAATTTATATCAAGGTGTGTGATCCTCATTTCTGGAATACAACTTCGTTGCTACTAGTACCCTTTTTTCATGAATTAATCAATTATTGAATATTTCCCTTTAGTGTTGACCACCTACCATCACCAACCATCACTTCCTCACACAAACAACTCGGCACTCGAACTCAACCACTCCGTTGAAACAATCCTTCGAAATACACCCAAAATTACAAGATCGACATCCTCTTCAACAAGTGGTGTGTCCCAAACTTGTATTCTTCTCATTGTACCCTATCAACTCATGCCAACTAATTGTCCTTCTTATGCTTTGCAAGGGAAATATTTTGCTGTTATATGTGAGTTCAAAAAATGCCCGAGGGATGGATGGTTTTATGATGGCTGCTCAAGGTGTGGAACAAAACCCCAATTGACCAATGGTGTGGCTACTTGCAGCAACAATTATTGCAGAGGCAAAAGATGCACTGTAGAACCCAAGTATGATCATTTCAAACCTCCTTTATTAACCATATACCACTACATCATTGCTGAACATTTACATTTCATGTTTTTTTCCTGCAGGCTTAGGCTGAACTACCTCATTGCTGATGAGTCTGGAACTACTTCAATTGTACTCTTTGATAAACAAGCAACAGAGCTCCTAAAAAGGAGTGCCTCCCAGCTAAAGGCAGAGATGTCTGAGGTTCCATTCTAACTCTTTAAATTCAGTGCCATCGTTTTCCCAGTTTCCTGACAAGGGCTATGCTCTTTCCTTTTAAGAGGAATTGCGTTATGTATTTCCAAAAGATGTGGATGATTTGCTTGGCAAGAAAATGATCTTGAAGATGAAGCTAAACGCCTTCAACAAGACCCACCTAAATTCCAGTGTCTCGGTCACAAGCATTTGCTTTGAGGCAACCGATCCGATTGATGCCTTTGATGCAAATTCTGCGATGAGGTTTAGTGCTTTTTAAATACAAATTTCACCTTTTGCATTTCAATTTTTTAAACCTTGCTTACAGCTCTCACTACCTTCCTGTCTACGTTGGTCAACCAAGTTTATGCCATGAGGATGAAGAAGAAATCCTTTTATTGAGGAACTGCACTGCAAAGGATAAGGGACCCTCAACAGCAAAACCATGTGTCACACAATCGGGAAGCTTGCAAACAATTGACATTGATGATATTTCCCTTTCTGAAGACATTCATGTTATTCCATCAAAGGGGAAAAGGAAGGTTTCTACGAAGAAACAAACTGGACATGCTTTGAACATAGCCACATCTGACCCATCATCTCCAACAAAGACACCATCCGAGCCACTCAAATCTATCAAGAAGGAAAAGAATTGAACCACTACCTCTATTTCCACCCATTTATTAATTAGTTTTTTGCAGTGATCTTTGTATTCATCCCATTGGTTGTGGTCCCTTAATTGTAATGTCCTCATAGATTTGATTAGGGTGCACTTACTGCTTATTAGGAGAGAAGTTGGTTATATGTCAAATTAGGATAGAAGTTGGTTTTATGTCAATGGAGTGGACTTCAACCAACTCTACAGTTGAATGAACCTTTTTGTAATTGCTTTTATAATGAATGACATCAAGTTACAACTACCAGATGAAAAAAATCTCCTTTCAATCATCACACTTTTTTTACTGCAATATTGTTTATAAATATTTAGCCAACTTTCCCATTTTATGACAAAGCAAGACCAATAGTGATGTCATACTAATGCAAGGCTTTATGTCTTCATCCTTTCAATGGCAGGTATTCATTCACGCCATTCTGGTCATACAGACTTCCTAGATATGGCATATACCATAGATGGATGAATTACTACTTGACTTATCTAAAGTGGTATTGCCAAGTAGCTCTCAACCCGTGTGCCAGCTTGGAGGAGTGAGCCTTTTAACAAACATTTTCTACCTACCATTCCATTATGCAGAGTTCCTACCATTTCTGAACTCATCTCGTCCAAAATTATGTCCATTACATATTCCACTGAATTTTGTTTTCCTTCACTTTAGCATATTGATCAAATGAAGAAATGTGTAGACTAATTATAGTAGTTGTATTTTCCAGAATGTCCATGCCTGAAATTTTGTTTGTTTCAATTTTTTTTGGGATTTTCCCTCTTTTTGCACAACAAGGTCTGTTGTCAGAAAATTCTGCAGTTAAAATGATGTCATACGGGTTTAGGTTTCAAAGCGGTATGGGCGGTTCGATTTACCCCACTCTACATACAACAAAAATACTTCTGATTGGCAAGACACGTGTGAGACAATTACTTCTGTATAAAACTTTTGTATTCATATTTTCAATACATATTACACATGCTCTCTGTAGTAGGTATACATTACTGACACAGAACATATGTAGTCAACCCACATAGTCGAATGCAATAAATGCCTTCATCATGTAGCATATTACTTAACTTATAGAGCAGATTTGCTTGCATACCTTCGTTACATTTATGTTAGCATAGGGAAAAATACTAATGGTAGCAAACCTCCTGTCTTCCTTCTCAGCCTGAAACCTCACGTAATTCTTAATGTTCTTTACATTCATTAGGTTGCCCTTTTTTGCATCTTCGTCTCTTCTTCATCTTCTTAACTGGGATTGCATTCCTGAATGTCTTAGGAGCAGATAAGTCCAAAGTCCACTTATGCACCTTCTACCACAATACTTTCAAGTAGTGAAGTGATTTTGTGAATATGCTGATAGTGTATGCCTCATCTCTGCTATGTTTTAATTGGATTAAGTTGCATACTTGCTATGTTTGTTTACTTATTGTGAAAGTTATATTAGTCTAATATAGCAATGATATTGCCCTCAATGGATGTTATGAATTAATGTGTACTGTTACTGCTATTGAGTTCTTAAGATTTTTGTTGACTCCAACGAGAAAATTTGCAATGATCTTAGCCTTCTAAATTTTAAGTCAAACCATTATTTAATAATTGTAATTATGCGGGGAGCTATTTTTCATTACTTGATAGGGGAAATGGCTTTTCGGATCTCTATAAATGGGTAAATTTCTTTATCTTATCATTTCGGCAACATTAACTATAAATATTAGCTTCCATCATGTTTCTCTTTTCAACAGTTTTCTTCCTGTTTTGGTTTTGTTTTAATTGGCCATAGACTGAGTCTGAGCATAAGTTTATGCCTGTTTATTCTTTGGATGCTGAGTTTTCAAGGCCATTATGGGTTTTTTTTTAATTATAAATTCTTATGAATTTATTGAGAGTGATAAACAAAGAAATTTAATTGCTTTCGATTCTGAGGTGATTTATAGATTGCTACTTTCTTGCCATTTTCTTTTCATACTTCCTTTTTATAGTTGATTTGAAAATGTTGTCAATTATAGCTCATTTAAGGTTTTTGGTTGTGTATATAGGTGACAGGGGAGGTCATATCTTGAACTTATTGATGATGTGAAACCTCAAAGATTATTGTGCTTCATATCCCTTTCACGATATTGATAACATTGTAATTTTTAAATTTTTACTTCATTTTTTGCTTCTTTTGGTTTGTCTAGAACTCTTTTTTAAAGGTGGTAACCCAAAAATAATATGACACGTCATTGCGGACTTTAGGAGAAGATGGCCTATATGTAGAGGGAGCATCTGCAGTTCATCCATCATCGGTGCCAAGGTGCTGCCCTTGCCCTCCTTTTCAATGTCGAGTTATTTCAATGGCCCTTATACATCTTGCTTTTCAGGTAGCTTTGGATGATCAGAAGTCAAAAGTTGTCAACTTCAATATAGCCTGGTCCTCCTCCCCAGAAAGTTTAAACTATAATTCATACTTCAGTAACCCAGAGTTGATTGAATTCCCCACTGAAGTTCCTGGTCAAAATGCCTATGCCTACTTTTATCCACCTTGCAATCCTATTTATCAAGCCAGCCAACGGAAAAGCCTCCTTTGTTATTGAAGAGCCGTGGTATTTACTCTTAGTCCTCTATCGATTAATCTTAAATTTCATATTCTCATTTATCATTCACATGTTATAGAGGCTAGAAGAGAACGTTTCTTCATGAACCATAGATCATTTGTAGCTCAATTCACTTTACATCTTAAATGAACATCCTTTGTGGTTCATTCTTTGTTGATAAAGAGCTTCTTGGTTGTTTCTTTTATGATGCTTTTGATGATCATGATCATTAGAATGCTAAGAATTGTTAATTTAGTTCATTATCTTCTTTTTTTTATTGTCTCAGCATTGCTACATGTGCCTATATTGTCGTGCCATTCTCAAAGCATCCAAACAAGTATGCACCCACATTCATTTATGTTTCATTTATCTTTAACATTTACCAATCTCTTACCCTATCATCAACATTGTTACTCCACTTGGCATTCAGTTCTAAATCAGATTGACACTGAAAAGCATGTTTGCATAGGAATGATGATGAAGCAGGGCAGAAAAGGAAGCAGCATTCTTTTGCGGTGACTCTGAGAATTATTTTTACAGTTTTGGGTTCTTTCATGTTGGGGACTTTGTTGTACACTCTCATCACTGATGGTTCCCCATTTCGGATGGAAATTTTAACTCCGTAAGTGCTTTGTATTTGTTTTTTTTACTATTACTCATTGTTATTATTGCTTCAATGCATATCATTAAATGAAAAAGTTTTATGCAATATGCTTATCCAGGTTGATTTTGGTTTCCATTACTATAGCAATATGCTTATCCAGGTTGTTAGATATATGTAATCACACAATAATGTGGAAGCAAACATTTGTCCCCTGGTAGAACTTTTAAAATTATTGATGTTTACACGTTTTACTTGCAATCTTTTACCAAAGATATGAACACAACATTTCCATTCAAATTTCATATTCTTGCCCACTTGATCTTTTTTGAAGTCTGGTGTATTATTTTCTTTTTCTTCAGTATATTTTTTCCACTAGCGTCTGTGCCTTTGATATGGGTGAAAATGTGAGAAGCCCCATGGACCTTCTCAGGCCTTGGAAAAACCAGAAGTTAAGGACTGATTTGTTTGTTTTGTGAATTATGTAAAGATGAAATGTACTAAAAAAAATTTAGCCAAAATTACTCTACATTCCCTACGCAAGCACTTGTCATGATCCCAAAAAATTTAAATACGAGTTGGTAATAAATAATCTAAAAATACTTACTTATGTTATTTGCATGCTTGCTTATCAAAATATCTCAAAGCTTGTATGGCTTGCAAAGGGTAGACAACAATTATTCCAATATAGTGAGTTAATGAGGGGCTTTAATATTTTTTCCCGTGTTGAATTTTTTTGTTGTTTTCTCTATGGGTATAATTATAGACCAAAGGCAAAAACATGTCCTACGCCGTGTTATATTTATGTTTTACTTACAACTTAGCATATTTTTATTAGTAGGTTTTCTAGAATCTAGTAGTTTCACTAATCGATCTCTTAAGTAAATATCAAGAGCTACAAATGTTGCAGGTGGATTACGCAACATTAATAGACTTCTATATCAACGTTGTGGCTCTAGCGAGTATGTCTCTATTGCTTTCTCTTAGCCGCTATAAATTATATTAAATTATATTATAGCCATTAACTTGGAATCTCAAGGTTTAAATAAGCACTTTGTAAATTGACATCCTAGATATGTCAAATTGGATATGTAAAATTGGAAACAGGTTTGAAACATACCAAAAGTATAAAATTATCAATTATCACTCTTTACTTGCATCCATTCCAACTTTCTTTGTGTATATATCTACCTACCATTAAAGTACATGTATCATTAATATATATCTACCTATCATTATAGTACACATATTATTACTATATATCTATCTAACATTATAGTGGATATATTATTACTATAACATAAGTCTAACATTGAATACAAAATATGTCTCTTTAAAGTTGAAATGTACCAAGATCCAAGCACAACCTTTTTCATTAATCGAACATTAATCCATTATCCACATGACTAAACAATGAATCGATCTAAAAACAACAACTTTTCTTCAATCCTAAATCTAACCAACTTCTATTGCCTTATTCATTCAACGTAGCATTGTTGACGCTTATTCTATATAAATCTTATTTCCCCAACGTGTTCTACTAGAAATTGAGTTGATAAGAATATGATTTCCTCTAAATGATAGTACTTTTTATCTAAAAAACCCTAGAAAATGAAAATCCAATTCAAACTTGAATAAACGGGAGATGTAATTCAGCATTTGTTTTACAAATGAAACTTTACTTGCCTTTCTCCAAAATCTATACCTTTTTACCTCCACATTCATAGCTTTAAGTTGGGGTTGAAAGTATTCACAAAAAAAAAAAAAGGAAATAGTACAGCAACTCATTATTACATGTGTTATCATCTAACTAAAAAAATGAAAAATCTATTCCATCCATATTGTAAAAACATGGATCATAACCTAATAACCCCTTCAGATGTTGCACCTGACCAGCCTTATATTATTGTCACACATTTAAACTGTCACTGAAGCAAAAATGACCAAATGTCTTTAATTTCTTGCTTAATTTATTTTGATACATAACGGTTATCGAACGGTTCTAATTGATTCCAATCAAACTCTTCTTAGGATATTCTTAGTTTTACATCAATTTGAAATTGAAAAAGTCTACTGTGTGGCAATATGTACTACTAACAAAAAGACGCATACAAATAAACCGACTTTATTAAGTCTCAAGATATTGTATAATCAATAAAACTCAACTATTAAATATACTACAATATAACGTATCTAATTTTTTTTTCCTTAAAAAGGGAAATTCTAGCAATTGCATACTATTGATAATGCATATCTTCCATACGAATCTCAAGTTCACCACTTAGGTCTAATATTTTTAACCCCATGATGCATTAGTCCTAAATGTTAGTGGGTGGTTCAACATGCCTCCAAAAAAGACACCACCCCAATATTGGAGAGAAAGTTGATTATAAGGAAGAAGCAAGGAGGATTCTTTTCCAGATATAACAAATATTCATAGAAATGACGAATCACCATTTCAACCTTACAAAAGTCCTGGTATATCCACATTCATCTTGACATCTATCATGTAGTGATAAATGGGACCTTACTAATTTTATGCATCTATGCGGGGAAATGGATTTCAAGAACAAGACAATCACAAATTGAAGCAAGCGGTGCGCACCATGGAAATTGACTCTGGACAACATAGTACAGTTCTTACTGGCTCATCAACTACTAGAACCAAGAAATTTGATGCATCCTTGGTCACGCGACGCCTTGATTTTCAATCTGAAACGTCACTTGCGGGTAATGTCAAAAACATACGATTGAAGTTACATGTCAATATGTTTTTCCTCCTCGACCAATTACCCAAAAAATGTTGATGTGCTTGAACAAAACTTAATTCATGCCATTTGCATACAAAGCATCAACCACACATGCTCTTTGTCCTCCAACTTATTCAGAATTTGTCTCCACGGAAGCTACACCATCAAGTAGTAAATCAACGATCACGAGCGTATGCCAAGCCATCAAACCTTCATACATACACAAGTAATTTTTCCCTCACGGTTTCATGACCCAAATGAACTTTTACAATTTTATTATATTAGTAAATAACATTTCTATCTATTACCATTCAATTGCAATTCATTAAACAACCTTATCTTCATTATTAGATCCTGAACACTATTACCAAAATATTGACTTCGCATATGACCAATCGTTGGGATCTGACAATGAGGACAATCAATTTGGGACGCTTCCATTTGAAGGTTTGCTATATACATGTAATGGTATGCTTATACCGCATTTTAATAGCATACTTACATATATTCTTATTTAACTATTCGATAATCAATGTGGCTTCACCACGCTTACATGCACGACTCAAAATACATGTCAACCATCAAAAGGGAAAGACCAACCATTATTGGTACATAATTTTTAAGTGCTTTTCTCCTATAATATGATTCATTCAACATACATTCGTTCACTCAAATCTGTTTATAATGTTGTAGAGTACTTGGATGAAGGAGATCTTTCTCATGAATGTCACATATGTGGTGCAAACATGTGGTTTAATGAAAGGGTGAAGAGACAACAAAGTTCAAATTTTACTCTTTTTAACATGTGTTGCCAAGGAGGAAAAGTCCGTCTACCAAAAAACCTTCAGCCTCCTTCTGTGTTGCATGACCTGTTCTTTGATAAAAAAGCAGCGATGTCGATGAATTTCCATGCAAACATTAGGACCTACAACAACATGTTCTCTTTTACCTCGATGGGAGGCAAAATCGACCATTCAAAAAACAAAGGATGTGGGCCCTACACCTTTGTTCTCTCTGGACTCAATTACCATCGCATAGGGAGTCTTTTGCCTGAAAATGGAGCGAAGCCTCGTGTACTCACAAACTTTACATATATGACACCGAAAATGAGGTTCAAAATAGAATTTCTCTTTAAGGTACACAGTAAATCTTTTAACATTACATTCAAGATGAATCACCTGTTATGATTAAAACTCAATATCTAACACATACGTATATCTTTCTTAACAAAGAAGCACTTAAAGGACTCCAAAGATCGATCCAAGAATTGTTGAACAAATTAAAATGTGCTCGACGAATTTAATCCTTTCGTAAAACAATATCGTATGCCCGGCAGGTTCAATGATTAGAAGGCCTCACCCTCATGGTTTGAAGCTAAGATTGATTAGTAACGAGACAACATGATGGACGGACACATAACCTCGCCATCGCCTTCGGTTGCATCATTGATCCTCGGAGATATTGACATCAATTTCCAAATGAGGGACATTATTGTTGAGGAGTTGTCCGGTCACCTCAAAGG
Source organism: Acacia acuminata (assembly GCA_019022655.1). Lineage (NCBI taxonomy): Eukaryota > Viridiplantae > Streptophyta > Magnoliopsida > Fabales > Fabaceae > Acacia > Acacia acuminata. The sequence goes on along the minus strand of JAFJYI010000001.1, from coordinate 13,240,738 downwards.
ATACATGAGTTACATCCATCATACCTTCCATTGCAGTACCCTCTTTTATTTCCCAGGGGAGATGATGGTTACAGGGAAGATATAGCCCATTTCGCAACTGATATTGGTTCTAATCGAGCAAATAAACGAGTTAGCATAAGAGAATACTTTGTATACAAGTTGATGACTCGACATGATGAGGTATCAACCATCTTACATGCTGGAATACTTTTTCAACAATTTGTGGTTGATGCATATACTATGATTGAGGCCCAACGGTTGTTATGGGTTAGGACACATCAGAAAGAACTCCATGCCAACATGTACCAGGGAATATCTGATGCTTTGATCGGTGGAGAGAGAGATGCATCCGCCATCGGCAAACGGATTATTTTACCTTCTTCCTTTACCGTGGAGCACGTTACATGATTCAGGGCCTATCAAGATGCAATGATAATATGTAGATTTGCTTTGGGTACCCGATCTATTCATAACGTTTACTCCGCAACCCATCCCGGCCTTGAAATAGTAAGGTTTTGCGCTGAGAAACTCTATCTCGCTTCAAATAGGGCTGATATCTTATCGAGGATTTTTCCGACTCAAACTCAAAGCTCTAATGAATGTCATTAAACAAAAAAGTTGTTTGGAAACATCCGTGCGGAGTAATCAAACTAGATTTCGTTTATGTTGTGCCATCTTATTAGTTTACAACATTCAAACTATCGAACATGCTACAATGTAACTAATACTTTTTGTTCAACCATGCTTTTTCCAATGACAAGTATACACAATTGAATTCCAGAAAAGAGGCCTCCCACATGCCCACATACTTATATGGCTAGCAAAACGTGACAAGATCAAAGAACCTGAAGATGTTGACAGAATAGTCTCTAAATACCGATCGTAATTCGATCCTAAGTTGTATGAATTAGTGCAGAAATTCATGATGCATTCCCCAGGGCCCACTTAACCCAAAGGCACAATGTATGGTGGATAAGAGATGCAACAAGTTCTTCCGAAAAAGTATAATCCACACACAACTATTGACCATGACGCTTTCCTACATACAGGCGAAGAGATGATGGCAGGTCTGTTGATATTAAAGGCATTCCATTAGATAACAGATTTGTTGTTGCTCACATAAATGTTGAAAAATGTAATCAATCTACTACGATCAAGTACCTATTCAAGTATATCAGCAAAGGGAATGATCGTGTTGTTGCCTCAATTTACTGAGATCGACCAAGACGGCAATCCGCAGGAGTGTTGGATGAGATTCAACAATATTACAACTTCCGCTACATATCTGCTGTGAGGCGCTTTGGCGTATATTTGGTTTTGAAATCCAACATAGGTACCCACCGGTTGAAAGGTTGAGCTTTCATCTACCGGACCAACAATGTATCATCTATTCAAACACTGATGATGTGGCTGAGATTCTATCCAAGCCAAGAGTCTGTGAGTCAATGTTTATTGCTTGGATGAAACAAAATAAGGATGATGATCTTGCAAGAACACTATATTATTATGAATTCCCCCAATATTATGTATATCAACGTAGCAAGCGTAAGTGGAAATTAAGGAAAAAGGATTTGCAATAGGTCGACTCACGCATGCGCACCTTCATCGAGAGAATTCTACTACCTAAGGATTTTGTTGACTAAAGTTAAAGGACCTTCATCCTACGATGCTATTAGAACTTGTTGATGGTATAGTACATCCTACATATCGTGCTTTGCATGTATTGCATTGGGATTGTTAGACGATGATTTGTGAATTTGTAGCGGCTTTAAAGGAAGCTTCTATGTGGGCACCGGTTGGTCATCGAGCTATGTTTGTTAGTATGTTATTATGTTGTTGCCTTACTAGACCGAGGTTGTTTGGAAGGAGAGTTCTCGAATTTTATCAGAGGACTTATTATATATTCCACATCGTGACCCTATGTCATCAAGTAAGTTCATTGTCCTTTAACTATTGCTTCAGTTGAATTTTTTTCTAACAACTTTTGTTAATGCAACCTGTTCAATCATGTAGCAATACTTATACAAGCATCGACAAAGAGAGCAAGCTTGCTCTTAACGAGATCGAAAGTCTTCTCCAGAAAAATGGCAAGAGCATCTCTAACTTTCCTTCACTGCCAATGCCTTCATCAAGTACTCACGCCAATGTTGACAATCATTTAATTCGCCAGGAATTAAATTATGACAAGGTGCAGCTACAGAAGCAGTCGGAAGAGATAGTTAGATCTTTGAATGTAGATCAACAAGTTATCTACAATACTTGATGTCAAAAAATTAATTCTAGTGTTGGTGGATTTTTCTTTGTCTATGGATATGGAGGAACTGGGAAAAAATTTTACGTGGAGAGCGTTTACCTCAACAATTCGTTCCAAGGGTGAAATTGTGCTCATTCATTGCGTCTAGCGGTATGCAACAACGTTGCTACGATCTGGGCAGACAAAGACATTCAAGGTTTGCAATACCAATTGCAATTAATGAAGACTCAATGTGCAATATCAAACAAAATTCTTTGTTGGCTGATTTAATTAAGGTGGCCAAACTGATTATATGGGATGAAGCACCCATGGTCCAACGTTTTTGCATCGAGGCATTTGACCGTACATTGAAGGACATTATGCATTGCAACAAGCCCTTCGGCGGCAAGGTCATCTTGATGGGAGGTGACTTCCGCCAATTACGCGCCAGTTATTCCAAAGGCATCTAGAGCTATTATAGTCAATGCTTGCATCACTTCTTCATCTTTGTGGGATTCATGTACGCTTTTCAATCTCACAAAAAACATGAGGCTCTCGTGTTCTTCAAATCATGAATATGAAGAATTACAATCCTTCTCAAAGTGGCTTAGATATAGGTGATGGTAATTTAGGATTACCGCACGACGGAGTTGGCGCGAGTTGAGATACCGGATAAATTCCTCATCCGTCCCATTGACAATCCTATGCAAGCCATTGTGTCACCACCTACCCAGGTTTGATTGAAAATTTGACTAACTTCGATTACTTCAATAGTAGAGCTATTTTGTGCCCAACAATTGAAAGTGTGAACCGGATAAATGAATACATGTGCTCTTTATTACCTGGTCGGTTGATGGAGTACTACGGTTGTGACACTATTTGCAAAACCTCTCAAGAGGTTGATGGATTTGAAGATCTATACACTACGGAGTTTTTGAATACAATCAATTGTTCGGGTCTACCTTTGCATATTCTTATACTCAAGGTTGGCGTACCTATAATGTTGTTAAGGAATATAGATCAATCTGGCTTATGTAATGGTACGAGACTACGCGTCACACATCTTGGGAAGAATGTCATTGAAGGATTAACACTAAATGGGTCGAATCCAAATCGAAGGTTTTGATCCACAGGGATGGATATGAATCCTTCGATAGTAGCCTACCTTTTAGGATGAAGCGACGGCAATTTCCTATTACTTTGTCTTTTGCAATGACAATTAACAAGAGTCGGGGTCATCATTACAAAATGTTGGCTTATACTTGACGAAGCCGTTGTTCACACATGGACAATTATACGTTGCTTTATCTAGAGTAACCAATATCACCGGTCTCAAGATTATGATCCTAGACGTTGCTCTCGGTGGAAAATGTACAACCACCAATGTCGTATACAAGGAGATTTTTAGAAATGTATTAGTAACATAATTGAATTGTTGATTCTACATATTCAAAAGGTGATGTAGTTTGATGTCTTCCATGTTCATGTCCTTTTTGATGATGTTTTTGTGATGCAACATATATTGCTATGCTTAAAATAGTACATCTCCCTCATTTACTCTATCACAACTGCAATTCTTTCCTTTTACAATTGTTTTCTTATACAAGACGCTGCAACCGATGCAAAATGTACAACCACCAATGACGTATAGAAGGAGATATTTAGAAATGTATTTGTGACATAATTGAACAATATTTGCTCTTGAATCTACACATTCAAAAGGTGATGTTCTTTGATGTTTCCCATGTCCATGACCTTTTGATGATGTCTTTTTGATGCAACATATATAGCTAATCTTAAAATAGTACATCTCCCTCATTCAATAGATCTCAAATGCAATTCTTTCCTTTAACAATTCTTCTCTTAAATCAATTAATTGTGTATTGTGAACAACTTACGTTCAAGAATCCCTATAAATTTCCAAAAATGTTTCATCGCGCATCGCGCGGGGGGATGTCCTGCTTGTTATCTTATGTAAGGGTTGGAGGGAATATTTGTTCACAAATAACTAGTTATTTATTTTTTAAAATATGTATGAATTAGTTGTTTATATGTATAAATTCGTTACTATTTAGCCTTTAATTGCTGAATCTTATGTGCATGACACTTTCATCTTCAAGTATGTTGCTGTTTATTCTAATTGTTGGTTTTTTTTACTTTCTGTTATGAATGGTCGATTGGACCTGTGATTTACCTGACAATCTTGGGGTTAGTTTCTTGAAGCCCCAATGAATCTAGGCCTTTTTATGTAACTCGTTTTATCCTTTCTACTAAATTATCTTTTCATTAAAAAAAAAAAAAAAAAAAAAAACTCCATGCTTAGAATCAGGAAAAAAAAAATTATCCTAACTAAATATGGACATAATTTATAGTACAACTTACATTACAAACTATGTCCAATATTAAAGACCGAATATAGTATTATTGATGCTCAGGGAACTCAACGGTGCAGGTGGAATCCTACCAACATATCTTCAGCTCTTAGATTCTTATAGTTCACTACATACATATATTCCTTAACTCAATCATGGCTCTTCCTTTTGGAGTATTTGATTCATGATTATTGATGACGACACTGACCCCCTCATAGCAATTCATTGTTATTTCAAAACTTTCTTTTTAAGTTTTTCTTCATAACATTGTTCTTTTCCTAAATATGGTACTCCAGCTGAAAATGTACGTTAAGGTTATATCAACCGATATCTATTGTCTATTAACCATCAATAAGGTCTCATATTAATAATTAATATGATTTAAACTCATGCTTTTTATGAAGAATAAGTCGCATTCTTATCAATTAAACCAATATTTATTCACCAAAAAAGCTTTCTTATTATCATAATACTTGATATATTCCTGGCCAATAAGCAGTAGCTTATTAACGTCAGAGATGAAGTAAAATGGCACCAGATGTGAACAACATTTGATTTGGATCATTTGCATTATATAAAATTCCAACTCGAATACTTTGCACTATATATATAAGCATTTTTAAATAAAAAAATTTAAATGTCTTTGTCCTAGCGAATAGCGAATGCTTTACCACTTCTTTATTTTTATCTCTTATTTATTTTATTTTGCGAAGCACTCCACTAAAGCCAAAGCACTGTTCAATTACAAAATCCATAAAACACAGAAAACCGCATCTGATCATAGTATTAAAGAGATAAACTGTTCAATTCACTTGTATGGAATAATTTTTCCCTACTCGTGGTCTAGCATCAACGTTCAAGAAGTAATTTACTAAGTTTCTTATTATATATATGAACTTAATTAATTGGTCGTCTATATGATGAGTAAACAGAAATTAAACCATCACTTTGAATTAGAAATAATAAATAATTAAAATCACTCAACGTATTTGGGACTCCAAAATACATGTTTTATTTATTGATGGGAGTTTGATTTTAATATTTCTTGTGCATGGGTTCTTAGTGGTAGCAGACCATCTTTTGTTGCACACAAATTGTTAGGAAAAAATTCATAAAAAATATTAATTGAAATAATTATGTTTACTATCGAATAAAAAGATGAAATGCTATGTTATTTTTTATGGTTAAATAAGAAATAATAATAAATATTACAGCAATCAAGTGCAAAATCAATAATAAATATTACAGCAATCAAGTGCAAAATCAAAGTTTCCTCTAATTTTAGATGCTTTACACTCTTTCGTAGATAATAAATATATATTTCAAATAATTAAAGTTTGTTTGAGAGAAAATAAAACATCTCCCATCTTTTTTCTGTTTGTTCTTAGGGCCCATTTGGTTCATTGCAAATCAGGGGAAGGAAAAGGAAAATCAGATTTTCCGTTTGGCAGAGGTTGTTTGGTTCACTGACCACTTTTCCAGGAAAATACTTTCCGGCAGTAGAAAATTTCCTCATCCATGTGAATATCTTTTTCTTCTATTATTGGTGGGGATCCATTTTCCAACAGTGGCAAACTCCCAAATAACCCTTCTTTTTCTTCTTCAATGGTTGTCATTGCCTCCTCATGTGCATATTTATTAGTGACGGCGGAGGAAGAAGAAGCCAAGGTGGTCTCTTTGCCGTTGTTGCTGTCATCGTAACCGCCTCTTACTTTCGTTGTTGCAGATCCGTCATTGACGGAGAAGGAGGAGGAAGAAGTCGTGGTGGTGATGATGGTGGAGAGAGAAAATGATGGTGAAGAAGGAAAAAGTCGTGGTGGTGAATAAGGAAGAAGCTAAGTCGTTGCAGATCCGTCGCTTTCGTTGTTGCATTAATATTTTATTTTTAACACAAGGGCAAAATCGTCTTTTTGACTCATTCTCCTATCTAATTTTTTTTCCAACTAATTAAACAAATTTTTTTCCTATCAACTAATTTTTTTTCTAATGTGAACCAAACGCGTTGGTGGCAAAATATTTTTCCTTTTTTTTCCATTCTTTTTTTTTTTTTTTTTTAGATTTCCTTTCCATTCCTACTTCTTCTTTAATCCAAACGGTCTTTAGTCTGTTGTATCATCGTCAACTTCCTTGAAGTTAATCTCATCATCTTGATCATGTTATATTGCTACTGCTTATAATATATGAAATATCTTATCTGATAAATAAATGGAATTCGATCTTTTTTTAATATGCATTGGAAATTAATAATTAAATGGAATTCTTATTATTATTATTTTTAAACTCAGTTGTGTCTTCCTTAAAATATAATTTTCAAAAATAAACATGTCGGTTAATTCATTGAACAAAGATATATACAAAGTCACGAGTCTATCCACTGTTTAACAATTGTCAATGCAAACAAAAAATATTAGTCTGAAAAAATTGAAATGAGGTGACCTGCCAGTGATTTTTTTTGGCTGTTTGTTTTCCTTGTACTATCACAATGGGAATTATATACCTGGATTTCTATGAACCAAGTAAAATTATCGGGACTAAAAATTTAGTTGAACTTAATTTTATTTTTATGAATGGGAGAAAAATTATAATACGGAGTACTATTTTTTGAGGTAAGATTATAAAGATGAATTTTGCCGTCCACGACTAATGAATATAACAACTTTCTGTAATATTATATCTTACATGACTTCATTTGAATTTTGTAAGATTATAGCGATTTTTTTTTTGGCAATATATAAATTTTATTTGGAATTTAAATTTACGTTATGCTTGAATTTGGTGATACTTTTTATTTAATTATGTGTGTGTAAAACAAGGTTTTTTTTTTCCCTTTTCTAAAAAGGTATTTATATTAATACTGCAAAGCCATAACTGATACACTACATACATGAAAATAAATTGAATATAGAACACAAATAAAGTTAAAGCAAATACAATAGAACAAACCAAATATAAGGAAAACTAATTACCACCCATTGAAGAGTTGGGAATAAAAGTAGAATTATACACTACACCGGTCTCTTGGACATCCAAGGTTAGAAGTGACATGAAAAAATGTGTTAATTGCAAAACCATCATATAGGGTACACTTCCTTATAAGCATCAATTGCAATTAGAGCAGCAATACATTTGCCTCGTCTTGGGATAAAGATCATAAAAAACCCAACCTCAGAAGAAAGAATACCAATGATATTTTGAAAAACACTTCTGCTCCTCCATTCAAACAAATTTGATGACGTCGATCACATATCGAACAACACTCTTGATGCTGCATATGGCCAATAATGGTCATCTGATAGGTAAAGCATATAGCAGTAACGACCATCAACAAAACCCTTCCCCCAAGAACACGAATATGAGCCACCAGGTGAGGATCGGATCTATTAGCATTTAAACAACAATCCAACTAAGAGGAGTCATAATTAGATCAAGCAAATCTATTTATTACTTCAGAAACCGAGAACACCACCACTAAATCTAACACCACAAAAAAAGGAAGAAATGACAGACGCCCCTTCCCCTAATGGAGACCGCTAAGGAGGGAGACGCCGTAATAACAGCTCGCACAAAGGCGAGGAAGAGAGCTCCCATCACCTCAAAAAAGATTTGGAGAGGGAGAGGAAAAGCTCACTCCAGAGACAAGAGAAGACCACAACCAACATAAATCAGAGGGAGAAAGCCGCAATTGGAAGATCTGAGCTTCGATCTATTTCTTTGATACGGCTGTGGTTGAAGATGATGCTCACCAGTGACATGTGATGGTCAAACATGCCACCGATGAGAGAGAGTTGAATGGATGAGTTCGCGAAGCAGAGAACTGTGAGAGAGACAAATGCGGACAAAGAGAAAAAAAGAGATATGACTCTTGCACTTAGTTCCGTGTAAAACAAGTTAATAAAAGAGTATTTCAATTTAAGTCTAGAGTACATGTGTGTGATTGTTTTTCAATATTTTGACTTCTATGCAAATAATTTCTTATCTTCTGAACTTTTTCCCATAGGAAACGAGGTTTGCTAGTAATAATACAACTAATCCTTTAAAAATTTCAAGATATCACTCTAATTTTCTTTAGTACTGTAGTGAGTTAAATGAGCCCACATACCTAATTTATTAGTTAAATGAATCAGATTCGTTTGACCATGCTCAATAATTTTTACAATAATGAAACCTCAACCCAACTTACTAAATTAATAGGTTAAATAGGTCAGTTCATCGGGTTCAACTTGTTTTGGCGACTTTACGACATTTATGATGTATTACTATTAGGAAAAATTTAAAAATTGAAGCGAAAATAATATTTAAAAGAAAAAGTGAGAAAATATCAAAATAATGAAAGAAAAAATATGTTAGAAGAATGAAAAATTGTGAGAGTCGACGTTGAGATAGCCTATGTGTATGTTTGAAAAACAACAAAATAAATTATAGTTTTAGAAGTTCTTTTCCATAAATTAAGATAGAACTTTTCTCACATATTTACTTCCTAAATTCTAAAAGTTATTCTCATTCAAACATACACTAACTACTCATCTTTGTGCATAACGCACAGTCGAAAAGGTTTGAAAAAACGGTTGTAACTGTAATTTTTTTTAATAAAAAGCTAAGTTTATTCTGAATATAAGTAAAAAGATACATATGTGTGTGTCTATATATATAATATTGGGCTTTTACAAAGATCACGAGACAAATGCATACACTACTCTGCCATATGAGTTCAACATAATGAAGAGAAAACATACAAGCAATCTTACAAACTGAAACAAAATCAAACTCATTTATATAGGAATTGGGTTTAGTAAAATGGACTAATCCCCTTAATATGACAAGTTATAGTTTGAATCCTTAATATATTTAGCGTTTGATAGTAAATCAAAAAAGGTTGTCTTTAATAAGAGAATATTGATACCTCTTCTTATTAAAATAAAAAATAAAATTAAAAAGAGAGACTCAGAGAGCACCACGTAAGCTAGAAATGGTACCCATAATTAAGGAACATGGTAAACTAAATATATGATTTAGTTTTTAGCACACTTTAATTTGTATTACAAATCATGTTCTACATTTAGCATTAGAGCAGTATATAATATTGGCTAAATCACGACAATACAAGTCTCGTACGTTGTCACGAAAGGAAAAAAAAAATTTGACCATCACTCATAAAAATACATGAAGATACTTTCTGATTACGACCAATCGGATGCAAATAGATTTTGGTCTCTTCTATGGAAATGGCGTTTCCCCGAGAAAATCAAAATGTTCATGTGGCAGGTCGGTCATGAAAGACTTGTTACCAACTCTCTAAGAGCCAGGAGAGGCCTTACGAATGGGAATCTTTGTCCCTTTCACTGCCCTAGTGAGGAAAATGTCATACATGTTATAAGGGATTGTGAAAGAGCGAAAAACTTGTGGAAACAAATTTTGATGCCTAACCTTTTTTCTCAGTTTTTCACAGGAAACTTGCAGGCTTGGCTTAATTGGAACACTAGTCACAATCCTGGGAAAGGGCGTTTCCAAGATTTCCCTTGGCAACGAACCTTTAGCTTGACGTGTTGGGTCCTTTGGACGTCTAGATGCAAGTTCCTTTTTCAAGGCGAAGACACAAATATCAGGGAGTTACTTCACACTTGTAAGTATCTTCTCATGGAAAGCACATCTAATCAAACACTAACGCACCAAATTTTCAATCTTGGCAGGGATGTGGAGAAAGCTTGGACTCCTCCTCCGGAAAACGTGATCCGCATTGATGTTGATGGCTCTCGTGCGCCCTCGCACCAAACAAACATGAGGCGTGATGAGGGATTCTCATGGTCGTTGGCTGATGGGCTTTCACAAATCTCTTGGCCTCCACACGGTTGTTGAAGCAGAAATACATGCCATCATGTTAGGGTTGAAGCTGGGTCACCAGATGGGTTTCCAGAAAGTAGCCCTCTATTCCGATTCGATGGACGCTATCAACATTCTCATGAGGGACTATCATGCTGATCACCCCTTTGGAGGAATTATTGGGGAGGCTAGAGATCTGCTTTTCGGAGATTGGAGTGTTGAACTTCATTACACCCCGAGAGAGAACATTTCCCGTGGCCGACTACATGGCCGACAGGCCATGACGCCCTAATGATGCCGACGTGACTTTTGTTTCATCTCGTTCCCGAGGATGTCAAGATAATTTTCTTAGAGACCGATTGGTCTGCTTTTGCTAGTTCTTCTTTTGGCTTTGATGTATTAAGGACTAGATTTTCATGATCTAGTCCTTCCTTCATCATTTCAAGCTTTGCTTGCCTGTACTTTTCAAAAAAAAAAAAAAAAAAAAAAAAAAGGAACACAAAGCACCAAAAAAAAAAGGAAATGAAATAGAAATGGATATGAGAAATAATAATATCGGGCATTTGTTAAAATGGAATATTACATCCATATGTACTGTATATTACTCCCTCCGCCCATAATATTAATAGTCTTGTAGAAGAATTTTGTGATCATAAATATGATTTTTGCAAGAATAAGTGTGAATAAGTGTGGCATTAAGTGTTTTATTATAAATTTTTTTACATAGCTATTTTACTTGATCATCAAATTGAAGCATTATATACGAGGCGGACCGAGGTAATGAACAAGGGGGCACGTGCCCCCTTGAAATTCTTTTTTTTTTAAAAAAAATAAAAATATATAAATTAAAAAAAAAATTTAAATTTAATTTTAAATTTAAATTTTATTTTTTTAAAAAAAAAAATTCCCTATGCCTTCCGTCTCACAAATGGGCTCACTCTTTTTTGACCTAGCAATTGAAATTCCCTTCTATGCCTTCCTTCTCACACGCCGACCGTACTTCGTAATAGGATAGGAGATGACACTACAAGAAAATATCAAATTTGCGAGGAAAAAAATTCCGTCGCAAATTTTTTTAAATTTGCGAGGGAATTTTCTTCCTCGAAAAAAGGTGATTTTTGCGAGGGAAAACGATTTTCCCTCGCAAAAATCACGTTTTTGCGAGGGAAAAAATGTCCCTCACAAAACATCAACATTTTACGATGGAAATTTTACGATGGAAATTTAGTTCCGTCGCAAAATTGACCGAATTGGGGGACAAATTTCCCTAATTTTGCGAGGAACTATGTTTCCCTCGCAAAAAGGTGACGTTTTGCGAGGGAAAGAGAGATCCCTCGCAAAATGGGAAAATTTTGCGAGGAACACTTTGTTCCCTCGCAAAAATTAGGGGAAATTTCCTCCAATTTTTTCGCACTTTTGCAAGGGAACAATTGTTCCTCGCAAAATGTCTAAAATTTGCAATTTTTTTCGGAATAAAGATCCCTCGCAAAATGGCCACATTTTGGAGGGAACACATTTTCCCTCGCAAAATGAAGTCATTTTGCGACGGAAACCCATGTTCCTCGCAAAATTACTTCATTTTGCGATGGATATTTTGTTCCCTCGCAAAAATCGTGAATTTTTAACCCTAGTACGTCACTTTCTCTCCCCGCACGCCTCGACCTTCTTCGGTCCGCTACTTTCTCTCCTTCGGTCCGCCCCTTTCTCTCCCTCGGTACTCCTCAGATCCACCATCGATCGTGCGCTTCTTCTCCCTCAGGCCGCCGCGAGTTCGTTCCTCAACAGCTGCCGTCGACCTCATCTAGTCCTCCGCCTTGCAAATCAGGTTGCCCGAACTGTTTCATCTTCGATCTGGGGCGAGGAGCCTTGCAAATCAGCAAATCAGCGTTTTATGTGTTGCTGTTGGTACGATCTGGCCTGTCGGAGGGAAGTTTACAGTTTTAGGCGACCATGGCAGCGATGGATTTTCCCTCTGGGAGGCTCTTCCCTTGTTGGTGGTAGTCGGAGGCAGTGGCGGAGCCACACCGACACGGTGACCGCAAGTGCGATGCAAAGTTTGAGCTTCTTTTCTCTCTCTCTCTCTCTCTCTCCCCCTTTTCAGTCCCAATCGCCTCCACACTCTCATTATCAGCTTCCCCAGAATCCTGAAGATGAAGATGCCTTAGAGTTCCTCTAACAGCCATGGATAATGTCGCTGCCACATCGGCATCGGGGATGGGTGCTTCAACGTCTTTGTCGTCATCATCTTCTTCATCAGTATTAACTAATTACCCCCTCATTTCTGCTATCGTTGGTTTCGCCATTGTGCAATCTACCAAACTCTTCACATTATGGTTGGTATTCCTGTTTCTTTGATGTATTATGCATAGAATCTTGATTGCAATGCCTGCAATTTGATTAGGATTTGGTTCCTGTTGAAAAGGGGGAAGAGAAATAAAGGAAATTTGGATACAATGAGTGGCCTTGTTCTTTCTTTCTTGAAAAAACTACGGATTGTAGTCCCTTGATGAAATAAAATATTTGATGGTTTTAGTTCCACCGTTAGCTTGATCTGCATGAAATGGTTCTAGGGTTAAGGTGCTGCGAGATTTCAAGATTTGTAGTGTGTTTCTTTCACCTGCCAAATTCTTAAATTAAGAGGCATCTTCAGCTCTTAGTTTCTTTGTGTTGTAATGAATTTTAACCAAACTCATTCATGGGAATGTAGAATGTTAATCAGATTTGATTTGTCTCTGTTGTTTGCTAAGAAAGATTTTGTTGTTATTGGCTGCGTTACTTAAGTCGATTATTTACAAGACTGTTGATAAAAATCCCTTCATCTTTTCCAAAAATTATGCATCCAACAGTAGCAGAGTTTACATCAATGAATGTGTATGAATCATTGTGGATTAACGGTGGCGTTCCTTTTTAGTGTTGATATAATCATTGAGTTTCAAGTTGCAATTGATAATTACGCGATATCATTCCAATGTTAGAGCTTCTTCATGGATAGAGTTTTAACAGCTTTTTTTATCTTTATATATGCCATTTAGTTCTTCCCAAAGGTCTTAAGATTTCATAGATATGCAGGTACAAGGAAAGAAGATAGGATTTTAAGCAACTCATTGGTTTTGGTGAAATGCCATCATCTCATTCAGAATCTGTAACGCTCTTGCCGTAGCTATTGGGTTTCAAGAGGGGTTTGGAGGACCTATGTTTGCTACTGCGTTGATCTTAGCTTGTATTGTATATTTGTATGACATATCTCTTCATTTCTCTAAAATCAATCAATAATGAAACAAAAACTTATTAAATTAAGGAGCCTCATAATGGAGATTCCTTTTCCGCCAATGTATGAATAGACATGTATATAATATGTAACTCGCTAACAAGATTGTAATTTCTCGAAAACAACTAATTGGTTATATGACAAGAAGTTAATGCTAATAAATGGTTCATGTTTTTAGAATTGTATCTAATACATAAAACTACGGCAGGTAATGTATGATGCTACTGGTGTAAGATTACAAGCCGGATGCCAAGCAAAGGTTTGCCTCCTGTGCTATTTGTTTCCCTAACTTTGCTTTGGATAGTCCTTTCTTTTAATTCTAAAGAACATCATGCTCCGTACATCTCTCTATAGCTTTTGTGAGAATGAAATGCCACAGAAGCTTTTTCTGTTTGCCTATTGCAGTGAACATCCTTTCTTTTGTTTTCTTTAGTTGGGGTTATTCTGAGTTTGGATCATTGGATTTTCCCCAAGGTTTTGAATCAAATTGTATATGAACTTCCTACTGAACATCCTCTAGCTAAAAGCAGACCACTTTGTGAACTTCTTGGGCATACCCCTTCTCAGGTCAGATTGTGAATGCCATTTTTATAATGCATAATTTGATCCTTGCATGTGCTGCTACCTGTTTACTCTTGTTTTAGTCCAAGTTTTGGATGCTCTGGTTTATTTTTTATTTCTTCAATGGGTTAAGTTCCTGTTGGCATTGATTCACCTTCCAATGGCTTCTTATAACACTTTTGAGAAAACTATATCTTTTAATGGATTTAGTGTTGTACCATTTAGTCTATATATTTTCTTTTTGTCTTGTGCTTTTCTATTTTTTAGCTTGAGGCGTCAATGCATCAAGGAGCAGAGCAACAAATGCCTTCTTTCAACCTGCCATCTAAAATTTTATGCAAAGTGGTCAATGTTCTTCTTCGGGTCAATTTTGGTTCTTCTATTGCCTTGTGTTTTTGGGTTTATCTATTACTTATTTGGGAATTCATCAAGCTTTACAAAGATCCTTAGTAAATAGGTTGTTTTGATTATTTTGTTGGTGTAGGCTGAACCTGAGACAGATGAAGTATATGCACAGATAACATTGCTTTCAGAACCAGATGTGAGTGCTTTATTTTTCCCGTCATACCAATCTGGTTCCTGCTTGTTTCTTTCCTTTTTCCTAATTCCTGCCTTATTTTCCTTCCATTCTTTGGTTTAGCAAATCGAGCTGAGTAGTCCAGATGATCCTCTGCCAGGACCTTCAGGATGCACTGTCCATTCATTTTGTAAAACGCTTAGTGCGTCTGACACCAGCACCCATGGGGGATTTTCTGTTTAGACTTTTTTTTAGTTCATTTTAGTCAAAACATTATAATTTGTAATATTTGGTTTTTGCTATGTAAATTCTTATGATTGTTACAATTTATTTTTATGTTATAAAAGTCTTTTTATTTTCTAATTTTTAATATTTTTTTATGTAATTATTTTATTTTTCATTATTTTTTTAAAAAATTAATTAGATTTTTGCGAGGGAATGACTTTCCCTCGCAAAATATTGAATTTTGCGGGGAAATCTTTCCCTCGCAAAATCCAAGTTTTTGCGAGGGAAAAGACATTTTTGCGATGGAAATTGGGTTTGCGATGACTTTTTTTGCGACGGAATTTTTTCCGTCGAAATTCCGCCATAAAAACTTTTTGCGACGGAAAATGCCGTTTTTGCGAGGGGATTTTTTCCGCCGCAAAAAAATGTTTTTTTTTGTAGTGTGAATGGTTGAATGTTTGCCTAATGCCTTATAATGAAAAAGATGTATTTGATAAGATTGATAATGAGGCAATTATGATAGAATTTCAAAAAATTAGGCCTAAAAGAATGACATCAGTAATTATTTTTATTGTAATATACTTTTAATCTTGTTTTTCTCTTTATATTCTTTTCTTTTTTTAATGCATTTAAAATTTTGCTTAAAAATTTTTTTTCGAGGGCGTCCCCTCTAATAATTTTCTAGATCCACCACTGATTATATATATATATATAAAAAGCTAGTTCTGATTCATATGCGGAGTTTCGAACTATTGACTTGAGCGGAGGAGCTAAAATGTTCCCCATCAAGCCAAGAGTTCAAACGCATCTAGAAAGCTAGTTGAATTGAAGATTGTTTGTGAAGATAGGGCAGGCCCGATGGCTGGTTTCCAAGGATTTTCATGGCTTGCATATTTTAACTGAAAATATAGAAATATATCCACACATATATAATATAAAAGGTACGTGCGTCTGATAAAAAGGCATACGTACAGATGTGCTTTTAACATTTTTGGCTGGTGTATGATACGTGTGCGTGTATAATAATACCAATAATTTTTGGACCGACCTTATAATTTGGCAGTTTATGCCCCTCAAAAAAAAAAAAAAAAAAAAAAAAAAAAAAACATCAAATCATATCAATAAAATAAAATTTCCTTATTAATTACATTTTTTTTATTGGATCATAAGGCTTTAAAACTTTCACCCCACTCAGACTCATGTATGATTTGATTATCTATATTTCTCTTCCTACATCGCATTGTGACAGAAAACATCATCGAGTTCTTATCTCATTAATTATGCTATATGAGCCTTCAATTCAGAATATTAGTCTCATTATGAAAGATTTTTTTTCCCCATAATATAAATTAATGCTTATTCACCCAAGTTTGTCACATAATTAATACTTAAATGTATCTCTCTGTATTATTATCTCTCCTCCAAGATCTCATTTCATCATGGTAAAGTTGATTTTTTTTAGTTTAAGAAATATTTAATAAGTTAACTAGTCTTACTTAATTATATTGAATTACTTAAAACTTAAAAGTGACTTGTATTTTAAATCGGATAGAGTAGTTTTATTTCCTACTCCTTGAAGAAAACATACCCATACATATATATATTAATCAATGTTATAAAAAAAAGACCGCCGGATACCGGCAAACCGGTGGTCCAGCAGGTTTGACCAATTCAACATTTTTAATTTAAAAAATAATTTAATTTATTTTTTAAGATTTTTATATAATTAAATAACCCTGAAATCTCCACTTTTCACCCGTCTAACTCTTGGTTAACTCCGGTTTAACTCGTATATAATCCACTGACTCTTTACACAATACCTCGATTAGTTTGGTGGGCACTATGGATTTAATAGCCTATCTAGCTAGTTGAGCAATGTTGAGTTTGATAAATATGGTTGCCCTGACACATGCTTAATTGAAAACCTGAAATTTGCTTGCATAATTTCTGCATATGTAACATAATGCCCCAAACAATGCTCCATCTCTTGAACGTGACTCCGTCATTATTGTTTTGGCTGATTGCTCTTTTACATATGTACCCATAATTAACTTACCTAACTCTCATTAACTGCTATTACTATTTTAGATACTATGAACTGTTGTTATATGAGTTATGTCCCAGCCATAAGTTTTTCTTCCGTAGAGATAGAGTAGGAAGGTGGGGAAGGGAAAGTATTCAAATATATAAAGATGAAAGAGAAAGGATAATAACTAATCTCCATCTGATCTCCTATAATATGTTTCACACATTCCACAAAAAACATGTTTGGATTGAGAGAAAAGTGATTGAAAAATATAGGGGAGTGAAGATTAGGAAGAAAACTTCAAAAAAATTGTAGAAAAAATTACTATTTTTAGGAGTTCTTCATCATAGTATTCTTTTCTTCTAATTTTCTCTTCATACAAATATAGAGTAATTGATCTCATTAATTTTGTTTTCAATTTAACGACTTTTCAACTTTTCCTATATTTAATATACAATAAACCCGGCCGGTGAAAAAATAAAATCAATCCAAACATAGGGTATATGATTGTTTTGTAGCCGGTTTTAAGCTCAGATAAAAAGAGAGGGTTGTGTTAGACCGTCAACAGCTAATGGAAAAGCTCTATCTAATCTTTATGATCATTCATATAAAAAAAAAGTTAATGATATAACTTATAAAAGGACAAATATAAACTTTTTATTTGTTACCCTTTAAAAAATCAGTGGCTCAACAAAGCCTTGCAACAAAAAGAAAAACAAAATACAAATATGCTTCAATTCATTCCATCATCAACTATATACCTTTTGGTAAGAAGATGGTGATTGATTGAGGAAACAAAAAATTTCTATAAAATCATGAGCCATCTTAGTAAGATGATCGTTTAGAGTATACCCGTTTCAACAAAATTTGCCAATTTCCTAGCTACAAGAAGTTTGCCGCATCCTCTATGTCACACTAAAAAGATGATTATTCCCACCCCTCTTGTATATATAATTTTTATTATTAATAATGATTTGATTGAATTTTTGAAATTTTTTGTATAAAATAAGAATTTTCAAATTATATATGTGTGTGTGAATTTTTACTATTATAAAAATCCATGCACGTGCTAATTTGGGAAGTAAATGGACATAAGTATATTGTTGATTATATAAGGCTAAAGTATACATTTGGTTCTTTATATTTGTCTGGTATCATTTTAGTTCCTTAAGTTTGTAAAATGCACATTTAGTCTCTTAATGTTAACACCGTTAGTCTGACTTAATGGAAAAGACTGACTCAACAGTTTTAAACAACAACTGTGCAATTAAATTATGACCAAACATGCTTATATATGTTAGTATTTTAATAAATTAATATTTTAAATCCTATTAATTGAAAAAAAAATAATCTTTACAGATTGTTTTGTGGTTTTTCACAATTTGTGAAGATTAAATATATTTTTTTGGTCGAAGAAAATTAACTATTTTTCAATTAATAGGATTTAAAATATTAATTTGTTAAATTACTAACATATAAACATGCTTAGTCAAGATTTAATTGCACAAATCATCGCTTAAAATTGTTGAGTCAAGTATTTTCCGTTAAGTCGACTAATGGTGTTAGCATTAAGGAACTAAACGTGCGCTTTACAAACTTAAGGAACTAAAATGATATCAGAGGCAAACATAAAGGACCAGATATATACTTTAGCCATTATATATTTACTGGAAACAACATAAATTTGGTTCGTAAATAAATTAAATTAGATATGAATAGATATATAATTTTTTTGGTGTCAACAAATAAAGATATAAACTGGCAAAAAAAGACAAATAAAGATATAGTCACATATTGCAAGCTTTTGGTAATTAAGATTATGCAAAGGCGCACTTCCTCCGGGTATTAATATAAGACATATTTACTTAATTTAATTTAATTAGTTGATATGATAAGTATTTTATAAAATCCTATAGTCATATCCCTTAATTCATTAATTCTCTTAATTTTCTTGATTATTGTTGAGAAGGTATCAATATGGATCGATTAGATCGATTAGAACAAAAAAGATTGAAAAATATAAAAATTATATTTTATATCTAAGATCAAAATCCTAGACTTTCTAAATATTCCATTTTATTTTTTAATTATAAAATCTTATATTAAGGAAAATTCTATTTAAATACCAAATTGAAGGAGTATCAACTTTTATCAAACGGTTGATTTCATCTACTCCTCTTAGTACATTTAACCTATTTGAATACTCCCCCCCCACCCCAAAAAAAAGGAAAAAAAGTGTGACAATTTTCGCCATTCCAAGTTATTAACATATTACCTAGAATGCTATGTAGAAGTTATTTTAATATTAGCATTCCATTTTATTTTTTAATTATAAAATCTTGATTTTTTTTTTTTTAACCATTCCAAATACAAAGAATAATTGTATGTAATTTGTGGACTTATTTAAGCAGTGGTCCCCTCTCCTATTCCCACCACAAAGTGCCGGAGCTTCCAGCACCTACATAAATAATATAAAATGAAAAAAGACAGAGTAAGATAATTTAAAGAAATAAAGCACCCAAAAAAAAATTTTTTAAACTAATTAAAAAAAGCAAAATTTTAAAAAAACCTAATTCAAATGAAAATTTTAAACTAAAAAAATTATTAAAAAGTACCTGGTTGAAAATTTTATTAGTCATACAAACCTGAATTCAAATGAAAATGCTTCATACATATATATATATATATATATATATATATGAAATCTTGATAACACTAGTTCTTAGGGCTTTTTCGATGAGGAATTTTTTTGGGGGAGGGAAAAATTTTATGATTTGGATTTAAAAAAATTAGAGAAGTGAGGTTGAAAATTTTTATTTAATTTTTCTTACTCTTTTATTTTACATATTTTCTTTATTAAAATTTTATAAACTCATTTTTTTATTTTTTTAAAAAAAAATTTAATTCTTTGCTATTTTCCATCCCCCCAAAACATACGCTAAGGTGTTTTTTTTTCTTTCCTAAAAAGTATACTTTTAATCATTTAAGTTTTACATAAGACATATTTTTTCCATTAACTTTACAAAGTATACTTTAGTTTAAAATTCTAAAATTGTTATTATTGCTAACGGAAAACGCTGAACGTAATGAACTCAAGTGATGACTAATAACATTTAATTACATAAATTTTATATAATCTTCAATTTACCCATATTTTACATTTAAGTTTAATAGCATTTAATTACAGAGTTATCGCTTGAATTTGCATTTTCCGTTAGCAAAATTAACGGTGTTAGAATTATAAAACTAAAAGTATACTTTATAAAGTTAATGAATCAAAAGTTTACCTCATGTAAATTCTAAAGATTAAAAGTATACTTTAGCTTTTTTTTTTTTATTTGATGAAGGGTTTCCCATTTTGAGAGTTAAAGTGCAAAGTGTTTTCTCTACTCCCAACAAATGCACGATATATGATTCAAACTTATATTCTTTTTTTATAGGGTGAGACTGCTTACCATCTCAATATATTGAAGGACCTAAGGTGTATTAATAATAGATAAGATAAGGTGCTTATGACTAATAAGATTTTCAAACACTTCTATCATTTTCAAAAAAGAAAAAAAAAAAAGAAAAAAGAAAATGAAGGACGGAGGCAAATTGATAAAATTGGGCGATGAGGCCAAGTGATATAATTCTGACGGTTAAATCTCGGCCCTTCCTTCCTTATCACACCAATACACCATCCTCTCCTCTATATCTTTGGCTTGCCTGCGTCTTCCCTTTTTCTTCCTTCCAGTGGATGAGACCTCCATTTCCTCACACACCAACACCACTTTCGTCTTCTTCTTCAATGGTCATTATTCTTCACCGTTCATTATCCTCCATTTTCTGAACTCTTTCTCTCTGTTCAAACCTTCATTCTCTGGAGCTACTTTGGTAATAAATGCATATTCTGCTTTTGCTTCTTCATTCATTCAATCCTCTCCTTCCAGCTCTATAAATAAAATAAAGCACTTATCTTTTTGATTTCTGTAAGGTTACTGTCAATCTGTCATGCCCTTTATTTCTTTTTTTTTGCCACAGATTTCGAACCTCACTCTCTTTTCCTGTACTGGGTCATTGAGAATGGAGCACAAATCTTCTTATTGGTTTCAAAGTTTTAAGCTTGAAATTTTCTTCTGCTTTCATCTGCTTGGCTTTCTGTTTGGTCTATATTGCATTTGTTTTCTTTTTCCGTGTGTTCTGTTTCTGAGCTTCTCTTATCTGAAATGGGTGAATGAGAATTAAGGATAAAATTTTCTGATTGGTCTTGGAATTTTGAAGCTTTAAATAATTGGGCTCCTATCTTCTTTCTCTGGGCTTATTTCTGCCTATCTTATCCTCAACTGGTTTAATAAGAATTATGCTTATTTGCTTAAATTTTCTGAGTTCTCTGCCTCGTCGCCCCAACTTTCAAGTTTGTCTTATCCTGAATTGTTCTAATGAGAATCTCAAAATTTTCAGATTCAAAATAATAGTGCGTTTTGGCTTCATGGACTGTATTAGAACTCGTGTTACACTGTCAGAAAGCTTTATAAAGCCTCAAGTTTCTTGTTCTTTGCTTGTTCTGATGCATTTCGTTTTATTCTTTGTCATTTTGAGCTTACCTTATCCTGAACTGGGATAATGAAGATTATAAGCTCAAAATTTCCTGACCAGTCTTAAGAATTTTAAGCCATGGCTTTTTAATTAATTAAGCAACTTCTGTTATGTCAGAAAGCTTTAGTTATGTTTATTCTTTTCTTCTGAGTTGTATCAATTAAGCTTCTGGTCTGAATTGGGTCATTGAGAATTTTCATACTAATTTTTTCTTATGACTTGAAATACTTATAAGAAATTAATTAATAACTTGTGCTCCTATGTTTGTACAGTGCCAGAAAGTCAAGATTTTGAACTTTTCTTAAACATCAAGACTAGAAAATGGCACCAAGAAACAGCCGTGGAAAGGGCAAGGGAGAGAAAAAGAAGAAGGAAGAGAAGGGTAATAGAATTATTATTATTATTATATGAATTATTGATGGTTGCTAGTTTATTTTTTAATGAAATTAAAGCACTTAATTATTTTAATTAATTGAATCTGATTTGGCTTTGTTCAACAACTATTTGCAGTTCTTCCTGTTGTCTTGGATATCACCGTAAACCTTCCTGATGAAACTCATGTTATTCTCAAGGTTTGTTACTATATCAAAAAATTGAAATTTTATTCTCATAAAGTTCTATTCCTTTTATTTAAATCATTATTTTATCAAGGAAGAATATTTAAAAATTGTTATGCTTATTTTAATTGCTATGCATTTGACTTGTCATTATTTAATTGCTATATATTGGCAACTCCCCATGTCTCTTGTGTTAAAACACTTATAGGAATCTTTAGCCCATTGTGCTTTTTAGTGTACACTTCATATATAGTTTATATTTATACCTTTTACTCTTTCACCAAGATGCTTCTTGTTGGAGTAAATTGTTAAGTTGTCTTCTACTTTTACTAAAACCATTTTGTTCTATTTTATTTTCAAAACTAATTTTTTTGAGATAATTTACATTAATTTCACAAAAAAGATTGTATATTGTAATGCAAATCAATCAAAACTTAGTTGAATTTAAAATGAAATATTATATAATAATCACAATATTTAAGTAAATACAGGGGTTTTGGTTTTCTCAGAATCCTTTATCTTATTTTCTTTTCAAAATCTCATATTTACAATTGGATTAAAAAAAATGAATGGTTCCATTTCATATTTCATAAAATTGTTATTTTAAAAAAATAAAGAATTTAAACTATTAAAATTTACCGACACAATTCATAACTGCAATACAGATAAAGTTTAAAAAAGATTATGAGAGTATCTTCTTCTTTAAACATAGGGGCTATTATCATTATTATATATTAGTCTAAAGGTTAGCTAAGAGTCTGTTTGGGATGTAGAGATTAGAGGAAACATCACTTTAATCATTGTAAAGAAATATTGAGGAACATGTGGTAGCTTTAACTAGAATCCAAATCACCGTACAAATGTCATCAATTTATTACCTACTTTGTTTTTGGCTCATTTTCAGTCATTTACATGTTAATGTCCTCACCACGAATTTCTTGTGTGCAAGTTACTTAGTTTAGCTAAACAACAATTTTCCAAAATATCCAACATTTATTCAACTGTTCACGTAACCCTGATTTTTCACATATATAATAATTTAAAATAAGTATAATTTAGAAATTGATGCCTAATTTCAATAATTTTCAAGTTAACTTGATAAAATATCTAATATTTAGTTGATTTTTGTTCCTGCCAATAATATTTATATAATTTGAAGTAATATAATTTGGTTTACAAAAAAAAAAAAAAGTAATAATTTGCATAAAAATAAAAAATTATTTTTTTATTCTCATCATTTTTTAATTTTTTTATAACTTCAAATTTATAATTATTATCTATTCTTCAATACGGATATTTTATTAAAATTATATTAAATTTTGTTGACATGTATTGACTCAATATTTTGATTTTTGAATGTCGAATGAGACTAACATTGAATCATAACAGTAATGAAACAACTAGAATAATAATAATAATTAAAATATAATGATTTAATTTAATTATTCAATCATTTTTAATGTTGTATGATATTGGTAGAAATTTTTTTTCAATTCGTGTGTACTTGATTATTAATAATTAATATTTTTTTAAGTTCAAAAAAATAATTATTAATGTTTGAGGATTTCTAACTGCAGGGAATATCAACGGACAGGATTATAGATGTTAATCGACTTCTATCAGTGAACACAGAGACTTGTTACATCACAAATTTTTCCCTATCACATGAGGTAAGATATTTGAGTGGCATTGACCATTTTTAAATTAAATAATTTATTTCCATATAAATTATTATTATTTTTTATTATTTTTACGCGGTTTTAATGCCAAAAAAAGCCAACTCAAAACGACATTATAAAAGACATGATGCCGTATTTATCAGAGCCAATTTTTTTGACCTGTGTTTTGACGAAATCTTTGGTCGATAATTGCTTGTTTTGATAAAAATATTAGAAACCTAAAATTTACGTGATTTAGAAAGATCTCAACAAAAGAGATAAAGTTGCAGTCATGTTACTTTTTTTTTTTTTTTTTTTTTTTTAAAAAAAGTTGGAAACATAGCTTTATCATTTATTTAAGCTGTTTTCCCTTAAAAAAGGGAAACCTCTTCAATTGGATTCAATTAATACATAATTTAATCAGAGAATAATATAATTTTCATATTTTAATCAGAAAATTTAATAAAATGATATAAACTGATGCAAATCAAAATTTTTAAAAATTTCACCATTTTTACCATTGTTAAAGTTTGAAGAGTTATAAATTTTCTTTGGTAAATATCATTAAAACTCTTTCCATGATAATTTCTTCTTCTTTTTTCATTTATGAAATGTAAAATTAAAAGAGATTAATTATCAGTGTTATGTGATCACTTAGCATCAAAAGAGATTAATCTCAAATTTAAAGTGATTTATAATATTCAAGCCTTATTTTTAATCTTCACTAGTGGGGAAAGAGTTGAGTAGCAAATAAGGGTGTTAAAAATAAAAATTAGGACAAATAAGAGATATTTTAGACGTTGCCTTGTTCATGATGTTTACTCAGCAACTTCATTTTGGTGACATGTAACGCAGGTGAGAGGGCCATGGTTAAAGGACACGGTGGACGTGTCTGCATTGAAGCCGTGCATCCTAACTCTATTTGAAGGTATATTCATCCAAAATTATCTTAATATAAGATATAATTTATTATGTTAAAGATTAAGAAAATTAATAAATAAATAAATAAATTATAATATATATTATGTATCATTGAATTATATATTATATTAGTTTATGAGTCATATAAATTAGTTTAAAAGAGTTTAAAAGAAAAACGATAAATATAAATATTCTAAAATAATTTAAATAATTTCTTTAATCATTTAAGAAGAAAAATTCAATCTTAGGCAGAGTTACGTATTTGAATCTATCATATTCTTAATCAGACAACTGTTGAAAAGGATAGTTTATTGATTTTTTATGGGTGATATTTATATTGATTAATATTCATTATTTATTATTTTCTTACTGTTCGAATAATATTGCTTTTCTTTCGACCATGAAATTAAAATTGCTTTTTCATTCTTACAAAATTGTCGTACGACGTCGTTTGGATCTCCTTCCTCCTTCTTCTGATTTTCGAATTTCTGACGCAGAGGATTACGATGAAGAGCGAGCTGTGGCCCACGTCAGACGGTTGCTTGACATCGTGGCATGTACGACTAGCTTCGGCCCGCCGCCGCCGCCGTCGCCGCCGAGTAAGGATAGCTCCAAGCCCGATGCCTCGAAAAACGCAACCTCCAACACTCCGAAGTCCACGAAGTCTCAGGCGCCACCGCCGCCGGAGACCAACGCCGATACGATCAAGCAAACACCAAAAGACACGGCGGCAGTTGATGGAGACGGCGAAATAAGCCACTCCATGCCTAAGCTCGGGAACTTCTACGAGTTTTTCTCTCTTTCCCATCTCACTCCGCCTCTCCAATGTAC
Organism: Acacia acuminata; assembly: GCA_019022655.1. Classification (NCBI taxonomy): domain Eukaryota; kingdom Viridiplantae; phylum Streptophyta; class Magnoliopsida; order Fabales; family Fabaceae; genus Acacia; species Acacia acuminata. The sequence continues at coordinate 13,215,174 of JAFJYI010000001.1, read as the reverse complement.
TCCTTTCAATCTCTTTCGTTATTTTAGATTTATCTGTTTTCTGTAAGATCTGACATTCTGACAAGTTATCAATACAGATATAAAGAGAGCAGCGCGACGGCAAGTTGAAGAGATATCAGAGGCTGATCATCTCTTTTCACTTGATGTAAGAACTAGTCTTTCACGTCACTCTGTGGTGTTTGCTTCAGAGCGAAGATTACAAAGAAAATTATAATGACGATGTTCTTTTGAACTCAGGTCAAGCTGTGTAATGGAAAAGTGATCCACGTTGAAGCATGCAGAAAGGGATTTTACAGTGTTGGAAAGCAGCGGATATTGTGTCATAATCTCGTTGATTTGTTACGACAGCTAAGTAGAGCTTTTGACAATGTTAGTTTTCCTTTGACTCATCTTGAATTGCTTCTACTATAAGACTCGAGTTCTGGAGTTCAAACTTTTAGTATTTTGCAAGTTCCCATTTCCTGTTTAATATGGATTGCATTATGTTCTTAAGTTACTCAATAACGCAACAAATGAATTGGCTATATTCTGATTTCCCTGATAGGAAGTAGTCGGTCTGTGAAAATACAAATCTTTTGATTGCTGTATATTTTTATTATCAAATTCCTTAAGACTAAATTCCATGACAAGACCTCAGCACTTGAATGGAATATATTCATTCATGTTTCTCGTGAAAATACAAATCTTTTGACTGCGGTATATTGTTATTATCAAATTCCGTAAGGCGAAATTCCATGACAAGACCTCAACATTTAAATTGAATATCCTCAATCATGTTTCTTGTGTTTCTGCTTATGAAACTCTCTGCAATTTATGATTCTTGTTTCTCAAATTTCAGGCCTATGATGATCTCATGAAGGCATTTTCAGAGCGTAACAAGGTAATGCCTTTTTTTTTTTTTTTTTTTTTTGGGGGGGGGGGGGGGGGGGGGGGGTTTCTCCACCTTTTTTACGTGTACTAGACTATTATTTATATCTTGCTATGTAATTTGTGATTGCACGTTTAATCTAATTAAGCCTTACCTAAGGTATAAATTCTACTTAGCCCATATTGTGATAAATCTCTTAATTGTTTTTCTCTTCTTATTTCCCTTTGGTATCTTCAGTTTGGCAACCTCCCATATGGCTTCAGAGCCAACACATGGCTTGTTCCTCCTGTTGCAGCACAATCACCAGCGGCATTTCCTCCTCTCCCTATGGAGGATGAAAATTGGGGTGGAAATGGTGGTGGTCTCGGAAGAGACGGAGAATGTGATTTGATTCCATGGGCAAATGAGTTTTCATTCATTGCATCTATGCCTTGCAAGACAGCAGAAGAAAGGCAGGCTCGAGACAGAAAGGCATTCCTTCTTCACAGCTTATTCGTTGATGTTGCCATTTTCAGAGCTATTAAGGCTGTTCAGCATATAATGGGACAGCCACATTTAATCTGTTCAGATGTAGACAATGATATTGTTTACACTGAGAGAATAGGCGACTTGAGTATCAGGGTTCTCAAAGATGCTTCTGTTGCAAGCTGTAAGATTGATACTAAAATTGATGGAGTTGCAGCCACTGGTGTGAATCAAAAGGATCTGCTAGAACGAAATCTTCTGAAGGGGATTACTGCTGATGAGAATACTGCTGCCCATGTATGATACTTATTTTTATGCAGATTTTTGTCAACTTGTTCAGTATGCCTGCTTCTTTCCCTTGCAAAACTAATGAACTATTTCTTGACTTCAGGATATTACGACATTAAGTGTCATCAATGTGAGATACTGCGGTTACATAGTTGTTGTGAAAGTTGAGGGTAGAGAGAGTGGAATTGTCAATTCATCTCAACGCATTGAATTGCTTGATCAGCCGGAAGGTGGTGCTAATGCACTCAACATTAACAGGTTGCCCTTAATTCTGCTATATTAACATCATAATACTCATTATCAATTATATGTGTTCTCTATCTTCCTCACTTTCTTCTTTTTTTTCCTCCCATTTACATTTTTCCTTGTGATTTTATTAGCTTGAAGCTAAAATTGAGAACTAGCCAGTTCCATATAGATGCATCTAGTGGTTGTTCTTTGTTGGACTGAGCTGTATGCTAGCATTGTTCTCTCTTTGTTAATGGGATGGTTGATCCAGTTGTCGTTCATGACAAAATCACAGGGCGATAACTAATATATTGTTCATTGCAGTTTGAGATTACTTCTTCACAACACAACGCAGTCAGAGAACAATAGGCCGATGATACAAGTACGTGAAGAACTTGGTGCTTCCCAAGCTTTTGTGGAAAGACTGATTAAAGAAAGCCTTTCCAAGCTTGAGGAAGAGGAACCTAATTTGGACAATTTTGTGAGATGGGAACTTGGAGCCTGTTGGATACAACATTTGCAGGACCAAAACAATACAGAAAAAGATAAGAAACCATCTGCTGAGAAGGCTAAGAATGAAATGAAGGTTGAGGGTCTTGGAAAACCCCTTAAAGTTCTCAAGAATAGCAAAAAGAAATCTGATTTAAACAATCATAAATTGGAATCTGAGAATTCAAGATCTCATGCATGTGTTAATGGGGAAGTTGAAAGTACCCTGTCGCCCTCAATAGAATCCCAGAATCAAGCTACAGCTGCAGAAAATGAGCTTGTGCTGAAGGGCATGTTGCCTGAAGCAGCTTTTTCTCGCTTAAAGGAATCAGGAAGTGGACTTCACTGCAAGGTACTGTCACCTAGGTCTAATAAGGCATCTCCGGGTTTTGAACTAGGTTTTTTCATCAATCATAACTGAACTTGTTCATGTTACTAACAGTCTATGCAAGACCTGATTGACATGTCTCAGAAATACTACACAGATGTTGCTCTCCCAAAATTGGTAATGACTTAAACATTGGTTAATTTTCTTATTTTTCTTCCAGCTTGTAAATTTCTGCTGATTGCTATTTATGCAAAACAGGTGGCAGACTTTGGCTCATTGGAACTTTCTCCAGTTGATGGCCGCACCCTAACTGATTTTATGCATACTAGGGGTCTAAGGATGCGTTCTCTTGGACATGTTGTGAGTGCTCTAAACTTTTCCTTGCATGTAACTGCACTTTAAATAGCTATGAAAAGAAGCTCTTTTGAATTTCTTAGAGTTAAGCATATAGTCCTGCTTGAATCTTCTACAGGTCCTCTTCATGAAATGTAGTCTGTATTTTATTGTCATCAGCTACTATACCCTTTCTATTTCTTAAAGGACGATCTTAATGAGCCAATCAGGGTACCCGGCGATTTACGCTTAAGCTCTCTCATTTTACTAGTGTTGATTTTCACTCTTGTTTAAACTTGCTTGTCACCTTTCAAGGACTAATAGGTGGGAAGACTTTGTATCTTGGGATCTAAATCACTTGCAAATTTGTTTTTATTTTCAATATTGTATTCTAATTTTTCTTTTGGTTTTCTTCACAGGTGAAACTTTCAGAAAAGCTGTCACATGTGCAATCACTTTGTATTCATGAGATGATAGTTCGAGCTTTTAAGCACATCTTGCAGGCTGTGATTGCTGCTGTTACTGATAAAGAGAAATTGGCTGTATCAATAGCTGGTGCATTGAACATGCTGCTTGGTGTTCCCAAAATTGAAGAACTACATAAATCGTGCAATATCCACCCCCTGGTATGGAAATGGCTGGAGGTTTTTTTGAAGAAGCGATATGATTGGAATCTTAGCAGCTCAAACTACGAAGACGTAAGGAAGTTTGCAATTCTACGTGGATTATGTCACAAGGTACTGAATCATAGACGAGAGAATTATAGTTTATGGTGTGGCTTGCATAGATTTCATTACCCACGGAGTCTCAAAACTGCACCTTATTCATTTAAAGCATTTTTGTTAACAAGATGCCCGGATTTTATGGTTTCATGTGAATTGCTGATTGATCATAGACTCTGTTTTTGATAATGATCGGAAACAGATAAAGACTTGTAGGGGTTATTTAAATTTGGCTTTGCTATTTGAATAGAGTGTTCAATTTCCATGCATCTGAAATTGAAGTATTTTCTTACTTTGATATGACAATTGTATGGGCAGTTGTTGTGGCGTACAATAGATTAATGGCTTTTCCTACCTAATTAGAGTAATCATATCATGTGAAAGTGGTCCCTATAATATAATATGATTCTTGTCATGAACTTAACAGACCCATTTTCTTTCTTTTTCTTTGACTGCAATAGCTCTCATATAGACATTTGTTATTGTTAGGCTGTTGGAGATTTTCTGTATCATATTCCTTTTTCTTATCTATTAGAAAAATAAATATTCATACATCAACGATCTCATATATATGCATGCATATTCACACATAAACATGCTTAAATATGTAATACGTTGTAGTGTTTATGGTTATCAGATGACATTTTAAGCAGTCTATCTTTGACAAGAATTTTCTTAACATCTTATGCTAGGTGGGCATTGAGCTTGTCCCAAGGGATTTTGATATGGATTCCCCAACTCCATTCCATAAATCTGATGTTGTCAGCTTGGTCCCGGTTCACAAGGTAAAGAAAAGGACAGGGCAAGATAAATATTTGTTCTCTTGCATGTCTTGAAATAATTCGAATAATCTATATTTAATATGTGGTGTGCATTTTGATCCTTTGCAGCAAGCTGCTTGCTCTTCTGCAGACGGAAGGCAACTACTAGAGTCATCCAAAACAGCTCTAGACAAGGGAAAGCTTGAAGATGCAGTTACCTATGGGACTAAGGTATATATATCTTCAGAACTCTTTGCTGGGATATAAGTGAAAAATGGGCAGGGTGCTTTAATAGTTGTTACCTTTCACATTAGCTTTGCTACCACTGCTATAATTTGTTTGTGACAGGCTCTTGCCAAGCTGGTTGCGGTTTGTGGCCCTTATCATCGGATGACAGCAGGAGCATATAGTCTCCTTGCTGTAGTTTTATATCACACTGGAGACTTTAATCAGGTTTTTCACATTATGTTTTGTGTTTTGGTGTGAGTAAACGTTGTTTCATCTGAAACCGAAGCTGCTTTTGGAGCAGTCATGATTTAGATCTAGATCATAACAAGTCTGATTATCGTACCCAGAGCTGCTAATCCCATCCTTTAAAAGGTCTAAAACTTCTGAAAATGTGACAGTATTTTGTGATTAGGATAATCAGATTGTTTGATTACGGATTAAATTTAAATGCTCTCGCGTTTTTTCTTCCTGTTTTCATTTCTTAACTATTGGGAAAGCATAGGTCATGTGTATTGAAAAAATATTATAAAACTGACCCAAGTTCTTCTGTACATTCTGTGTAGTCATGTTAGAGAAACACTTCAGAAAATACACAAGTGAGAATATTTGCTTATACCCATTGAAGTTATAATTAAGATTAAGAAGTTTTCTATATTTGCAGGCCACAATTTATCAACAAAAAGCCTTGGATATCAATGAGAGAGAATTAGGCCTGGATCATCCAGATACAATGAAGAGTTATGGGGATCTTGCAGTTTTCTATTACAGACTTCAACACACAGAGCTGGCTCTAAAGTATGTTTCTTTTCTTTTCGTTTTTGGTTCAATGCAGTGATGGTGAATAACTTTACATGCTTCAATCATATACTCCGAGTTTTGACCTGACATGAATTAGTTTTACTTCATTTTAACATTCAAAATATAATAATTTATTACAAGGTGGAGAGAAAGTTAGGATATTCTTACCCCTCACAGTCCACCAAACAAGATAATCTAGTATTCATTTACCGAGTAAATCCAGTATTGATGATAACAAGTATTGTATTGACCACATAGGAGTTTTCTTGATATTTCAGATATATATATATATATATATATATATATAAGGCGGAGAGAAAGTTAGGATATCCTTACCCGTCGCTGTCCACCAAACAAGATAATCTAGTATTTATTTACCGAGTAAATCCAGTATTGATGATAACAAGTATTGTATTAACCACATAGGAGTTTTCTTGATATTTCAGTATACATATACATACATACATACATACATATATAAAGCTCCTTTCAGTTTTTGTTCCGATTGTTTTTCACAACTTGGCTTTTCTGCTGTTATTAATTAGGTACGTAAAGCGTGCTTTATATCTTCTGCATCTGACATGTGGCCCATCTCATCCAAATACTGCTGCCACTTATATTAATGTGGCTATGATGGAAGAAGGTCTTGGAAATGTGCATGTTGCCCTTAGATATCTCCACAAAGCTTTAAAGTGCAACCAGCGGTTGCTTGGTCCAGACCATATTCAGGTTTTGATAGTGTCCTCTGTTTATGTGAAAAATATGAGTGAACTGTGATCCCTATATGCGTATATGATAGATATAGGTGTATTATGGTCAAAATAAGTGTAATTTGCAAGTTTATTTTTATATTGCAGGGGAAATAAGTGTACTTGTTTTTTCGCCCTTTTAGAAGAGGGGAGTGTATAGTTTCAAAATAGATTGAAGGATTGCGTAGTTTGTTGGGCATCTTTTGTTGAAGGGGAGAGTAATTACAAAGGCTAAAAATTGTGTCTTAATGGCCACCCCATATAAAGATCACATGGCAAAGAAGAAAAAGAAATTAGCCAGAGCCTACAGCCTGGTATTTATTTGACCAAACTTCTCACTTCTGTATAATGACATCAGCATATTTGTTGGATGATGATTCTCTGCAGACAGCTGCAAGTTATCATGCAATAGCAATAGCACTCTCGTTGATGGAGGCATACCCATTGAGCGTGCAGCATGAGCAAACAACTTTACAAATACTGCGCTCAAAACTTGGCCCAGATGATTTGCGCACACAGGTATATTCTCACATTTGAGTTTGTCATATTGGGCTACAAAACCTTTTTCTTGTGATGAAAATAAGCCAATGACCTCAATAAAAAACATAACTTTGAAATCAACGCGTTTATAGAGTTCCCAGATTGAAAGCCTTGAAATGATGTGACAGAACAACCAGAGCTGTTACAGATTATCCTTCTGCCCAACCTGTAACACCTCTGGGCCTTGGCCTGATCCTCATTTGAAAATAGAACTACTAAAATGCTATTTTTTAGTGTTTCCAATTATATTACAATCTTTTAATGAAAAGAGCATTTGAGATACACCCAAAAATGTAAAGTTTTTATGCAAGCATTATTTATTAAATTACTATTTGTTTGTTTCTTTATATTTTCTATTGTCATTTTTATTTTTCATTATATTCTATACATGAACCAGTCTTTTAGAATGCAGTCATGTGATATGATTACTACTCAAAATAACAAAAGCGATATGACTATTTTATACAAATAATATGGAAAATAGATATGACAAACAAAAAAACCTTGGACCTGGCTGCATGGTTAGGATGTCTGGCCTGGGTTGCCCAAATATGGCCCTTTTTAATTTGGCCCAGTCCAAATTGACCAGAGCATATTGGGAAAATGAACCTTGGTGCACCAATTAAATTTATTATTTTCCTTCTATGTGTGGCATGTATGATACTTTTAATTTTGCATAAACTGAGTTTTGTCATAAATGCTTCAGGATGCGGCCGCTTGGCTTGAGTATTTCGAGTCCAAGGCTTTTGAGCAGCAAGAAGCTGCACGAAATGGTACTAGAAAACCTGATGCTTCAATTGCTAGTAAAGGCCACCTAAGGTATGTTTAACTCATCTATGTCAATCTTAATCTGATATTTCTTTGGCTGATCTAAGTGTTTGAAGCCTGGTTGCCAGTTTTATTTGTTTTTGTACCTTTTAATGGGTCTCATAATAGTGGTATCTGTTAAGTTATTGTATTGAAAATTGTCTCATGTAATTTTGTTGGGGATTGGTGTGTTGTTACATTCTTTGATGTCTCTTTTAATTGAATATCAATAGATCATTTTTTTGTCCCATTGGTGATCTTATGGCTTTTGGGAACATGACATGTTTATTTATTTATTGTGGACTGTCTTCCTTCCGATGCATGATCATGGACAAAGATTCGCGTAAATGGTTAAGATGCTACTACATTTTGTTGGCTTTGGTGGTTCAATGTTGATAGTTGATGTACATATTTAACACACACACACACACAACACACAAATTCACACGTACATACGTACTGATTTCTTATATTCCCATGGAATGTGTTAGTGTGTCAGATTTGCTTGACTACATTAATCCCAATAATGATGCCAAAGGGAGAGATATGGCAACGAAGAGAAGAAGTCATACAACAAAGGTATGTTGCAGATTTGCTGGAAATAATAATTCCGACTATGTATAGACGGATTAACTGATTCTCTGATCACATTTCCTGCGTCTCACTTATATTCATTCTGTTGTTGCTGCTATTACTTGACTGGGGCTCTTTTGAGTTCTTTGATTTATTGATCAATGTGCAATATGCCGAATCCTTATAAATGGAACTTTAACTAATTCAAATGCATCAAAGATCAACTTTTATGGCTTAATCAACGAGAAATACCATACATGGCAACCTTAGAATAACTGCAGTAAACAGAAGGCCTCTTTTTATCTGAATATTGATACTGATTTCCTTTCTGTTCCGAGCATTGCATATGGCGTGAGTCTGTAAGATGTGAGGTTCAACGAGAAACCTTTGTTTTTAAATACTTTGTCAGACTCACTATTTTCTAAAACTAATAATAAAAATCCTTGTTCAAATAGATGAATATAATTTGAGTTGAAAAGGGAATGGGTAGAAACTTGGCTAACAATATTCTTTAGGAAGGATTAACCCATACTGTTGATGGGAGATATTATATTGAGGATACAATTTATAAGACACAGCTGCTATGACTAAACCATCTTTATGTTTTTTTAAGTGTTAACACTGTTGTAAGATGTAAACAATTCCAATCAATGTGGAATGAAAGATAGGGCCAGATTAGTTTATAGTCAAAATGGAAATCTATTGAGTACTGCAACTCTGTATAATGTATGAAGGTTCATGCCATTTTGAATTTCTGAAATATGGCAACTTGCACCCATCTCTTCTGTAATATCGCTCTATATGAATTTTCTATTATTTGACAGCTGAGGTTGAAATCCTACCAAAACACTGGCTCTGCAAGTTCTGATGAGTCTTCAAAGGAAATGCCAAAAGAGCCTTCGGATGAAGAGACCTCTACCACTGAACCAGGAGGCGGGGTAGATACTGAGCAGGAGATCAACTCTGCACCTGAGTCAGAACAGCCAAATTTAGAGAAGACTACTGGTGAGAAGCTAGAAGTTTCTGGTGAAATTTTGTCTGATGCACATGCTGATGGGGAGGACGGGTGGCAACCAGTTCAAAGACCAAGATCAGCTGGATCATATGGCCGGAGATTGAAGCAAAGGCGGGCAGCGATTAGCAAGATCTATAGTTATCAGAAGAAGAATGTGGAGGCTGACATGGATTATCCTTTGAATAAGGGTACGAATCAGAATAGCAGGTTTTACTTTTTGAAGAAGCGAACCATATCCCATGGGGGTCATACAGATAACCAAAATATGAACATCACCCAAGGCAATAAATATGGAAGGAAAGTAGTAAAAGCTGTTACGTACAGGGTGAAGTCCATGCCTTCATCTAGCACGACTGGTACAAAGGATACATCGGGAGCTGGTGACAAGCTATTCAGTTCTCATTCGGAACATGATTCAAATTCTACACCTAATGATGCAAATCCAATGAAGGCTTCAATCGTTAGTCTCGGGAAATCTCCTTCATACAAGGAAGTAGCGTTGGCTCCACCAGGTACAATTTCCATGATGCAGGTCAGTGATCCTCAGAGTGAGATTTCTGCTGGTGATGGACTAGATGTTGGAAAACATGATGAGGAAGAAGACACTGAAGTAAATTCAAATGTCAACACAATCCCAGAAGAGGTAAATGATAAAATAGAAGAGAAGGAAACTTCCTTATCAGATTCAGTGGAGGATTCAAAAGAGGATAATAAAGTTACTGAGGAGAAAGAGGAAACTCAACCAACTGACGTTGTGGAAGATAAGTGTGAGAGTGTTGAGGGACTTGAAGCTGGAGATGTTGATGATCATAAAGCAGTTGATGATACCATAGAGATTGATGTAGTCAATGATAGTGCGGATTCTCACAGACAAGAACCTGATGCAAATGATTCATCCGGAGGCTTTGAATCGTCTAGCCCCCTATCTCCATCAGAATCCCATGATAATGCAAATATCATCATCTCACAAGGAGGTGAAGATCTGACACTCAATACACCACCATCAAGCCCAAGTGATGTCCGTGGCATCCCATACAGGAAATTGTCTGCATCTGCGGCACCTTTTAACCCATCACCAGCCATTGCACGTTCTGCACCAGTTCCCATGAACATAACCCTTCCTTCTGGTCCTGGTCCTGTTCCAACAATTGGCCCCTGGCCAGTAAACATGAATGTTCACCCTGGGCCTGCAACAGTGCTACCGACAGTTAACCCAATATCATCTCCTCATCATGCATACCCATCGCCTCCTCCTACACCAAATATGATTCAACCACTGCCTTTTATGTATCCTTCTTATACTCAACCTCAACCAGTGCCAACTAGCACCTTTCCAGTCACCAGCAGTGCCTTTCATGCCAATCATTTCACATGGCCATGTAACTTGAACCCTAACATGTCCAAATTTGGTCCCAATGTTGTTTGGTCTGGTATTCATCCTGTGGAATTTTCACATCCAGCACCTGTGGTTCCACCAATAGCTGATCCTACTATGGAACAACAAATGCAGTGTCATGGTTCTGAAAGTCCAAGTTCACCTTCAGTTTTGCCAGAAGATATTGATAATCTCAGGGAATCTAAGAAAGAGGTGACGGTTCCTGCTCCAGAGACTAGAGAAGATGAAGTGGTCAGACTAGGTTCAGAAAGTATACATGAAAATGGTAATCCGAGTTACAATGGGAATGAAGCTGCAGGGAACAAGCTAAGTGATAACGTTAGCTCAAATGATTACACTAGTAGTAACAATACGAACGCAGATAGTGAGAAGACCTTCAGCATTTTGATTAGGGGGAGAAGAAACCGAAAGCAGACTCTGAGAATGCCAATAAGTTTGCTCAATCGACCCTATGGCTCACAATCATTTAAAGTTTTTAATAACCGTGTGGTTAGAGGAAGTGATTCCCCCAAGTCCATCAACACCTCTTCCAGTAAAGACTGTACAGCGACTGCCTAATCCATGCTGTTCTCAAGTGTTTCTAAGGAAATGTGGCAGAATAATTTGCTGACATACAAGAAAGAGGCCTTATAATTTCAGATGCAAAGTTTGAAGTGATAGTTCAATTATTATTAGCATTTTGAATCACAGAATGCTTTGCCTTGTCGACTTTGTAGCTGACTTTTGGGGAGATTCTGGTAGGTCTTCTGCTCTATACTTTCAACCTTTTTTGGTTTAAGTTTTCTTTCTTTATTTTTATTCTTTTTTTGAAAAAAATAAAGTTTTCACTTGTTGCGCTTATAATTTCTCTAATTTACTCAAGAAAGATTTTTTACTAGTCTAGTTTCAATTAGATCAATCATGCACCCCTAATTTATTTAAAATAATAATAATTAAATTTATGCAATATAGCCGTATTTTTTTCAGGAAGTGCTGTGCTTTTGGTGGTTGTAGATTGTAGTTTGAAGAACCACTGTTTAAATCAACATGCTTTTCTATCATGCAATATAGATTCAACTTCGTCTATTTGGCCAACTAAATTTATGCAATATAGCCGTATGTTTTTCAGAAAGTGCTGTGCTTTTGGTGGTTGTAGATTGTAGTTTGAAGAACCAATGTTGAAATCAACAGGCTTTTCTATCATGCAATTTAGATACGACTTTGTCTATTGGCCCAACGAGATTTAATTTAGCCTGAATCATATTAATTTACAAAATTTTTCAGACGCATCTCTTGAGTTGGAGGACTGGAGACTTATTAGTCCAAGGTACTATCTCATCTGTAAAACTAGATCTTTTTTTTTTTTTTTAATTTTTTTTATGGTCATCACATTTCTGTAGAATGTGCTTGGACCCATGATTTGTTGCTTGCGTGTGACAAAACTTCCTCGTAAGGTCGAAGTTGCACGTAGAATAGTATTTATACTATTCAGCTTCATAATATTTTTTTGCATTTGGACCACATACAGGAAGTAGAACAGTAGCTGCAGCTAAAATCAAATCAAATCATATATGGGACTTTGATGCTTCTACCCTTCACCTTGATCCTCTGTTTTTCATCGATCGATCTACATATTTGCCCCATATGCTACCATCACTATTCAATTTTAAGGATTCTGAGTCACCTTGAAGGTGCAAATTTTGATTCATTACGTAGCCAGGAAAATTTTGATATAATAAAGTACATGATTAAAGGAGTTCTATTTTTTAATTGCCTTTTTATCATCGGCTCTCTTAATTAATTCGGTTCGATTGTATGTACCTTCTCTATTTATTGCTCGTTTTTTCTGTTTGCTGTCCTGTGTTTTCGATGATAGATCTGAGATCATGACCATCAATAAAAGCACAAGTTTGAATTTAATTCTTGATTATGTTGGTATGCTTCAGTATCTCAAAGCACCCCAAAATTTAATTTGATATTTTGATTTTCTTGTTGATTTTGAGAAAGCAAAGGTAAAAAAAAACAGAGAGAGAGAAATAGTACAAGCAAAAGATGATTGCTCACCAATCTGATTCGTAAATTTGAACACGGCTTTTAAAAACAAAAAACAAAATTTAGGAAAGCTTTAATTTACATTTATGATCAAGCAAAAGATTGAAGAAGGGAACCCAATCTACTAAAGCTTTCAAGCAGGCTTCACATGCATTTTCTGCATATCTGCCCAAACAGAGCTTGCTCACAAAATAGCTTATAGGCATGCTGCCGAAGCTCATAATCATATTGTTCATACGCTTTGAGAAGTGCAAACTAGGGTCTATAACATCCCCCCTGCGTCATTCAAATGATTAGACAAATAAAACCAGTACCTTTTACTTCAGCTGTAAATTTTGCAAATATATAGGACCTGTTTGAGTTAGCGTTTAAAAAATACGTTCACGCAAGTCGATACAGAACTCCTCTCATATACTGTAAATCACATCGGAAAAGTAGTTCTACCACTAATCTAAACAGACACATGAGTCAAACAAAATAAAGACCAACAAGTTAATGCTATGAAAGTTCTACTTTCTTAAGAGAGTGATTTTTTTTTTTCCTAAAAAAAAAGATTGTAGTTTGAAATATTCTCTACTTAGTGTGAAAATATTATGTCTACCTATTGGGGGGAGAACTCAACTTGTTACCGGTCAATGAATTCACTGAGATAGTGATTTAAGAGTCAATTGTTTAAATTGAGGTTAACTTTAACTCAGACTGGTCATAATTAAAATAATATTTAAAAATGTAGTAACCCATAAATAAAGTGAATATTTATGCATAAATCACATATGATCCAACAAAACAGAGTTACTAAAACACAAATATGATGGATAGCCATTTTTTAAACTCAAAACAACGTCATTTCAAGCTTAATAAGGGAAGGGCAAAAAATATATAAAATCCAACTGGGCTCAGTTGTCTAAAACTCTTGACCGGAACTTGTTCACCAGGCAATTCAAGTTGAGTTTTAATACCATGCTTTTGATATTCATTCATGACCGATTAGTTCTGTCGATTAACTAGACTTAGGCTAACAAAAATTATCTTTGCAAAAGGAAAGGAAGAAAGAGCAAACCTTTAGTTAGATGACTGGGGAAGGTAGCTTCATGAACAGGATCCATTGGAAAGCTTGGAGGCAGAGATCGCATCTCTGATCTTTTTAGATATGCCAATACTTCAAGAATGATAGTTGCCACAATCACTATACTGACAAGGAATCCATAGCCTATTCTCCAATCACTGCCTGCCCCAGCAGCTTGTATCCCCAACACTATGTTCACTGATGCAAAGAAAAGTGCCAATCTTCCAACCCAACTATGATACAGATTCCAAAGCTTGCGCATCTTGGAATCCTTGTTTGGCCTTAAGAAGAATGCCAATACCTATAATCACCACAGCTTTAAAAGTCATTTCAAAATTGTTCTTAACAAAGTACTTCTTTTGGTCCTTTTTATAAGCTATAAACAACCGGATCATATAGATTAAGAAATTGGTTAAAATGGGTTAAAGACAATGAACATGTTAGAAACACATTCTTTTTAAAAAAAAAAAAAAAGAAAAACCATCATTTATAGCGAGGATGAGTGGGAATATGATTAGGGGGAAAATAGGAAAAATCCATTAAATATTTAAACATATCCAAAACGTAGCTTATTCATTCAAAAATTGTACTAGCTTAAAAAAGGATTGGAAGAGGAATAGGTACTCCATCTCATCCTTGATATAAGACTTATTTAGCTAATTTGATTAAATTAAAAAATTTAGTAAAGTTATTTAATATGACGTATTTTTTCTAAAACACCTTAATTGTCTTCCTTAATTCTCTCCATCTTTCTCTTACTTGATTATTGGGGATCATCAATTGGAGCAAATTAGGAAAAGATTGACAAATATGATAACTAGGTCTTATAATAAATATATGTAATCAAGGGCCAGGTTTGGACTCATTAGCCAATATGAAGTCTCTTGGGCAGGTTTAGATTAGGGAATTAAACATTTAGTATTAAGCAGAAATGGTCAGTAGGAAACCTGAAGAATACTTAGTGTAAATACAAAGATTCCAATGCCTCTGTGAGCAGGTACATGAGCTTGCATTTTGTTGTAAAGTTGCAATCCAAGAAGAAATGTGGCAAGTCCAAATCCAAATCCCACAAATTGAATCACTGAATGGAGATAGAACCACAATGGATCCTTATGCCTGAAGTATCTTGCAATAATTGCCCCCACGGGTAGGATTAGTCCCCAACCCATTATTCCCACTATTCCATGACTCTTCCTCATCTGAATCAACTCATTGGATCCAGAACCTTTGGAACCTGTAAGAGTTTTGGTTGATCATATATCTTAAGATGCTATAAGTTTCACCAAATCACACTAAACAATGCATGCTAATCATGAATATCATCGAAAAATGGAAGAATTCAGAGTTTGGTACTTTTTGTTTTCTGATGTTACACTTGGTTTGAGGGGAGGGGAGGGGGAGTTTCCCTCCCTTCTTGGTATGAAAAGTCAGATATGCCTATAAATTTTATAACTTTTTGCATTGTTCTCCGCATATCACATTATGGTCATATTTGACCTTTCATATCAAGGAGGGAGGGAAACTCCCCTCCCTTCAAACCAAACACATTAGAAGTGTCCTCAAGCTTTGTCCAAACTTAATTTTTTTCCCAAAGGATCTCAAGGATGCATTTTATTACGTCTGTATGATTTTTTCATATTTTTTTTTTTCCTTAGAATGACCTTGAAAGTTTAATTGTCTATACTAACTTAAAAACAAGTTTTTTGTTCTTAAAGTGGTTATTTATAGGTGCAATTTTATTGTCCTAATTAAAACTAGTTTTAGTTCTTAAGTTTTATTCCAAGGAACTAAACTGTAACTTTTCATCATAAAACTTCGAGCAAGATATTCAGAAACAGAGTAAAACAAAGCATCTCCTATCAATCTGCCTATAAAATTCAGAGGATCAAGATTTTTGCACCTGAAGAGAAATCAAATATGATTGCTGTTTTATCAACATGCTTTGAGAGATGATGGTTCTTTGGGGTTTTATTTCCATAAGCCAACAAAATAGGTTGCTTTCCAAAAGGGGTTCTGGGTTGCATCTGAAATGCCAAGTAAATCTCAGCTCCACTAGTGGCCACAGCTGCAGGCATATTATTGAGAGGTATTTCACCTTTGTCTGCAATCACTTCTGAGGCCTTCTTACCCTGAAGATAGAACTGTTTGATCTTTGCATGACCATGTTTATTGATCCAACCCACCATTGCACTTGAACCCACCATCATATTGTCTCTTGAGAATCCTATTCCCACCCACCCAATCGTGTAGGGAGCAGATAATATGATGGTTGTGGTATGATCATTTTGGATGTACTGTACCACAAAACTCAACAAATTAGATGCAAGGACCTATTTTTCTTTTCTTTTGAAATCATGAAAAGTTCAAAACTACCCCATTACATACCATGCCCATAAGATATCAAGATATCTCTTATTTTACATACCACTTTATAAAATGTCCAATTGGCCAAAAGTTTTAGGTCCTAAATATAAGTCCACCTAGAGATAAAAGAAATACGAGAGAGAATGTATAACATCTTTATTAATGAGTGCAAATTTAGAAAAGTAAACAAATTTAAGATAGATATATTAAATTCAATTTCTTAGTCAATGAGATTTGGTTAAACTGAACTTATATAAGAACCAGAGTGGTAGAATCCAATGATCAATGGGAAAAAAGTAGAAAAAAATTTGGCGGTTGGGGCAGAATAATGAACCAAGCATGATAATTAATTATGACCTGAACTTACCCTCAATTCATAAGTATGCCACACAGGTTTGCAAATCATGTTGGATATATTCTGATAAGGTGGTGGAAGGAAACTTTGATAGTTTGTTTTCTTGCAAGTGCTTTCTGATGCTGCAAAACCACTACTTCTGCCCTTATCATCTGCAAATGCTGTGACCAAGACAAGAAGACTCAGAATACCAAAAAATCTCACAAAAGATGGCCATATCTGAATCCAAGATCTCAAATTTGCCATTCATGGACTATTCACAAGTATGAGATCTAAGTCCAGGGTAAAAAATATATCAGCTTACAAGACTCTATAGAGTCAAAATTAAGAGAGGAAGAGAGATAACAACTGGGGCAGTTGAGAGGTTATAGTCTCTTACATTTGAAGGTTGCATTGAAGTTTGGTGGGGGGATAGTGTTTGGTACCGAGAGATAATCATTAAATCATCATTTTTCTATTCTTGAAAACTCAACATCTTACCACATTTCATTTCTCACTGTCACACAGCCTTTTCTTTTCCTGATATTCTATCAACAATTCTCATACATTGTCCATTAATGAAGGCATTCAAATATGTTCAAAAAGATAATGACACTGCAAATGTTTGAGAATCTCATACGCATATGGGTATTAGATTCCGTTTGGTATGCTGAAATTGATTTTGATGGATACGGAGATGGAAATAAAGTTTAAAAGTAAGTTTGAACTGTCATGGAAATGATACTTGATTTTTAAATAAAAAGACCAAAATGCCCATGTAAATTTCTTTTTAAACAAAAAGCCTTCCTGGAAATGAGGACATGGAATTGCAAATCTTAGCTTTTTTTATGGAATTGACGGCTTCCACATGGAATTCAATTCCATAGCCATTTCTTTGTATCAAACATGCAATCAGCATGGAATCCAATTTCAATTCCAATTGTATGCCTCCAATTCTACCGTACCAAACATGGCATTAGTATTGAGGTTGTTTTGTGATATACGAAGAATGGAAATGACATATCTTTTCTGGCCAGAGGAAATAACAGATCAAAGGACAGAAATTTCATGTTTAAATATTATAAATGGGCGCCTTTGTTTTTCACCCAAAACAGAATGGTAACTTTTGTTGACGATCATAATTTATATCTTTATATGATGTAAAATTTACAATAACTTCACACTATATATAATCTATAACCATAGACTCACATCACAATCCATCACATGTATTATTCAGTGGCTTACATTTGATATCATACATAAGGTAAGAGTTACGAGTCTTATAAGAAAATAAAATAAATTCAATAGTTCAAAATTATCTTTTATATTTTTTAATAAAAAATAATTAGAAAAGACCGTTATCCTCAAATATGATGACAAAATATAACAAACTTTTTAGTGTAATAATATTATTTTTTAATGAGACACACATATATATTTTTCTTAAGCATAAGGATCTTTCTATTTTCTATTCGAGGCACTATCGGACACTAAATGTGAGCACATCTCCCAGTAAAAATTCAAACCTTAGTTTGCCATATTGTGAGGGATTAGCCTCTTCCATTAGACCTATACTCCGTTGGTATACATATATGTGTGTGTGTTTTTACATGCGCCATGTTCCAAAGGTCTCCTTGGTTCCTCCCATCAAATCATGACTTTATCACTCCATATAAAATAAATGAATGAGTGAATATAAAAAAAGAACGTAATATTTTATTACAATGAAAGCTGAAATTGATTCCCTATCCCGGAGCAAAACAATATGTATATTTGTGTGTGTGTGTATTCCTACCTCACTCTTAAAAGAAAAAGAATTAAATTTATGAATTCAATTCAATGATGATATATAAAACGTCCTTGGAAAAAGCAAAATTCTAACTCTAATGAGTAGCACCATTACTGCTGTTTTTTTCCCTACTTAGCCCAAGCGACCGCCTCAATTTCAGACTGAGCACTTCTATAAAGCTCTAGCCTCTTTGCAAGTGACATCCGTCTCTGCATCACTGCTGGATCCTCGTCAAGCAATTTACCCAGTTGTTTCCCCTGCATAACAACAACAGGTCATTAACGAAGAAAAGGAACTCATAATCTTAATTCCTTAAAAAGTCACAGATCATAATATTTGTGATGAAAAAAAAAAAAAAAAAAAAAAAAAAACTGTTTCAATGTATGAGGACTTATGTGCAGAATGGAGGATTCATGTCAGCTGGCTATTGCATTATTGAGCAAGAAGAAAACTTCATAATATGACACAGAAAGCTCACCTCCCTCTTCCCCAACTCCGTAAAGAAATGGTCCAGTAAGCTTCTCTTAGCCTCACGCACTTGGCAATATACTACTGACTTTGGAATTGTATTCCTCAGGGTGGCGCATACCATGTTCACGTACGACAACACAGTCGTAGCTGGTAAGTTCAAAGAAAATCTCTCAGTAAGAACAATTCTAAGATTTTAAGGGGGAAAAAGAGTCTCCCACAATCTTAGTGGAGTTTTCCTTGGAAATTATCAAAACGTGTATGAAGTGAATCTTATATTAAGGACACCGGAGGGATAATCAAGTTTCAGTAACTCACCGATTCGACGAAGATAATTATCATTATATCTGTCAAAAAGTGATACAGTTGGATTTCCACCCTTCTCAGCATCTTGTGGAAGTTTGCGGAAAAAATCAACAGTCAAGTAACCACACTCCATGTCAACCAACAGCAGAGTTGCTTTCTTACTTTCTTCTCTCATCCTCTCCAATGATTCAACAGCTGCACTCCCAAGTTCTGTTCTCAAGGTGGGATATTGTTTTAATTCCTACAATTACAATCAACAGAAAAGTTCATCGGTTAAGATAGACTTGTGAATTATAACTTCCTCCTTTGCTACCTGCTAAAGGGTCTCAATGCTTAAGCATGTATAGAACTAAATATACAAAAGATAATATATATATATATATATATATATATATAGCTTGCTACTTGCCACTGTCTCGCTAATAGACTTGTGAATCAGATCCTTCAGAATTGCATGAACCTGAAAGATCATAAAAGAAAGGCATATTGTAGATGTTTTACGACAAAAGGAAAAAGATAACATCTTATTATAGGGAAGATAAACTCTGTAGTATAATTAGATACCGCATCAACAGCTGCTTCAGCTGGGCCACGGATGGCAACTATGCAAGATTCAATGAGACGGCGATATCCTTGCTCAGGGGCAATTAGATGAGGTTGATACCCATCTGCTTCAGTTATTAGCTTCCTCACATTATCAATTGAGAGATGCTTGTCAAATTGCAGCCTTTTCATAGCTGCGGGAAACTGAGAATCAAATACTTGGTAAATTTTCTCACCACCAGGCCTCCTGTAAACATTTGAATCATCATTAAACAATAGTATATATTCGCTCAGTATTCATAGATTCACTAGCAGGGAAAAAGGACATACACGCCATCAAGATGATCTTTATATATCTGATCAAAGTTTCGACAGATTTCCATTGCCATGTACAATTTTCCCTGCAAAAGGAGAAAAATAAATTAAATCACAAATTCTTGATGAACTTCACTAGGGTTTTGTAGAAGAAACACTACCAACTAAAAGAAGCTAGAGGCCAAAGGCAGAGGGCTTACTCCAGTATCAGTAGCCATGGGCCTTCCAAGACGGCTTAATTCTGCCTCCAGGTCACAAATAGTTTTACTTATTAGTGACTGAAGGCCTGGGATTCGAGACTTGATGACAGTTTCTAAATGCTGAGAATTTGATTGACATCACAGATGTAGAAGTTAACTTGTGCATTCAAATAGGTTATAAACGGATTGCCATTTAGAAAAATGAAGATTAGGATATTTCTTCAGTATACCTTAGATAACACCTTTCCCAGATGGACAGAACCCATTCTGCTAGCAAGATGTCTATATTCTGGAGTGTTAGCAAAATACTCATTTTCTCTACGCCGCGCGGCAATCATATCAACATTTTTGTTTATATCAGCTTGGGAACGATTGACAACACCAATCCAAGGGAAATTTAGCTTATATGCTCTTCCTTCAAGGATCTAAGAAAGGGGAAGGATGGAGAAAAAATGTCAGAGCTTAGAGGAACCCAATATGAGAAACCCTTAGGCATTAATTACAAATTAATCCTCTTAGTAGCCTACCAATTCTGCATTGGAAGGGACCAAATACTTACATCAACTGCATCAGTACCCTTGTCCATGAGATCGATCTTCGTCAAAACTCCAAATGTCCTTTCCCCTGAAACAAAGCTGTGATGACTAAGCATAGGAAGAAAAATATCCAGAAACCAGCCATTTCAATTGCTCATATAACATGTCGTAAGTCATCTCCTCATGTGAAGGTCAAAGAAAATCGATACAGCGTTAACAAATCAAGAAAGCTCTCAAGCACAAAAGTCAAAAGATTAAACTCAGATACTGATTCGCAGGGCTAAATAACACAAATTTGTTTGGCATCTCACCTTTAGGGTCTACTTCACGAGAAATCTTAATTGCATCTGAGGTAGCAAGATCTTGATTGGCAGGAGATATTGCCAAAATGATACAATTTGGCTGCAAAAGACAAGTTTTAGTGACATCATAGCGAAATATTTTTCCTCACAAGTAAAGAAGGTCACCCTATATGTCAAAGTCTTTTTAATGCATGTATTTCAAAAGTATAGGAACAATTACCTTCTCAATAAAAGAACGAACCATGTTTTCGATGTCCTGTACAATGCTTTCTGGTTGACCATCTATAACATACAGACCACAAAATGCCATTAATTTGTGAATTTATAATAGAACTGTTTCAAACTATCTTTAACTGGTATGCTAGTCGTAAGTCTTAGAAACTCACCAATAGCGACTTTTGTGAGTCCTGGAAGATCAACTAGGGTCAAATTGACAACTGCCAAAGTCAACAAGTTCAATTAGATGAAATGGATGCATAACAAATAAAATTGATTTTTTATAACAAAATAAAAGCAGTAACACATACATATGTATTCCTAGTCAATTTTCTATTTATAGAATGATACTTGTCGATGATGACATTAATGAGAAAAACATAGTGTTCAACATACTGGGCCCAGAAACTCAGATCAAACTCAGGCACTATTATTGACAATAATTAAAAAAAAAAAAAAAAAAAAAAAAAAAACTTATGCACTTCGATCCATAGAGATCTAAAGTGCAAAAACATATTGCCACTGTATGTTTTGCTCAGAGGAGAAAAAAAAGAGAGAAAGAGAGAATATAGAGAATAACAAGCCATAATTTTGGTGAATAATAGGTAATGACATATCAAAAAAATAGTTTTTCATTTTTTTATCATCTAGATTATATATTTATATATACCAATTATATACTAACTTGGTAATAGGAAATACAAGTTGGCATCTTTCTCACCATGAGGGGAGTAGATACTTAAATGGATTGGAACAGAAGAAATAGACTTGGACCGACCCGTCTCTCTATCAGTCTCATCAGAGATCTCCTGCCTAACAGTAGCTAGAGAACAGGCAAAATTAGTCTCTATGGAGAAGCAGCAATGAAAAAAACAATCATCAGGAATTTACTTGTTAACCCATAATTCTAAAAATCATAATAATAAGTAACATTAACAGTTAAGCAAAAAATGCTAAATGAAGTTGTAAAAAAGAAAAATGTTACTATAGCAGAATACCAAAATCAGTGAACTTCTTCCGTGGAAGGTGCATAAATTCAGCATATTCTCTTCCTTCATCAATCTTATGAAGTTGCAAAACAAGAGGACGCCGAGTGACAATACCTACAAATAAAAATTGGTTCACTTATACAGATATTCAAGTCAAGAAGAGAAAGAGCAAGAGGGAAAAAAAATATAATCATAAAGGAGTATGTGACTAACAATAAATCTCCACAATTACCAGATCCACGTGGTAAGAAGTCTTTTCCCACAATACTCTCCAACACTGAAGACTTTCCGGAGCTCTATGAAATATTGAATAAGTTAAAAGCTTGTAAATATTTATGAAGAAGACAAGAATGACTCGTGGAACCATTGGAATTCTATAAACTTTTCGTCAGAATTGAGAAGATAACATATTGAGGTTCAGTGAATCATTCAAGTGACCCAGGAATTATATAAACTTCTCGCATTTCATTATTTTATTCAAATTTCAAAATGACCATCGGTGGAGGTGAAGGGAAGTTCAATTCCTCTTTTCGTTCAAAGTAGAATGAAAGCATTGTAATAATTAAAATAGAATCTAGCAAAATGATAACGTAAACCGAAGAGGAAAGAAGGGAGGAAAACTAGCTAGATCAGATAGACGGCGATTCACCATGAGAAAAAAAAGATCCGGAAATATTGCATCAATGGATCAAAATTCACTAAAAATAATGACTGGAAAAGAAGCGAGAAAATGAAAACCTGTCCTCCGACGACGGCGATTGAGGGCAGGGCGTCCCAGAGGGTGGGCATTGCGCTCTCTTCGCCATGATCGCCGAGGGCGGTACAAGCCCTCTGTATTTTGTTCACAAGCTGAATCAGATTCTCCATTGTCGACGAGGGAAGAAGCTATCGGCGAAGATGAAGAAAGCGGGAATGAAAAGAGAAGCGAGGCGAGATATCACTCACAAACAATGGAAACTTTCAAATGGTAGTTAGAAAATTCGTCATTTCTTCCGTTATTGTTAATTGACATAATTGTCCTCACATAGTTTGTATAACATTAACAGTATAAGAGTAGTGATGATGACTGGGCAAATTTTTCAATGATATAAAAAAATTTGGATGAAATTCAATAAGATAGAATATTAGACTTATAAGGTGCATGCATAAAATAAATTAGATTAAATTATTTGTATTTTCATTTTTATATAATTGTTCTGCCAAAATATAATAAATATTTGATCAATATAAAATTTATCTCGGAAAAAAATATAAAATTCATTTAAAGATTTACATTTTTCATTGCATTATTTATTTTGTATTCTTTCCTCATATTAATATTATTCTTTATCTCCATAAAATTCATTATCTTACTTCCAATTTATTTCTTCTTTCAAAACATATTTAAGAAGTTTATTTTTTTTTCCATGAAATTTCAAGTTATTACTTAGTCTACGTGACTTGTATTACACTATGTTTTAAGTTTAAGACGTTTTCCATATATATATATATATATACACATACGTATAAGATCCACATAAGATCTAAAGAGGTAGATAAGATTGGTCTAACTTTGGGACATATCCAATAAAATAAGATCCATAAATCTAAAGGAACATCCAATAAAATTGGAACATTACAATTAAAGCGTGCTTTAATTCAAATTTTATTTAAAAATTATATGTCTATATATTTTAATGGGAAAATTACTCACAGTCCCAAGGAAGACACATATTTACGGTTAGGTCCCGGAAATGACATAATTACACGAAGTCCCTAGGGACTTCGTAATTATTTCTAAGGTCAAATTACCATTTTGGACAATCAGCAAAAATGGCACAAAGTTGAATCTGCCGAATCCGCCTCTACTCTCTCTCGCTCTCGCACAATCTCTCTCGCTCTCGCCGTTTCTGGAACCAAGCCCTATTCTCTCTCGCTCTCGCACAATCTCTCTCGCTCTCGCCATTTCTGGAAGCAAGCCCTACTCTCTCTCGCTCTCGCCGTTTCTGGAAGGCTCGAAGCTTCGCTTTCGCCGTTTCTAGAACGAAGCCCTACTCTCTCTGTCTTTCTTGTCGATTTTGTAATCGTGCCATCAGTCGCTTTACCGTAGGTATGTTTTCTATTTTTTAAACTTATTATCTTTTTATTTTGTTGATTTGCTAATCGTTGCACAAATCCTGTTCGGTTTTACCTAGATCTTTTTGTCTCTTAATTTTTCTTGCAAATTCAGACTCTTTTAGTTATGGGTTCCCTTGTTCTTTGAAACTTTCTCTTAATTGTTCTATCGAAACAGCCCAATAAATTACCTTATCTTTGATATTTTCTTCTATCGGACAAGAGATGAATGTTGTTGTGGGTGATGCTTGCCCTTTTCGGCTTGATGCGGGGATCTTCTCTCGTTTAGCTAGCCAGTGCATTTTAGTTTGGTATTATTGTTGTTTGTCTTTCTTTGGCTTATGTTCGGTTTGTATCAGACCTTTGTGTACGCCTATTCCATGTAGATGCTACTATGTATTTGCTGATAAAGGTTGAATGCTTATGGTGGCTTGTCACGCATGAGAAAAACATACATAAGCAGAAGGTGCTGTCCCAAATGTCAGACAACCAGCAGCCGAAGAAGAAGAAGAAATAGATGTAGTTTTATAGTAAATTAGTTGAATGAATTGGCTAACATATGACCTTATTTTGGCAATGTATATAATTGGAAGTGAATGGACAAACTTTGCTCGGCTTAGAGCAAATATTAATTTTTTACTAGCCTTAGAGCCAAATGTTGAATATAGCAACAAGAAATGGTTTATGCAGGAATGGTGTTACATTTGTTTGACTTACTGTCACTTTGTGCAAGAAATTTAATTCTTTGATTCTAAATTTGAGTTCTGTTGGTGGTTGTTCATTATTTTGACCTTGGTGAATTCATCAAGTTTTACAACCTGGATTTTGTGATTTATGAGTTATAGAGGTGATTCACAACAAAACATTATATATTTATAACACAAAATACTTGTTATAACAACAACTTTTTAGAACATGGATTTTGTGATATCTCGAGTTGCGAGGCGATTCACAACAAAACATTATATATTTACAACACACAATACTTGTTATAACAACAACTTTTTAGAACATGGATTTTGTGATATCCGAGTTCACGATTCACAACAAAACATTATATATTTACAACACACAATACTTGTTTTAACAACAAGTTTTTTCAACATGGAATTTTTCAAATCTGAGTTCCGAGGCGATTCACAACAAAATATTATATATTTACAACACACAATACTTGTTTTAACAACAAGTTTTTTCAACATGGAATTTTTCAAATCGAGTTCCAAAGGCGATTCACAACAAAACATTATATATTTACAACACACAATACTTGTTTTAACAACAAGTTTTTCAACATGGAATTTTTCAAATCTGAGTTCCGAGACGATTCACAACAAAATATTATATATTTACAACGCACAATACTTGTTTTAACAACAAGTTTTTTCAACATGGATTTTTTCAAATCTGAGTTCCAGAGGCGATTCACAACAAAACATTATATATTTACAACACACAATACTTGTTTTAACAACAAGTTTTTTCAACATGGATTTTTTCAAATGTGAGTTCCGAGGCGATTCACAACAAAACATTATATATTTACAACACACAATACTTGTTTTAACAACAAGTTTTTTCAACATGGATTTTTTCAAATCAATTCCGTATGCGATTCACAACAAAACATTATATATTTACAACACACAATACTTGTTTTAACAACAAGTTTTTTCAACATAGAATTTTTCAAATCTGAGTTCCGTAGGCGATTCACAACAAAACATTATATATTTACAACACACAATACTTGTTTTAACAACAAGTTTTTTCAACATGGATTTTTTCAAATCGAGTTCCGAGGCGATTCACAACAAAACATTATATATTTACAACACACAATACTTGTTTTAACAACAAGTTTTTTCAACATGGAATTTTTCAAATCGAGTTCCGGGAGGCGATTCACAACAAAACATTATATATTTACAACACACAATACTCGTTTTAACAACAAGTTTTTTCAACATGGAATTTTTCAAACTGAGTTGCAGGCGATTCACAACAAAACATTATATATTTACAATACACAATACTTGTTTTAACAACAAGTTTTTTCAACATGGAATTTTTCAAATCTGAGTTCCAGAGGCGATTCACAACAAAAAATTATATATTTACAACACACAATACTTGTTTTAACAACAAGTTTTTTCACCATGGAATTTTTCAAATCGAGTTCCGAGGGCGATTCACAACAAAACATTATATATTTACAACACACAATACTTGTTTTAACAACAACTTCTCGCGAATTTTGACAGCTGATTAAGGCTAATTGAAGAAGTAAATATAATGACAATGTATGAGCCCTCATTCAACACTTATACAAAAACAAATTAGCTTTCTTATAACAATTAAACCTACACTTCTTCTTCCTCTTGCATTTCAGCATTCAATGGTGGTTGTATATTGTCATTACTCTCTTTGTCTTCAATGTAAACATGCCCAGATTCTTCATTAAACTTTATTAATTGATCCACCCCTTCATCATCTACAAGATCTACATATGTTGATGGATCAAAGCTAACTTTGAATTTCACACAAATGTCATTGCTTTCTTCTCCAATCGAGATGATATGATTCTTTGCAATTCATCATAGGTTGTGCCTTCCTTTATAAATTTTGTTCTTACCAAACCTCCAACATATTGACTTTCATCTCCCCCACCATTTAAAAACTTCCCCCCTAAATGAAAGAAACATAATAGATTTTTTCTAGAACAACCTGCCATATTTCAGGAAAATCTGCAACAACAAGATTGTATTAACAACTGAAAAAGCCACCATTTACAACAATAAATTCACGCATTAACAACAACTTTATTGAATCCTATCGAACTTTTTATTGATTGTATTAACAACCGAAAAAAGCCACCATTTACAACAATAAATTCACGTATTAACAACAACTTTTTTGAATCCTATCGAACTTTTTATTGAATGTTCCATCATCACATCAACCACAAACCAAAGGTGAAAATAGAGTAGTCCCTCTGTTTCTTTCCCAAAAACAGAGCAAAATGTAATTAACCCTACCCAATAAGATGAAACCCTAGAACTTTTTATTCAATGTTCCATCATCACATCAAATGGGTCTTGTATATCTAAAAGTAGTTGAATGTATGCACCTAAATTTGGAGGAACTTCATGCGATATTGTGGACTTGAAGGAAATTTACAAGGAACAAGTGAATGCAAAGAACATACAATGAAGGAGAAGGATTATTCAACGAAAATATGACAAACTTCATCACGTCTAAGCTTTGCCTAAGACATGAAAATGTCACTTACTTGCTTCTACGTTGGAGATTCGATCCACCTTTAATGCTTATTGATTTCGCGTTTTCCCCTTTTTCCACGCTTCACTCCCGCGTTTTCATTCATTGCTTTGTTTCATGCGTTTTTAATTTGTATCTTGATTGTCCAAAATGGTAATTTGACCTTTCTCGAAATAATTACGAAGTCCCTAGGGACTTCTGTGTAATTATGTCATTTCCTGGGACTTAACTGTAAATATGTGTCTTCCTTGGGACCTGTAAGTAATTTTCCCTATTTTAATTAAGAATGTAACGATGAAATATAAGAAATTCTATATAAATTTCTAATTAAAAATTATATTAGGGACTTCGTGTAATTATGTCATTTCCTACTTAACGTAAATATGTGTCTTCCTTGGGACCTTGTAAGTAATTTTCCCTATTTTAATTAAGAATGTAACGATGAAATATAAGAAATTCTATATAAATTTCTAATTAAAAATTATATTAAATTGATTACTTATTTATAACATCATACTCTTAAGTCTTAAGTTGCTTGAGGACTGAGGTATAATTAGGTATTGTTTTTTTAACTCAGGGCCTCGTACTTTTTTATATTCTTGATCAAAATCTCATTTGATGGACTGATAGTATGATTCTACATAAAGCCATAGACATGAAGGCAAGTGGAAAGCGAGGGTAGCATATTCTTTCCCCGGAATGGGTCTTCGTGAGCATATTACGGCAAAAGACAAGATTGGGTATCTTTGTTTTCTCTACCTTACGTTCTTATGTTCATATAAAATTAGCCTCATCGAATCAGAATAGTTTTTCCTCTTACAGCGAATTCAGAACTTTCTCGTGCCCCTCTGAAATGCTGACTGATCTTAGAACCCAAAATCCCCTTCCATGGACTCTGTTTCTTCTCTAACACCAAATTTCAGATCATACAGCTATAACAGCAAGCCTCTCTCTGCGACAAGCTTTTCCTTTTTTCAGCTCAAGCGACGCAGAACTTCGTTACTAATTTCTTCTTCTTGGTCAGCTCCTTCGGAGTCCCCGAAAAACTCAAATCATAGAAGTTTTAATCAAAGCCACTCAGTGGTGAACCCCACATGGGTTTCCTTCCCCCTTTTGAAAACCGTAAAAAAGTTGGCTTCCTCGCAAACCCAGAAATGGGTTTCGAGTTTAAGAGTTTATAGCTGTACCCAGAAGGTTGTAGACGAGTATAATGGGTGTTATTTACAGAACGGGGGGTTAGGAGTTGCTTTATTGAGCATCACCACGAACGCAAAGCTTCGGTTTAGCCCATTTTTTGCTACCTTGGCAGCAAACCCAACATTTCTTTCGGCCTTGTTTGCGTGGATAATAGCGCAATCGTTAAAGGTATTTCTGAACTTCTTCGTTGAACGGAAATGGGATTTGAGACTATTGTTTGCCTCAGGTGGGATGCCATCGTCGCACTCGGCATTGTGCACTGCGTTGACTACTTCTGTAGCGCTTTGCCATGGTGTGGCTGATTCGTTATTTCCTGTGTGTTTGGGGTTTAGTCTCATTGTTATGTATGATGCAATTGGTGTTCGGCGACATGCTGGCATGCAAGCTGAGGTAAATATTTGCATTACAGCTTATCATTTCTTGAATATATTGATCGTTAAAATATTAGTACATTTGTATTTTTTGTTAACGATTCCTCATAAGAACCTGTTGAAGTTGTCCTTTTGTTGCATCCTTACAAGAAAGGATATGGAAGAATGTTTAGGTCGTATTTAGGAGCAATGTGAAGTGTCAGACTGATATGGCTCCTGGAAGTAGCAGTGCTTCATAGCTTCTGTCACTTAATCATTGCAACACGTTCTGATTATTGCTTGGTGTGTTAGGGGACTGTTGAGTGAAAGGGATTTTGATTGCATGTTTAATCTTTTAGTACTCATCTGTGGTGCTTAAATCTTTCTTCTATTTGTCTACCTTGGTGTTTTTTACTTGGTCAAATGTTTAACTCTGAATCCTTAAATCTCTCTACTTTTTGTCTAGCGCTCTTGCTTGGTGTATTTTACTTTTATAATGACTATTGTTTTCCAAAGTTGTGGCTTATAATATGAGACTTACTTTGTATGGACAATTGTATTGCAATATGAAAGTCTTCACACCACCAAGTTGACTTTAACAAGTTTCGCAACAGTAAAGTTATGTCCATCTAGTTGTAAGCTTAACCAACTGAAGTTCCATTGGATGGGTTGGCGCTATTTGTTATGTCCATCTCTCTAAGTCTCTTAGGAGTATAGGAACTTATCTAATCCCTTGCATGCAATAAATTGAGCTTCTAAATTTCTACATCTGCACTTCAAGTGAAATCCTGGGTTATTTTACCTTCAAATTGTTAGGAATAAGCCAAGTTTGTGATCATGGGATGTTAGTTTAGTTCTTATTATGTCATTTGAAATGGAAGTTGTTCTGAAGGCCCTTGAAAGAAGAGACACAATGGAAAATACTCTGTATAACTCAATGAAATAAAAGAAAGGAATTTGCCTTTTCTTTTATGCCTAAAATACTTCAGGTCACAAAGGAAAGGAAAGCTCACTTTGAAAGGAGAAAAAATTATGCTTGAAAGTTCAAACCAAGATGGGCTGAGTGCCAGCCGCCCAGCCCCCACATGCTGGATCAGGTGTGAGAGAAAGAAGTTGCCATGAGGTTTATGGCACTAATGGTGGTAGCTGCCTTGATACTGCTCTTAAGATTTAAAACTGATTTTGAGGGAATGGGTCAATAAAATGACATAGTTGATCAATTGTTAGGTACTTTTTGAATTTCTCATATAGTTTATTTATCGTTAGATTACTTTGTGAATGCAATCCATGTGATTTTGGGATGTCCTGGTTTTTCTTTATTTTCAGGTTTTCTGCACTGTTTTAAGCCCTTAACGATATGGTTCCACTATGATTTTGATTGAACACAATATTTGCATTGGCTTGATGGAATAGAGAAAAAGGGGGAAGATATCACAGTTTGTGTGAGAATGACCAACAAGTATATGTGTTAGTTTATATGTTTATCAGAAGCTTAATCAAATTAAGAAGCTTTACGCTTATAGTTTTGAACTTTTGATCAATAATTGGTGATACCGTGACATTGGTATTTCTATGATGTTATATTTGCTTCTTTCATCATTTTCTCGTGTCCCTGTATTCAGATGCTTGGGACTTTACTGGTGAACAGTGTAGCTCCCTGCACTTTTTATTTTTTATATTGATGATACTGATTGGGCTCTACAGATTTTTTAGAATTATATCTGTATAAAAAAAAAAAAAAAAAAAAAGTGATCCTTGTCCATTAAAAACTACTTAAATTCTTGAATTAGCATGCTTGGGTATTTGATTACTAGCGTCCCTTGGATTAGTTTTGATAGGTGCCTTAGTGGGTGATGAGAACTGTCTCTTGAATCTTATTATTGAGATGAAGGAATCACATTCTGTAAATACTTCATTGATTAACCTTGACTGCTCAATATAAGATTTTAGCATCTCATATCATGTTGATTCCTGTCAATTGGTTGGCCTTGAAAAGTCAATGTCTTGGTGACTACATTTGTGACACTTCACTTGGATTTTCTTCCGTCAAAACCCTTTGCAAGTAGCCCTTTCCACTGTCATCATCAGCTAATACTAATACCGAATGATAGGCACTTAAATGGGATGAGAAATCGTACTAATTTAAAGATAAGCTATTGATGTGAGAAGTGTCCTACTTAAATATTCTATTTAGCAGTACATACTAATATTCAATGAGACTTGAGGATTCCATGCTATCTTGATTTATTTTTCAATTGCTGTCAATTTTTGTTGCAAGATTTATACTGTATTCTCTGTTAATGCCTAAAAAACATTGAACTCTGTTCACACAAAAAATGGTAAACCAAAATAATTAGTTATAGATTCATGAGCATAATGATATATTTCAGGCAGAATTACTTCTGACATATTTATGCATACTTCCAAAACTAGCTCAGCTAGAAGACTAAACAGATACTCTTTCTGGTCCTTAATATAAGGCATATTTACGTAATTTGATTATATTAAGAAAGATAGTTAAGTTAGTTAGTATGACATGTATTTTCTAAAACATCCTGACTATCTTCCTTAATTCTCTCATTCCCTCTCCTCCTTGATTATTGTTGAGATCAATAGGGGTAATGAAAAATATGTTTTATATTTAGGACCAATATCAACTCTCTAAACATGTCTTATATTAAGGACCAAAGGGAGTATTAGTTTATGGGAAAAGGTTATGCTGAAGCCAGAAGAAAATTTTCTGATTTGGCTTGATGCAGGTGCTTAATTGGATAGTTGCAGATTTGTTTGAAGGACATCCCATCAGTGAAAGGAAGCTCAAGGAACTTTTAGGTCACACACCATCTCAAGTTTTTGGTGGTGCTTTGCTTGGCATTATTGTAGCTTGCTTCTGTTGCCAATCTTGCGTTGTCCCCACTTAACTAAAATCTTCATTCAAGCCTTTTGTTCAAATCGTACTGAATGCTTCCTATTTATACTATTCAGCTTTCTGGTATAGTGTTGGAAAATCTTCAACTCAGCTTCTCTCCTCTTCATTTCTTATCTTGTTCTACTTCTATATAGTCTCAAATCAAGTTGTTCAAATTTAATTTGATTGTTCTAGATTAAAAGTAAGATGCGGAGAGGATAGGAGAAAGTTAAGGGAAATTTGATTTATTTATCATTTATTTAGTCTCTCCGTAGTTATTATGTTCTGTTCATTGCGGAATCAAATTTTTTTTGGGCCAACTTGCGGAGTCAAAGATGAAGCTTAGATTCTTTGATGAATGTGGTGGCACAAGCGACAATCCTTACATGATCTAGCTTGATTTAGACCAAAAATAAGGAACTGTACTTAGTTGTAAAAACAATTAATACTACTAATGCAATTTGCACTACAAAATATGTCTTACATTTAGGACCGGAGAAATAACTTTTTATCTAGAATGTTCTTGGGAGAGTATAACGGCTATTTACCTTGTACCTAATTAATTATGGATAATTATAAAGGATAAAAATGAAGGGGGAAAAATTGAAACCTGGGCTACCTAACTATTTTTCTTATTCCTTGTTCGTATATTTTTAATTAAAAATGTCTTATTTGAAATGGAGTATTTATTTTTTAAAATAAGAAAAGGGAAAGGAGAAAAGTTAGAGAAAAAGAGAGAGATTGGAACTAAAAGAACAATGAGACTTCAGACATTTGTAAACACAATCACAAGATCAAGCTTGGCATCATATGGCACTGCCTTTTATTTTGCATAGCACATTGTACTAGTAAAATGATGGAGGTTGCCTCGGATTAGAGCCAGAAGTTGGTTTTCTTGGTCTTTGATTTCCAATTGGATTAGGACCAGCAGGAACTTCTTGCTTTATAGAAGGCCAAAATGGTGGTTCCTTTAAATTAAGGTCATAAAAAGGCTTTTTGGCAAGGCCATAAAATGATGGAGGTGGCCTTTGATTTCCAATTGGATTAGGACCAAAAGGAACTCCATGCTTTATAGAAGGATTAGGGTTCCTTTAGATTGGGGTCGTAAGAAGGCTTTTTGACAAGGCCATAAAATGATGGAGGTTGTCTCGGATTAGGGCTAGAAGGTGGTTTTCTTGCAAGGCCAATAAATGAGGAAGGTGGCCTTCGATTTCCAATTGGATTAGGACCAGAAGGAACTCCATGCTTTATAGAAAGCCAAAATGGTGGTTCCCTTAGATTAGGGTCATAAGAAGGCTTTTTGGCAAGGCCGTAAAATGATGGAGGTTGCCTCAGATTAGGGCCAGAAGGTGGTTTTCTTTCAAGGCCAATAAATGAGGGAGGCCGGAGGTGGTTTGATTTCCATTGGATTAGGACCAGAAGGAACTCCGTGTTTTATAGAAGGCCAAAATGGTGGTTCCCTTAGATTAGAGTCATAAAAAGGCTTTTTGGCAAGGCCATAAAATGATGTAGGTTGCCTCAAATTAGGGCCAAAAGGTGGTTTTCTTGTAAGGCCAATAAATGAGGGAGGTGGCCTTCGATTTCCAATTGGATTAGGACCAGAAGGAACTCCATGCTTTATAGAAGACCAAAATGGTGGTTTCCTTAGATTAGGGTCATAAGAAGGCTCTTTGACAAGGTCATAAAATGATGGAGGTTGCCTCGGATTAGGGCCAGAAGGAACTCCATGGGGTAAAGAATGAAAACAATGACAAGTGAGAAACAAATGGAGCATAGACAGAATGAAAAGGAAATACTTTTGGGTTGGTGCCATGGTTTATGTTTCCACTTTGAAAATTATTGCAAATAGATCCCATTATATACTGTTCTAATAGTTACGAAAATGTGGACATTGTTGGCAAAGTTAGAAACAAAATATAAATATGCTAAGAAAATTTATTGTTTGACATTCTGTTATATGATATTTTACTATTCCAGTATTTCTTTTCACTTTGAATTCTCTGCAACAAATAAGTTACCACCTATAATATCACTACCGTGAGAAAAAAATAACAAGCGATACTAAATAAATGAAATAAAATCTACTATATGTTGTAATTGTTTTTTAAAAGTATTTACTATAGTAGTCCTGCAATATATTTTCTATTTTGTTATATATATGAAACCATTATTTTTCAAACTCACGAGTTGATTTTCCGAATTTACCGTTTCTAGATTTTTAGTTTACTAAATCGAGTCGAGTCACTAATAAACTTGTGACCTTTGTAAACTTAGTTAAACTTACGAGTTTAAACACTGAGTTTACCGTTTTTATGTTTCTAACTTATAAAACCGTGTTAATTTATCTTTAAACTTGTGTTAATTTTTTTTTTAAATCATGCTTAGAGGCTCTATATATGAGTTTTATAGAAATTTTTTTTTGTTAAAAATGATTAATTTTGAATATTAATGGATTTAATTTCAATTATTTGGATTTAAAATATATTTAAATTAAATTGTTGTCATTTTTTAATATTTTAATTATTTATTAATACCTATTTAATAATGAAAGTAAACTCTTACGAGTTTACGATTCAAGTTTAAGTCATTGTCACGAATTTATTTAAACTTGCGAGTTTAGCCATCCGTTAGGAAATAATCAAAGTAAATATATTGTATTTATGAGTATCGCTCCGATTAGGGATTACGGGGATTATGGTATTAATTAGGCAATCAAGACTCTTAATGGGTCATTACCCCCTTATTCCCCTATATGTGTATATATTACCCTTCTCTGTATATGAATCAGTATCAATTCAAATATATATTCTTTCCCTATTCTTCTCTCTCTGGCGTCTTCATGGTATCAGAGCGTCCAGGTGCGACGGCTTGAATTTTTTCCGGCGAATTTTGTCACCGTCCGTTCCTAAGTGACGCGAGAGAGAAAGGTAGAGTTAGGGTTCCGTGTTCCGCCGCTCTTTCCCGTCCACGCGCCGCCCCATCATGCTCCAGAGGTCCCGATTGGCGTAACCCCACCGGCCGCTCTCCGTTTCACCTGCGTGCGACCTCCCACGCACCACCAGAGCTCCGCCGTCCGACTGCACGCGCCGGCGTGTGACACTATTTTCCGGCGAGTTTTTCATCGCCGTTTGCTTTTCCAGGGTCGACTCATCAGTACCACTCAACCTGTGTGGTTTCGTCCTCATATATGGTGGTTTCACTCTCTGGTCAGTTGGTTTTGAGCGTCTGTGTGCACGTTTTTTGGAGGTCCTGGTTGTTTTTCAGCCCTTGTTTCGTGTGTAGTGCTGTTTTTTGGTCCTTGTGCGGCCTCTTGTTCCTTTTTGGCAGTTTGTGTGGCTGCTTCCTGTGGTTTGCCTCTAGTAGGTGGTGTTCTTTTGTGTGCTCTAGTTGCTGTATTCGTTTGCTGTCCGTTTGCACCTATCTCCCTTGTGTATCTCTGGCTATCTCTTATGGCTGACTCTAAATCAAGTGCGATGACTGAGATGGTTGCTGTTTCCAACAAAATAACTGACCATAAGTTGAATTGGACCAATTATTCGGATTGGATCAAAACCATCCGCATGTACTTACTCAGTATTGAGAAAGAGGGCCATTTAACTACGGCTCCTCCTACGGATGCTTCAAAGATGACATGGGCTCGTGCTAATGCCCGGCTATTTTTACAAATTCGCAATTCCATTGACAGCGACATTCTTCCTTCGGTAAGTCATTGCAATACTGTTAAGGAACTTATTGACTACCAGAGTTTTTGTATTCTGGGAAACGGAACATTACTCGCATACATGAGGTTTGTAAGGGTTTCTATCGGGCTGACCAGCAAGGTCGCCCCCTGAAAAATTTCTTCATGGAGTTTAAGCAAATGTATGAGGAGATGTGGCGGTTAATGCCACCAACGATTGATCTTCAAGCCCAGGTGGATAATATGGAGAAACTGGCAATTATAAGTTTCCTTAGTGCTGTCGACCCCTCTTATGAGACCGTTCGGTCTCAGATATTATCCAGCTCTGAGCTTCCTTCGCTTGAGGATGTGTACTCTCGGGTGTTGCGTGCCGACAGTATGGCCCACCCAGTCTCTAATTCTAATGCTAGTGCTTTAGCTGGTCGGGGTGCAGCTGATAGTAGGAACCCGGGTATTTCACGACCAAGTTCTTCAGTGGGAGGCACGCCGAATCCTGTTTCTGTTACTCCCAGGAACCCAAGTCTCCCACGGTCTGGTAATTATTCTCCCCATCCTGGTTCCGGTGGGATTGTCTGCTATTATTGTAAGGAACCTGGTCATACGAAATGCTACTGCCGTAAGTTGCAACAGAGGCAGCCACGCAGCGGGTCTGCTCATATGGTCCAATCAGCTGATGTCCTTGATCATGCTTCCTCTGATCATGCTTCCTCAGCACCAACTGCGCTTGCTACAGGTAACTCTAATTCGTGTCTTGCTACTTCTTCCTCGAAGTGGATCATCGATTCTGGGGCTACTAACTATATGACAGGTAACCATCATTTGTTCTCTTCATATGCACCGTATGCCAACCCCCCTTCGATCACAATTGCCAATGGTTCTTATTCCCGTGTTCTTGGATCTGTCACTGTTCAACCTACCCCGTCTATTTCCTTATCATCTGTCCTTAATGTTTCTGATCTTGCATTTAACCTTTTGTCTCCTAGCAAGCTTACTCGTCACTTAAATTGTTCAATCTCACTTTTTCCTAACCATTGTTTGATTCAGGATCTTACGACGAAGTGGATTATTGGTAGGGGTATGAATCTGGCGGTCATTACTTCCTTGACGATCGCATACTGCGTTCAGTTGCTTGTCCTGGTGGTTCCTCTCCTATTGATATCCATTGTCGGTTGGGTCATGTGTCATTGTCGTCTTTAAAGAGGTTGTATCCTTAATTTCATCATGTGTCTTCTTTAGAGTGAGTCATGTCATTTTGCGAAACATCATCGTGTTTATCTGGCAGCTCGCGTCAATAAACGGACTGCGTCCCCTTTTGATTTAGTCCATTCTGATATTTGGGGTCCGTGTCATATTGAGTCCAAGTTTGGTTTCCGATCTTTGTTACTTTTGTGGATGATTTCTCTCGAACCACCTGGCTTTATGTAATGAAAAATCGTTCTGAGTTGTTTTCTCACTTTTGCAATTTCTGTGCTGAAATCAACTCCCAATTTGGTGTCTCTGTGAAAATCTTACGAAATGACAATGCTAAAGAGTATTATTCTGGCCAATTTCAAAACTATATGCTCCAGCATGGTATGATTCATCAGTCCTCATGTGCGGATACACCGGCTCAAAATGGTGTTGCTGAACGAAAGAACCGGCACTTATTAGAAGTAGCCCGGGCTCTAATTTTCAAATGAAAGTTCCCAAACCTTTCTGGGCTGATACACGTGTCTACTGCCCGTTTCCTTATCAACCATATGCCCTCTCTTGTTCTTCGTGGAGCCACTCCCTACACCACCTTATTCCCTTCCAACCCCGTGTTTCCTATTGACCCAAAAATCTTTGGGTGTGTTTGCTTTGTTCGTGATGTTCGTCCCACTGTTACCAAACTTGATCCAAAGTCTCTTAAATGTGTCTTCCTTGGGTATTCAAGGGTTCAGAAGGGTTATCGATGCTATTCGCCGACTCTTCGGCGTTACCTTGTGTCTGTTGATGTCACCTTTCATGAGTCGACCCCCTTCTTTCCTGTCTCTCCTCCGTCTCTGTCCCCTAACACCACCGACGGTCTTGATGATATCTTGGTCTATGAGGTTCCGCAACCACCAGTACAGGCATCTGACCCAGCACCTGCTAAACCACCTATTTATCATGTTTATCAGAAGCGTCCCAGGGCAAGAAATGGTGTTGATCAGGTTCATGACCCACCAGTCCCCGCTTCGGCGTCTGATCGAGCATTCGTTGCTCCTGTTCCTGTCTCTGAACAAGACACAGTGCCTGATTCCCTTGCTTCTTCTCTTGACTTGCCCATTGCCCTCCATAAACGTCAGGGTTCTTGCACCTACCCTATTTCTTCTTTTGTTTCCTATAACCATATTTCCCTTCCATCCTGTTCCTTCATAGCCTCCTTAGACTCTATCACTGTTCCTGTTAGTTATGATTAGTTTTGATGATGTCTTATATAGATGTCATTATTAAAAGCAAAAAGATTGAGTAATATAGTTATCTCCTACATTGACTAACTACTATGTTTAATGTAGATTAGTTCAAGTTGAATCATAGAGGTTATTCAAGAAGAAGAGGAGATATTGAAGAAGGTATAACTTGCAGAGAATGATGAGTCCAAGTTGAATGATGGAGAACGATCAACAAGAAAATCAATAAAGAAGTATTGAATTAGAGAAAGAAGATGTGAAGTCAAAATGTTAAAGAATGATCAAGAGAAGAGAAGAAAGAAAGAAGAACTTGTTGTATGAAGTGAAGATATCATTATTCAAGTTCTAAGATTGATGCTAGAGGTTTCAAGGTCATATGGAAGTTGGAATAGCTAAATTTGAAGTTAAAATCGGTAAAAATCAGCTTCGATGATGAAAAACTCGAGTTTGGGACTCAATACTCGAGTATGCAAGTGAATACTCGAGTATGCAAGTGAAAACTCACCTCTCGCGTCTCGGACAAGTGCATACTCGAGTATGCAAGAGTATACTAGAGTATGCGCGTGATCAGCTCTACGAAGAACTCGTTTCACGTTCAGCACGGCGAGGTCTGGTAATTCGATGATATCTCCCAAACCAGAGATCGGATTGAAGTAAAACCAGTGGCATTTGAAACTAGACGTCTAAAGCGTCATTTAGATATATAAATCAAGTCCAAAGGTGTCAACATCAAGGAGCTATGATTTTTACAAGTTTCCACAAGAATCAACGTCACAGTTCAGACCCACCTTTGGTATTTTGAGTGTAACTCACAAACTAAAAATCCGATTGAGCTAAAATCAGTGGCATATGAAAATAGACTCAAAGAGATTTTCATCAAGAGTTGAATGGACCAAAAAGGAGTTCAGACCAGGGAGATATGGCCCTCTAAAGTTGACAGATAATTTCAAGTTAAGTCGATACTGCAGTATAGATCGCCATACTCGAGTATTGGACTTACCGAGAGCAAATGAACTTTTGAACTTGAGTGTATACTCAAGTAGACACTTTCATACTCGAGTAAAGGGTCTTACAGAGAGCTCCCAAGTTTTCCTAACTCATGCATACTCGAGTAAGGGTTTGCATACTCGAGTAATGAGCTCTTAAACTGATTTTCAACTTGACTCATGTTCTTGCTTACTCCAGTATGAATTTGTTTACTCCAAGTATAGACATGGAATGACTTCACACTTTTTCGAAAAGAGTTGCATACTCAAGTAAGGATATGCATACTCGAGTATGAGACCATACGAGAAGTCATCATTCGGCTTGAACTTGCTTACTCCAAGATACAAATGTATACCGCAAAGATAGAGGCATTTTACACTTCGATTTTCAAGCTAAGTCAATACTTCCACCTTTACTTGGAGTATGTAAGTGAAAGTATGCTATACTTCAGTAAGCAAGATCCATACTCAAGTATTGGACTTCCAGAGAACAAAAGGATTTTTCAAACAAAGTTGCTTACTCCAAGAAAGGAGCGTATACTCCGGATAGGTGTTGTCTTTCAAACACAAAACACGTTGGTTTGCCTTCGAAAGGTGCATACTCCAAAAGCATGAACTTACTCCGATGGACACTTGTATACAGTGCCATACTCCGAAGCATGAACTTACTCCAAGATACAACGGTAAAAACTGATTTTTGAATTATACGAATTTGCAAATCATTGTTGTTTGATCTTATTGCTTCCATAATTCATTCATTCATATTCCTAGCTATGTTTAACAAGTTTGTTGAGTGAATTTAAGTTAGCACAGATGAAGATTATTGAAGGTCAAAGCCATAAAGCAAAAAGTGTACAGTGCATTTAATGCACTTCTGCAAATCAACCTTCTTTTGGATAATCCACCTGAGCACGCATTCTCAACGGTCAAGAATGCTTTCTTCATCAAGTAAACTCTTCTCCAACGGGAAAATCCTCAGAGTTCCACATCAGATCATATTAGCACCTGGATTAGTTGGAGTTTAGAGAGAGAAGATGACCAGACCTTAAGCTAATCACCTACAACGGTTGGATTCATCAAGAAATGGTCATATGAAGTTCCCTACCTATAAAAGAGGACATATTCAAGCAGAAAAAACGTGGAGAAATAAGCTTACACTTCCAACATGCGATACTACGCTCTCATATCATTTGCACTCGCTTTTTACATGTTTAGATAACTTAGAGAGTGAAGTGATTTGTATTTGATCCTCGCTTTATCTATTCACTTCTAAGAGAGAAGATTTATTGTAATCATTCTATTCTTCTAAGAGTTACTCAAGATTGGGTGATCTTGAGAGAGAAACACATTGTAACCTTACATTGTGTAAGGGGGAGTATCTCGGTGAGAGATTTGGCTTCACAAGTGCCTGGGTGAACTTGTGGGATTGTAAAGGCTTCTCTTGTGCCCGGATTAAACAAGAGGATAGTGGATTGAAAATCTCAAGTGGAGCTTGAGGACTGGACGTAGGCCAAGGATTGGACCGAATCGGGATAAATCTCGGTTGCATATTCTCTTCCCTTATCTCTTATATTTCCGGCATATATGTTTGAATGACTATCTATTGTTTTATAACTCTTTACTGTCATACAAACTCATTGTAAAAAGATTTTCAAAGTTCCTAAATTTTTATACTTCACCCAATTCACCCCCCTCTTGGGTTCAGCCGGTTCTTACA
Source organism: Acacia acuminata (assembly GCA_019022655.1). Lineage (NCBI taxonomy): Eukaryota > Viridiplantae > Streptophyta > Magnoliopsida > Fabales > Fabaceae > Acacia > Acacia acuminata. Next base: position 13,174,500 of record JAFJYI010000001.1, on the reverse strand, counting down.
GTTCCCACTAATCTCCATCAAGCCTTGGCCCACCCTGATTGGTGTGCTGCTATGAAAGAAGAGATGATGGCCCTTGATAAGGCTGGTACTTGGACTCTCGTTAATTTGCCTCCTGGAAAGAAGGCTATCGGATGCAAGTGGGTATTTACGGTAAAAACAAAAGCTGATGGCACCTTGGAACGTTTGAAAGCTCGACTGGTTGCCAAGGGTTATGCTCAGACCTATGGTATTGACTATTCGGAAACCTTCTCACCTGTGGCAAAACTGTCCTCTGTTCGTCTTTTTATTTCTCTGGCAGCTACATATGGTTGGGACCTTCATCAGTTGGATGTTAAAAATGCTTTCTTAAATGGTGACCTTCTTGAGGAAGTTTACATGGAGCAAGCGTGGGAAGGTATTTCATTTATAGAAGTCATTATATGGCTTGAAGCAGAGTCCTCGTGCTTGGTTTGACAGGTTTAGCACAGTGGTTAAGAAGTTTGGTATGAATCAGAGCAAGTGTGATCATTCCGTGTTTTATCAGCGGACGGATGCTAGCATGATTCTCCTCGTGGTATATATTGATGACATTGTTATTACAGGGAGTAATACTTCGGGAATCTCATCACTAGAGACCTTCCTTAATTCTCAATTCCAAACAAAGGATTTGGGCCCATTAAAATACTTCCTTGGGATCGAGGTTATGAGAAGCAAGAAAGGGATTTTCTTGACACAAAGGAAATACGTTCTTGATCTTCTCAAAGAAACTAGCAAACTCGGAGCAGCACCAAGCAGTTTTCCCATGATTCCTAATCCTTTCCTGGACATCGATGAGAGCATACCATTTGATGAACTTCCTGAGGATCTAAAGAAAAAGGTTGACCCGGAAAAGATCAAGTCGTTTGCCTACCCTGAGAGATATCGCAGATTAATTGGAAAATTGAATTATCTCACAGTGACTCGTCCCGATGTGACCTTCCCGGTTAGTGTGCTTAGCCAATTCATGACAGCACCGACGATTGCTCAGTGGGAAGCGTTGGAACATGTCTTATACTACTTGAAGGGCTCCCCTGGTCGCGGCATGCTCTATATGAATCATGGGCATACTAAGATTGAATATTTTTGTGATGCAGATTATGTGGGGTCGAAAGCTACTAGGAGATCCACCATAGGATACTGTGTGCTTGTGGGTGGAAATTTAGTGTCCTGGAGGAGCAAGAAGCAAGATGTTGTTTCAAGATACAGTGCCAAAGCCGAGTATAGGGCCATGGCTCAATCGGTACAGGATATTGTGTGGATTCACCAGTTAATGAAGGAGATTAGCCTCACCACGTCATTACCTGCAAAACTGTGGTGCGATAACAAAGCTGCTTTACATATAGCCTCCAACTCTGTGTTTCATGAACGAACAAAGCACATTGAAATTGATTGTCACTTTGTGCGTGACAAAATCAAGGAGAACTTCATTTCTACCGGACATGTGAGGTCTAGCCACCAATTGGGTGATCTGCTGACTAAAGCCCTAAATGGAACTCGAGTTGATTATCTTTGTAACAAGTTGGGCATGATTATCATCTATACTCCAACTTGAGGGGGAGTGTTAGGAAATAATCAAAGTAAATATATTGTATTTATGAGTATCGCTACTGATTAGGGATTACAGGGATTATGGTATTAATTGGGCAATCAAGACTCTTAATGGGTCATTACCCCCTTGTTCCCCTATATGTGTATATATTACCCTTCTCTGTATATGAATCAGTATCAATTCAAATATATATTCTTTCCCTATTCTTCTCTCTCTCTGGCGTCTTCAGCCACCTTGTATGAAAGTGCATATTATTATATTAATAAGGAAAAATCTTTATTATCGATTTAAAAAATAAATATTCTAGTTCATATTTACTTCTCTACTCCTTGCCTCCTCACATTTTATCGTGTCATGGCCTTCCTTCCTGGAAATTTCCTTTTTAGCCTTCAGGCTCCTCCTTTATGGAAGAAAGGTTTTTGAACTATTCTATGACATTGCCCCCTTCACTGTAGAAAATTTCCGTCTCCCATGAGAAAAAGGATTCAGCCCTAAAGCCAACAATCATATTTGTTTTGCAAATATGGGCCTTTGATGAAGCAAACTAAAGCACAGAACATAAAATAGATTATGAGAGGATCTACTTCCTCCAAACGATGTTAGTGTCCGGGTTGATGGTGATTGGTGATTGGTGAGTGGCTACCTATAAAGCACGAACACTCCTATTTTTTTAGAAATATGCGTGTCGGACTCTCCGACACCGTTCGACACTCCGACACCGTCCGACACTCCTATTTTTAAAAAATTTGCGTGGCTTTAAATATTACTAAATTGATGATGAATTTTCCATTTGTATTTTTTTTTTTAAAAAAAGGAGGCATGACTTTTATGATGAGGCCGAATCTACGATGAACCAAAGTTGGAGGCCGGATTTTACGAAATATTGAACTTAAATGTAAATTATAATATATATATATATATATATATATATATTTAATATCAAAACGTGTCCTAACGTATCGAAATTTAGACTCTTTTAGGATTAACGTGTCGGAGTGTCGAGTCGTGTCGTATTTCGTGTCTCGTGTCGGTTGCAACATAAGTGGTCAAGCCAAGCTTGGATGGCCGTTTGAGGGGGCCTTTTCTTTTTTCTTTTTAAGTGAGGATAATGTTTTCTCCAGCCTCTTGAACATCTCACTCTTTTATGGTTAAGGCCTCATTTACACCATTAACATATATACTACTATTATGGACCTTTGATGAAGCAAACTAAAGCACAAATGTTTTCTCCAGCCTCTTGAACGTCTCACTCTTTTATGGAGTGCTAATAATTGGGCCCTCGATGTCTTGAAAAGGATCTTGGATTTGCTTAGAATCTACTTGAATAACACATTGAAAGGAGAAAAAATTATGCTTGAAGGTTCAAACCAAGATGGGCTGAGTGGCCCCGCCCCTAAAATATCGATAATGATCCAAATTTTTATAAAATTATATTTCAGTCTTATAAAAATTTTAATGTTTTCACTTTTGTCCCTATTATTTCTATAGTGAAGGGACTAAAATAGAAATATGGAAATGTTTGTAGGGCTAAAATGAAATGTCATAAATACTTGGGTTCTATTCTATAAAATTCGCCCCCTCCCTCTCCTACTGTAATTTCTGGCTCCGCCTCTGAGGTGGGCTGAGTGCCAGCTCCCACATGCTGGATCAGGCGTGAGAGAAAGAAGTCGCCATGAGGCTTATGGTACTAATGGTGGTAGCTGCTTTGATACTGCTCTTAAGATTTAAAACTGATTGTGAGGGAATGGGGCAATAAAATGACATAGTTGATCAATTGTTAGGTACTTTTTGAATATCTCATATAGTTTATTTATCGTTAAGATTAGCTTGTGAATGCAGTCCATGTGATTTTGGGATGTCTTGGTTTTTCTTTATTTTCAGGTTTTCTGCACTGTTTTAAGCCCTTAACGATATGGTTCCTCTATGATTTTGATTGAACATAATATTGCACTGCTTTACATTGGCCTGATGGAATAGAGAAAAAGGGGGAAGATATCACGTTTGTCTAAGAATGACCAACAAGTATATGTGTTAGTTTATATGTTTATTAGAAGCTTAATCAAATTAAGAGGCTTTACGCTTATAGTTTTGAACTTTTGATCAATAATCGGTGATACTGTGACATTGGTATTTCTATGATGGTATATTTGCTTCTTTCATCATTTTCTCGTGTCCCTGTATTCGGATGCTTGGGACTTGAGTGGTGAACAGTGTAGCTCCCTGCACTTTTTATTTTTTATATTGATGATATTGATTGGGCTATACAGATTTTTTAGAATTATATCTGTATATAAAATAAAATTAAAAAAAAAAAAAAAAAAGTGATCCTTGTCCATTAGAAGTCCAAAAAAAACATCTTAAATTCTTGAATTAGCATGCTTGGGTATTTGATTACTAGCGTCCTTGGATTAGTTTTGATAGGTGCCGTAGTGGGTGGTGAGAACTGTCTCTTGAATCTTATTATTGAGATGAAGGAATCACTTTCTGTAAATACTTCGTTGATTAAGCTTGACTGCTCCATATAAGATTTTAGCATCTCATATCATGTTGATTCCTATCAATTGGTTGGCCTTGAAAAGTCAATGTCTTTGTGACTACATTTGTGACACTTCACTTGGATTTTCTTCTGTCAAAAACCCTTTGCAAGTAGCCCTTTCCACTGTCATCATCAGCTAATACTAATACCAAATGATAGGCACTTATATGGGATGAGAAATCTTACTAATTTAAAGATAAGCTATTGATGTGAGAGAAGTGTCCTAATTAAATATTCTATTTAGCAGTGCATACTAATATTCAATATGAGACTTAAGCATCCCATGCTATCTTGATTTATTTTTCAATTGCTATCATTTTTTGTTGCACAAGATTTATACTGCATTCTCTGTTAATGCCTAAAAAACATTGGTCTCTGTTCACACCAAAAATGGTAAACCAAAATAATTAGTTATACATTCATGAGCATAATGATATATTTCAGGCAGAATTACTTCTGACATATTTATGCTTACTTCCAAAACTAGCTCAGCTTGAAGGTTAAACAGATACTTCTTTTAGTCTTTAATATAAGACATATTTACCTAATTTAATTATATTAAGGAAAATCGTTAAATTAGTTAATATAACATGTATTTTCTAAAACACCTTAGTTAACTTCTTTAATTTCTTCATTCCCTCTCCTCTTTATTACTATTGAGATCAATAGGGGTAATGAAAAATATGTCTTATATTTAGGACCAAGATCAACTATCTAAATATGTCTTATATTAAAGACCGGAGGGAGTATTAGTTTATGAGAAAAGGTTATGCTGAAGCCAGAAGACATTTTCTGATTTGGCTTGTTGCAGGTGCTTAATTGGATTTCTGAGCAAAAAAAAAAAGGGTGCTTAATTGGATAGTTGCAGATTTGTTTGAAGGGCATCCCAGCAGCTCAAGGAAGCTCAAGGAACTTTTAGGTCACACACCATCTCAAGTTTTTGGTGGTGCTTTGCTTGGCATTATTGTAGCTTGCTTCTGTTGCCAATCTTGCATTGTCCCCACCTAGCTAAAATCTTCTTTCAATCCTTTTGTTCAAATTGTACTGAATGCTTCCTATTTATACTATTCAGCTTTCTGGTATAGTGTTGGAAAATCTTCAACTCAGCTTCTCTCCTCTTCATTTCTTATCTTGTTCTACTTCTATATAGTCTCAAATCAAGTTGTTCAAATTTGATTTGATTGTTCTAGATTAAAAGTAAGAAGGGGAGAGGATAGGAGAAAGTTAAGGGAAATTTGATTTATTTATCATTTATTTAAAAATCTCTCCATAGTTATTGTGTTCTATTCATTGCCCAATCATTTTTTTTTTGGGGCCAGCCGAATCAAAGATGAAGCTTAGATTCTTTGATGAATGTGGTGGCACAAGTGACAATCCTTACATGATCTAGCTTGATTTAAACCAAATACAAGAAATTGTACTTACTTCTAAAAGCAATTAATACTGGCTCCGATCCTAAATATAAGACATATTTTATAGTGCAATTTACACTACAAAATATGTCCGATATTAAGACTAGAGGATAACTTTTTTATCTAGAATGTTCTTGGGAGAGTATCAAGGTTGTTTACCTTGTTCTTAATAGATAATTAATTATCGATAATATTGAAGGATAAAAATGAAAAAAAAAATGAAATACGAGCTACCGAACTATTTTTTTATTCTTATTTTGTATATTTAAATTAAAAAAATCTAATTTAAAATGGAGTGTTTATTTTTTAAAATAAGAAAAGGTAAAGGAGAGAAAGTTAGGGGGGAGGGGGGGGGAGAGAGAGAGAGAGAGAGAGAGATTGGAACTAAAAGAACAAAGAGACTTCAGGCATTTGTAAACGCAATCACAAGATCAAGCTTGGCGTGATATGGTATTGCCTTTTATTTTGCATAGAGTGTTTCCATGATTACAATACATTGTACTAGTAAAATGATGGAGGTTGCCTCGGATTAGGACCAGAAGGAACTCCATGTTTTATAGAAGGCTAAAATGGTGGTTCCCTTATATTAGGATCATAAGAAGACTTTTTGGCAAGGCCGTAAAATGATGGAGGTTGCCTCGGATTAGGACCAGAAGGAACTCCATGCTTTACAGAACTCCAAAATGGTGGTTCTCTTATATTAGGGTCATAAGAAGGCTTTTTGGCAAGGCCGTACAATGATGGAGGTTGCCTCGGATTAGGACCAGAAGGAACTCCATGCTTTATAGAACTCCAAAATGGTGGTTCCCTTATATTAGGGTCATAAGAAGACTTTTTGGCAAGGCCGTAAAATGATGGAGGTTGCCTTGGATTAGGGCTAGAAGGTGGTTTTCTTGCAAGGCCAATAAATGAGGGAGGTGGAATTGGATCTCTAGTTGGATTAGGACCAAAAGGAACTTCATGCTTTATAGAAGACCAAAATGATGGTTCCCGTAGGTCAAGGTTATAAGAAGGCTTTTTGTCAAGGCCATAAAATGATGGAGGTTGCCTCGGATTAGGACCAGAAGGAACTCCATGCTTTACAGAACTCCAAAATGGTGGTTCCCTTAGATTAGGGTCATAAGAAGGCTTTTTGGCAAGGCCGTAAAATGATGGAGGTTGCCTTGGATTAGGGCTAGAAGGAACTTCATGAGGTAAAGAATGAAAACAATGACAAGTGAGAAACAAATGGAATGTAGACAAAATCAAAAGGAAATATTTTTGGGTTGGTGCCATGGTTTATGTTTCCACTTTGAAAATTATTGCAAATAGATCCCGTTATATACTGTTCTAATAGTTATGAAGATATGGACATTGTTGGCAATGTTAGAAACAAAATATAAATATGCTAAGAAATTTATGGTTTGAGATTCTATTATATGATATTTTACTATTTCAGTATTTATTTTCTCTCTGCAATAAATAAGTTACCACATATAATACCACATATAATACCAATACAGTGAGAAAAAAATAACAAGCGATAATAAATAAATGAAATAAAATTTACTATATGTTGTAAGGGTTTATCGTTTGTCATGTCACTTGACATAAGGTTATGTCAAGTCACCCTAAAACTGTGTCGTTTTGGGAGTTAGGGGAATTAATGAAGGGTATTTTGGTAAAATTTATATAATAAATACAAAAACTAAAATATCAAAATGCCCTTCATTAATTCCCCTAACTCCCAAAACGACGTAGTTTTGAGTTTAAGGGAATTAATGAAAGGTTTTTTTATTATATAAAATTCATATAATAAATACAAAAACAAAAATACCAAAACATCCTTCATTAATTCCGCTAACTCTCAAAATGACGTAGTTTTAGGGTGACTTGACATGATCTTATGTCAAATGACATGACAAACAATAAACCCATATTGTAATTATTTTTTTAAGTATTTACTATGGTAGTCCTGCAATATATATATATATATATATATATATATATATATGAAACGTACATATTATTATATTAATAAGGAAAAATCTTTATTATCGAGTTAAAATGCAAATATTCTAGTTCATATTTCCTTCTCTGCTCCTTGACTCCTCACATTGCATCGTGTTATGGCCTTCCTTCCTGAAAATTTCCCTTTTTAGCCTTCAGTCTCCTTCTTTATGAAAGAAAGGTTTTTGAACTATTCTATGACATTGCCCCCTTCACTGCAGAAAATTTCCGTCTCTCATGAAAATTCTTTCTTTCATAACCTTAAGAAAGGTACTCATTTCGGTGTTTAAACTAAGACATATTTATATATTTTAATTAGATTAAAAAATTAATTAAATTACTTAAAATGACATGCATTTTCTAAAACGCGTTAGTGATTTTCCTTAATTTCCTCATTCTCCCTCCTTAATTATTATTGAGAGAACATCAATATTAGGGTAAATTAGGAAAAGACTAATAAACATTAAAAACATGTCTTACATATTTAGGAATAAGATCAATTCTTGAAACAATTCCTCAATTCTCGGATACAAACGGTGGCTCTCAACATCCAAGTAATTCCTCGCAAGAACCTTTAACGCTTTGTAGCAATAGTAGGACAATTCAATATACTTATCCATGCGCCCTCTCCTTATAAGAGTAAGATCAAGCTTGTCCACATAATTAGTTGTGAACACAATCACTCTCTCTCCTCCACAAGTCGACCAAATCCCATCAATCACATTCAACAGTTCTTCAAGAAGATATTTTTGCAAGAGATGTGTTCGTCCATGCCAGCGGAGGAGAGAGAAAGGGAGGGAGGCAGTGGGAAAGAGGAAGGGGTAAAAAGGTTTATTTTATCCCTCAAATCTCCGCCGTTGGATGAGATTATAATCTAACAGTATTGAAAGAGGTAGGCAAAATAAGGGTAGGTAGAATAACCTATCCCTTATTTCATTATAATCTAAATGCCCAGTACACATAAATGTAGCCCACATGTATAGGCAATCAAAGAACACTTTAAAACTAAAAACCTAGTCATAAATGTATTAAATGATGCCTTAATGATAATCGATTGTCTTGGTTGGTACTATTCAATCCTAAAAGAGTTAAGAAATTACTTAATCTTCAAGACCAAGTCAGCTTCTTGAAATAAGGAAACAAAAACAAAGTCTTTTAGAGAAATCTTTAACCAAAAGGCCTTATTCAATGCAAATAAAAATAGGAAATTCACTTAAAACGAAATTAAACCTTAATTAATGAATAATGACGTCTTCAAAGTGCTTCTTGAATGATCTTGGACGTCACTAATTCTCCTTCTCCAAGACACGTGCTTGTCACATGGTATTTTCAGTGAATTCTTCATTCTAAACTGCATATAGGCCTTGTACATCATCTTATGGGGTTTATTGCTTCACGTAACACAATTTCATGGATTTTCATACATTGCCACGTGCTCAAACTTCTATGGGTTGTAAAAGCATTCTTATGGGCCTAAATATGTATGGTTAAGGCCTCATTTGCACCCTCAACATATATACTAATACTATGGGCTTGTGACCAAGCAAACTAAAGCACAAATGTTTTCTCCAGCCTCTTGAACATCTCACTTTTTTCTGGGCTTCTAATAATTGAGCCCTCAATGTCATGAAGAGGATCTTGGGTTTGCTTAGAATCTACTTGAATAACATAAATGAGGCAAAGATAGGGAATGGCTCTAGTGCTTGCTGCGAAAGGCTCGTCTCTGGTTTCGTCTTCGGCTGAAGATGAGGACTTGCTGGTTAGAAGTTCTAAGAAAATCAAGAATGGAGAGACTGATGTTATGGTTGAAGAGTGGCCTAGTTTGGGTTCAAAAGGAAATAAACAAAGGGCTCCTATCTTGTCTTATGCAGAGAAGCTAAAAGGTATTAGTAGTAAGGGAGTGGTGAAAAATCATATTGAAAATGAAAATATGTTGTCGGATGATTCAATATCTGATACTGAGTCTGAGAAGGATGATGGCCAACCATTGTGTAAGATTACGGAGGATCCTAACCGTAAATTTCCAACCTTCTCCTTTTTGGAGAAAATGAAAAAAAGGCTTTATAAAGCCTGGAATAGAGCAGTAATTGTGAAGCTTCTTGGGCGAGATATAGGTTATAAACTGTTGTTGTCGATATTGCAGTCCTTGTGGGCAAAAAGAGGGGTTATAAGCTTGATTAATATTGGTAATGGGTTCTTTGTGGTAAAGCTTACCAATAAGGAAGACTACTTTAATGCGTTAACTGGCGGCCCTTAGATGCTGTTCGATCACTATTTAACTATGCGTCCATGGGAGCCTATGTTTCGTCCTCGAAGAGCCACTATTGATAAAGTTGCAGTTTGGGTTCAGTTGCCCAGTATAGTTATGGAATACTATGATCGAGAGGCCTTATCTTGGATAGGAGATAGGATAGGGGACACCATTAAGATTGATATGAATACTTCAGGTTAGTTAAGGGGTCGTTATGCTCGTATATGTGTGCTGGTTCATCTGAGTAAGAAGCTTATGTCTGGTTTCACCCTTGATGGGGAGGATTATTATTTAAAGTACAAAGGGCTACATAACTTATGTACTAACTGTGGGGTGTATGGGCATTCTAAGGAGTTATGTAAGGCGGGGAAAGGAGCTGACAAAACAGAGGATATGGTTGCTGAGGGCGAAGAACGGGTGAGAACAGGGGGTGTAGCTCAGCAGGAAGTAATAGTGAATGATTTGGATGTTTAGAAGGTGGTTCATAAGCCTATTAGGAAGAAACGTAGCAAGAAGGAGAAAAGCTCTGTTTTCGATCAGCCTCCGATCAAGGGTTCGCGATTTGAAATTTTGGCCGTTGAGGAGCAAGGGGTCAATGGTGCAAAAGTGGTGGTAAAGGATAGGGAGCCGTCAGCAGAGACAGTGGGTTCAGGAGCTTTGGTGGCACAGGTACCTGTCAGCGGAGCTAAGCTGAGGAAGGAAAAAAAAAGGGTCAACAAATAAGAAACAATCAAAAAGTAAGATCCCTTCTAGTGCCAAGGCCGATGTGTCTGAGTATAAGCATGAGCAGAGATCTATCAAGAGAACAAGGGATACTATGCAAAAGGGAGAGACAGAAAAGGTGGAGCAGAGTTTACAATGTGGATTATCGAATGATGGGAAGGATATGATGGAGGTCACGGAAGGAAAAGGGGTTGGTACAGGTGCCAAATTGGAGGATGAGAGACTGGGCCAAGAGGTTTTCATGGACAGCTCTCAAGATCTTGATATGCTAGGTCAGATATCTGGGCTTCCAGGGAAGTTTTGGGCCCAGGAAGGGTCGTTGGTGTTGGAAATTATGCCCTAGGGGCAAGTCATTGTTCTCCATTGAGTTATCACTTCATTTGCATGTTTATAGTGATAAATGCATCCCTGAATATATCTTATAGATTATCCTAAATGTCTCTAGTCGGTCATCTACGCGGGAGCGAAAATGAGATAAGACCAGTATGACTTTGATGAGGTATGGAGATACGAATCAAAGTCATGGGCACTTGTAAGAGTACAAGGTGCTTTGATCGACCCATTATGAGAAAGCGCATGGATCTAGTCATAAGCTTATCTCATGTATAACCGTGTCACAACGCCCTATGACCTGAGATCATCATGGATTCCTACATGATGAGTCACTGGTCTTTGACCTAGTCAAAAGTCACCTTTGACCGGGTGATGGTAAAGGCTTGGATCGAGATTAGTGGTTTTCATATGGAGGAATGTGAATGGTCAAGATGGAATTTGTCCCTCACATTTGTAGAGAGATAATATTGGGCCCCTCGATGAGTGAGTCTAAGAAATGTATGGTCATACTGTGATGGAAAGGAGTTTCCATTTCACTTATTAGACTACTCGAGAATCAAGAAAGTAATGGTCAAAAAAAGGAAGTTGACATTATCCATGCCTCATCCTTGACCAAATTATCGTGTGACAAAAGGGATGTGACATGGTTGTACGATAGGTTGTATCGTGTCATTGATCCCCATGTAAATTGGGTAGTCGCAATGTCTTGCTAGAGACCGCTTGCGACTTGTAGGTCGGGTACGATATTGGCCCACTGCCAATCTAATATGGGCCTGCAGGGTCGTACACAAGAATAACCCAACACGAGTAAAAGTATCCAGAGTCATTGAATCTTAGATTAATCTGAGATTTAATGAATACTAAATTAATCTGGGGTGAATACATACATACATACATACATACATACATACATATATATATATATATATATATATATATTAAATTCAAAATTTATATATATTAATATTATTAATAGAGATTATAATATTAATATATATAACATTTGTTTTGTATTTAATAAATTAAATATCTAAAACAAATAGAGATATTGTATCTCATTTAATTTTCAAATAAAGATATCATATATCTATTTAATTTAAATTGAGATATAGTATCTCGATTTAATTAAATAGATAGATATCAATTCGCGGATTTAATTTATAGAGATAAATTAAATCAGAAGGCTTTTGATTCGGATTAAATAAATATATTATATTAGATCTATTAGATAGATTTAATTAATGTATTTTTAATCAAGATTCAAAATTCAAATTTCAAATCGGCTTTTAATTCGGATTAAATAAATGTATTAGATTAGATCTATTAGATAGATTTAATTAATATATTTTAATCTAGATTTAAAATTTGAATTTCAAAATTAATGAAGATTAATTTTATATAATACGCTAAACGGGTTTGGAAAACCTACGGGATTTTTGTCGAGCGTATTACAGAAAGCCGCGAGGAACCCTAAAGTAAAAATTGAGAGACGCAAAATTCTAAAGACGTTAGAACGCTGCCGCAATCGAGTTCGAGGATTATTCGTGTGGATATCGGTAGAGGAAGCCGATTCTAAGAGTCGACCTCTCGATCGAGAAGGTAGCCCACCGGTTCAAATCGAAGAACACTTGTACGGTTTTCGGCGCGTAGGTAATTTTCGATTCCCTTAGCCTTAATCTAAATGCTATTGAGTGATCCTTGCACGGGATGCATGAAGTTTTTAATTCGCTGCGTGTATGGATCCCAATAGTTGGATCCAGGTGAGGAGTTTGTTGAGGAAACACCTTTGGAGTTATATGATGAGGGCATTGGGCCGGAGGGCATTGGGCCTCTAGTCCAATGATTTTTAGCTGATTTGTATTGGGGTTTATTATTGTATTTAACAGTTTTATAATGTTAAATATTATTTATTGGAATGTTCGTGGGGCCGGAGGAAAGAAATTGGCTCAGGACTTAAAGATAGTGTGCAAAAGGGATCGTCTTTGTATGTTAGTGCTTTCAGAGACTAAGTGTAAGGATGATAGTCGGTTTAGGTGTTTGAGGTCGATGGGATTTGATAGAACCCCTTTCGTGCCGAGCGTGGGTCATTCTGGCGGTATGGTTGCAGTTTGGAAGTCAGATCAAATTGACGTGGCCCTCTGTCGCAGAGATCGCTAGTTTATTCACCTATGGTGTTCTTGTGTCGGGCGGGTCCCCTTTTTTGTGACTCCTGTTTATTCGATTCCCAACAATGTTCAGAAACAGATTCTGTGGAATGATTTGGAGGAGCTCTCGGCGTCAATTTTGATTCCTTGGGTTTTGCTGGGAGACTTTAACGATATTGCATCGTCATCGGATAAAATGAGGAAGTGGTGATTGTACTACTCGTATTCGATTATTTTCCGATCGGCTTCAGCGCTGCAGATTGTCAGATCTAGGATTCTGTGGGCCTAGATTTACTTGGAAGGGTCTGAGATTGATGGGGGATCAGAGGATTTTTGAGAGGTTGGATCGGGCTATTGCGAATGAAGCTTTTCCCTCAGATTATGTGAATTGCTCCCTTCAGGTTTTATCTAGAACTTCATTTTTTGACCATAATCCTATTTGTCTGAAATTGGAGGAGGATGTGAGACATGATTCGGTCCGCCCCTTTCGATTCGAAGCCATATGGATTAAGCATATCCATTACGAGGAGTTTCTGGAAGGTGCTTGGGCGGATGAAGGTGATCTCAATGATTCTCTTCATAACTTGAGGGGCTTGCTGGGCCCTTGGAATAGAAATGTTTTCGGCTTTGTTGAGAGGCAGAAAACCTCTCTGATTAAAGGCTTAATGGAATTCAGAGTGCTTGTGCGTATCCCCACTCACATTTCTTGTGTGCATTGGAAGCTGAATTGAATGATGAGCTGGAAAGACTTCTTGATATAGAGGAGATCAAGTGGTTTAAAAATCTAGGTCGGATTGGGTTACCATGGGTGATCGGAACACCAGTTACTATCATTTGAAGACTAAAATGAGAAGATGGAGAAACAAGGTCTCTATGCTTAAGAATGATTATGGTGTTTGGGTTAATGAGGAGATCCTATTGAAACGGTTAGTTATTAATCACTTCAAGCATATCTATTATTCGCTGGATCAGGGTTCGCTGAGGCTGAATACTACTACTAAGTTTCCTTGTATTAAGCCGGTTTCTTTCAAGCTTAGGGAGTGTTCCGAGGGATGAGGAAATTAAGAGTACTTTGTTCTCTATGGGTTGTTTAAAGGCCCCGGGTGTTGATGGTTACCGCCAGTGTTCTATAAAGCTAATTAGAGTACTGTGGGGAGTGCATTGTGTAACTTTGTGAAGCAAGCGTTCCAAGGTAAGATTTCCCTTGTTGAGGCTAATAGAACGCTTATTTCCTTGATTCCTAAGAAGGATAATATTGAGATGGTTAACCATTTTAGGCCAATCTCTTTATGTACGGTCCACTATAAATGTTTGTCTAAGGTTATTGCTCTTAGGCTGAAGGGTATTATGGATAAGTTGATTTCTCTGTTTCAATCTAGCTTTATAAAAGGTAGGAATATTCAAGACAATATTATTGTAGGACAGGAGATATTGCATATTATGAGCAAGAATAGGAGCCGACGGGGGCTAATGGCTATGAAGATTGATTTAGAGAAAGCCTTTGATAGAATTAACTAGAGTTTCCTCAAGCAGGTTCTTTTGGAAATTGGCTTGGATAATGATTTTGTTGGCCTTATTATTTCTTGTGTCTCCTCGGTCTCTTATAACGTGTTATGGAATGGTTCCCAAACTAGATTTTTCTCTCCGTGTAGGGGTCTTAGGCAGGGGGATCCTATCTCTCCTTTGTTGTTTGTTCTTTGTATAGATAAACTGTCTCATTTGATTTTGACTTGGTTAATAATGGTAGCTGGAAACCAATTTCGGTGTCTAAGGAGGGGCCTATGGTTTCCCACCTAATGTTTGCTGATGATTTACTTTTGTTTGGGGTAGCTTATGTTTCCCAAGTAGATTGTATGTTGAAATGCTTGCAGGATTTTATGCTTGCTTCAGGAGGAAGGGTGAATGAGAATAAATCCTCAATATTCTTTTCTCCTAAAGTTCCTATGAATGTTAGATCGCAAATCAAGTCCATGACTTATATGCATATTTCTAATGAGATAGGGAGATACCTTGGCTTCCCTCTTACTTGAAATAGGAGGAAAAAAAGAAGATTTTCAGTATGTTATTGATCGGGTGAGATCCAAGCTTAGTGTCTGGAAGGCTAATTGTCTATCCTTGGTAGGGAGATAGGGAGGATTACTTTAGCTAAGTCGGTGATTAGCACGATCCCTTTGTATCCAATGCAAGTGGCAAGACTTCCTTCTAGTGTTTGTCTTGAGATTGGAAAATTACAAAGAAATTTTATCTGGGGTCATAATGACACCTCTAGGTGTTATCATCCTATTACTTAGGACCAAATTACAAGACCTAAGGAATTTGGTGGGCTTGGGTTTAAAACATTGCCGGCGGTTAATCAAGCCTGCAATGCAAAGCTGGCTTGGAAGCTCTTAGTTGGCTCCAAGGGTCTTTGGAGTGATATCCTTTTTCAAAGATATATGAGGAGGGAGGATGAGAATCTATTTTGCTTTAGAAAGGGAGACTCTAGAGTTTGGGGCTTCATTTGTTCCCAAAAGGAGGTGATTGAGCATGGTAGGCAATGGCTGATTAGGATTGGCACGGTGGCTAATTTCTTTAATGATTGTTGGGTTGAGAAGGGAATTAGAATTAAAGATTTCTGTCTTTGTCCGCTGTTAGAGGAGGAGGAGACTTCTTTTGTGATGGATTAGGTGAAGGATGGGGATTGGGATGTGGAGTTGTTATCTAGCATTATTTCCTTGGATGGTATTAGACGGGTTAAATCAGTGTTACCTCTTAGAGCCAATTCTGGAAATGATGTTTTGGTTTGGGGAGCTACCACTGATGGTAGTTTCTCTTTGAAGAGTGCTTATTTCTTGATTGAGCCTAATCATATTCTCCTCAGGGATAGTTTGTACAAAATTATTTGGAAGTGGGGGGGAGCCGAGAGGATCAGGGTGTTATTGTGGAGGATTGCCTTGAATAAACTCCCTACGAATCTTTGGAGAATCACTTGGTCTCATTCCTCAGCTTTTGTGGGCATTGTAATTCGGAGGTGGAAGATATCTTACATATTTTTCGGGATTGTCTTTTTGCTAGAAATATGTGGCTTACTCTGATTCATACTCAGTATATCAGGGATTTTTTTGTTGCTAACCTTCGTGATTGGCTTATCATGAATCTAAAGAAGCCACTGGGAATTAATTTCAGTGACTCTTGGCACTTGTTGTTTGGAGTGGAAGTTTGGAAACTATGGGAATGGAGAAACTCAAGTATTTTTTTAGAGTTCATTTGTTAAGCCTAGTAACCCGGCTAGTGTGATTTTGAGCATATGGACTAGATTTGTTTTGGATTTAAATGCAAGTGGTCAAGTGGAGGATTCAAGGTTGTTGCATAGTGTGAGGTGGGAGAGACCACCTACTGGATGATGGAAGCTCAATGTTGACGGTGCTGTGGTCGTGGCTTCTGCTATGGTTGGCTGTGGGGGTCTACTGCGTAATGGAGAGGGCAAGTGGCTGGCTGGATTCTCTAAGGCCATTGGGGCCTGTCAACCGCATGTGGCTAAGGAGTAGGCAATTCTGGAGGGGGTTCGGTTAGCCTGTGATCTTGAGTTGAGATGTATTCTCCTGGAAACTGATGCAGAGGAGGTTCTCCAGGTGGTTGTGGATACTAGGCAATCTGAGGTTAGCCTTGTTGTGTTGAGAATCAGAGAATTATCAAACAAGAACTGGGAAGTCAGATTCAGAGTAATCCCACGTGATGTTAATTGTTGTGCTGATGTATTAGCTAAATCAGGTCTATCCAGGACTAGTGTTTTGAGAGATTGTCTAGGTTATTTGAGGTCTTGTATTGACCAAGAGTGTTTGGGATTAATTTTCCCTTTGTGTAATTTCTGTTCCTTGTAATGTAGGCCATGGCCTTCTTCTTTTATTAAAAAAGAAAAAAAGAAAGAAAAAAAAAAAAAAGACATCTTATTCATTGTAGATTCCACCTAAGCTACCATGTAGCACTTCATTGCCACCTTAGATGCCAACTTTGATGCTTTGTTGGACACCATAGAAGATACACTTGCACCTTTATCATCACATTTCCCATTGGTTGAGTCAAATCACCTCAAACACCCTAAATGAGAGCTCTTGCTGACGTCTCACAGAGACCATTTAGCTTCTTGTTTTAATTTTCTGATCACATTGAAAGCAGATGAAAGCTTTGACGGTCTCATGTGGCTTTTGGGGAGCTTGTGGAAGGGGTTGGTACACTACGGGTAATTGAAGAACATTGTTCCAAGGTGCCAATTCAAATTATCACTTATGGTATATTAATTAATGCCAATCGTATTCCTTCTAATGTGATTGTGAGGTCTTGTTGGCCCCCTTAAATGGCAAGTGAAGACCGTGCTAAGATGAAAGATTAGGATTATGAAGCAAAGTAACAATAATTTTTTGCTCGGCCTTTCCAGCGAGTTAGAGATAGCTTCAGGTGATGTTTTTCTATATCGAAGTGTTTGAATTCATGATTAGTTGTGGAAGGATCAAAATCACCACTTTGATTATGGTTTTAGTAAACGCTTCCTTCACTTTCTTACTATTTCGTCGTAGATAACTAGTATAAATCGGTAGGAAATTCTTTCTCTTATTTATACTTTCGATTTCCTTGGTATTCAAACACTCGGGTAGGGGTGCCTGCAGCCCCTTCAATGATGTGCTCCTGCTACCCCTCAATTTTGGGCACTTCAAAAATGTTTTTTTCCATAGTTTCTTTTTTTTTTTTTTTTTTTATCGATAGATTCTACATGTAATGAGTGACATTTTGATATCTTATGGATAGAAAACGGAGCTATTTTTCAATTTTTTTTTAATGATTTTTCAAAGATTTAAAAAACTACACAATTTTGGAGAAAAATTGTAAAAAATTGAAAACAACTCCATTTTTTATACTCTCTCCGGTCCTAAATGTAAGAAAAAGTTTGTAATTCAATTTATACTATAAAATTTATCTTATATTTAAAATCCGGAGGTAGTATAAGATATTACAATATCAATCATTTCATGTAGAATCTAATGATCAAAAGGACTATAAAAAACCTTTGGAAAGTGCTCCAAAAATCCACCTCCTCTTCCTTATGGAAAGTGCTCCAAAATAATTTACCGCATTGATAAATTTTATTATTAAAAAAATATGGGACGAGGGACGGCATGGGGTGCATCGCCGGACAGAAAGCACCACTGCTTCAAACACTCATTCAAGATTTCACTTTTGGATGGGGTTTTCAGCCGAATCTCTGGCGCTATATAAAATATAGCATGTACTCTTGATATTAATGTTTTTTTTATAAAAAAAAAAAAAAAAAGGGGTGTTAATAATAATATTCATCTCAAATATGAGCACCATACCACCTTTTCTCAGTTGGCTCCAAATTTTCTTATTATTTTAATTTTAAATGAACTAAAAGACATATTAATCTTATTATTTAACTTAATTTTCATTAGAAATTGCATTGTTGATTAATCTCTCACTTTGGTTTTTCACGTTGTCATATGTAACACTTTGTATCACGTCTGTAGAATCCAAATCTTGTTCTCGACGTTTTGTCCCCATCCTATGGAAGTAGTTTGAAACGACTTTATGCATTGATGTATATGGCCCTTATAATTTATCTTTATTTTGATTTTAGCCCCTACAATTTTAAATCATAGGTTTTGTCTTTTCAATATTTCTGTGTAAAACGTTAGTCTTTGTAGTTTAATAAAGATATAAATCATTTTGCTTTTAAAGAGACCAAAACTAAAATGAGGATAAATTATAAGGACAAAATATTAACCCCATAATTAAATATTATGACCATCTAACATGTAATTAGTTGAGCAATAACACTTTTGCCCCTTTTTGGCAAGTCAAAGGTGAAATTGTTCCCAAAAAATAAAGAAACTACGTGTGGTCAAAGAACAAGTAATATTTAACTTTTGTTTGAGTATAATTTTATGTGGAATTGAAATAACACTCCTTCGGTTACAAATGTAGGACTTAGTGTGAATTTTTCTCCTGGATGTAAGAAGGTTTTCTATTCAATCTCCTATATTTATTACTTTTCTCTATATTAATTTGCCTAATTTATAAATTGATATATTAGTATTTTAGAGAGAGATCATGCCATATATATTAAAATTAAATAATTTATTTAGCTTTCTTAATTTTCTCAAATTAAATAAATAGGTCTTGCAATAAAAATAAGAAGAGCAATAATAAAAGTAAATTCTGTAATGCATCATTTATTTAGATCAAGTCTATAACAACGGTATATGATATTGCCTTTATTTTTCATACAAGTTTTCATAATTTAAAGATTTATAGTAATTGGGAATTGGAACATCAATTGGAAACTAAAATCTACTTCGAGAGGAGGAGAAACCGGAGGTTCAATGACCCCGGACCAGATGGGACTTTTCTATTAATCTCATAGCTCAAGGAGTTGTAGCCATTCGAAAGTGAAGCTTGCTTCATAGGAGGAGTAGGAGGAGGTTCAATGACTCCAGGACCAGATGGAACTTTTCTATTAATTTCATAGCTTAAAGAGTTGTAGCCATTGAAAAGTGAAGCTTGCTTCAAAGGAGGAGTAGGCGGAGGTTCAATGACCCCAGGACCAGATGGGACTTTTCTATTAATCTCATAGCTCAAGGAGTTGTAGCCATTCGAAAGTGAAGCTTGCTTCATAGGAGGAGTAGGAGGAGGTTCAATGACTCCTAGACCGGATGGGACTTTTCTATTAGTCTCATAGCTCAAGGAGTTGTAGCCATTGAAAGTGAAACTTGTTTCAAAGGATGAGTAGGCGGAGGTTCAATGACCCTTGGACCCGAGATGGGACTTTTCTATTAGTCTCATAGCTCAAGGAGTTGTAGCCATTGGAAAGTGAAGCTTGTTTCGGAGGAGGAGTAGCGGAGGTTCAATGACCCCTGGACCGAGATGGGACTTTTCTATTAGTCTCATAGCTCAAGGAGTTGTAGCTATTGGAAAGTGAAGCTTGTTTCAATGAGTAGAGTAATCGGAGGTTCAATAACCCCCCGGACCAGATGGGACTTTTCTATTAGTCTCATAGCTCAAGGAGTTGTAGCCATTGGAAAGTGAAGCTTGTTTCAGATGAGTAGGCGGAGGTTCAATGACCCCTGGACCAAATGGGACTTTTCTATTAGTCTCATAGCTCAAGGAGTTGTAGCCATTGGAAACTGAAGCTTGCTTCAGAGGAGGAGTAAGCGGAGGTTCAATGACCCCCGGACCAGATGGGACTTTTCTATTAGTCTCATAGCTCAAGGACTTGTAGCTATTGGAAAGTGAAGCTTGTTTTAGATGAGTAGGCGGAGGTTCAATGACCCCCGGACCAGATGGGACTTTTCTATTAGTCTCATAGCTCAAGGAGTTTATAGAAGGGAAAAATGGAAGTTCCCTTGAAATAGGGCCAGAAGGAGATGTTTTGGCAAGGCCATTAGATGTTGGAGGTTGCCTGGGACTAGAGTCATGAGAAAATCCATGGGGTAGAGAATGAAAACATTGAAAAGTGAGAAACAAATGGAGCAGAGACAAAATGAAAAGGAAATACCTTTGGGTTGGTGCCATGGTTTGTGTTTCCACTTTGAAAATTGTGCAAATAGATCCCATTATATAGTTATGAATATATGCATATCCTTTGCAAAGTTAGAAGCAAAATATAAGTATCCTAAGAAATTTATTGTTTGAGATTCTATTATATGATATTTTACTATTTCAGTTTATGATTTTGTTTTGGATCCTCTGCAATAAATAAGTTACCACATGATACTCTGAGAAAATCTGTCATTTTTTGACCAAAAGAAAAAAAAAATTGTCATTTAACTATTTTATATATCAAAAGTGGGTATTAATAAGGAAAAATCTCAATTACATCCAGCTGAAAAATAAAAATAAAAACTTTAACCTGATACTTTTAACAAATTTCTAATATGACTAAGAGGCTTTTAGTCCCCACCCTATCTCATTAAAGCCTCCCTTTGGTGTTGAGCGAACCAAGCAAGCATTCTGGCACTCGTTTGAGCTTGTTCATCCATCATTGTTAGCTCTTCACACTTTGAAGACGGTTATACAATGCTCCTAATTTAAAAGACTAATACATGCACTAAACTTTTTCATAATAAAATTGCTATATAATATACAACTTCAATAGGTATACTAGTTCATCCAATAAACAAGTTCATGTATATGAATGTTTTAATTAAACAATATAATAATAAAATGTACGTTCACTAATTCATTCATTAAGTTAAAAGAGTGCATCTCCTTTTAATATTCAATGAATGTTCAGACATAAATTCATGAAGGAATATCTTACAATATTAAAGATTTCTAAGAATGTATATAAATCTCTAGACATTGCAAAGCAAGAAACTTATCAAGAATGTGTTGGGTTACAAGAGTGAATAGTTATCTTTTAAACAACAGAGTATAGAAGTCGTTGTTGGGTTATTGTGATAGGAATTTAGAAGTCTTTGTTGGGTTATTGTGATAGGAATTTTGTTTTAAGGGAAGTCAATTAGTGTACAAATAGATAAGATCACGAAATTGTTAAGAAATGCGCAATTTAATTTTTATTCATTCAATGTTTATATTTCAATAGATTAAAATGTTATAAAGATAAATACTGACTCACATTTCAGGGGCATTAGATATGTCTTTTTAGAGATTTTTTCGTGCCTTGAAACATTCATAATTTTGTCTATCATGAAAAATATTTTTTTAGTATAAATAGTCTCTTGCTTTTCAGATTTTCTATTCATGTAAAGTGTCCCTTTTTTTTTTTTTTTTTTACCTTTCTCTTTGGGCTTCATGCGTAAGATTGTCAAACTCACGAGTTTAAGCAAACGGTAATAGTGAGGTAAACTCGTATCGTGAACTCAAATCGTAAACTTGTAAGAGTTTACTTTTCCATTAAATATATATTAATAGTGTATAATTAAATAATAAAAAATAACAACAATTTAATTCAAATAATTTTTAAACCAAATAATTGAAATTTAATCCCATCAATATTCATAATTTATTATATTTAACAAAAAAATTTCTATAAAATTTACATTTAAATCCGCTCAACATGATCAAATTGAAGAAGTTAACACAAGTTTAAGGATGAGTATGCACGGTTTATAAGCCGAAAACGTAGAAACGGTAAATTCGGTATATAAACTTATGACTTTAACCGAGTTTACAACGATCACGATTTTCTATTCATGTAAAGTGTCCCTTTTTATTTTGGGTACCTTTCTCTATGGGCCTCATGCGTGTGAACTTAATAAAGTCAATGATCCAATGACATTTCTTTTTCCTTTTTTGCCAACGGAATTATATTTTCTTCTTAAAGATTTTATGGACAAATTATTACTTTTTCAATTAAGACCCAGTTTAATACTCGTATCTTCAAATAAAAATATATATTATCTGTAAGGCAACTACAAAATTATCAACGTGTACATTAGTGGCTTTATCTACAAGCCAAAAACGATTTCGTTGATTGTTTAGGTCTTTTCAAAGTTAAAATGTATCGTGGCCCAATAAAAAGACTCCTCCAATTTTAATTATAAATAATATTTTAGAGTTTGATATTGGCCTTAAATATAAGACAATTTATATATTTATTATTTTTTTAATTTACTCATATTAATGTTTCTTCAACAATAATGAAGGAGAAGATGGAATAATATAATTAAGGAACATGCTTAAGATGTTTTAGAAAATATATGTCATATTAACTAAGTTAATCAACTTCCTTAATCTAATCAAATTAGGTAAATATATCTTATATATTAAAGACGGAGGAGTTAATGGAAGTAAGTACTTCCTCCCATCTTAAATATAGGTGTTAGATATCTAATTTATATAAATTAAAAATTAGTTATTTGTTTTTAAAAAAAATATGTATTTGTTTACTTAAAATACATCCCTTAAACTGAAAACTACTCACTTGATATGTGTAATCAACAAAGATGATTTAAGGAAAAAATTATTAATTTGGGTTATAAGGTACTACATTCGGTTTTAATTATATGACAATATTTGAGAGTTGATTTTGTCCTAATTATAGGACAAAGTTCTAATTTTTATCAATTTCTTCTCAAAATATCCTTATTGTTTTCATAGTGGTTGGGTGTTTTACAATTTTGTAAGGGACACTAGAGTGAAGTAAAACAAGACATTGAACAGAGACGCTACACTTTGGAGGGGGAAAAGCGTAGAAATAGTTTTAAATAAAGGAATTTTAGGAAAAAAATATAATTAACTAATTTAACTACTATCTTTAATCTCTCTAAAATTATGTAAATATGTCTTATAATTAGAACCAGAGTGAGTAGATTAGTGTCATACATTTATAATCAAAACAAACCCCTTAACAAGCTCATACAATTAGAACTAGAGAGAGTAATTTTTATTTGGATTTGGATCCTCTTCACCTTTTTTCCCTCCACTTCTTTTAACTTTTTATCTCAATCATTAAATTGAAATTTGAGTGGTCTAAATGTAATGTTTTATGAAATTATTAATAATATGTTAAAATATTAAGAAAGACAAAAAATGAACAGGCATTGAACATTCTTCTGTCTTCCAACTAAAATCTCCTATAGATTTTTTTTTTTTTTTTTTTCTGGGAAAAAAAATCCTATTCATTTTTTTGGAAAAAATGAGCGTGGATACATTTTGTTACCAAGAAAAGGTATAAATATAAACAAGATTTTTTTAATTTAAAAATAATAAATACAAACTTTTTGAATTTCTTGTAAAAGTGGTGTGATGAATCCTAGTTCGTGGATGGAAAAATTAGGATATCGTTTTCAAAATCATTTAGCAAAAAGATCGGGTGTAGTATTATTGGTTGGACAGGATTCTTCAGTGTTCACTCAATAATTTTTTTCATGAACCAGATAGTGCTTACTCAGTATGGGGAAGCAAAATAAATAACTAAATAATTAATTAAATATATATATATATATAGGTGATATGAGCAATGGAAGTTAATAATTGTCACGGGAGTGTATGTGGTACTAGAGGTTCATTATAATCATGAACAACATAATTTCTAATACTTTTCTAGAGATGAACTTCGTGAGTTTCTTAATGTGTGGAAAATATATTTAAAAAAATAAGAAAATCAAGACACTATCATGTGATTTTTTTAGGAAAATCCTTTTCAAGATTCTAACAAATCAAAAAAATGTTTAAAAAAAAAAAAAAAAAAATCTCACAGAAAATTTAGATATAAAAAACATCTCAAAGAATTATTAAAACTTACAGATGAAGTTGTTAATCGATTACGAGGGAATTATTAATGAGACATTTTTTTACATTACAATTTTCTATGGGACTTTTTTAATATATTTTTTTAGTCCCTTAGGACCTTAATGTAATTTTCCTTCCTTTTTTTTTTCCTGGGACTTCACAGGTAATAAGTGCAAGTGTACTCTTCAAGTCTTCATAGTTAAAGCATCTAAGCAAGAATCCATAAAAGAAGTATTTCCTTGATTGTAGGAAGATTGTCGGGAAAGTTCGCTCTCTTTGACAATTATTCATCATTACTCACATGGCTCTCTTATAATCAGAACGGGACAAATTTATGCGGACAAATCAGAACGGGACAAATTTATGCGTGTTAGAAATATTGTTGAGAATATGTGGCTAGCACCAATATCCCTTCGAGATGGCGACTACGATGCGAAGGAGGATTATCTGCTATATCGGTGAAAACCCTCGATTTCTATATATATATATATATATAAAAGAAATATTGTTGAGAAACTTGCAAGTTAGCCACAAAATTTACTATATATTATAATTAAAAAATAGTTTTTTATATTTAAATAAAATTATGTGAGCTTATAATTAAAATAGTTGTAAACTCGTGGAGTTTCTGAATTTACACAACTAATTGTATTTATAGTTTATAAAATTATGTGAACTTGCTCTTAAAAGTTAAACACATGCTGGCTTTTTGGATTTGATTGTTCAGTATGTTAAATTAATGTCATTTTTTATAGTTTAATCATTTAATTATATACTTTTAATAGCTATTTATTGATAAAATTAAACCCTTGTGAGTTTATCATCCCAGTTGGCAATCCAAGTTTATGTCCTAGCTTCAAGTTTACTCAAACTCTCAAATTTAAATGCCTTGTTTAGATGTAAGAGTTAATTGAGGAGTTTGTTTTGTGTAGATGTATTTTTTTTATTAGTGGAGCAATTTTCAATATTGATAGTTAAAAGGGACACTCTAAAGAAACTAATACAATTTAACTAGCAAATTAGTTAACTATCTTGATCAGTTCTTCCAGTCTTAAATATAAGATATAGTTTATCGTGTAATTTACACCACAAATTATGTTATATATTTAAAATTGTAAGTAGTATAAATTAGTTATCTAATTCTTATATTTAGGATCGAGAATATCATCGTATAATAAGATATTAAAGACATTATTTCATGAATTTTGGAAAATAAGTGGCACTTTACTTCTTTACAGCAATATTCCTGGTGGACCAGTTTAGACATTGATGTACACAGTTTCATACGCGCAAGAGTCTCACTTTGATTGCATATCAAAAGGTGAAGCCCATGTGCACAATTCTTGGTTGTATTTGTATCTAGTTGGATATTATAATTTCTATTTTTTATTTTCCAGAGATAATAATCTTATCTGTTTTAAATTTTATTTGTTAAATTTCATATTTGTATTTAGTTGGATTTTACCAAAATTCAAACTCCACATATTTCTGAAAATATATGTCATATTTTTTTCAGCGAGAATAATTTGTATTGGCTCTCACTAAACTCTATTTAATGTGGCTGTCTTATTTCCTATGACATCAAAATTATCTTAGATCTTGACTCTTGAGCAAAAGAAGACTAAGACCATGTAACAAAAAAGAAAAAGAAGAAGACCAAGACAAAATGAGTCAAATGCTACCGAGGCATTTTCACATTAGAGAGAAATTGTGTGTTTTAATGGGAAAGGAGTACATTCCCACTAAACTAGACTCATATCTTGTAAGGGACTTTCATGATACATTTTTTCTTATTATTTTTATGAGTCATCTAGCCATTGATTGTAAAGAAGAGAAAAAAGTCAAAGTAGTATTGTGATCTTTCAGATTGATTAGACAAACATGATTTATAGATAACAAGGGACAATAAAAAAGGACAACGAGAGAATCTGATTCATCTTATAAGTACAACATGGTATTTTTGTCTATAAATTATATGCTAGTATTCAATATTTCAATGCATGTGAGCATGTCATTTATAGTATTATTTATAATTATGAAAAAATTGTACCTAAGAAGATTTGGAGAAAAGTCCAACTTTAAAAATTTTATTACAAAGGGTGACTTAAAAAATTTATATACAAAAAAGTGTTAACTAGTTTAGCTTTTCTCAACAATAAAATTTTCACATATATATCACTCTCGTCCGATCCTAATTATAATTTCAATTTGTCAAATATTTATGTCTTATGATTCTTTTTTTAATTTTACCCTCATTAAAAATGTAGAAGAGAGAAAATATACTGTATTTTTTTTCAATATTAATTATCAAATATAAGGACAAATTTGGAATAATAAATCAATTTAAGACATTAAATGTCTTAACTTTCTTTTTTAGTATGTGAAGCTTGGTCAAATTAAATTTATACTTCCTTTGATCCTTAGTATAAGACTTATTTATCTAATTTAATTAGATTAAAAAATTTGGTTAAGGTAATTAATATAACATAATTTTTGAAAAAACACCCTAATCATCTTTCTTAATTCTTTCATCTTTCTTTTACTTTTTCATGATTGAAGGAGTACAAATAAAGGGTAAATTAAAAAATAAATGAAAAATATATAAAATATTTTATTTATGAATAAAATCAACTACAACTACATAATAAATATACTCCCTCTAGTCATAAATATAAGATATAATTTACTTTTTTAAATATATTTTTAAAAAACTAAATTAAATTACTAAGTCAACATTAATAAGTTATTTTTTGTTTATTGTAATTAATAAGGGAAAAATATTTTAAAAATGTTTTTATTACTCTAAAACTAAATTTTTGATAAGGATAAAAAATTTTAGTTAAAATGGGCTTATAATAAAGAATTTGGTAGTGTATTATGTAGATATGATACAGGTTTGATTATTTTAAAGCCTGTTGCGAGGAGGCGCACAGGTGATCAGTGCTCCTAGTCTTGCAAGACAGCTAAGGTCAACTTTCTACTGTTCCCAAGTCATGGGGTAATATTGTAATAACACTTACATTTAATTAATCGAACCTTTGCATAAAGGCCCCGTTTTCACCTAAGACCCATCAAGATTACTAGTGCCATACTCCCATGTCTCTCCCCATTTTTGGATCATTGAAAACGAAGATAAAAAATAATTACATCTCTTCTTCATTTGATCTCATCTTTAAAAAATATAATATAATATAGGGGAAAATAAAATAATATCATTTAAATTTCAAAATATTAAGTTAGTTTTATTGTCTACAAAAGTATAACAATTAACAATTCATTGAAAACTTGTATTTTTTTTTCTATAATATACTACTTTTTTTTTTTTTTTTTAAATGTAGTACGACAACAAAAGAGAAAGAAATGAGTGGTTAGATGATTGAATTATTCTTGCATGAGAAGATTAAAACATACAAGTTTTCTTTATGGTTTGAGTATTTAGAGTTGAATCACGTTGATCTTAATTTTATGTTATGTTGAATATGTTTTTTACTGGGGAAAATTGCATCTAGGTCCTAAGAAATAAAAAAATACAACAAACTCATACCTTAAAATCTCAAAATTACATTTAAGCCTCGTGAGACTTTTTGAAATAAATTCTAATTCTACTGATGAATCCATGGGCGTTCATTGACAAGTCTATGATCGTTTTTATCAATAAGTCTATGGGCGTCCATTGACATTTGAAAATTGAAATTTATTGTTAAAAAATCTTAAGAGACTTAAATCTAATTTTGAGATTATAAGGGACCATTTTATCGTATTTTCTCTTGTCTAGAGCCTAAATACAATTTTCCATTTTTAGTATTTTATATAATTCACTACATATTTTTTTTACATCTTGCATTTGTATGGTTCATAAGTTACAAATAATGGAATGAATCAACAATTACTGTATATTTATTTCAACTTTTTAGAAATCTTTTATAATTTACGAGATAAATAAGTGAGAAAATTTTATTTCAACTTATAAATAAAAGGTTCTAAAATCATAGTCTAGGTTTCTCAAATAAGTAAAAAAAGTGTCATAAAAAATCAAAAAAGTAAAAAACATAAGTTGAGATAACACTCATCTCTCATACTTCATATTTCATTAATCACGATTAAAAAATTACTTTTAAACACTTCAATCATTGTTCCAAATGAAGACTTATATTATGAATGCTAGTGTGCATGCTGTTTATTTCTTTAAGTGAAAAAAAAATAGACCGGTGATTTCGTTGGATAAATAACAAGGCATTAGTTAGTGGAGTGCCAAGGCTTAAGCATTAACCGTCCAGAAGCGAGTAAATCCAATTATTATTTACCAGATCAGAATATAAAATCTAAAACTCTGAAATGGGCAATAATTGAGTTAGACCACACTCACCAAACAACCACTATTTATTAATTTATTTTTTGCCTCTTTATTACCAAGACTCACTTTTCCAGTTTTCTCTTGGAACCACTTTTCCCCTTCTCTTTCCCCTATCCTCCACTATTTATTCCCTGCCATCTGTGTGTTTCTGTCACCACTCTCTCTCTCTCTCTCCCTCCGACAATGGAAGCCAGAGCAGGGAACCCCATTCTCTTCATTTCCCTCGCCGCCCTGCTCCTCTCTCTCTCCGCCGCTTCCTCCGTCGATCCATCTCCGTTTCAGACCCAAACAATAGTCCTCCGCTCACTCCCTCGCCCACTCACTCCCTCATGGCTCGAATCCGATGCCGTAGAGACCTCCGATTCCGAATCTGTGATCTCTCTGGAACTGCATCATGTGGATGCTATGTCTTTCAACAAAACCCCAGAACAGCTCTTCAACCTCAGGCTGCAAAGAGACGCTGCTAGGGTCAAATCCTTCATTTCCATGGCCTCTAAGGTTGATGCTGTGGACAAGAGCCTTGTTGGCCGCCCGGGTTTCAGTAGCTCCATTATATCCGGTTTGGCTCAGGGCAGCGGGGAGTACTTCACGCGCCTGGGCGTCGGAACTCCTCCGAGGAACGTCTACATGGTGCTCGATACTGGAAGCGACGTCGTTTGGCTACAGTGTTCTCCTTGCCGGAAATGCTACTCCCAGACCGACCCGGTGTTCGACCCGAGTAAATCTCGGTCGTTCGCTGGAATCTCATGTGGCTCCCCCCTCTGCCGGCGATTGGATTCTCCTGGATGCAACAATAGAAAGAACTGTCTCTATCAGGTTTCATACGGTGACGGTTCGTTCACTGTCGGGGATTTTTCAACTGAAACGCTGTCGTTTCGGCGCACTCAAGTCCCCGGCGTTGCCCTCGGATGCGGCCACGACAATGAGGGACTCTTCGTCGGTGCGGCGGGGCTGCTAGGTCTCGGCCGTGGGAAATTGTCGTTTCCTGAACAAGCGGGACGCCGTTTTAACCAGAAATTCTCGTATTGCTTGGTAGACCGCTCTTCTACGGCCAAACCGTCTTCAATTATATTCGGCGACTTGGCGATTCCTCGAACCGCCCGGTTCACGCCCCTCCTCAGGAATCCTAAGCTCGACACATTCTACTATGTAGAGCTCCTCGGGATCAGTGTAGGGGGAGCACCCGTTCGCGGTATTTCGCCGTCGCTCTTTCGACTCGATGCCACCGGGAATGGCGGCGTAATCATCGATTCCGGCACGTCAGTGACTCGCCTCACTCGACCCGCCTACATCGCCCTCAGGAACGCTTTCCGGGTCGGAGGCTCGCATCTGAAGAAGGCGCCGGAGTTCTCACTCTTCGACACTTGTTTCGATCTGTCGGGGCAGACGCAGGTGAAGGTGCCTACGGTGGTGCTGCATTTCCGAGGTGCTGACGTGTCACTTCCGGCGACGAACTACTTGATCCCGGTGGATACCCAAGGAACCTTCTGCTTCGCCTTCGCGGGAACTATGGGCGGGTTGTCAATAATCGGGAACATCCAGCAACAAGGCTTTCGCGTCGTGTACGATCTGGCGGGTTCTAGGGTCGGGTTTGCTCCTCGCGGGTGCCCGTAAGCCGGACCTCAACGGGGCTGAAGGGGACAAATCGCCCCCGTAGTTTTTTTTTTTGCCTTGAATTATTGGGGTCTTTGTTAAATTAAACAAACATGAAATTAGATTCTACGAGCAGAGATAACAACATCTTCTCGGATGTAGATGAAGAGAGAGGACTGAAGAACAGGTTATTGGATGTTTCTGCAATTTATGTTTATTGTGTTTGCTGTTGTACTATTATTAATATTATATAATGGAGAGTAACTGAACTCGTTACTCTATGGTTTGCATATGGTGGTGTCAAATTATTAATTTGCTCATTTACATTAAATGTTACATTTGGATGTTCTATCACATTATTCTCGTCTCATAGGTATGCTTCAAAGCATTCTCTTGTTCTTTTTAGGGAGAGCGTTCTCTTCTGTCGATATG
Source organism: Acacia acuminata (assembly GCA_019022655.1). NCBI lineage: Eukaryota > Viridiplantae > Streptophyta > Magnoliopsida > Fabales > Fabaceae > Acacia > Acacia acuminata. Next base: position 13,143,919 of record JAFJYI010000001.1, on the reverse strand, counting down.
TTGAGTTTGAGTTTAATTTTATTAACTTTGTTGCTGTAGAAAGAATTCAGTTATTAAATAGAATACTTCTAAAATATCTACTCATTTTTTAAAAGGAATTCGAAATAAAGATAAATTTAATCAAATTTATATAAATAGATATTTTTATAATAAAACCAAAGGTTATATAACCAAAAATTGGTATACACAGGAATAGAAAGAATGGGAAATAATTTAAAGGGTTATTTTTCTGTGCTCGAAGTTCTCACCGAAAGGTAATTTTAATTGTCTTGAAAGTTTTTCGTGCAATAATTTTGCTCCTGTAAAAAATTGAACAGATTGTTTGATCATTATCCAAGTAAATTTTAACCGTTAGTTGACCAAATATATTGGTAATGATGATGATCTTATCTACATGTCATCCAGGTCATTTTTGTTAGCCTCTACATTTTAAGTTAGAGCTAATAAGTTCTAAACTCTCATTATTTTCTTGGTTCAAACAAAATATGTTGGAATTGAATTATTAATTAGACCATTAATATTGCTTCATAAATATAACAGAGTATGATTAAATTAAGCGCCTGTTTGGTTGGAGGGGAGAAAATAGAAGAGGAGGAAAAGTGAGCCCCTTCCCCTCATTTAGTTTGAAATTTTCGAGGGGAGGGAACTCTAAAGTTTCCATCGGAGCTCTCTCTAAATTGGGGGTTTTGAATGAGTCAAAATTTTGGACCACTTTATCCTTATAATTTATGTTATATTCCAATGATGTTATGATGATATTATGATAAATAAAAATATATTATTATATCAAAATTATTATAATTTAAAATTATTTAATATAAAAAATATATATTTATGAATAAAAAATTATTATAATTATAATATATGCTCATATAAATTATTAAATTAATTTGAATTAAAATATATTTTTATCATTAAAAATATTATTATGAAATAAATTTTAATAATTTTTATTTTTTCAAATACAAAATATTATTATAATATCTAATTAAAATAAAAATAAATTTTCAATAAAAAATTATAATTAAAAAATATGTTAAGATAGTTTCAAATAAAAATTTTATTATAACGAAATATATGTTATTTTTATTAAATTTAGAATAATATATATTCTAAAAATATATTATTATGAAATTAATTTAAAATGAAAATATGTTATGAAAAATAAAAAATACTGTTATAGTTAAAAAAGATATAACTGTACAATTAATTTAAAATAAAATATATATATTATTATATTAATTAGATAAGTTGTAAATTAATTTATATAACATATAATCAAAAAATCTAACTAAATATGTTAAGGTGGAATGGTAGATTGTTATCATTCTTCTCTTCCCATTTATCTTAAAGCAAACAAGGGATAAGGGCTATTCCTAAAGAGCCTAACGAATTTCTAATTGGAATTAGAGGGAAAAAGAAAAATTTTTGAGGGGGAAATGAGAGATATTTTGTTCTACCACAGAAAAATAGGAGGTAGAATCAATAAAGATTTCTTTTTCGATTCCAATTCTTTTTTTGGTTGTCCATCCGGATCCAGTTTCACTCTAACTAATCCGAATCGATCCGGTTCCTGGCACACCTATGGTGGGTGAGTCTCTCAATAGAGCTTTTCTACATTCACAAGACTCGATTTTCGGATCCAATTCTAAAGTTTGTTATTTTGTACAAAAGCTACCCATTCAAAAATTGACTTATTCTTAAAACCCTTCACCTCTCCTTACACCAATTAAACCAAATTAGGTAATTTTCTACTATTTTCTTCCCCTTCTTTTAAATCAAGTTAAAACGAAAAGAGAAGGCTTGACGGGAATTAAATCTGAATTAGGTGGGCTCGTGGCTCCATGAAAAGTATAAATGAAGACAAGTGGGTCACGGCACGGGGATCACGCAGCGCATCAAAGGTTCTAATTTCAACAGTATCGTTTTCTCATTGATTGTGGCAGCACCGTACAGCAAGGGCATCTACTATGTACTCCCTGCTTTGACATTTTATTATTTCCTCTTCATTATTTTCATTGCTCATTTCAACCATGTGGACCAATATAATACCTATATCAATACAAATTATGAGCACTATATGTTAATTAAAATCGTGTGTGTTTGTGTCTTGAGGGCTACATGAAAAACAAGAAACCTAGGAAAGGATTAAAGTAATAGTGTAACCTTCAACTGGGATCATGTTAGAACATTCGTACAGTCTATAGTGGGTTTTAATTATATATATGTGTGTCTCTATATATATATATATATATATATTTATATGTAATGCTGGAAATATATCTTGTTGGACCACTTATATATCATCATCATCAAGTAACCATTTGAGAATGAACATGTAATGATGAATATTCTCTTACTTTTCTGTCCATCATCTTTTAAGAATTACTTCATTAATTAGGCATGCGATGAAAGTTAAAAAAAAAAAAAAGTGTTTATTATAGCAAATGCGACTTCATCAGTTCATCCCACTATATATCATTCTATAATCTTATATTATATATATTGGTTTATAAATTAAGTAAATTAATTTGTAAGAAATGATAAATATTAAAGATAAAATTAATAAAATTAATTAGAAGTTAGACTACTTTACATTTGGATGCACCATTTAAAAAGCACTTTTAAATAAAAATGTTGTTAGATCTTAAAATAGAGAACCACTTTTTTATTAGTAATATTACTGAAATAGGCCTAAAATGTAAGATAACTTAAAACTTCATGGGTAAAGATGCAAAAATACACATGTGCTTTGCTCTCAGGAGCGCCTAACACCATATGCTTTTTTTGGGAGAAAAAAATACACACATGGTTATCATTTTGAAGCAAAAGTCACATATATATGTTACCGTTAGATAAACACCCGGTACTTTTGAAAAATGAAACCAGCTGGTGTCCATGTGTAATTCTTCCTTTTTGAAATTAACGAGGATGTGAAGTTTGGAGAGGGAAGTTGGTGCTAATGGCTCTGTTCACGACCTTCATCACAACCCCAATAATGATGGCCATCCGCTTGAGGCATCTCCTCCCGCACCCACCGCAAGATCAGCGATCTCACCTCCAACTCTAGCAACGCCGTCTCCGATAAGCTCTGAGTGTTGGCCTTCGTCCACGGTCCCAACAACGTCCCTTCCATCAGCCATGGAGGATCTGAACATGCTCGGGGTCGATTGCCTCATCATATGCTGCTGCTGTCAGTGCTTGATCTTGCAGATCCTGGTCTTCACTCTGCTCAGGCTTCCCGCCGAATTGGCCAAGAGAACCAGAGATCTCGCCAAGAGAAAGCTTAATCGAAGGCTGAGATCGAGGGAGATCAGTGAGATTGTGATGATTAAGGAGGAAGAGTTCTGTGTTAGGTTAGGACAGAGAAGGAGAGTGATTTTGGGGATGACGATGAACTAAGGATGAAGATGAACATTTTGTAAAATATCAAATAATTCAAATGGTAGTTGGTTCATCTCGCAAGTCATGAAATCACTATACTTTGCAAATTTTACATTGAGTCTTAAAGTATGGGCATGCTTGCTTCAATCTTGTCATGATTTCTTCCCCTTTAATGTGAGTCAATTTTCATATATGGACCTTGTTATCTAGACCAACTATTTTCTCATGATGATCGATACTCCCTTGTAAAACCAACAAGCCTTCAATTACTCTTTTTAAATCATCGAAGTCTATTTACTGCTGTAAAATCTCTCTTCCCCCTACTTGATTTTACAGAGGCTTGTCTGGATTGTATTTGTTTACAGAGATTAGGAAATGAATTGATCCAACGACAGTCTAATCTAGGATTGGCAAATGCATTGCACACATAACAAGGGCAAATAAGCTTTCTTCCTCGCTTGATCGAATGAATTGCCAAAGATTTAGGAAAAATTTAAATAACTTCTTAATCGAAGTTCGTGGCTTTCTGCGAACAATGTGAGATGATCAATATTTTTCCCGGTGTTGTATAAAAGAGATTGTCGGCCTGGAAGGCTCCGACAAGGGGGTCGTGCCAATGGGCTTGCGAACTCTCTAAGCCATGATGATGGAGGAAGAGCGTTCAGTGAGCTCAATGAGGTGCATGATGAAGAGCTTGAGGGGTAAAGGTTTTTTCAGATGCTCTTCAATATGACAAGTCAGCATCCATTTCATCATAATTGGTCAAAAAAATTTCATTTAACAGTCAACGTTTTATATTTAACTGGGAGTGTGACTTTTGCTCCAAAATGATGACCACATGTGTATTTTTGCTCCTAAAAAAAGCATATGGTGCTGGGTGCTCTTGAGGATAAAGTACATGCGTATTTTTACTCCTTTACCCAAACTTCATTATCACTAATGAATAGTAATTTCCACTCAAAATGGTCAATCACTATATTATAACCAATGCATTAATTAAAAATGAACCCTTAAATTTAAAAAAAAAAATAGCAAGGTGCAATGAAAAGAATAAAAGCGAACCGAACTAAATAAATCCAACCCCACTTATTGTAACTTTGTTTACATAATAGATCATTTAGGGAATGCTTGTAACAATATTAATTCTTCACTTGGTGAAAAGTTAGTCGCTCCACTTGTGATATGGAAGTCACACTATTATATCCACCATTACTTTCTACTTACCATGCTTATCTATTGGTGGTTATCTTTATTTATATTTTTAAGAGCAAATTTGAGTTCAAACAAAGTGTATCAATAAACAATTATGACCATATTGTCTAAACAAAATAACTCTGTTTCCATAATTTCCAAAAAACATATGTTTAATAAGTCAATGAATAGACCATAAAAACAATTCAGGTTCAAAGACTACGCCATATAATCTCATGTTCAACATCAAATTAAAATTCATGTTCAAATTCAAACATAATACTACACTATAAACTATCTATAGTGTTGTACATCTTCATATTTAAACATGCTCAGAAATGAGAGAGCGTGATGAGGTTCATTTTCCATGTAATGAACAAATGCCTCTCTATTTTGTTTGTTGATAAAGATTGCCAACATGTACGGAGGGCTGCCATTCACCAAACCTGGCACGTCTTTTAACAAAAGAAGACATTTACTCATGCTAAAATGGTCATTTGCACTTGATGCTGGCCCTGTTGTTTGGGATATTTGGTCAATATTTCCAAGGATTCGGTCAAGGGAGTGTTGCAATTTGTCAGCTATCCCTTGTCTTTTCTCTCCTTTCCTCCCTCTCTTCCTTTTCTTAAATCATTGTTTCGTACACTTGGCCTCTGATTGTGATTTAAGGGATGTTCGTCAGTATCTCCTTCACCAACCTCTTCATCCTCCAAAGCATGATCATATCATTAATTGGTTCATCATCTATGGCTTCTTTAGGCGGCATAAAAACAACATAACCAGTAGCAACTACATCTCTTTGAAACATATTTCCATCAAACTCAGGAATTTTGGACCTTCTTCCTTCCAATTCAAATATTTTGGATTCTCCTGTAATGAAAATGAATAACCAATTAATAAGTAAATTACAAACTAATACAGGTATAAGACTGGCAATGTTGTAATTAATTGGCAATACATGCTTTGCTCTTAGCTGCCCACCACTCTAGAGGTGCTATTATAGTGTTCTTCACGGAGTCCCATCCAAGACCTGTCTCCTTTTTAACCAACATTGCCCACATGTTGAATTCTACTTTTAGTGCATCATATCTATTTTTCAACTGTTTTTTATCATAATTCTTCCCAGTAATATTATTAAACTTGTTAACTAGAATGGCCCACCCCTCTCATCATAATTCATAAAGAGAAATATTTACATACTTTAGAAGTACTATGTTATTTGAACTCTATCCAATGAAACCATGACAATTCAGATCATTTTAATCTTAGTTGGATAGAAACCATGACAATTCAGATCATTTTAATCTTAGTTGGTCAAGACTCATCTAAAAACATTTAAATGTTGTTGAGTTGTTGGCTTTTGGTTGGTCAGATCTGTGGCATTCCAAGTTCACATAAAAATTTCTCCCCAAATTGAAAATATTATTTTTGAATATGTCAAGTTATTGTAGTTCTTTAAATTAAATTTTATATTAAAAAGATTTCACCTCCACACTATTTAATTTAATATAATCCAAATACTTTAAAGATTAATTAACGTTAGTTAAAATAATTCATTTTAGTTTGTTGATAAGGATCAATGCAATGATTTAATTAAAGTATTGTTGATAGTATAACTAAAAATCAAATTGATAAAGTGGCAGAAAAAATAGGAATATTTTTTATCATATCCTCTAATCTCTTTAGGCGGGGATAACGACTACTATAAACCACAAAATTTAAAATAATTTGAATTTGAAAAGGTATCTTTAAATTTTGAAAAAAATTCTAATTAAATCTCACTGAAATATTAAAATCATTGAATTCCTAATCAGGACAAGATGCCTACTTTAGAATTTATAAATCTTATAAATTTACTTTAATGCCCTTGAATATTTAACATGATTCGTGCTTTTTTTTTTTTAAGCTCCAAATTGAAGCTTTTAAAAAAAAAAAAAGTAGAATTTTGGCTTTGTTTTTTTGGGTGACTTTTGCTTTTTTAAAAAGTTATCATCTAAACACATAAATTAAATTAATAAAAAAAGAATTTTTTTTTGTTAAAAAAAGTGCTTTAAAAAAAAAAAAAAAAAAACTCATCCAAACGAACTTAATATCATGATCATGTGACCCTCTCCACATACACCTTCAGGATCAAACCCCTTATTCATCACTATAATTGGGATTTTGTGTTTCATATATTAGAATAATAATCAAATTCATTTAATACACCTTCCGGATCAAACCCTTTATCCATCACTATAATTGGGATTTTGTGTTTAATATATTAGAATAATAATCAAATTCATTTAAAAATCAGAAATTAAGGCGGACAATTCATGATTTGAGGATGGATCATAAAGAAAAGGATATACCAGTACGTCGAGGTTTGTCCCTGCGCCTTGATGATGATGTTGATGATAGAGAGTGAGAAGACAGGGAGAAAGATGGATTTGTAATGAAGAGAGAAGAAAGGAGGTGTTAGGTCAACATTAGGGGCACCGAAACAAATTTATAACATTCAAAAATTTCTGGGAAAATCCTCTTAAGGGACCTTTTTGGCAAAAAAAAACCCAAAAAGGGACCTAAGAATCCGACAATCCCGAAAAACCTCCTTGGTCCTTTTCTCGGATAAATTCATTAAAAATTTACAACTAAATCGGTCTCATTTACAACAATTTTTTTACTCGTTTACAACTAAATCGAGTCTCATTTACAACAATTTTTTTGCAACTAAATCAGTTTCATTTACAACAATATCGGTCCTGTTAACAACTATATCGGTCCTCATTTACAACTCACCAAAATTCGACAAACCCAAAAAGGACCAAGGGACCTTTTACGGGATAGTCAGATTCTTAGGTCCTTTTTGGGTTTTTTTTTGCCAAAAAGGTCCTTTAAAAGGATTTTCCCAAAATTTCGGGAAAATCCTCTTAAAGGGACCTTTTTGGCAAAAAAAAACCCAAAAAGGGACCTAAGAATCCCGACAATCCCGAAAACCCCTTGGTCCTTTTCGGGATAAATTCATTAAAAATTTACAACTAAATCAGTCTTATTTACAACAATTTTTTTACTCGTTTACAACTAAATCGTCTCATTTACAACAATTTTTTTGCAACTAAATCAAATCTCATTTACAACAATATCACCCTGGTTAACAACTATATCGGTCTCATTTACAACTCACCAAAATTCGACAAACCCAAAAAAGGACCAAGGGACCTTTCTGGGATAGTCAGATTCTTAGGTCCTTTTTTGGGTTTTTTTTGCCAAAAAGGTCCTTTAAAATGATTTTCCCAAGAAATTTTGCTGAAACTAGACGCCCAAACTCTATTTGAATGCTCTTCTGTTTGCAAAGAGTGGAATGACCTAATTACCAAGACCGATTTCATAGGCCGCAACTCAAAATGCTCGAAAACCAAATTCTCCTTATTAAAGCATGTCAATGCCAAAACAACAAAGTATGAAAATTATGACAGATCATATATTTCTTTTCCATATTGTCGTAACCTATTCATTGCATTTTGATAACAATCAATTCGATTTGTTTCGTACACTAGAGAGTCCTATGAAGGAACTTAAAGGAACAAAAGTGATAGGGGTGAGCAATGGATTAGTATGTCTTGCTAAGGAACGTGGACCTTTCAAATTCATGCTTTGGAATCCCACAATTCGGAAATATGTATGGCTTCCGCTCACTATGACTTGGGATGAAAGGCAATCCCTTACGGCTTTGGTTTTGATAGTTATAACTCGTGACTTTAAGGTTGTAAACCTTGTTTTTAAGGATATTAATTGTAATAAAAAGTTTGACTCAGCCTGGGTTTTTTCATATGTCACTTGGTCGTGGAAACGTATCATATGTAATATCCCTCCTTCATACATGGACATTGCACGTCGCTATCGCCACGTACTTTGTAACGGGATGCTTCATTGGATTGTTTGGCATAGAGAAGAAGCACGTAAATATATACTTACATTTGATCTGACACATGAAGTTTTTGGACTAATATTATTTCCTGATGGAGCATGTATCAGTTGTTTGGATTCCCTTGTGACAACTGGGGACTCACTCCTCTTAATACAAGAAGCTCATGTGTATGATGTCGATCATGAAACTGATGAAGAAGTTAAAAACAACTTTTTTTCCATTTGGATTATGAAACAAATTGGAAACCATACATCATGGACAAACATCTTCTCAACAACTGGAAGAATGGATCCTAATTTCATACTAGGCGCAAGGAAGAATGGTGAACTCATACTAGACATGGGAGATGGACAGATTAGTAGATACCGTCCAACAACTCTAAGTAATGTCATAAAAGAAGCTATGAAAAACAGTGTTTTTTTTCAATATCACACTGAGAGTTTGTATTTACTTGAAAAGGAAGAAGTTGTTGATTCCTACTAATATAAAAAATGTTGCTGATGTTTAGACTAGAGTCATAGGAAAATGAAAAGTCAGACTATTTGTGTTACTTTGGCAATGATTTTATTTTTGCAATATGAATCATGTGTTTTATTTTATAATTTTTTAATACCAACAAAAATTCAGTTACTTACAAATGCTTCTTGTGTGCATATAATCGCCGGTGATTCCATATCATTTGCGCATTCAGAGTTGGCCATCACTAATTTTATATATGAGCAAACTTGATACGTCACAATTCATGTTGAACTAAGTTATGAAGAGTAACTAAAACTTGCAGCAACTCTTCTCAACCAACACCCTACTTCACTATCTTTTACCCAAAACTAAAATTTGCAATCAATGGAAAGGTAGGAAAATCAATTTCATCTTCCTCCTCTTTCCCCTAGTTATTCAGTAGAAATCTATCATAAAATGGCTCATTCTTTAACCATATCCTAGTCCCACCACCAATGCTGCGTACCAAACATGGCCTTAGGGCAAATGGGTTAGTTGAAAGTACTCGTCTGTTGTAGTAACTTTTAGTCACGTATACACACAAATCTAAATGGCTGAACGGAAACATTTTTCTACCGATATAATATTGTACGACATTAAAAATATTTAATTTTTATAATTTAAAAATGAAAATGAAAAATTATATTTTAAATAATGTTCTGTTAGTTATTATTATTATTATTATTTTAACACTTCGTTACATTTATGATTTAATTTTAGTCTAATCCTAACATTTAAAATATTGAGTCAATACATGTCATGATGTCAACAAGATTTAATATAATTTCAATAAAATATCAGTATTAAATAATAAATATAATCATAAAAAAATTTAAAACATGATGAGAATTTAAACTAATATTTTAAATCTTTATGCAAATTATATTAGTTTTTTTATACACGCAAATTATAGTACTTCATAAATATTAGTGTTCCATTGTAGGGATGTAAGTACGTAACTATCAACTCATCAAACTAAGTATTATTACTTCCGATTCTAAATATAGGATAAAGTTTATAGTGCAAATATATATTAAAGTTTGTAGTACAATTTATACTACAAACTTTATCCTATAATACTGGAAATATGTCTTGTTGGACCACTTATATATCATCATCAGTGGCGGAGCCAGGATCTAAAGTTTATGGGTGCATAATTAGTGGTGGGATTCAGGGGTTCGGGGGTAGTGCACCCGAAATTTTTTTTAAGGAGGATAAAAGGCAATCTACTTATTCGTAAAGTTTAGGATCGTAAATGAGGTTCAATTGAAAAGTATTTATAAGGAAATCAATTTAAACAACAATATACTCTAATCCAATGGCATACAGATACTCGGATGTTACACAATCAAATTCCAAAGCAACATATAAGGAAAAATTATTATGATTTGTCATATGTGATAGGATATTAAAAAGTCAAACATCAATAAAAGAGCAAAGGAGATAACAAATGCTATAACTCACTAGGCTATTTGAAGCTTGCTCATTTTGAGATTCGGGTTCTCAGATTTGTGGGTTTTAGACGTTTGAAATAAGATTATATCCCTGACATTTTCTACAAACAAAATAGTAAAAATCATCTAGCCTGTACTTAACATGTAGGAGTTGTAATCCTAATAATTTGAAGTTAAGGTTCTAAGAGGGAGGCAATATTGACCAAACAAAAACTCAATCAGAAGAACCCAGTTCAAAAATCATCTAGCCAGTGTTGGAACTATTGGCCCTTTTTTATTCATTTATTAAAACTTTTATTATATTTAAAAAAAAAAAAAAAAGTTCAGATGTACGTGGGGTCACCTGCCCCAACGTGCATCCGCCAGTGATCATCATCAATCAACCATTTGAAAATGAACATGTAATATTGAATATTCTCTTACTTTTCTGTTCTCTTCTAGTCCATCATCTTTTAAGAATTACTTAATTAATTTATGCATGCGAAGAAAGTTAAATAAATTGTTTATTATAGCAAATGCAACTTCATCATCCCATTAAATATTTTATAAGTTAGGAAATTAATTTGTGAAAAAAATGATAAATATTAAAGATAAAATGAATTAAAATATTATATTTAGAATCAAAATTAATCATATAGTTTTATATTTAGAGTCAGACGAATACTTATCTCCTCTCTTACTCTAATTAAGATTTAAATCAATTAGGTAACGGAAAATTTGGCATTGTCATCAATTTGGATTCAATTATCTCCAAAAGTAGATATGGTTTTGTCACTACCATTTTTTCACCATCAGATTATAATCTTAATAGGAAAGAGAAATGATAAAGGTAGATGAGATTCTGATCTAACGGTGAAAAAGTGGTAGTGACGATATCTTATTCCTTCTCTAAAATATCAAATAACTTAGGGTTTTATACTTCTTATGTGACATGAGAAGAAAAGTTCTCCTGCCAACTGAAACGACAACGTTTTTTTAAACATTTTCAAATCTTCTCATTCCTCAATATATAATATATCTCGCCTACCCGAAGTTTCCTCCGTCACATCACAGTCCCCAGAAATATCTCACGGCCGCGAGATTCACTCCAACAGAAGAAAAAAATGCAGAGAACCACGCAGGTGAGGAAGCCAAATAGCTCCACCTCAGATCTTCTCACATGGTCGGAAACTCCTCCGACTGATTACCCTGCCAACGTCACTGGCTCCGGCAGCCATTCTCGTCAGGTTACTCTTTTTTTCTTTTTCTTGATACATATAGCAGGGGAGGGGGCACGGTTCGAATCCTGGACATAAGGGAGGAGAGCCAAGCTCCCATGTTGGGTGGGGAGGAGAGCCAGTCCATCAAGCTATTAAGGCGCTGAACTCGTCAGGTTACTCTTATCTCCGTATTTATGGTTCTTTGATTTGGGTTCAGTCTCACGCATATATTAACTTTGTTTTTGAACTTCCCTCATCGAATTCACAGCCTGCTGATAAAATCAGCAAGGTGCTTCATGCAGGCCAGGTCACTCAGGAAGAAGCATGGAGTCTCGAGAAGACGTAAGATTCATTACTAATTCTCTCGTGCTTCGCATTTTTGGCTTTTTCCTTAAAATTTGGGTCTGCATTCTTTTTAAAAAATGCATGGACAGTCAGATCTGCTTTTGTTTTAGTTCATTTTTTTCGTTTGTTTGGGTCGGAGGACTTTTCTCCAACACAGCGAAGAGTGAAGAAATGGCCACCGCAGACTCGTTACCCGCAAAGCTGTCTCTGTATTGAGTCCCTTCTACGAGAACCGCATCGCCGTCGCCGGTCAGACAAGACACTTGGAGGCCAAAAACACCCGAAAGCAACAAATAGAATAAAATAGTGTTTAGAGAAAAGGTGTCGTTTTAGCTAGCAGGAGAACTTTTCTGCTCTTGTCACATAAAGAAGTATAAAACCCAATAACTAATTTACATTTAATAAAAAAAATTTGCTGACAAATCATGCACGTCTCTTGTGAATGGAGGAGATCTAGATTTGGATCATCATATATAATACATTTAATTTGATGTTTCATTTTATCTTTACTTATATCTTCATTTAATTAGTAATTAAGCGCGCGATTGAAAAGATTTTAATCGGAGATATCCACATCAGTATTCCATGATGATAAATATTAAACTCATTAAAGCGCACGAACAATACTCCTTCGGGCCATCAGGGATATACTAAATAATCGAGTTACCTCAAATCCTCAATAAACACATTTAGTTAAAATTAATTAATTAAATGGAATAAATATGTAAAAATGCCACTTATCTTGGGAAAACAGTCTTATTAAAGGTAGTAGAAATAAAAAAATGATACTGAAAATTTGTGACAAACTATCATCAATATCTTTGATAAATAAGAACATGCAATTCCTTAAAACACGTCTCTTATACTATTCTTCTAATTCTATTTATAAGTTATTTTTAACATTTTTTTACTAGAAACAATAAACACCTTAAATGAATAATATTATAAATTTACTCCTATTTAATATACATTACATCAACAGATTCTACACAATAATAAATAAAGGATAAAATTATACATTTATATATAAAAAATTAATAATGTGACATATAATTATAGAACAAAATATTTTCCCCACCTTATAAATTGTAGCAATTATGGTGTGTATTGATCATTTTGATATGAAACCTCTCCCAGGACCACTGTTTTGTCTTGTGTGAAATACCGAATGGATTCAAGCTAAAATTACCACCTCCGGTTCTTAATATAAAAATTAATTAATTTTTTAGAGAGATTAAGAAAGTTAAATAAGTTGCATTGAGATATTTATTTTTATTATTTTTCTCCAAACTATTTTGCTATAAACTAATATATAATCTAGTGATATATAACATATGTTATGATTGAGTTATTTATTTAGCTTCTTTAATCTTTCTAAACAGACCAGACCTAGACCTCCCCAGATTCCTACCTATGTACCTCTCTGTCCTTTTCCTTTTTTAGTAGACTTTTCTAGGTTTTGAAATTTTATATGGTGTTTAAATGTCCTTCTCCCTGCTATAAAACTAAACATTTTTATTTGAAAAGAATATGGGAGAATGTCACATCATATGCTTGATCTATTTTTCAAGAACATCTTTTTTTTTTTTTTCAACCCGAACATCTTATTTATATTGAAGTGTTTGGATTAGCTTTTACAAAATATCTTTTATGATTTACAATATAAACATGTTTTGTCTCAAATTTGCAAAAAATAGTTTTTGAAACCACGGTTTGGGTGTTACCCAAACACTTTAGACTCCGTGTTCTTTTACAAACTCATATTATATGATTTTCGTTTAATTTTTTTTATTTTTAAATAAAAATGAAATTCAGCGACACTAAAATTTAAAGATATCATTTCAAATTCAAATTCGAATTATTTTAAATTTTTTGGTTGTTATCCCTAGTTTCAAACGCCTAAAGAGATTAGAGGATATGATTTTTTTTTTTTTAAAAAAAAAAATCCTATTTTTTCTGCCACCTGATCACATTTATCGATTTAATTTTTATTATCCTATCAACAATTATTCAATTAAATCATTGCATTGATCTTTGTTGACAAACTAAAATGAATTATTTTAACTAATTTGCAATTCACAACTCAACAATGAAATACCTAATTTGGAATTTTACAATTTCAAGGTTTTTTTTTTGGTTATTCTCTCTCTCTCTCTTTTTTTTTTTTTTTACTTGCCAAATAATATTTAAGAGGGGTCAAATTTGAAAGAATAATATTTATATACTCTAGAAGTACTATGTTATTTGAACTCTGTCTAATGAAACCATGACAATTCACATCATTTTAATCCTAAATTCCTAATTGGCTGAAGACTCATTACAGAGTTGTTGGCTTCTGGTTGGTCAGATCATAAATGATGTGGCATTTCAAGTTCACATAAAAATTTCTCCCCAAATTGAAAATATTAGTTTTGAATATGTCAAGTTATTGTAGTTCTTTAAATTAAAGTTTATTGAATTTTATAGTTAAATAGATTTCACCTCCACACTATTTAATTTAATATAATCCAAATACTTTAAAGATTAATTAACGTTAGTTAAAATAATTCATTTTAGTTTGTTGATAAAGATCAATGCAATGATTTAATTAAAGTATTGTTGATAGTATAACTAAAAATCAAATTGATAAGGGTGATAAGGTGGCAGAAAAAATAGGAATATTTTTTTTATCATATCCTCTAATCTCTTTAGGTGGGGATAACGACTACTATAAACCACAAAATTTAAAATAAGTTGAATTTGAAATGGTATCTTTATATTTTGAAAAAAATTCTAATTAAATCTCACTGAAATATTAGAATCATTGAATTCCTAATCAGGACAAGATGCCTACTTTAGAATTTCTAAATCTTATAAATTTACTTTATTGCCCCTGAATATTTAGTAGGATGTCGAAAGAGCTTTTAGTGCTAGTCATGATCATGAGACCCTCTTTACATACACCTTCATGATCAAACCGCTTATTCATCACTATAATTGGGATTTTGTGTTTCATATATTAGAATAATCATCAAATTAATTTAAAAATCAGAAATTAAGGCGGACAATTCATGATTGGGTAAAGGTGCAATTTTACACGTGGAGTTTGGCCTGAGGAGCGCCCAAAGACCACGAAGTTTTTTCTAGAGCAAAAGTATACACGTTTTGGGAGCGCCCAACACCACGCCAGTTGACCGTCAACTTGGATGGAATGGCATGACATGCGGTGACAAGATGACATGGATCTTGATGTGGAATAAAAAATTTAAAAAATTAGAAAAAATTAAAATAATTATAAAAAATAAAAGTAATTAAAAAAAATTAGAAAATTTTAAAATAATTAGGAAAAAAATTCAAAAAATTAGGAAATACTTAAAATAATTAGACAAAAATTCAGGAACCTACCATTCATTCATTTAATAATTTAGACACGTTCCCTGTAAATATTTATATTAACATGAATTATTATAAAATTTTCTATGTTTAGTAAATATATAATCTCTTTTTCTATAAAAACATTTCCTTATCTCCCTTCTAACATCAATCTAAATTTGTATCTTTCTAGCATCAATATAAATTTTTATTATAAAGTAGTAATATAATGCTCAAAGAATGTAATACTCACTCTCGTATTAGGAAAAATTAAAATAATTAGGAAAAAAATTAAAATAACCGATGGTAGGGTGGCCCGTGGTGGGGCCCACTCGGCGGGTATTTTAATTTTTTTCTAATTATTTTAATTATTTTAAAATTTTAAAATTTTCTTTAATTTTTTTCTAATTTTTTTTATTTTTTCCCAATTTTTTGAAAATTTTTTCCTAATTTTTTGAATTTTTTATTTCACGTCGGCGTTCAAATCATCTTATCGGGCCACGTCATCGCCACATTAGCGTGCTCCATCCAAGTTGACAGTCAACTAACGACCGTAGTGTTGGGCGCTCCCAAAACATAACTTTGTGTGTACTTTTGCTCCAAAAAACTTCGTTGTTCTTTGGCTCTCCTTTCGGGTAAACTTCATGTGTAAAATCGCACTTTTACCCTTCATGATTTGAGGATGGATCATAAAGAAAAGGATATACCCAGCACATGAAGGTTTGTCCTGAGCCTTGATGATGATGTTGATGAGAAAGCGGGTGAGAAGACTAGTGATGCTACCAAAATTTAATTAAGTACTGTAAGTGTAAGGGTTATGAAAATAGTAAGTGGCAAATCAAGGTCATCCCATGAGACTCAATCAAACTAGTGATTAGGTGTTAAATTTTTTTTTTTTTTTTTTTTTTAACGTTGAGAAAATCAATTGTTTTCAAAAATAGTAAAGAGAAATTTAATAGAACAAGAACTTTTACAAAGAGCAAATTTCAATAATAAGAACTAACAACCCATAGTCACCAATCCCTTATTAGCTTCATAAATCTTATTTTCATTAATTTAATTAGCCTTAATAATAGTTAATATCAATTTTGTTTATCTTGAGTATAAATAGCTATAAGTGTCTGTCGGTCCACTTACAACCCTCTCTTAAGTATAATTTGTTATGTCTAACATAATTAGACAAGAGGAAAATAAAATCAAACACACCCTTCAGCAATTATATGGAGTCATTAGGTCTATGTCTATCCTAACCGTAAATTAAATCATGATCTAATCTCATATTACTTAATCTCGAGTCTAATTAAAATTCCTTTCATCAAGGTAAATCCTAATATACAAATTCATTTCCAATGATGGCCAATCACTAAATAGATAAATCTAAACAAGATGAAGTAACCAAAATTAATATCAAATTTAACAAAACAATGAAAACCAAATTTAATATACCTATAAGTTCATAGCTACTCTAAATTATAAAGAAAATTAGCCGCGAACACATAACTATAATGGAATCCATGAAATAAATAAAATCCAACGTTACCAAGAACAAAAGGGGAGAAGAAGAAAGCAACACGTAAATATTCTCCGCCGGCCGCAGAGATGAAGGGCACCGCCGCTAATATCTTGCTCTCCGTCTGTTCTTGACCGCTGCTGTCCAGGTCTTGATGTTCGCTGCTCTCTATGCGTTCCGTTCTCGTTCACGGCGTTCTATGCGTCTTGAATTGTTTTTGGTTTCGCCGTTCGTGCTCTCTGCTTTCTGAATCATGCTCTTTTTGCTTCTTTCTTTTAATATATACGTCTTATTTTCTTTTTTTGGTACAAGGCGAGGGGGGGGGGATTCAACACGGGACCTGAGGGGAGATATAAGGCATCTCAATACCATCAGCTGTACTACTACACTGCTGTCCTCTCGGTGGTTATGTCTTCTTTTCTTGTTGCAGGTCCCACGCGTTATTCTTTTGTTTGTCAAGCCCACGCATTATTCGAAATATCTTAAAGATAGGATATCCTATCTTCCGAATCTGATCAACCATCATATTATATTATTTAATATAATATACTATGTCCTTTTTAATTAAATTTCTTGCTCTATAGTGTTGCGCCCTTTAGATATTTTCTCCTCAGATCAGATAATATCTCCTCCTCTCTCAGATCAGATAATATCTCCTACAAAATAAAATAGGACAGCAATAAATTTTTTGTTACAATATTCTTTAATCCTATATTTAATTAAAAGATAGATAAATATATAAAAGATAATTAAATAGGTGAAAAATATTAATAAATCCAACTAATTATATCAAAAAATATATACCTATTTAATTATAAAATATCTACTTATTAGGGAGAAAGATGGATTTGTAGCGGAGGGAAAAAAGGAGGTGTTAAGTCAACATTAAGGGCACTGAAATAAATTTATAACATTCAAAAATTTCTTATAATAGTTTGAGAAATTGTTGAAAGTATAGACCTGAATTTAAATTTTATATTTCGATTAGATTTAATTGAAATTTTCCCTTAAAAACTATATCGCTGAATTTCATTCTTAAAAGAAAATAAATAAATAAATAAGCGAAAATCATATAATATAAGTTTGTAAAAGAACACGTATTCAATATAAGACTGATTAACAATAGATGATAAATAAGATGTTCTAGTTGGGAAAAAAAAGATAAGATGTCCTTGAAAAATAGATTATGGATATGATGTGAAATTCTCTCTTATTTTTTTCAAATAAAAATGTTTAGCATTATAACAAAACTATTTTTTTTAAAAAATATCAAAACAAATAAGGATATTGTTTGCAAAAAATGATATTCTATTAAAAAATAAATATAATAGCATTGTCATGTTAAAAAATACAAAATATACCGCCTGATCTCCAAATCTATCGAAAAAATAGATAAGATACAAAATCATGTTTATCCGACTAAAATATATCACGTCAGATTAATTAATAATAGCTATATATGTGTGTGTGTGTGTATATATAGCCCAATATCTCACCCACCATAGCACCCCAAATTCTAAACTCATCACCTTCGTTAATCCCATAAACCACC
Organism: Acacia acuminata; assembly: GCA_019022655.1. NCBI lineage: Eukaryota > Viridiplantae > Streptophyta > Magnoliopsida > Fabales > Fabaceae > Acacia > Acacia acuminata. Next base: position 13,125,528 of record JAFJYI010000001.1, on the reverse strand, counting down.
CCCAGTCAGACTCATGACGTCCTCCAAAAGAGCAAATACTTTTATTCCCCTCCACGTCACTGAAGAAATTTTGCTGAAACTAGACGCCCAAACTCTAATTGAATGCTCTTTTGTTTGCAGAGAGTGGAATGACCTAATTACCAGCACCGATTTCATATGCCGCAACTCAAAATGCTCCAGAAACCAAATTCTCCTTATTAAAGCCTGTCAATGCCAAAACAGCGCAGAAAATTATGACAGATCATATATTTCTTTTCCATATTGTCAGGTAACCTATTCATTGCATTCTGATAACGATCAATTCCATTTGTTTCGTACACTGGAGAGTCCTACGAAGGAACTTGAAAGAATAAAAGTGATAGGAGTGAGCAATGGATTAGTATGTCTTGCTAAGGAACGTCGACCTTTCAAATTCATGCTTTGGAATCCCACGATCCAAAAATATGTATGGCTTCCGCTCCTCACTATGACTTGGGATGAAAAATTATCTGTTAAAGGCTTTGGTTTTGATAGTCATAACAATGACTTTAAGGTTGTACACCTTATTTTTAAGGATATTAATTATAATAGAGAGTTTGACTCAGCCTGGGTTTTTTCATATGTCACTTGGTCGTGGAAACGTCTCATATGTAATATCCCTCCTTCATACATAAACATTGCACGTAGCTTTCGCCACGTACTTTGTAATGGGATGCTTCATTGGATTGTTTGGCATAGAGAAGAAGCACGTATCTCTATACTTACATTTGATCTGACACATGAAGTTTTTGGACAAATATTATTTCGACGGAGCATGTATCAATGGTTTGGATTCCCTTGTGACAACAGGGGACTCACTCCTATTAATACAAGAAGCTCATGTATATGATGTTGATCATGAAACTAATGAAGAAGTTAAAAACAACTTTTTTTCCGTTTGGATGATGAAACAAATTGGAAACCACACGTCATGGACAAACATCTTCTCAACAACTGGAAGAATGGATCCTAATTTCATACTCGGCGCAAGGAAGAATGGTGAACTCATACTAGACATGGGAGATGGACAGATTAGTAGATACACTCCAACAACTCTAACTAATGTCATAATAGAAGCTATGAAAGACAGTGTTTTTTTTAATTATCACACTGAGAGTTTGTATTTACTTGAAAAGGGAGAAGCTGTTGATTCCTACTAATATTAAAAATGTTGCTAATGTTTAGACTAGAGTCATAGGGAAATGAAAAGTTAGACTATTCTATGTGTTTTTTTTGCAATATGAATCATGTATTTTATTTTATAATTTTTTAATACCAACAGAAATTCAGTTACAAATGCTTTTTGTGTGCATATAATTGCCAGTGATTCCATATCATTTGCGCATTCAGAGTTGGCCATCACTAATTTTATATATGAGCGAACTTGACACGTTACAATTCACGTTGAACTAAGTTATAAAGAGTAACTAAAACTTGCAGCAACTCTTCCCAACCAACACCCTACTTCACTATTTACCCAAAACTAAAATTTGCAATCAATGGAAAGGTAGGCAAATCAATTTCATCTTCCTCCTTTTTCCCCAAGTTATTAAGTAGTAATCTATCATAAAATGGCTCATTCTTTGACCATATCCTAGTGCCACCACCAATGCTGCGTACCAAACATGGCCTTAGGGCAAATGGGTTAGTTGAAAGTACTCGTCTGCTATAGTAACTCTGAGTCAGCGGTATACACACAAATCTAAATGGCTGAACGGAAAAATTTTTCTACCAATATAATATTGTACGACATTAAAATATTTAAATCAAACAGGCCCTAAGTTAAAACGAAAAGAGAAGGCCTGACCGGAATTAAATCTGAATTAGTTGGGCTCGTGGCTCACTGAAAAGTATATAAATGAAGACAATTGGGTCACGGGGATCACGCACCGCATCAATTATTCTAATTTGAACAGTCTCGTTTTCTTATTTGATTGTGGCAAACCGTACAGCAATGGCATATAGTATCTACTCCGTGCCTTGAGATTTTATTCTTTCGTCTTCATTATTTTCACTTCTCATTTCAACCCATGTGGACCAATACTTGTATCAATACAAATTATGAGGACCATATGTTAATTAAAAGTGTGTGTGTTTGTGTGTCTTGAAGGCTACATGAAAAAAAAAAATATAAACCTAGGAAACGATTAAAGTAATAGTGTACCCTCGAGTGGGATCATGTTAGAACATTCATACACTCTATAGTCGGGAAATCGACGACGGTTCTTTCTTTTAAGCCTCCTGCCCTTCAAGGACCGAGTTTAAAAATTAGAGGAATTAAATGAAATCGGCTTTGTAGGAATGGCCCTACAAGGCCTCGGGCTTAAAAAGTTCGGCCCTCTAAGGCTTCGAGCCGGCCCATTAGGCTATTTTATTTTTTTTAAAAAAATTACCTAGGTTGTTTAGACTTGAGAATTGAAAAGTGAGAACCCTAAAAATTTCAATCTCGGCTTCTCTTTCCTTTTTTTCTTCGAAAATCACACTTACACTCAGAGACTTGAAGCACAATCAAATATATTTGAAATTGATGATAGTGGCGAAAAAGATGACAATGATAGTCATTATACTAATATTGCTTAGTGATATATTTCTTATGTTTTATGTGAGTTATTTGTGGACAATAGTTTGCTTTTGATTATGAATTAGTGAATATGTTTATTTGTTGGATGATTCGTGTTGTTTGGATATTAATGTTGACAACATTTATTTGATAAATTAAAACTTTAATTATTGTAATTTACTAATTATGTTTCTTTGAAAAGACGGAGGAAAAATAATTAAAATTTAGAATAGTAATTTTTGAGTCCTCGTAGGGCCAACCCTAACCCCTGACTCTCGGACCAGGCTTTAAAAAATGTATGTTTTTCTTATCCCGAGCTCTATAGGGTTGGCCCTATTAGGCCCCTTTTTCAAGAGAGTTTCAAAATGTGGAGCCCGATTCCCAAATCTAATATAGTCTATAGTGAGTTTAATTTATATACTTATATTTATATATAATGCTGGAAATATATCTTGTTGGACCACTTACATATCATCATCATCATCAATCACCCATTTGAGAATGAACATGTAATGATGAATATTACTTTTCTGTCCTCTAGTCCATCATCTTTTAAGATTTACTTAATTAAAATAAATTGTTTATTATAGTAAATGCCACTTCTTCCCATTAAAATATCATTGTATAACTTTATATGATATATTAGTTTATAAGTTAGGTAAATTGATTTGTAGAAAAAATGATAAATATTAAAAATAAAATGAATTAAAATTTTATATTTAGAATCAAAATCTATAGTATAATTTTATATTTAGAGCCAAATGAATAGTTATCTCCACTCTCACTTAGGGACGGAGTATTGAAGGGACAAAGGGGGCCACCCCAAAAAAAAAAAAAATTTGTTTAGATTTTTTTAATATAATGTAAAATTTAATTTTGGCCCCCAACTTCTTTTTTTATTTTTTATTTATTTACATTTTCCCCTTTTTTATATCTTTGGGGCTTATAATTTAATCTTTGTTCCATGTGGGGTTTTGTATAATTTATGTTAATCTTATCATTTTTTTTTCTATATTTCATTCTAATTACACGAAATTTTTAGCTTAGTGAAATTTATTTTTGTGGTGTATCATTTACTATGCTTTTACCCATACTCAAACTTATTGAGTGTCTACCCTTCATTGTAATTTATGTAGCTGCATTTCTAACAGTACTTAGTCTTACTTTTCTAAATGATAGGTTTGTAAATTAATTGTCTCTCTTATTACATCATCAATATTCACTTGATTTCATGAATATTTTTTTTTTATATTCTTTTCTTTTTTAATGCATTTATAACTTTCCTTAAAAAATTTGGAGGCACTTTTGCCCCCGAATCCCCTTATCATTTTTTGGCCCCCTCAAATTTTTACTCCAAACTCGGTCCCTGCTCTCACTCTAGTTCAGATTTAGATCAATTCAGTAATGGAAATTTTGGCACTCAAGACAACTACGTGCTCATTGTCGATTTGGATCCAATTATCTCCAAAAGTATACATAGTTTTGTCTCCACTCACTTTATTTTTATGGGTTGGTTTTCTCTCATTATTCCTCATAATTTTTAAATTATGTCCGTCCGCATGAGCTCATAAGAGATAATGAGAAAATCTGCTCCTTTTTATTTTATTTTTATTTTTTAAATTTAAGTAAACACAGTTTAAATCCTTTAAATTTAGAGTGTATTTGGAATTCTTAAAAATAAAAAATATCTTGACTTAGTTTATCTTGAGTGTGGCGAAGTGTCACTGAGATCAATGAATGTAGTATAATATTAGACTTTTTGTAAACCTCAAGCCAATGTATTACCAAAAAAAAAAAAAAAAAAAAAAAATCATATAACTTAGGGGTTTAATATTATTGCTTTTGTTGCAGAATTTTTTTTTTGCCACACTCATATAAAAATGAGTGGGTCTTACTGTAAAGAGAAGAGAAAGAAAATATTAATAAGACCCACTCACTTTTATGTGAGTGTGGCAGAAAAAATTTTCTGCAGCAAAAGTAGAAACATAAAACCCTATAACTTATTTAGATTAGATAAAACAACATTTGCTGACAAATCATGCACGTCTCTTGTGAATGGAGGAGATCTAGATTTGGATCATCATATATAACACATTTAATTTGATGTTTCATTTTATCTTTACTTATGTTTCGTATAAGAACACAGATGTTTAGCTCGATGGACTAGTGTATTGATATTAGATCGGATGAATACTTCAAGATATTTATAAGGCAGATACCAAAGAGAATAATGGATCACTGTGCACAAAATAGACGTTAGCCAAAAAGGGGTGGTGTGTGTGCACAGTGACGAGTGACTTTCTTCATGTCTTAAAATATCCTCCATGTCTTCGAATATGTCAGAATCAGTTCATCATAATTGTCGAGTGACTTTCATTTGTGTATTTCATCAACAAAAGAGATGTCTTCAATTTTATTTTGAATGTGGCTCACAGTTCAAGTGAATGAAAGCAATCACTGCCTGTAAAGTCCACCTAACAAAATAACAATAGAGGATCGCCTCTATACTGATACGCCAATGTGTAAGACTTGCAAATGACATTTAGATTGAGAACACATTATCCCAATTCAATGCGCCATCAAGAACAATCATGCATGCAATGCACAATAATTGCAAGCTTAAAAAAAATGTTAGTATAGTGAAATATAGCACATACCTTATTTTGCTTACAGATATCTGGATTCGAAAACCAAGTCTCATCATCTACAACTTCAAGATTTGTAGGCTTTCCATTAAATAAAACTGCATCACTGGAAGAAGTAAAAATAACTCGCTTCTCATATGCTGATTTTGCACATGGTTTGAGAACACTAAGAGTTTCTTTGATTGCTGGATCAATTAATTCAGTAATTGGTTGGTGTCGACCTATGGTCCTTGACATTGTGAAAAACAGGAGATGCAGTATGAAAGACAACCTCATACCCCGCAATAGCCTGATCAAAGGAACCTTCTTCCATGAGATTTGCTTTAATCAGCTGCAGTCTCTCCTTTGCCCCCATCAAGTTTGAGCAAGTGGTCTACCTTTTTTGAATCATTCTGGTAGGTTGGCGGGGACAATACTTGTGCATATGTATCTATGATACTCTTTTTCTCAATAGTGTCTTTGACCCATTGTTGATAAGGACTGTTGCAATCGACGCAAAATGCAGTATGAGTATCTTAGAGTTTATCTTAATTTGAAACTCCTGTGCCCCAACTGCCATGGGGCATTTTTGGCTGTAGAAACACAGCTCCTCCACCTGGAAGTGGTGTGAGACTTGCTGCCTCATTTAATTTTTCCCGGCAGCAGCAAAATTTCAATAACCAAGTGCCTAGTAAAAACAAATCAAATGCAGGAAAGAACAAGCCAACCAAAAATGTATCCTGTAACTAGTAGTTATGGTTAGGAGATAACAAAGTAGGGATAAATCCAACTTCACGCATGGCTGAGCACCCTGAAGATGGTGAAACCAACACAAAGACAAGTAACAAAAGAAATTTTGCAAAATGAACCGATGAGTTCACTGATGAATTCAGGCTCAGCATTAAAGAAAGAAACCAGTGTTGTTTCTAATGTATTGAGTAGGTAAAAATTGAATATACAATAAACATAATAGCATAACAAGAATCTGTATTAACTAAATAGAACACACAGAGAACATTCAACAAGTATAATATGGAAAAACTATAAAATGAACTCACAAGACTGTTGTATTTCGAATGAACAATGCAGAAATCCGGGCCCAACTTTTGTTGTGTCCTTAAGACAATTTTGCTCCCTCAATACGGATTATTCGTCTCCAGAAATGTGTCTCTGTCTGTCTGAAGCCCAAGCGAATCCAACGAGTCTACTTTCGGAACGCACAGAATGTATATGCGAGAATGCGAGAGAGAGAGTGTGTGTAGAAAAACGTAATCTAATCCGTGTGACTAGGCGCTCTATTTATAGACTCGAAAAAACACGATCGATGGACTCGTCATTCGTGAACCGGTACATTGGTCAAATAGAACGAATAGGCGACCAAGGCTCGTGCATTCTTGAACTGGTGCGTCGTACAAACAGACGCACCAAAATGGAGCGATCGATCCGAACGGATCGCAAAACGCAATGCATCGGTTGGAAAACTCGGAGAGGCACAACGAAATTATTTAAACGTTCGGAAATACAAAAAATAATCTAATAAAAAATTATTTTTTTAATCCAAAAAATAATTAAACAAAAAATGGATTTTTATTTCACACGCGGACCGGACCTAGGGACAACGCTGAAGGACACGCGTGCGTGGTGGACCAAGGGTCACCTAAGTCCTCACCCCTCTACAAAAGTGAGTTGGCCTAAGGGCCCAATTAGTAGGAGCCAAGTTGGGGCTTATATACCCTCCAACTTCTCTCCAACTAAGCAATGTGGGACTATTCTCTTACACACACATTCCTTCTTACTTTTTCCTCTTCTTTTTCATCCTCCTTCTTATTCATAACCCATGGGATTTTATCCTAAAATTCCAACAATCCCCCACATTGATAAGAAGTTAGTCCATCATGATCAAATGCAAATGATCATGTATGCAAAGTGCGGTTCCTCTACGAGAAACAACTGCATCGAGAAAGGTAGGGGTTACCTTTGAACATTCTCTAGTAAAAACCTATCGGATATACTGGTCAATCGGTGGACGCGCTGTCTTGAATCGTCGACCTTTTAGTGTATACCAAGACAATAGGAGTTACACAGTTGCTCCTCTAGCATCGTTGGTTCTGATGCTGTGTCCTTTTTGGCCCTAGACACTGCCTAGTTCTGTGAGTGTTCTAGAGAATCGGCCGTTTTAAATTCTGATAGAAGCGACCCGCACTTCACACTCACATAGGTGATTCCTTGTGATGTAAGTCATCATACATCATCTGAACACATCAGATTAAGAAACCATTAAAAGCTTAAGAGCTTACCCTTATATATATGCACTGTCTTGTCTAGGAATGAGTATAAGTTAAAAACTCTACAGTGTTAACAGTCGATTAAGACTTAATTGTCTCTTTGAACCTAGTTCGTGGGATCTCCATCTACTAGGTAGAGTTACCGCGATAATCAACAATGTATCGACCTTAGACCCATTCCTTTGGACAATTTTCTAACTAACTTTCTAGGAATCCCTTTAGTCAATGGATCCGCTATATTCTCTTTTGATTTCACATAATCAATTGAGATGATTCTATTCGAAAGTAGTTGTCTAACGGTATCATGTCTACGACGTATATGTCTAGATTTTCTGTTGTACATGACATTCTTGGCTCTACCAATAGCTGCTTGACTATCACATTGTATACACACTGCTGGTACCGGCTTTGGCCAACTAGGAATGTCTTCAAGAAAATTACGAAGCCACTCGGCTTCCTCACCAACTTTATCTAATGTAATGAATTCTGCTTCCATAGTTGATCTTGCAATACAAGTCTGCTTAGATGACTTCCGAGATATAGCACCCTTACTAAGGGTGAATACATATCCACTTGTGGATCTTGTGTCATTAGAGCTGGTGATCCAATTTGCATCACAATACCCTTCTAGTACTTTGCAGGTACTTCTCATAATGCAAAGCAAAGTTTTGAGTTTGCTTTAAGTAACCCAAAACTCTTATCATAGCTTTCCAATAAAACTCATTTGGATTACTTGTAAAGCGACTCAACATGATTACTGCATAAGCAATATTAGGTCTAGTGCAGTTCTTAACATACATAAGGCTGCCTAGCACTTGAGCATATTCCTTTTGTTTAACAGCTTCGCCAGTATTTTTTAACATTCGAAGACTAGTTTCTGTAGGGGTCGACACAGGAGCTATGTTTAAGCTCTTGAATTTCTCCAAAATTTTAGAAACATAGTGTGTTTGCGATAAAGCTAACCCATCAGAAGTTCTATGGATTTTAACTCCTAGAATGACATCTGCTAGACCCATATCTTTCATGCCAAACTTATTGGTAAGCAATCGCTTAGTAGCTTTAATCATTTGATTATTGCTACCCGTTATCAACATATCATCTACATAAAGATAGACTATGGCAAACCCATTTTCAGTATTTTGAATGTAGACACACTTGTCACATTCATTAATACTAAAGCCATTTGATAGCATAACTTCATCGAATTTCGCATGCCATTGTTTCGAGACTTGTTTAAGTCCATAAAGGGACTTTATTAGACGACAAACTTTCCGTTCTTGTCCTGAGATAACAAATCCCTCAGGTTGTTCTAGATAAATTTCTTTCTCTAATTCACCATTCAAGAAGGCTTTCTTTACATCCATTTGATGTAACTCTAATCCATTCAATGCTACTAATGCGATTAACATCCGAATGGATGTAATTCTTGTAATGCAATGAATAGGTATCAAAGTAGTCTAGGCCTTCACGTTGTCGTAGCCTTTTACTACCGACCTAGCTTTGTACTTATCGATAGTGCCATCTCGCTTTCATCTTCTTTTTGAAGACCCACTTAGTTCCTAGAGGTTTATTTCCAGGAGGAAGGTCAACCAATTCCCAAGTGTGGTTTCACATAATGGATTTAACTTCACTATTGATAGCCTCTTCCCAGAATGGCACTTCAGGGGAACCCATAGCCTCTCCAAATGTTCGAGGCTCATTTTCCAGTAGATAAGTTATAAAATCAGGACCAAAGGATGTTGAAATCCTTTGCCTAGTATTACGTCTAGGTTCCTCCTATTCAAGGTTATCATTAGTTATAGTATCTTGAGATATCACAGTGTTGTTATTATCATTACTTTTATTGTACAGAAATATGTTCTCAAAGAACGTAGCGTTCCTTGACTCAATAACTGTATTCGCATGGATATCTGATACATCAGACTTATAAACCAGAAAACGACATGCACTACTATGATGTGCAGAACCAATAAACACACAATCTACTATCTTAGGTCCAATTTTTAACCTTTTAGGTTTAGGAATCTTAACCTTTGTCAAGCACCCCCACACTTTCAAAAATTTCAAGGAATGTCTCTTTCCTTTCCATATTTCATATGGTATGCTTTGTATCGTTTTATGAGGCACTTTGTTAATTAGAAAGTTAGCCGTTAGAAATGGCTTCCCCCACAAATTTTATGGTAAACCGGATGCAATTAACAATGCATTCATAATTTCTTTCAATGTCTGGTTTTTCCTATGATATGCAATATTCGACCATAATGATGCTATAAAGATTTCACATAAACACCTTATAATAACAAACTTTAATTCACCTACGGTACAAACATAACATCATAGCATCAAGGTTATGGTTAATTGAAAAATCACCATAATATTTGGAAGTAATAATAATAATAATAAATTTGGCTACTTTGGTGACTCACACATCCACCATACTTAATTTCAAAACTTAAATATTTAACTTATCATAATATTTAGAATTAAACAATTCATAAAGAATTGACCACTTTGGTGACTAATAAATCCACCAAATTTAATTCCAAAACTTAAAAATTTTAGCATTCATTTAAATGTTATTCACATCATTTAAGCAGCAAAAAATCATAGCCACAAAATCATCCATAATTATAAAATTAAGACTATAATAACATTTCTACTAGTATCGTGAATCTTATTATATTTAGATATTTCACGATATCATGCATGCTTATACCAAGAGAAATAATAGTACTAAGAAAATTAAAGCACATTTACACTAGATAAATGATTAAATTTTCATACCACCACAACTATTTAATAATTTTACCACATTTAATTTCAAAATAAAATAATAAATCCTTCTTAATAAATTAAATAATGGCTAAGATATTCACAAATATCACCATTTTTATTCAGCCTTTATTAATTCAAAAAGCTTCACAAGATTTTAGGAGAGATTATAGGAGATTAGAAATTATCAAACAAATTAATAATAAATCCTTAAACGGGACTAAATTCCCTTCCATTCTAATTAATTAAATTAAAATTTGTTCAAATACATAACATCCTAAAATTTAGGACTTTTAATAAAGCTCATAATTTAATTGTTAAATATATTTAATTTCTGCAACTAGAAGCATGAAATTAAATCATATCCATACAATATCTAATAAACTAATAAAATCTCCTAATGAAATCAAGACATATTATCTCCACTTTATGAATTTAATATTCATCAAATCCTCATTAAACTAAGGAGAGATAGTAGGAGATTTATTAACTACTCTATCAATAGGATCTAATATATTTATTAATAATCAAATTTTCAACAGATGTAAATTTACCGTGCAAGTAATCAATATATAAATAAATAAATAACATATTGATTTTTATAGGCACATCCATACTGAAACGTCGGCACAATAAAGAATTAAAAGGCTAGAATTATGTGAAACCCATCGTTTAAATCAAGCGACTTGTCCTTATCTTGCTTAACACAAATGACGTATCTTTTGTGTCAATCTCTAACTTCCGGCTTGATCACACCGATTCGGCGGAGCGACAATGGTTTCACATTTTCCGTTATCAATCTCTACTATATTTCAAGATCTTCACCCATGAAGCCAGATTTGTGCCTTTTTTAAATTGCTTTACTTTTGGTGGCCCAATCTTTATCCATTAAATATATTATTTTATCATTCTAGAAAGAAAATATATCTCACAAATGTAATATCCAAAAATCTAAGGCATCAATCAAAATAGATATACATCGAATTCTAAGATCATTTCTATATACACATATGACTTCTAGTCCCATCAATTAATAAAGTTTCAATTTTCAAGTAATTGCTATATCTAATAGAGGCATAAAGTGACTAGTAAAAGCAAAACTTTAATACATATATATATATATATATAATATCCGAAACAAATAGACAGATATATACCCACGAAATCATAATATTAGAAACTCTAACTTAGAAATCATAATATTAGAAACTCTAACTTTTCAAAGTCGGAATCCAAAATTTAGAACTAACACATTCAAACTAAAATTTCTACCAACACGAAATCAACTTCATTTAATATAGATTAATCTAAGTTGATTCCAATTTAATATTACTACCAACAATGTAATCAGCAATGATCTAAGTTGATTTCAATAAACCAAAATTGTATTAAGATTGTTGTTTCTAATGTATTGAGTAGGTAGAAATTGAATATACAATAAACATAATAGCATAACAAGAATATGTATTAACTAAATAGAACACACAGAGAACATTCAACAAGTCTGTATAATATGAAAAAACTATAAAACGAACTCACAAGACTGCTGTATTTCGAATGAACAATGCAGAAATTCGGGCTCAACTTTCGTTGTGTCCTTAAGACAATTTTGCTCCCTCAATACGGATGCTAAAGGTTTTACGAGCAATTGTCTCCCGGGATAGAGCGGATTATTCGTCTCCCGAAAGATGGCTCGTGCATGCGAAGCCCAAGCGAATCCAACGAATGCTTTTTCGGAACGCGCGAGAATGTATATGCAGAATGCAGAGAGAGAGTGTGTGTAGAAAAACGTACTCTAATCTGTGACTAGGGCACTCTATTTATAGACTTTGAAAAAACATGATTAGATGGACTCGTCTGTTGCTACGAACTGGTGCATTGTTCAAATAGATGCACCAGAACAAAACGAATAGAGGCGACTGCAAATCATTCCCGTGGCGGTGCGTCGTACGAACGAACGCACCAGAACGGAGCGATCGATCCGAACGGATCACAAAACGCAGCCACTAGTTGGAAAACTCGGAGAGGCACAACGAATTATTTAATCGTTTGGAAATACAAAAAATTATATAATAAAAAATTATTTTTTTAATCCAAAAAATAATTAAATAAAAAAATTAATTTTTATTTCACACGCGGACCAGACCAGCCGGTGGTGTGCGTGTGGTGAACCAAAGTCACCTAAGTCCTCACCCCTCCACAAAGTGAGTTGGCCCGGGCCATTAGTAGGAGCCGAGTTAGGGCTTATATACTCCAACTAAGCAATGTGGGACTATTCTCTCACACCCACATTCCTTCTTACTTTTTCCTCTTCTTATTCATAACCCATTCCAACAACCAGATCATCAGCATCAGCACATGCTTGAATAAGAACTATAAAAGCATACAAGCGAATGCATGTGTACTGCTGTCTAGAACCCAATTCATATGCAACTGCGTCGCACCCATCAGGCACAGCTGATGCTACTCAAGAAATTTTAGTAATTCAGGCACCAGATCTTCCGAGAACGACCTGACGTAGGTTTCATTATCGCAATTGTTAATCAAGTGACGCACTGCTTTAGTAGCATGAAACTGAACACGTGGATAAATTGAGGCTGATGATCTAATTATGGCGACTATTCTGGGCAGGAACTCATTTAAAAATCGGACATGCTCTTTATCATGATCAGAGTCGTTGTCTGAAAAACTCAAAATTGCTTCAATGGCTGCCCAACGGACGCGAGGGTGGGGATCAGCCAGAGAGATATCGACCACTCTCTCAATTTGCTCACGTATCGTCTCAGGGTCACTTTCTCTTCCAATTGCTTCAAACGCAATAGCTCTAGCATGACGTGTCTGCCAATCTTCTGAATTCATATACTGTGGTATCATCTCTGTTCCAAAGGAAAGTAATATATGTTCCTCTGTATAAAAGCAAAACTCATTTAGTAAGGATTCTCCCAGTTCGTAATTCCCCGAGATCCCCATCCGCGTGCAAAAGTATACAGCTTTGAATTGAGAGAAGCATCTCTGATGGAATACTTTCCAACTGTTTTCTTCAAAAAGGTAGCTAAAGTTTCAAGGCTAGCCTCGACACACCTCAATTCCAGATAACAATTGTCATTTTGCAAAGTAATCGTTTCATGGCGAGTTGCGCAGCAGCGGAAAAACAAGAACATCGCCAATGTTGTGAGTTTGATTCATGGCGAACCTTCGATAGCGCCCTGCCGAAGACAGAGAAACACGACCGGACCTCTTCCTCAATCCAAGATTCCGGGTCTTAGATTTGCACCCGACGGAGGATTCAAAATGTCCCCAACCAAGAGGCAAAATCCCATAACATATTCGAGCCACGAAGTAAAGCCAGAAACACCAGTAAATAACATAAGAGAAGGCGTACGCAAGAATAGCTCGATCTTGAAACAAAATCAGAAATTAAGGCGGACAAGTCATGATTTGAGGATGGATCATAAAGAAAAGGATATACCGAGTACATCGAGGTTTGTCATGAGCCTTGATGATGATGTTGATGAGAGAGAGTGAGAAGAATGCGGGAGAAAGATGGATTGGCAACGCAGAATATGAAAGTATAGGCTGAATTTAAATTTTATATTTCGATTATATTTAATTGAGATTTTCCCTTAAAAACTGTGGCGTTGAATTTCATTCTTATTCAAAAATAAATAAAAAATTTAAACGAAAATCATATAATATAAGTTTGTAAAAGAACACGTATTCAATATAAATGATATGTTCGATAAGATGTTCTTGAAAAATAGATTATGGATATTATGTGACATGCTCCCTTATTTTTTTCAAATAAAAATGTTTAGCATTATAACAAACCTATTTTCTTAAAAAAATATCAAAACAAATAAGGATATTGTTTGCAAAAAATGATATTCTATTACAAAATAAATATAATAGCATTGTCATGATAAAAAATACAAAATATACCGTCTGATCTACAAATATATCGAAAAAATAGATAAGATACAAAATCATGTTTATCCGACTAAAATATATCACGTCAAATTAATTAATATTTATAAATGATTAATAATAGCTATATATAGCCCAATATCTCATGCTTAGCCATAGCACCGCAAGTTCGAGACTCGTCACCTTCGTTAATTCCATAAACCATCTCCAGTCAGACTCATGACGCCCTCCAAAAGAGAAAATACTTTTATTCCCCTCCACGTCATTGAAGAAATTTTGCTGAAACTAGACGCCCAAACTCTATTTGAATGCTCTTCTGTTTGCAAAGAGTGGAATGACCTAATTACCAGCACCGATTTCATATGCCGCAACTCAAAATGCTCCAGAAACCAAATTCTCCTTATTAAAGCCTGTCAATGCCAAAACAGCGCAGAAAATTATGACAGATCATATATTTCTTTTCCATATTGTCAGGTAACCTATTCATTGCATTTTGATAACGATCAATTCGATTTGTTTCGTACACTAGAGAGTCCTATGAAGGAACTTAAAGGAACAAAAGTGATAGGGGTGAGCAATGGATTAGTATGTCTTGCTAAGGAACGTGGACCTTTTAAATTCATGCTTTGGAATCCCACAATTCGGAAATATGTATGGCTTCCGCTCACTATGACTTGGGATGAAAGGCAATCCGTTACTGGCTTCGGTTTTGATAGTTATAACTATGACTTTAAGGTTGTAAACCTTGTTTTTAAGGATATTAATTATAATAAAGACTTTGACTCAGCCTGGGTTTTTTCATATGTCACTTGGTCGTGGAAACGTATCATATGTAATATCCCTTCTTCATACATGAACATTGCACGTCGCTATCGCCACGTACTTTGTAACGGGATGCTTCATTGGATTGTTTGGCATAGAGAAGAAGCACGTAAATATATACTTACATTTGATCTGACACATGAAGTTTTTGGACTAATATTTTTTCCTGATGGAGCATGTATCAGTTGTTTGGATTCCCTTGTGACAACTGGGGACTCACTCCTCTTAATACAAGAAGCTCATGTGTATGATGTCGATCATGAAACTGATGAAGAAGTTAAAAACAACTTTTTTTCCATTTGGATTATGAAACAAATTGGAAACCACACGTCATGGACAAACATCTTCTCAACAACTGGAAGAATGGATCCTAATTTCATACTCGGTGCAAGGAAGAATGGTGAACTCATACTAGACATGGGAGATGGAGAAATTAGTAGATACCGTCCAACAACTCTAACTAATGTCATAACAGAAGCTATGAAAAACAGTGTGTTTTTTAATTATCACACCGAGAGTTTGTATTTACTTGAAAAGGGAGAAGCTGTTGATTCCTACTACTATTAAAAATGTTGCTAATGTTTAGACTAGAGTCATAGGAAAATGAAAAGTTAGACTATTTTATATGTTACTTTAATTTGGCAATAATTTTATTTTTGCAATATGAATCATGTGTTTTATTTTATAATTTTTTTTTAATACCAACAGAAATTTAGTTACAAATGCTTCCCGTGCAAATAATCGCCGGTGATTCCATATCATTTGCGCATTCAGAGTTGGCCATCACTAATTTTATATATAAGCGAACTTGACACGTCACAATTCACGTTGAATTAAGTTATGAAGAGTAACTAAAACTTGCAGTAACTCTTCTCAACCAACACCCTACATCTATCATAAAATGGCTCATTCTTTGACCATATCCTAGTCCCACCAAAGATGGCCTTAGGGCAAATGGGTTAGTTGAAAGTGCTCGTCTGTTATAGTAACTTTTAGTCAGCGGTCCACACACAAATCTAAATGGCTGAACGGAAACATTTTTCTACCAATATAATATTGTACGACATTAAAATTATTTAAAGGTAAAAGATTTCTTCGGTCACTGGAGATGGAGTTATCTCCAGTGACTCTAAAACTACGTCGTTTTGAATTAATGAAGGGTGTGTTTGTAATTTTAAATGAATTAATGAAGGATGCAAAATTACAGAAACACCCTTAAGTAATTCACCTAAAATTACAAACTCACCATTCATTAATTTAAAACGACGTAGTTTGAGGGGTCACTGGAAATAACTCTATCTCCGTGACTGAGAAATACTTTTCCCAATATTTAAATTATTTAATTTTTTATAATTTAAAAATTAAAATTAAAATTATATTTTAAATAATGTTCTGTTAATTATTATTATGATTATTATTTTAATACTTCGTTACATTTATGATTTAATTTTAGTCTAATTCTAACATTTAAAATATTGAGTCAATACATGCCATGATGTCAACAAGATTTAATATAATTTCAACAAAATATCAGTATTAAATAATAAATATAATTATAAAAAAGTTTAAAACATAATGAGAATTTAAACTAATATTTTAAATCTTTATGCAAATTATATTAGTTTTTTTATACTCGCAACTTATAGTAGTACTTCATAAATATTAGTGTTCTGTTGCAGGGATGTAACTTTCAACTCATCAATTAAATATTACTATCTCCGTTCTAAATATAGGATAAAGTTTGTCTTGAAAATATAACATAAAATTTGTAGTGCAATTTACACTTTGTAAACTTTGTCCTATAATTAGGACCGGGAGAATTATTACCTCTGTCATTTTTATAAACAATTTTTTTTAATTGTTTAAAATTAATTAACACTTAAGATTAGTCAAAAAAAAAAAAATGCGTCATTTTTTTTAAAAAAATATACCTCTATTTATGAAAAGAATATAGAAGGAAGAATGAGTAAAAAAATATGAGAGAGAATGAGTATAAATTATCAAAGAAGTTGGGTAATAAATGATAAAACAAAAAGAATTAGTAGTGAGGAATGATAATTAATACTATAAAGATATGTATTTAATAAGGTAGAAAAAGAAAACAATAATTTAAATTTTGAGACAAGCAAATAATTTTTATCATATTAAGAACCAGCCTCGAGAGTTCAAAGTTCCTATGTAATCAAATACTATGAATTGTAATGGGTCCTAACAATTTCAAAATAGTATGCATAGTAAACACAATCGTAAAGAGAAATGACACTTGTGCTCTCGAAGAAAGGTTCGGCTATGGTACACTCGTTATCGGAAGAGGAGGATCTCCTCACACGCAGTTCTAAGAAGATAAAAAATGGCGATTTCAACACCAAGGGTGAACAGTGGCCGACGCTGGGTGATGGATTGAGGAAACAGTGGGAGACGAGGCCGTCTTTCGCTGAGAAGCTCCAAGGCATTGACGTGAAGGGGAAAAAATTAAGAATCACGTATTGAGGTGAGTGTCGAGTCTGATAATATTATGTCTAATTCTGAAAATGAAGATATAGTGAACCCCTGTGTGAGATTATTGAAGACTCTAAGCATACCTTTCCTACCTTCTCATTCTCTGAAAAAATGAAGAAGAGGCTTTACAAAGCCTAGAACAAATCTGTTATAGTGAAGTTGCTAGGCAAGGATATTGGTTATAAGCTTTTTCTCTCTATCCTGCAGTCCTTGTGGGCCAAAAAAAGGGTAATCAATGTTATTAATATTGGAAGCGGTTATTTTGTGGTTAAGCTCACCAACCGTGAAGATTATTTCAATGCTCTCACCGGAGATCCGTGTATGTTATTTGACCATTATCTAACGGTGAGACCCTGGGAACTGTTATTTCGACATTGGAGTGGCCCTATAGAGAAGGTTGCAGTTTGGGTTCGAATGCTAAAAAATTTTCTGGAATACTACGACAATGATGCTTTAACTTGGATTGGGGATAGGATTGGTGAAACTACTAAGATTGACATTAACACTTCTTGTCAACTTAGAGGACACTATGCTCGTATTTGTGTTCTTGTTGATCTTAGTAAATAGCTCATGTCAGGTTTTTCCCTGCATGGACAAGATTATTATATTGAGTATGAAGGTCTCCATTCCCTGTGCACTGGTTGTGGTATTTATGGTCCCAAGCTTGAAGAATGTAAAACAGCGGGCATCGTTTTGAGACAGATAAAAAGTCCAATGAGAATAGTATAGAGGATTCGACTAGTGTAATGGAAATTGGAGAAGTTAGTAAGCAAGATCAGGAAGTTTGGAGGGTAGTTCGCAAGCCCAATAGGCCAAAGGGTGGAGGGAAGGAAAAATAGACTGACGCTAACTGGGAACAGAGTAAAGGCTCTTGGTTTGGTGTGCTGGCTGGTGAGACGGAGGTTGATGGTGATACAGGTAAGGGGGAGGGAAAGTTGGCTATGGTCGTACTAGGTAGTGGAGTGGAAGGAGATAATATGGGTGAAAAGAATTAATTTTTATTTTACACGCGGACCAGACCAGCCGGTGGTGTGCACGTGTGGTGAACCAAGGGTCACCTAAGTCCTCACCCCTCTACAAAAGTGAGTTGGCCCAAGGGCCCAATTAGTAGAAGCCAAGTTAGGGCTTATATACCCTCCAACTAAGCAATATGGGACTATTCTCTCACACCCACATTCCTTCTTACTTTTTCCTCTTCTTATTCATAACCCATTCCAACAACCAGATCATCAGCAACAGCACATGCTTGAATAAGAACTATAAAAGCATACAAGCGAATGCATGTGTACTGCTGTCTAGAACCCAATTCATATGCAACTGCGTCGCACCCATCAGGCACAGCTGATGCTACTCAAGAAATTTTAGTAATTCAGGCACCAGATCTTCCGAGAACGACCTGACGTAGGTTTCATTATCGCAATTGTTAATCAAGTGACGCACTGCTTTAGTAGCATGAAACTGAACACGTGGATAAATTGAGGCTGATGATCTAATTATGGCGACTATTCTGGGCAGGAACTCATTTAAAAATCGGACATGCTCTTTATCATGATCAGAGTCGTTGTCTGAAAAACTCAAAATTGCTTCAATGGCTGCCCAACGGACGCGAGGGTGGGGATCAGCCAGAGAGATATCGACCACTCTCTCAATTTGCTCACGTATCGTCTCAGGGTCACTTTCTCTTCAATTGCTTCAAACGCAATAACTCTAGCATGACGTGTCTGCCAATCTTCTGAATTCATATACTGTGGTATCATCTCTGTTCCAAAGGAAAGTAATATATGTTCCTCTGTATAAAAGAAAAACTCATTTAGTAAGGATTCTCCCAGTTCGTAATTCCCCGAGATCCCCATCCGCGTGCAAAATCATACAGCTTTGAATTGAGAGAAGCATCTCTGATGGAATACTTTCCAACTGTTTTCTTCAAAAAGGTAGCTAAAGTTTCAAGGCTACCCTCGACCACACCTCAATTCCAGATAACAATTGTCATTTTGCAAAGTAATCGTTTCATGGCGAGTTGCGCAACAGCGGAAAAACAAGAACATCGCCAATGTTGTGAGTTTGATACATGGCGAACCTTCGATAGCGCCGTGCCGAAGACAGAGAAACACGGCCGGACCTCTTCCTCAATCCAAGATTCCGGGTCTTAGATTTGCACCAGACGGAGGATTCAAAATGCCCCCAACCAAGAGGCAAAATCCCATAACATATTCGAGCCACGAAGTAAAGCCAGAAACACCAGTAAATAACATAGGAGAAGGCGTACGCAAGAATAGCTCGATCTTGAAACAAAATCAGAAATTAAGGCGGACAATTCATGATTTGAGGGTGGATCATAAAGAAAAGGATATACCGAGTACATCGAGGTTTGTCCTGAGCCTTCATGATGATGTTGAAAGTATAGGCTGAATTTAAATTTTATATTTCGATTAGATTTAAGGGAAAATTATAATAAAAGACCTAGGAGATAAATAATATTTATTAAGAAAGATCATAAAAATAGTAATTATTTTTAAGGTTTAAAAAATTAAAATATTAAAATAGAAATTGTTGAAAGTTACCCCAAATGTTATTTCTAGATCCTCTTGTATTCTCTCTCCTTATACTGAAGCAGATCTCACGATGCATTTACGCCTTCTTTCAATTCCAAACCTACCTTATTCAATCAAAATTAATTATTATAAAGAAAGAGAATACAAGAGGATATGGAGATAACAAAGGGGCAATTTAGTCATTTTATTTTAATATTTTAATTTCTGTCCTTCAAAATAATTACTATTTTTATGGTCCTTTTTATTTAATTGAGATTTTATAATTTTCCTTAGATTTAAACCCCTGTATCGCTGAATTTCATTCTTCAAAAAAAAAAAAAAAAACGAAAATCATATAATATAAGTTTGTAAAAGAACACGCATTCAATATAAGACTGATTAACAATAGATGATAAATGAGATGTTCTTGTTGGAAAAAAAAAAAAAAAAGAAAAGAAAGATAAGATGTTCTTGAAAAATAGATTATGGATATGATGTGACATTCTCTCTTATTTTTTTCAAATAAAAATGTTTAGCATTATAACAAAAATATTTTTTTAAAAAAATATCAAAACAAATAAGGATATTGTTTGCAAAAAATGATATTCTATTAAAAAAAAATATAATAGCATTGTCATGTTAAAAAATACAAAATATACCGCCTGATCTCCAAATCTATCGAAAAAATAGATAAGATACAAAATCATGTTTATCCGACTAAAATATATCACGTCAAATTAATTAATAATAGCTATATATATATATATATATATATATATATAGCCCAATATCTCACCCACCATAGCACCCCAATTCTAAGCTCATCACCTTCGTTAATCCCATAAACCACCCCCAGTCAGACTCATGACGCCCTCCAAAAGAGCAAATACTTTTATTCCCCTCCACGTCACTGAAGAAATTTTGCTGAAACTAGACGCCCAAACTCTAATTGAATGCTCTTTTGTTTGCAGAGAGTGGAATGACCTAATTACCAGCACCGATTTCATATGCCGCAACTCGAAATCCTCCAGAAACCAAATTCTCCTTATTAAAGCCTGTCACTGCCAAAACAGCACAGAAAATTACGACAGGGCATATATTTCTTTTCCATATTGTCAGGTAACCTATTCACTACATTCTGATAACGATCAATTCCATTTGTTTCGTACACTAAAGAGTCCTACGAAGGAACTTGAAAGAATAAAAGTAATAGGGGTGAGTAATGGATTAGTATGTCTTGCTAAAGAACGTGGACCTTTCAAATTCATGCTTTGGAATCCCAATCCCACGATTCAAAAATATGTATGGCTTCCCCTCACTATGACTTGGGATGAAAAACTATCGGTTACAGGCTTTGGTTTTGATAGTCATAACAATGACTTTAAGGTTGTAAACCTTGTTTTTAAGGATATTAATTATAATAAAGAGTTTGACTCAGCCTGGGTTTTTTCATATGTCACTTGGTCGTGGAAACGTCTCATATGTAATATCCCTCCTTCATACATGAACATTGCACGTAGCTTTCGCCACGTACTTTGTAATGGGATGCTTCATTGGATTGTTTGGCATAGAGAAGAAGCACGTATCTCTATACTTACATTTGATCTGACACATGAAGTTTTTGGACAAATATTATTTCCTGACGGAGCATGTATCAATGGTTTGGATTCCCTTGTGACAACAGGGACTCACTCCTATTAATACAAGAAGCTCATGTATATGATGTTGATCATGAAACTGATGAAGAAGTTAAAAACAACTTTTTTTCCATTTGGATGATGAAACAAATTGGAAACCACACGTCATGGACAAACATCTTCTCAACAACTGGAAGAATGGATCCTAATTTCATACTCGGCGCAAGGAAGAATGGTGAACTCATACTAGACATGGGAGATGGACAAATTAGTAGATACACTCCAACAACTCTAACTAATATCATAATAGAAGCTATGAAAAGCCGTGTTTTTTTTAATTATCACACTGAGAGTTTGTATTTACTTGAAAAGGGAGAAGCTGTTGATTCCTACTCATATTAAAAATGTTGCTAATGTTTAGACTAGAGTCATAGGGAAATGAAAAGTTACAATATTTTACGTGTTACTTTTGCAATATGAATCATGTATTTTATTTTATAATTTTTTAATACCAACAAAATTCAGTTACAAATGCTTCCCGTGTGCATATAATCGCCGGTGATTCCATATCATTTACGCATTCAGAGTTGGCCATCACTTAATTTTATATGTGAGCGAATTTGATACATCACAATTCACGTTGAACCAAGTTATGAAGAGTAACTAAAACTTGCAGCAACTCTTCTCAACCAACACCCTACTTCACTATTTACCCAAAACTAAAATTTGCAATCAATGGAAAGGTAGGAAAATCAATTTCATCTTCCTCCTTTTTCCCCAAGTTATTAAGTAGAAATCTATCATAAAATGGCTCATTCTTTGACCATATCCTAGTCCCACCACCCATGCTGCGTACCAAACATGGCCTTAGGGCAAACGGGTTAGTTGAAAGTACTCGTCTGTTAATATAGTAACTTTTAGTCAGCGGTATACACACAAATCTAAATGGCTGAACGGAAACATTTTTCTACCGATATAATATTGTACGACATTAAAATTATTTAATTTTTATAATTTTAAAAATAAAAATAAAAATTATATTTTAAATAATGTTCTGTTAGTTATTATTATTATTATTTTAATACTTCGTTACATTTATGATTTAATTTTAGTCTAATCCTAACATTTAAAATATTGAGTCAATACATGTCATGATGTCAACAAGATTTAATATAATTTCAATAAAATATCAGTATTAAATAATAGATATAATTATAAAAAAATATAAAACATGATGAGAATTTAAACTAATATTTTAAATCTTTATGCAAATTATATTAGTTTTTTTATGCATTATAGGACTTCAAAAATATTAGTGTTCCGTTGCAGGGATGTAAGTATGCAGTGGCGGAAGGTAGTGATCTCAAATTTGCCATCTCATCTTATAAAATTTGTCATAATATATATGTATTTATTATATAATATTTTATTTGGGAAAAACCATAAATTTGGCCTCGGCTAATTTTTTATCTTCTTTGTAAGGATAATGTTTGTTTCATTACTCATTAAGCTATGGGAGGAAAGTAAAATTCTTGTTTGAGATACCGAAAATGTTAGTATCATCTTATATATTGTTTTGATTTATAATTATCGGTTATTATTTATTTGTATTTTCAAGGTTATTTAATATTGTTTAGTAAATACTCCCTCTAGTCCTTATTTAAGGAACCAACTAGCAATTCTCACAAGTCAATAAAAACAGTTAAAAGTGTTCCTATAATTATACATGTCATGAGGTAGTATCATATTAATTATTACTCTTTTTTCTTTTTTTTTTTTTTTTTGCTCAAAAAAAAGAGAGTAATAATTAATTTTTATTAATTATTACTTTCACTCACTACCTTTTTAATTATGGGTGTACATGGAAAAAAATATTTAATGCTATTTGGAAACAAGCAAGTATCTTATAAAAAGGGTTAAATATACTTGTTAGTTGGTAGAAATAAATAAATAGTAGTTCAATATATTTATTTTTTTGGCCCAGGCTAAAAAAAATTTATGGTTCCGCCGCTGTAAGTATGTAACTATCAACTCATCAACTAAGTATTACTACTTCCATTTCTAAATATAGGATAAAGTTTATAGTGCAAGTATATATTAAAGTTTGTAGTGCAATTTACACTACAAACTTTATCCTATAATACTGGAAATATGTCTTGTTGGACCACTTATATATCATCATCATCATCAATCAACCATTTGAGAATGAACATGTATTGTTGAATATTCTCTTACTTGTCTGTTCTCTTCTAGTCCATCATCTTTTAAGAATTACTTAATTAATTTATGCATGCGAAGAAAGTTAAATAAATTGTTTATTATAGCAAATGCAACTTCATCATCCCATTAAATATTTTATAAGTTCGGTAAATTAATTTGTGAAAAAAATGATAATATTAAAGATAAAAGAATTAAAATCTTATATTTAGAATCAAAATCAATCATATAGTTTTATATTTAAAGTCAGATGAATACTTATCTCCTCTCTCACTCTAATTAAGATTTAAATCAATTAGGTAACGGAAAATGTGGCACTGTCGTCAGTTTGGATTCAATTATCTCCAAAAGTAGACATCGTTTTGTCTCCACTCGCTTTGTTTTTTAAGTAGACGCGGTTTAAATCCTTTAAATTTAGAGTGTATTTGGAATTCTTAAAAATATCAAATAACTTATTTAAATTAAATAAATAAAAAAACATTTTTCTGACAAATCATGCACGTCTCTTGTGAATGGAGGAGATCTAGATTTGGTTGATTATGTATAATACATTTAATTTGATGTTTCATTTTATCTTTACTTATATCTTCATTAAATTAGTAATTAAGCGCGCGATTATAAAAATTAGATTTTAATCGGAGATATCCACATCAGTATTCCATGATGATGAAGATTAAACTCATTAAAGAGCACGGACAATACTCCTTCGGGCCATCAGGGATATTAAATAATCGAGTTACCTAAATAAACACATTTAGTTAAAATTAATTAATTAAATGCAATAAATATGTAAAAATGCCACTTATCTTTGAAAAACAGTCTTATTCAAAGGTAGTAGAAATAAAAAAATGATACTAAAAATTTCTGACAAACTTATCATCAATATCTTTGATAAATTAAATAAAGAAATTCCTTATAAAATGTTTTTTATACTACTCTTCTAATTCCTATTTATAAGTTATTTTTAACTTTTTTTTTTTATTAGAAACAATAAATACTTTAAATGAATAATATTATAATTTCAATCTTATTTAATATACATTATATCAACAGATTCTATGCAACAATAAATATAGGGTAAAATTATACATTCATATAAAAAAAAAAAATGATGTTGCATGTTAGATATAACAAAAAAATTTCTTCACCTTAGATTGTAGCAATTATTGTGTATATTGATCAGTTTGATATGAAATCTCTCCGAGGACCATTGTTTTGTCTTGTGTGAAAGAAATATTCAGCTTTACTTATATTAATTGAGATTTTGAAGAAGAGAGAAAAATAGAATGAATCTGTTTAAACAAAAATTATAAGGTAAAATTGATAAATAAGCATTAATTGCTCTTAAAATGACTTATATTCTGAACCAAGTCATTATTCTAGAAGTGAGTGGACCGAAGGGAGCACATATTTTGTCAACATAGCTTAAAAATTAGTACCCCTGTTTCAAAATATAAGAATCAAATAAATAAATTACACAATTCGAAAATTTAGTTAAAGTGGATTGAAGACCATAAATATGTACAGAATATAACTTATTTTCCTAAAAAAAAAAAAAAAAAAAAAAAAAAACCTTGTTTATAGAGAGGGTGTGTGGGAGAGAAAATGAGTGAAAAAAAAATATGAGAGAGTATGAGTAGAAAAAATAAATGACAAAGGCATGTAATTAACTAAGGGCAAAATTGGAAATGATAAGTCAAAAACAAAATGTACAGTATAAAAAATAAAGTGTATTTTATATAAGGGTTAAAGTGCAAAAATGCACATGTATTTTCTCTCGAGGAGCGCCCAATACCAATTACTTTTTTTAAGTCCAAAAGTGATTACGTGGTTACAAATTCGGTGCAAAAATACCGTTTAACCGTTAAGTTTGATTTTTTTTGCGGACTGGACGATGACGTGACTTTCAAAATGCAAACTGGACGATGACCTGGCTTTAAAGGTGCAAAAATACACATGTTGTTTGGCCAAAAGAGCGTCAAATACCAAGTATTTTTTTAGGTGCAAAAATACCATTTGACCGTTAATTTAACTTTTTGTTTGCTGACTGGACGATGACGTGGCTTTCAAAGCTTTGTGTGGAAAAAAAGCATGCTGACTGGTCGCAAGTCTAAGTTGGGAAGAATTAATATCACCATCCATATCCCTCTGTTCGCTCTTGAAACAACATTGTACCTGAAAATCACAACCTATCCAATGTGGATATATTACCCTTCACCTTGCTGAAAATGTCATCGTAGTGGCGACATATCCTCTTGCCAGAAATCAGAGACCTTGCCCAGACTAGTGTTCTCAATGCCATTGTCGCCTTCAATCGATTAAAATTGAATTCTCACGGCATCTGCTGGAGCGAGTACGCATCAGACAAATTGAACCCGTCGTTGCCTCAGAAATAACCTTGTGAAACTCATACAGCTAAAGTGGCGTGTGGATGGAAAACATATCCACATTGGATAGGTTGTGATTTTCAGGTACAGTGTTATTACAGTGACCAACAAAGGGATAGGGATGGTGACATTAATTCTTCCCTACTCAGACTTGGGACCACTCAGGCATGTTTTTTTCCACACCGTTGCTTTGAAAGCCACGTCATCGTCCAATTAGCAAATAAAGTCAAACTAACGGTCACACAGTATTTTTGCCCATAAAAAAAGTACTTGGTGTTGGACGCTCTTTTGGCCAAACCATATGTGTATTTTTGCATCTTGAAAGTCATGTTATTGTCTAGTCAACAAAAAAAGTCAAACTTGACAGCCAAAAGGTATTTTTACACCTAATTTGCAACGACGTAGTCATTCTTACACATAAAAAAAGTACTTGATGTTGGACACACCTCGGGAGAAAATACATGTGCATTTTTGCACCTTAACCCTTTATATAAAAAAACAAAGTGTATCTTATACTTATTTTAATCTATAATATGTGTGTGGAAAGAACATTAACATGCTAATTTGTTTAGCTAAACTAAGTAACTTGTACAACAAAAACCGGTGGAAAGGACATTATCAATCACCCAAGTTTAAAATCAATGGTTTTGGACCTTGAATTTTAGGGGTTAAATTTACACTTTAACAAAAAATTACATAGATAACATGTGAGCTGATAGCTTAATATATTTGGTCAATTAATGGTCAAAATTAACTAAGATAATGGTCAGAGCAAAATTACTTCCTTTTTTACACTTCCATAACAAAATTGCCCGCTAGAAACTTTCCCAACAAAATCATCCCTTAATCCTTTTATCAATTTGCCTACGTATTTTCATTTTTCCCAAAAAAAGAAAAAAGAAAAAAAAAGGTTAAAAGTGCTTGAAAATTTTATTAGCCATAACTCATAAGTACATCCTATGTTTTAATGCGCTAAAGGGACCGCTAAGGACTTTATACATAGAAAGTATTTGTACTTGAATTTATCCTCATAACCTGACATTTTTAATTAGGTACTCGTATTACCACATGTAGACTCAAATGTCAACTAAAAGTAGGGAGGCAGTATGATAGCATCATCACATCAAAGTAGAACGCCAGAACCCTTGCCAAAGACGAAGTTAATTAAAGTGAAATTAGTAGAGTTCAAGGAAGTTGGAGATAGAAGTGAGGAACACACCATGCCCTGAGTTAATCCAAGCCAGCGTCAATGTGAACTTGCAATCACCATCAGGCTCAAATTTGGTTTCAACCAATTCTTTTAGTGGGAGACAAAGATGCTGAATTGCTGATCCAGCATAAGATAGGTCCGAATCCATAGTGCTAAATTCAATCCTTTATATCTTTAGTGGTCCAAATAATGCAGCATGCCACCCACTCATGAGGTGGTAAAAAAACACATCACAATTTCATCAAATGTTATCCTGGATGAGGGTACCTTCACCAAGAGGGTTTTCTTTTCCTGGGGCCCACAAATCAGCCTGGTGAATAAAGTATACCTCCTCGTCATGTGTTGTTTTTGAGTGATTCAGGTATAATCTTCACAGGATTCACCTGTTAGGTTCTCTCAAACAGTCATAGAATGAAAGAAATCAATGCAATCCTGAAGAACCAATGTGAAACGAAGCAGACAGCCACAGCCTAAATGCTAGTAGTTCCGAAGATTGGAGAGTTCAAAGTCCCTATGTAATCAAATACTATAAATTATAGGGTTAAGGTGCAAATTTGCTAACGAACTATTACCTGAGAAGTATTTGCCACAAAAAACAAATGAGGGTACCAAAATTACCAATAAACAATTAAAAAGTGAAAAAAAAGGTACCAAATAACTATTTAAAAAAAACTATCACAATTACGTTAAAATATGAGGCACTGGCATAGGACGGTAGCGGAAACGCTGGAGAAAAGAGCGGTTAAGCGGCGGCTGCTGCTGTGGCATCGTAGGGATGGAACCAGAATGCAAGGCGTGTGCTGGTCAAAAGCTGTGGACTGCTGGATTTGGTTTCGGTACGTAATTCTCGCCCTGAAGCTGCATACGGACCTTGATGAGTTCAAGAGGGTGAGTGGAACAACCAGCAACAATGGAAGCTTTGGAGATGCCGACGTCGTCGACACTGTGACAGTCAATAGAAGACGGAGACACCAAGACAATGACAGGGTAACAATGACGAGTAATAGTTCGTTGGCCAATTTGCACCTTAATTGTGTTTTTTTTTCACTTTTCAATTGTTGATTGGTAATTTTGGTACCGTCAATTGTTTTATGTGCCAGATGCTCCTCGGGTAATAGTTCGTTGGAAATCTATACCTTAACCCTAAATTATAATGGGTCCTAACAATTTCCAACTAGTATGCATAGTCAACACAATAAGTAAATAAATATTCTCTGGCCTTTTGCAGTTGGGAGATATTACTCAATTATGCACACAATAGCATAAGAAAGAAAGGGGCGTCATATCTTAGTGTCAGCATCATCACCATGCATCAAGTTCATGTACTATATTACACAATCCAAACTCCATGGAGATAAAGCAAAAGATCATGGAGGAGTCACACAAAGAAAAGCCATTTCAAACAAAGTTTCAGAATATTTCATACATGCAATAAAGTCAAGAGTTCCTTATAGAAAGTTAGAAACATCACAAAAAGTACTTCAATGTGGTAGATGGAATTTTAGTCTAGACCTGACCTTGAAGTAGGTGTGGGAATAAGTTAGGCTCCTATCAGGCAGCCTACAGCCTGACTTGTTTGTTAACAAGGCCAGGTCAATGCCTATTTAAAGCCAAAATGTGTAAATAGGTCAGGCCTATTTACACATTAAATAAATATAATTATATTTATTATCATATAAATAACATAATATTTATTGTTTTTAATTCTTATATTCTATTAGAAGCCTACATTTATATAGATTTTGATAGGCTCAAAGTGCACAAAGCCTATTTATGGCCTTCAAGGCCTACAATATGAGGCTTTTTTAAAGGTCTATATTGTAAGTAGGCCTTTAAAAAGACTTCAGGCTCGACAAGGCCTTATGAAGGCTCGAGCCTAAGCCTAAAAAAGCACGCCTTCACTCGGCCCGAGCTTAGGCCTTCTACCCCCATTACGAGCTCGAGCTGTTTAGCCAAAGTCTGGCTTGACCTATTTCCATCCCTACCCTGAAGACAACTTAAAAGATTGTATACTTCAAAGCACCTTGGGCAGTTGGCAGAAACTCAATAAAATTAGTAGTTGTTTGAAGTATGAAAAATGTAATAGAATCACAAATCCAAACTCAACAATTGAGTCACCCCAAGAAACATACGCTTCATTAGGCCTAAGACAATGCCAACATATTTTGAGCTATCAAACTTCACCATTTTAATTAGGGTTAAGTAGAAAATGCGCCCCAGAAGTATACGCCTAAGAGAAATATTGCCCTGAAAGTTTTTTGAGTTTTAATGTCTCCCTCGAAGTATCGAAATGTAGCAACGTTGCCCCTGTGTTAATAAACATTAAGTTTGACTGTTTTGTTTCACCAAAACTCCCACATGGATTTCTGACATGGCGCCCAAAGATACCTTAACTCATCTTTTGCCCCTCTCTTATTGTTTGCTTTTCATCACATCAATGTCTTCCCATAATTCAACAAATCAATAATCAAGAAACTAAATTCAGACTCAAAAGCTAAAATCAAGCTGAAGAAGAAGCTATCAAACTTCATGACACTTCAAGAAGATAACCAAAAATGAAAAATCCAAAAAAAAAAAAATGAACAAGGAGAAGGGTTTAGACAATGAAAAACGTTACTGCATTCTTGTCCAAATCACAGGCATGGCTTCATTGTCGACTAGTAAGCATGAAGAAGTTTAAAGGAAGATGAACCAAGATCTAGAGTCCAGTGGGGAGAAGTAGAGACAGTAAGATCTAAGGAAGACAAGAGCCTCGTTGCCTGAGGCGAGGAGACCAAAGACCGATGTCATCGATTGAATCTAGCGATGGGCTTTAAAGTTTGAGATTTTCATGTGGAGGTGGGGTTATTAGTAATAGCCGCGGCGCCGCGTTCATGGTGAGGATGAGATGGTGAGCCGAAGGCCGGTGACGTTGTTTTGCTCCTCGCCCTATGCTATCCCATTGACATCTCCTTCATTTTTTCTTCTCAATCAATATGCCATCTGGTTTTAGGCTCCTTTAATGTCGACATACAAAAAACAATTATTAGAGACAAGTAATTTTCTCCATTTTTAATTAAAGAGGCATTGTGGGAATTTTACCTCACATTTCCACTTAACCAACAACCAATTGTTCTTATCAAACATTTCATTTTCTCTCAATTTAAGTTCATTTCCTTGTCTTCCAAACACCTCAACTTTTTAAGTTTCCTCACAATCTTTTATTCTTTTCCTTTCATTTCCTTCCTCATATCTTTTTTGTACCAAACAGGGCCTAAGGACCCGTTTGGTACACGAAAAATAAGCAAGGAAAGGGAAGATTAAAGATTTTCCATCACACAAAGCGTTTGGTACCACCGCTCTGGGAAGCCATCTTCTAGCAACCTCACATCTTCCTTTGAACGTGGGGGAGTGGATTCCTTCAAGCATCGGTGGGATCTGGTCTTCCCATGTGGGAAATTTTCAAATAGCCCTTTCATCTTCTTCCTTCACCATCGACAACAAGATTTGATTTTCCATCTTGTGCGATAAATTCCCAACTCCGTCGCACTTTTTCTTCCCCCCAACTCCGTCGCCCCCCCCCCCTCCGTCACACTCTCTCTTCCCCCTCCATCTACATTTTGTTAAATGTTGATCTTGATTTCTTTAATTTCTTTCAAATGTGGACATGAGTGTTTGGATTGTGGATGTTAATTTGATTTATTTATTTATTTTGTTTTGAAGATTTCCATTGAGGTTCTCATTTCATGCTTTTCTCTTAAGTGCTTGTTAGGTGCTTATCTTCTAATTTAAGGGTGTGGGCATTTTTTTTTAATTTATATTAAATTATATGTTGCATCTTGAAATATTTTTTCATCCAATATCTCAAATTAATTAATTTTCAGTCCTACATTCAGAAATATTTTTCCTATAATACCAGTATCCTAAAATTAATTAATTTGTAATACTGGGTGCAAAAAAAAATTAAAGTGCAACATATAATTTAATTTAAATAATATATATATATATATATATGCTCACACCCCTAAATTAGGCGGATAAGCATTTAACAAGCACCTAAGAGAAAAACGTGGAAAGAGAACCCGTTGATTAGAGATAGTACGTAAGACATGAAGGAGGAAGGAAGCTTCTTTTTTTTTTTTTTTTTTTTTTTTTCACATAAGGGGCGTTTTGGAGATTTCATATTTTATTTTTTTAAAAAAAATTATCATATTCTATTTTCATTCTCTTGTCTACCAAACAGAATAACCCTTTAAGTTCCCTCCAATTTTCTCTTTCTTTCCCTTCCCTCCTCAAACTTTCCTCGTACCAAACAAGCCCTAAGGTGTGTTTAGTTTGAGGGAAGGGGATGGGAAGGGCTGGAAGGGGACGCCTTTCCTTTATTTGGTTTAAATCTTTAGGTGGGAGGGAAGACAAAATTTTGGGTTAAATATCATTCCCTCCCTTTATTTTAAGCAAAGGATCTTTTCCCTCTCATTCTCTCTAACAAACCAAACAAGGTCCCTCCCCCTCAAACCAAACACATCTAAGGGTTTGTTCGGTACACGGAAAGCGAGATAGGAGGAAGGGAAGATGAGCAAGTTCCCTTGTTTGATACACTTTTTGTGTTCTCCTTTAAAGGTGAGAAGATAATATCCCACTAAAATTGGGGAAACCCAAGTTCCCACGTGAACACCCTCATAAAATATTTTTTTATGATGCAAAAAAGTAGGATTAAATTCGAATTGTGCGATAAGTTTGAACTTGCATGGGAATATTTTAGACAAATTTGAACTTAGTGGGAGAATATTTTAGACAAATTTAAACTTGAATTAATTATTTTGAGGGTAAAATATATATTTCATGATTCGTTACCAATGGCCACCCCTTCATTTTTTTTCCTTACCAAATAACTCATCTTCCATCAAGCTATCTTCCCTCATCCCTCAAAATCTTCCATTTCCTTCATTTTCCTCCTCAAATCTTCCCATACCAAACAGGCCTTAAGTGTTTGAGATAATTGCGCCAATATATTTTCTTGCCCATTGAGAATCTATTCTGCCATTGTTGAGTGAAAACTAACCGAACAAAGAATAGGATGTTGTGAGAATAGGTTCGGAGGATTAGTTTGAAAGTTACCTCGGACAAAAACGATTAAAAAAATTATATATGAAAGTTACCTATTAAAACGATCACTGGAAGGGCAGACCTAAGGAGAAGCTACATAAGAGTCTAATGTGATGAGCTAAGTGGTAACATCCACGATGTCTTTAAGGCCCAACGGGTTGAGGAACGAGTAACAACTTCACCTTCAAATCCTACGATGGAATTGGTAGACCGGGTAATTTCATTTCGGCTATGTTTGGATGAAAAATGAGATAAGAAAATCATGATGCCAAGCACAGTTGTCATTTAGCCAAGTTCTTTAAGAATCTAGTCAAGGGTTTGATCCTGGTGATGCGTGTGAAGAGGGTCCCATGACAGGTATTAAAGTCCCTTCGGGAAGCCTACCTTGCAAGGGATTAGTCACCGCTACCGCCAATAGATACTCACTGCCATTTGTGTACTGATTTTATTGTAGGGCCATTTGCGTACTTACTTTTCTAATTTCTACAACAACTACTAAAACATTTTGGGAAAATTCCATTTAAATACCATTTGAATTTATAAAACCCCCAGAAGTCTCCCGAATTTGTAAAAAGATTGAGAGATAAGGACCTATGAGGGATATACAAATTCGGGTGAAATCACCTTTTTACCCTTAGTTTTAAATGAATAAATAAATAAAATACCCTCACCGAGATGAGGGCCACCGTGAGGGGGGGTAGAGTTTTTTTTGGGGGGTGGCGGGTGGGGTTTTTTTTTAAAAAAATTATATTCATTGAAAGTGTGGGGGGTTGGGGGTTCACACATCCATAGGGCCAAGTGGCCCACCAATTCCTTTAATATATACACACACACACATATTAACAAATATATATATTCTTCTTAATATTTTTCAATGGTATTTACAAAACTTGCAACGGTATTTACAAATTCAATAACGTCATTTATAACTTTTTTCAAGTTTACATTTTTTCCTCTTTAATGCCTCTAAGTAAATAAAAAAAAAAAAAATCAACGGTATTTACAAAACTTGCAACGGTATTTACAAATTCAATAACATCCATGGGGCTAAATGGCCCACCGGTTGGGCTACTCTTTGGATTGGTAAATACCGTTGATTTTTTTTTTTTTACTCAAAGACATTAAAGAGGAAAAAATGTAAACTTGAAAAAAGTTGTAAATTGATACCGTTGATTTTTTTTTTTTTTTTTTTTT
Source organism: Acacia acuminata (assembly GCA_019022655.1). Lineage (NCBI taxonomy): Eukaryota > Viridiplantae > Streptophyta > Magnoliopsida > Fabales > Fabaceae > Acacia > Acacia acuminata. Next base: position 13,091,763 of record JAFJYI010000001.1, on the reverse strand, counting down.
TTTACTCGAGAGGCATTAAAGAGGAAAAAAAATGTAAACTTGAAAAAATTTTGTAAATGATGTTGTTGAATTTGTAAATACCGTTGATTTTTTTTTTTTACTCGAGTCATTAAAGAGGAAAAAAATGTAAACTTGAAAAAAAGTTGTAAATGGCATTATTGAATTTGTAAACACCATTGCAAGTTTTGTAAATACCGTTGATTTTTTTTTTTTTTTTTACTCAGAGGCATTAAAGAGAGAAAAAATGTAAACTTGAAAAAAAGTTGTAAATGACGTTATTGAATTTGTAAATACCGTTGCAAGTTTTGTAAATACCGTTGATTTTTTTTTTTTTTTTTTTTTTTTTTTTTTTTACTCAGAGGCATTAAAGAGGAAAAAAATGTAAACTTGAAAAAAAGTTGTAAATGGCGTTATTGAATTTGTAAATACCGTTGCAAGTTTTGTAAATATCGTTGAAAAAATGTTAAGAAGAATATATATATCTTTATATATTAAAGGAACCAAGTAGCCCAATCCTATGGATGTGTGGGGGGTTGGGGTTTGAACCCCACCTCCCATACTTTCAATGAATGTAATTTTTTTTTTTAAAAAAAAAAAACCCACCCCCTCACCGGTGGCTGTCGGTCGCCGGCGGCTCTCCGATGAGGGTATTTTTTAAAAATTTATTTAAAACTAAGGGTAGAAGGGTAATTTCACCTGAATTTGCATATCTCTCATAGGTCCTTGGTACCTCTCAGTCTTTTTACAAATTTGGGAGACTTCTGAGGGTTTTATAAATTCAAATGGTATTTAGATGGAATTTTCCCAAAAATCTTTTTCTGCTATGAAGATAATTAAGAATAAGCTTTGAAATAGAATGGAAGACAAATTTCTTGATGATTCTTTGATTATCTACATTGAAAAAGAAATTGTTTTGAGTTTTAAAACGAATTCAATTATAAATGAGTTTAACCAAATGAAAAAATGTAGAGTGTAGAGTAAGAGTCAAGTAAAGTGATCTTAATTTCTATAATATATTTCTTTCAATTTTTTGTATATTAGGTCTATATTGTATTTCAAGTATTTTTATTTATGATACAATATTTTTTATTTTCATCTCGTCACTAAAATTCCTGGGTCCGTTATTGCTCTGGCTCTTCCTCTAGTGGTTACCGCAAAATCAACAGCAAGAATAAACCTAGCATTTCTGATAGCATTCCCATATGGTTGCAAGAACCATATAGAAAATGTTGATTTTGGTGCAAGATCTTTGGCAGATGTCCTCCTCGCTGGAGTGAATTGAACTTCGAGGGTGTGGATCTAAGTGCTACTAGCTTAAACTATGAGGTCGCATCAAAATCGATGGAGACTCAGGGCTCTGTTTAACAATAGGGATACTCCTATATATGCTAATAGCTTAAATCAATGGTAAGAATGAATCTTGTATTTTTAATAGAATTTCCATATGGTTGCAAGAACCATATAGAAAATGTTGATTTTGGTGGAAGATCTTTGGCAGATGTCCCTCTTCACCGGAGTGAATTGAACTTTGAGGGGTGTGGATCTAAGTACTACTAGCTTAAACTACGAGGTCGCATCAAAATCGATGGAGACTCAGGCTCTGTTTGATAATAGAGATACTCCTATATATGCTATTAGCTTAAATTTCTAGCATGATACTTAATGTTTCATTCATAAGTTTTGATGCCCTAGTTTAGTTCACCGTTTGAATCTCATATCAATTGAAAAGTTTCAACCATAAACCTCAAAGACTTCCTTTAAGAAGGAGGGAATAATAGACCCAATAAATAAGGGATGCGATCAGGTTTTTACAAGTGGAGAATGGGGACATGTCTAATATGTGATTAAAGGAATGGCCACTTACACTTTTTGCATGACGGTACTAAAAGGGTGCAAACCTACTCGAAAAGATCATATGAACCCAACCAATTTGGATAAACACCAAAAAATAAAAACAAAAACAACAACAACAAATGTATAATGATACACTTGAACTCTTAAGTTTAAAAGAATGAGGATCAGAGTGTTGAAAAATGCAAGAAAGTTGATAATAAAGAATCATAACAGCAAACCACCTTTAGATTTTAAATTTAAATTACATAAATGCTATTTTTCATTCTAAAAATCAAGCCTGATTGTAAAGTCAAATCTCTGTTGTTATGTTGGCTTATACTTTTTGTATAACGCTTTCTTGATAAGATGTCAGTTGTATGTATTTATCTGCCATGTATGTATTTATTCACATAATTTCAACTGTATATGCATAACATTTCCTTTAGTTTTATTTTTGTGAAAAGTATGTGTTTATAGTTCTTATAGTTCTTTCCCCCTTTTTACCAACTCCTTATTTTAAATTAGGCCCTTGTAGATTTTTTGGATATAAATTTATGAATTTAATTATACAATTTAGTAATAAACATTTAAATGATCATTTATATAATTATAAAAATAATTAATATAATTAGTTATTGATTCTGAATTAATTAATTATAATTCTATTCTATTTTTGGAAAACAATATTATTATAATTAAAATTTTATAACTACACAAAAAAATAAAAAAATTAACTATATGTTTAATTTCAAAATTATGAAGAATAATAAAATAATTTATAAAAAATAGTGTTAAAATAAAATATTATAATAATTTCTTATTTATAGAGTATGGGTATTTTCTCATTAAAAAAAAAAAAAAGAGTATTAGTATTTATAGAATAATGTTTGATGATATTATACATAATAACATTAAATTTTATTTTATGTGATATTATTATAATTAATTATATTAAAAAAACTTACAATTAATTTAATATATAATGAAAAAGCGCATGAACCTAATTAAAAACCTTGTGAAACTATAAGGAACTATTTAAAAGTACTTCGACATTCAATACTAATAGAAACTTATTTTATGTAGAACCAAAGATGTAGTTTCCATTGAAGTAACTATCTTTTCTGATTCTGAACTTTTCACTACATTAATGTACATTCTTTTTTTATGTTCCCACAGTCAGTTGATGAACAATCCCTACAATAAAATATTATGAAACATATAACAACGGACGCTTTTGACTCAGAATGAGATCTCCATGGAATAGGGTCATGCAGCTAAATTTTGCTGACTTCAACTAAAGTTACGTTGGAGGAAAAATGAAAATTAATTTTGTGAAAAGCCGTGAGTAAAAATATTAATAGTAATACCAAACCTACATTTCTATAATATACTGTCGAATACAGGACTACGAACGGAGTTGACATTTCAGTTTAATGGTCTGATTATATCTCCGCATAGATGACAATAGCGTGTAGGTATAAAATCCTACATCAAAATTATTTAACAATCTAGTAAACTATGAATGAGCAATATGCTTTTATGCATACGGTAACATATTTTGAAGGCATTCACGTGACCATTCTCATGTTATTTACATTTTGTATCAGACAAATTTACATTATGCAAGCTCGAGTTGATGCCACTGGTTCATTACTAGCATCCCCAGGAACACTTGGAGTTGGAGCTTGCCCTTGCACATTATCTTGTGGTATATGTGTCATGCTAATTTGAAGATAAAAACACATAATTTATTCAACAAAATGATAAATATGAAACCATCAATTGGCAATAAACAACTTTAATAAATAATGAAACAGAACTACCAAAGCAATAAACAATTGGCAAAATGATAAATATGAAACCATCAATTGGCAATAAACAACTTTAATAAAAAAAATGAAACAGAACTACCAAACCAATAAACAATTGGCAAAATGATAAATAACTTTAATGAAACCATCAATTGGCAAAATGATAAATATGAAACAGAACTACCAAACCAATAAACAATGTTCAAGTATAGAATACAATATTGGTAAAACAATTTCAAGATAAAAAACCTTAATAGTAAAATATGATCAATTAGAATTAGATTATCTAAATGATCAATATATATATGCGCATGCATGGTTATAACTTGATTATTGATAGTCATAGGTTTGGGGTCAACAAAAAAATCGTTTTTGGGCTTTATAAGAAAAACTTCTCTAGAACAGAATATGGTGGCTGATGGCTTGGCAAAACAATGGGTGAAATACTCTTCTTTTCTTGGCAAGGGTCCTAATTCTTTAAGGACTTTAGTTGATCGTGATTACTGATTACATTCCCCTGTTGCTTAGTTTCTTTAAATTTGTACTACTTTAATGCCCTGTTCAAGTGGGACCGTGGGACTGTGGGAGTGTGGGACTCTCTCTTTTTTTTGAACACACACCCCATTAAATATACACTGTTCGGCAGTTGGCACGCACCATTAAATTATACACACACACAGCAAGTCAGCAACACAGACACAAATATTCACACACGCATACAAGTATACAACTATACAAGTGGGGGTGGGGTGGGGCCAAGAGTGAGAGCCAGACAAATAGACAATCTCACATTCTCAAAAATCACAATCTATATGCAAGACAAGAGAGGTGAGTCCGAGAGTCCCAAAATACAGACAAGCAAATTTATAATCCCAAAATCATTCGATACGAAGAGAAGGAAGAAGATTCAAGAAGATTTACTGGGTCTCAGGTGAGTCCGAGAGTCGAGGTGGCTGAGGGCGAGAGGGAGAGGAGAGGTTGACGGCGCGTCGGCAAGAGGGAGACGTTGACGGCGTCGGCGAGAGGGAGACGGCGACTCGGCGAGAGGGACACGGCAAGGGTTCGAGCGTCGATTAGGGCTGTCGAATGTGAATCTGTGAGTGAACTGAAGGTGAATAGTAGTAGTCGATTAGGGCTGACGGAGCCTTTCGCTTTGTCAGGCCGACCGAGCGACCGGCTCTCTGTTGAGTTGAGAGAGCTGAGGGGAAAAAAAATTATATACACGCGGCACGGGTGCCCCGCCCCTAAACCCGTGCCCCGCCCGTGTAGTGGTAACGGGTACGGGGCTGACCCGTTCCCGTTACAGGCCCAATCTGGGCGGGCTCAAACGGGAAAAAAATCACGGGCTGCAGGCGAACGGGCGGGCTACGGGTGTTTTGCTCAGCCCTAGATGCCGAGGAGGATGTTGGGCCTAAAGTGGGTAGCTGTGAGAGGGTGATGGCCCTCAAAGCGAACAATATTAAGAGCGAAACGCTGAAATGTTACACCTAGCCTTTTTTATACCATTTCCGTATGGTTCTTAAATCTTAACGGTGCAAGATTTAGTGAAGCAATGCTGCATACCAAACATGGCCTTAGGGCAAATGGGTTAGTTGAAAGTACTCGTCTGTTATAGTAACTTTTAGTCAGCGGTATACACACAAATCTAAATGGCTGAACGGAAACATTTTTCTACCGATATAATATTGTACGACATTAAAAATATTTAATTTTTATAATTTAAAAATTAAAATTAAAATTAAAATTAAAAATTATATTTTAAATAATGTTATGTTAGTTATTATTATTATTATTATTATTTTAATACTTCGTTACATTTATGATTTAATTTTAGTCTAATCCTAACATTTAAAATATTGAGTCAATACATGTCATGATGTAAACAAGATTTAATATAATTTCAATAAAGTATCAGTATTAAATAATAAATATAATCATAAAAAAATTTAAAACATGATGAGAATTTAAACTAATATTTTAAATCTTTATGCAAATTATATTAGTTTTTTTATACACGCAAATTATAGTACTTCATAAATATTAGTGTTCCATTGCAGGGATGTAAGCACGTAACTATCAACTCATCAAACTAAGTATTATTACTTCCGATTCTAAATATAGGATAAAATGAATTATTTATATACCCTAGAAGTACTATGTTATTTGAATCTTGGGCAAACTAAAATGAATTATTTTAACTAATTTGCAATTCACAACTCAACAATGAAATACCTAATTTGGAATTTTACAATTTCAATTTTTTTTTTGTTATTCTCTCTCTTTTTTTTTTTACTTGCCAAGTAATATTTAAAAGGGGTCAAATTTGAAAGAAAAATATTTACATACCCTAGAAGTACTATGTTATTTGAAACTCTGTCTAATAAAACCATGACAATTCAGATCAATTTGATCCTAATTGGCTGAAGATTCATCTGAAAAAGTTTAAATGTTGCAAAATTGTTGGCTTTTGGTTGGTCAGATCATAAATGATGTGGCATTCCAAGTTCACATAAAAATTTCTCCCCAAATTGAAAATATTAATTTTGAATATGTCAAGTTATTGTAGTTCTTTAAATTAAAGTTTATTGAATTTTATAGTTAAAAAGATTTCACCTCCACACTATTTAATTTAATATGATCCAAATACTTTAAAGATTAATTAACGTTAGTTAAAATAATTCATTTTAGTTTGTTGATAAAGATCAATGCAATGATTTAATTAAAGTCTTGTTGATAGTATAACTAAAAATCAAATTGATAAGGTGGCAGAAAAAATAGGAATATTTTTTATCATATCCTCTAATCTCTTTAGGCGGGGATAGCGACTACTATAAACCAAAAAATTTAAAATAATTTGAATTTGAAATGGTATCTTTAAATTTTGAAAAAAATTCTAATTAAATCTCACTGAAATATTAGAATCATTGAATTCCTAATCAGGACAAGATGCCTACTTTAGAATTTCTAAATCTTATAAATTTACTTTAATGCCCCTGAATATTTAACAGGATGTCGAAGGAGCTTTTAGTGCTGGTCATGATCATGAGACCCCGAAGGAGGTTTTAGTGCTGGTCATGATCATGAGACCCTCTCCACATACACCTTCAGGATCAAACCCCTTATTCATCACTATAATTGGGATTTTGTGTTTCATATATTAGAATAATCATCAAATTAATTTAAAAATCAGAAATTAAGGCGGACAATTCATGATTTGAGGATGGATCATAAAGAAAAGGATATACCCAGTAGATCAAGTTTTGTCCTGAGCCTTGATGATGATGTTGATGAGAGAGAGGGTGAGAAGACTATGGGAGTGATGCTACCAAAATTTAACTAAATACGTAAGTGTAAGGGTTATGAAAATAGTAAGTGGTAAATAGTAAATGGTAAATCAAGGTTATCCTATAGAGACTCAATCAAACTAGTGATTAGGTGTTACATTTCCTTTTTTCGTTTACGTTGAGAAAAGCAGAATTGTTTTCGAAAATAGTAAAAAGAAATTTAATAGAACAAGAACTTTCATAAAGAGCAAATTTCAATAGTAAGAACGGCAACCCATAATCACCAATCCCTTATTAGCTTTATAAACCTTATTTTCATTAATTTAATTAGCCTTAATAATAGTTAATATCAATTTTGTTAATCTTGAGTATAAATAGCTATAAGTGTATGTCGGTCCACTTACAACCCTCCCTTAAGTATAATTTGTTATGTCTAATATAATTAGGCAAGAGGAAAATAAAATCAAACACACTCTTCAATATGGGGTCATTAGGTCTATGTCTATTCTAATCGCAAATTAAATCGTGATCTAATTACATATTACTTAATCTCAGAGCGTAATTAAAATTCCTAATTAAAATTCACTTCGTTAAGGTAAATCCTAATACACAAATTCATATTCAATGATTCAATGATGACCAATCATTAAATAGATAAATCTAAACAAGATTAAATAACCAAAATTAATATCAAATTTAACTAAACAATGAAAACCAAATTTAATCCACCTATAAGTTCATATATAGCTACTCTAGATTACAAAGAAAATTAGCCACGTGCACGTAACTATAATGAAATCCATGCACGTAACTATAATGAAATCCATGAAATAAATAAAATCCAACGTTACCAAGAACAAAAGGGAAGAAGAAGAAAGAAAAACAAATATTCTCCGCTGGCTGTCGCAGATGAAGGGCACTTCTTGCTATTATCTTGCTCTCCGTCTGTTCTTGACGTTCGCTTGATGTTCTCTCTGCGTTCCGTTCTCGTTCGCGGCGTTCTATGCGTCTTGAATTGTTTTTGGTTTCGCCGTTCGTGCTCTCTGCTTTCTGAATCACGCTCTTTTAGCTTCTTTCTTTTAAGGGAAAAATATTTCTCCTGTCACTGGAGATAGAGTTATCTCCAGTAACCCTAAAACTACGTCGTTTTGAATTAATGAAGGGTGTGTTTGTAATTTTAGGTGAATTAATGAAGGGTGTTTCCGTAATTTTGCACCTTCATTAATTCGCCTAAAATTACAAACACACCCTTCATTAATTCAAAACGACGTAGTTTTAGGGTTACTGGAGATAACTCTATCTCCAGTGACTGGAGAAATCCTTTACCCTTCTTTTAATATATATAACTTGAGTTTTGCCTTCTTTTCTTGCTGCAGGTCCCACACGTTATTCCAAATCTCTTAAAGATAGGATATATCCTATCTTCCGAATCTGATCACCCATCATATTATATTATTTAATATAATAATATAATATACTATATCCCATTTAATTGAATTTCTTACCCAATAGTGTTCCGCCTTTCCTATATTTTCTCCTTTCTCAGATCAGATAATATCTCCCCCGCAAAATAAAATAGGACATCAATAGATTTTTTGTTACAATATTCTTTAATCCTATATTTAATTAAAAGATAGATAAATATATAAAAGATAATTAAATAGGTTTAAAATATTAATAAATCCAACTAATTATACCATAAAATATATACCTATTTAATTATAAAATATCTACTTATCAGAGAGAAAGATGGATTTGTAGCACAGGGAAAAAGGAGGTGTTAAGTCAACATTAAGGGCACTGAAATAAATTTATAACATTCAAAAATTTCTTATAATGGCTTGTGAATATTTCGATTGGATTTAATTGAAATTTTCCCTTAAAAACTGTATCGCTGAATTTCATTCTTCAAAAAATAAATAAATAAACGAAAATCATATAATATAAGTTTGTAAAACAACACGGATTCAATATAAGACTGATTAACAATAGATGATAAATGAGATGTTCTTGTTGGAAAAAAAAGAAAAAGATAAGATGTTCTTGAAAAATAGATTATGGATATGATGTGACATTCTCTCTTATTTTTTTCAAATAAAAATGTTTAGCATTATAACAAAACTATTTTTTAAAAAAATATCAAAACAAATAAGGATATTGTTTGCAAAGAATGATATTCTATTAAAAAATAAATATAATAGCATTGTCATGTTAAAAAATACAAAATATACCGCCTGATCTCCACATCTATCAAAAAAATAGATAAGATACAAAATCATGTTTATCCGACAAAAATATATCACGTCAAATTAATTAATAATAGCTATATATATATATCCATCACCTTCGTTAATCCCATAAACCACCCCCAGTCAGACTCATGACGTCCTCCAAAAGAGCAAATACTTTTATTCCCCTCCACGTCACTGAAGAAATTTTGCTGAAACTAGACGCCCAAACTCTAATTGAATGCTCTTTTGTTTGCATAGCGTGAATGACCTCATTACCAGCACCGATTTCATATGCCGCAACTCAAAATCCTCCAGAAACCAAATTCTCCTTATTAAAGCCTGTCAATGCCAAAACAGCGCAGAAAATTATGACAGGGCATATATTTCTTTTCCATATTGTCAGGTAAGCTATTCATTGCATTCTGATAACGATCAATTCCATTTGTTTCGTGCACTAAAGAGTCCTACAAAGGAACTTGAAAGAACAAAAGTGATAGGGGTGAGCAATGGATTAGTATGTCTTGCTAAGGAACATCGACCTTTTAAATTCATGCTTTGGAATCCCACAATTCAAAAATATGTATGGCTTCCGCTCCTCACCAAGACTTGGGATGAAAAACTATCTGTTAAAGGCTTTGGTTTTGATAGTCATAACAATGACTTTAAGGTTGTACACCTTGTTTTTAAGTATATTAATTATAATAGAGAATTTGACTCAGGGTTTTTTCATATGCCACTTGGTCGTGGAAACGTCTCATATGTAATATCCCTCCTTCATGCATGAACATTGCACGTCGCTATCGCCACGTACTTTGTAACGGGATACTTCATTGGATTGTTTGGCATAGAGAAGAAGCACGTATCTCTATACTTACATTTGATCTGACACATGAAGTTTTTGGACAAATATTATTTCCTGACGGGGCATGTATCAATGGTTTGGATTCCCTTGTGACAACAGGGGACTCACTCCTATTAATACAAGAAGCTCATGTATATGATGTTGATCATGAAACTGATGAAGAAGTTAAAAACAACTTTTTTCCATTTGGATGATGAAACAAATTGGAAACCACACGTCATGGACAAACATCTTCTCAACAACTGGAAGAATGGATCCTAATTTCATACTCGGTGCAAGAAAGAATGGTGAACTCATACTAGACATGGGAGATGGACAGATTAGTAGATACACTCCAACAACTCTAACTAATGTCATAATAGAAGCTATGAAAAACAGTGTTTTTTTTTTAATTATCACACTGAGAGTTTGTATTTACTTGAAAAGTATTTACTTGAAAAGGGAGAAGCTGTTAATTCCTACTAATATTAAAAATGTTGCTAATGTTTAGACTAGAGTCATAGGGAAATGAAAAGTTACAATATTTTACATGTTACTTTTGCAATATGAATCATGTATTTTATTTTATAATTTTTTAATACCAACAGAAATTCAGTTACAAATGCTTCCTGTGTGCATATAATCGCCGGTGATTCCATATCATTTACGCATTTAGAGTTGGCCATCACTTAATTTTATGTGAGCAAATTTGATACGTCACAATTCACGTTGAACTAAGTTATGAAGAGTAACTAAAACTTGCAGCAACTCTTCTCAAACAACACCCTATTTCACTATTTACCCAAAACTAAACTAGGCAAATCAATTTCATCTTCCTCCTTTTTCTCCAAGTTATTAAGTAGTAATCTATCATAAATTGGCTCATTCTTTGACCATATCCTAGTCCCACCAACAATGCTGCGTACCAAACATGGCCTTAGGGCAAATGGGTTTGTTGGAAGTCCTCCTCTGTTATTGTAACTTTTAGTCAGCGGTATACACACAGATCTAAATGGCTTGACGAAAACATTTTTATACCAATATAATATTGTACGACATTAAAAATATTTAAATTATTTAATTTTTAGACTAGAGTCATAGGAAAATGAAAAGTTAGACTATTTTATGTGTTACTTTGGCAATAATTTTATTTTTGCAATATGAATCATGTGTTTTATTTTATAATTTTTTTAATACCAACAGAAATTCAGTTACAAATGCTTCCCTGTGTGCATATAATCGCGGTGATTCTATATCATTTGCGCATTCGAGTTGGCCATCACTAATTTTATATATGAGCGAACTTGACACGTCAAAATTCACGTTGAACTAAGTTATGAAGAGTAACTAAAACTTGCAGCAACTCTTCTCAACCAACACCCTACTTCACTATTTACCCAAAACTAAAATTTGCAATCAATGGAAAGGTAGGCAAATCAATTTCATCTTCCTCCTTTTTCCCCAAGTTATTAAGTAGAAATCTATCATAAAATGGCTCATTCTTTGACCATATCCTAGTCCCACCACCCATGCTGCGTACCAAACATGGCCTTAGGGCAAACGGGTTAGTTGAAAGTACTCAGAAGTTAATAGTAACTTTTAGTCAGCGGTATACACACAAATCTAAATGGCTGAATGGAAATATTTTTCTACCGATATAATATTGTACGACATTAAAAATATTTAAATTATTTAATTTTTATAATTTAAAAATTAAAATTAAAAATTATATTTTAAATAATGTTCTGTTAGTTATTATTATTATTATTATTATTTTAATACTTCGTTACATTTATGATTTAATTTTAGTCTAATCCTAACATTTAAAATATTGAGTCAATACATGTCATGATGTCAACAAGATTTAATATAATTTCAATAAAATATCAGTATTAACTAATAAATATAATCATAAAAAAATTTAAAACATGATGAGAATTTAAACTAATATTTTAAATCTTTATGCAAATTATATTAGTTTTTTTATACACGCAAATTATAGTACTTCATAAATATTAGTGTTCCATTGTAGGGATGTAAGTACGTAACTATCAACTCATCAAACTAAGTATTACTACTTGATTTTAAATATAGGATAAAGTTTATAGTACAAATATATATTAAAGTTTGTAGTACAATTTACACTTCTAAACTTTATTCTATAATCCTGGAAATATGTCTTGTTGGACCACTTATATATCATCACCAGTAATTTGGTTGATTGTGTATAATACATTTAATTTGATGTTTCATTTTATCTTTACTTATATCTTCATTAAATTAGTAATTAAGCGCGCGATTGAAAAGAATTTAATCGGAGATATCCACATCAGTATTCCATGATGATGAAGATTAAACTCATTAAAGAGCACGGACAATACTCCTTCGGGCCATCAGGGATATTAAATAATCGAGTTACCTAAATAAACACATTTAGTTAAAATTGTTATGAAATTGAAGAAAATGTAAAGAAAAGTAGAGAGAAGTCAGAGAGAAATTCTAGAGAGATGAAGAAATTCTTATTCCAAGTGTATCCGAATGTTTACACAAGACCTCTATTTATAGACCTTCAAGGGTTACTATGCAATGGACATTCACATTATAAATATATTCATAACACTCCCCCTTGGATGTCCATTATGAATGTGCCTCATTAAAAACTTTAACTAGGAAAAACCCAAAGGGATAAAAACCTAGCCAAAGAAAAAAAAAGAGTACATCATTCATCGATACACTCGTGCAATCTTTGCCTCATTAAAAACCTTTCTAGGAAAACCCAAGGACAAAGCCTAGATAAGGGAAAAAGAGTACAAATGTATCGACTCCTCCTTTTGACAATATCAATTACTCCCCGATGATAATAATACCATTTGAGAACTTTGAGTCTTTGAAGATCAATACCATGGACAAGCTTTTCAAAATTGCTTCGAAGTCTCTTAGTGAATATATCTCTAGATTTTCACTTGACTTGCTTCATGTATTGCTAGAATTTCTGCATGGTTAGCCGATGTAGCTAATATAGTCTACGCTTCATAGATTGCCATGAAATGGTTGTACTTCAACATGTAAATAGATAACCCGTTTGTGATTTACTATCATGTGGGTTAGACAAAAATCCAAGATTCTGCATATCCAATGTGTAGTATAAACCCATGTCCATAGTGCCTTTGAGGTAACGAAGAATATGTTTTACTCCATTCCAATGCCTCCGTGTTGGTGCATTACTATATCTTGCTTCTTCGTCAATTATTCGAGGTTGGAATGGATCTTTATCAATCTTCAAAGATCTTACAATCATTGGAGTATACAATGGATGTGATTTATCCATATAAAATCGTTCTAGGACCTTCTTTGTATAAACTACAAGGATCCCATTCTTTAGGTACTCGATCTGTAATCCAAACCAGAATTTTGTTCTGCCCAAATCTTTCATTTCAAATTCTTTCTTTAAGCAATTAATTACCTTTTGAAGCTCTTCAGGAGTTCCAATGATGTTGATATCATCAACATATACAAAATTATAGTAAATTCATTTCTTGATCTTTTCATAAAAGGCATGGGCATATTGGGTCATTTTTGTACCCTTCTTTTAACAAATATTTTTCGAGACAATTATACCACATGCGCCCATTGCTTTAAGCCATACGAGAGACTTATTTAATTTAATCGAGTATTGTTCTCGAGAATTTGAATTATATGCTTCGGCATCTTGAGTCCTTCGGGACTTTCATATAAATATCATTGTCAAGTGAGCCATACAAATAGGCAAATCATGACATCCATTAAACGCAAATTAAGTCCTTCATTTACTGCTAAGCTAATCAAATAACGAAAAGTAGTTGCATCCACTACCGGTGAGTACGTTTCTTCAAAATTAATGCCAGGTCTTTGTGTAAAGCCTTGGGCTACAAGACGTGCCTTATATCTTGTGATTTCACCCTTGTCATTTCTCTTTCGTACAAAAAAACCCATTTTTACCCAACTGGCTTTACATCTTCAGGTGTATGGACTACAAGTCTAAATACTTTTCGTTTTGCCGAATTTAATTCTGCATTAATAGCATCTTTCCATAAGGGCCAATCCTTTCGCTGTTGGCACTCGCTAATGGATTTTGGCTCATGATCCTCATTATCATTCATTACATCATATGCTATATGATAAGCAAAGACGTCGTCAATGTTGACTTCATTTCGGTCCCATCGGATACCATTCATAAAATAATTTATTGAGATCTCATTATTTTCACATATTTTAGGTACCGGGTCTCTTCCTCGGGACTATAACATTCTCTTCCGGAGATATCTCTACTAGAGATAATGACTCTTCGGAGCTACCAACTTTTCTTGATTATCCTCAACTTGACCATCTATATTCTTAGCTCCTTTTCTCATTCGAGGATTTTTATCTTTGGAACCGATGGGCCTACCACGCTTCAAGTGTGCTTTAGATTCATTTATAATAGGTTGCCCTTCAGGGACATCAATTCGAATAGGAGCATTAGCAACTGGAACATGTGACTTTGTCTCTTTCTTTGGGTCAGTAAATGCTACTGGCATTCGATTAGCTAAATTCTGCAAATGAATTATTTTTTGAACTTCCAGTTCACATTGTTTTGTACGAGGATCAAAATGAGCCAATGATAATTCATTCCGTTAATCTATTTACCCAACTCGCTTATTTTCTCCCCTCATCTTGGGAAAACAATGTCAAATCTCGGTTGACAAATTATGCGATAAGTCTCCTAAATCCATTTGTTACCATTAGAAACATCATTCGTTTCATTTAGAGACAAACAAGAAGAAGAAGGTCCTTACACAACATTTATCCCAACTTTCTTTCTATATCCATCTATGTGCATTGTGGTGGATTTATAAACATTGCACATTCAAAAGCTTTCCGATGGAATTGTCAGTTCCCGACTAAAAACCAATTTTACGAGGAGAATTTTGTTAGCTTATATAAATGCTTTTTACAATAATCAAATATACCAACATAGAAATCTTTGTTCTCGTAAGCATTGAATATATGATTTCTGAATCGTATAATCTGGAAATAGCGCTTAATTTATTCAAACATTACCGCAAACTTCAAGTTGCATTCTTACAAACTTCTCGTTGTAAGCTAATAATCTCACATGTAACCATCTTACGGATGCATCTTTCAAATTTGTATGGTTTACATGTCATTTCAATGGGCCCATATAATAATGTTTGATATATTTCCAGAGATCCATTACCAATCATGACCAATGATATTCTCATAGTCAAATCTATTTGAGAACAAACAAGACATAATACATAAACAATATGTTGGTTATTCATGAAGAATCTTCTCGTTCTTCAATGGATGTTAATACATAATCTTATTTGCATTATATATATATGACTCGATGATCAAACGAGTCATGCCAACAATAAATTTATTTAAATCAAGAAACTTCTAGTTTACTATAATATATCTCAACCAATCATAAACTTTGATTTAAATCATAATCCGACCTTCATTTTGGGATATCTATTAGACTTTGTGTGAGAAATATATAACTTTTCAACTTTTCAAAAATTAGCTCACACTTGTATTGTATTATAACTCAACTCACACTTGTTTTCTAATAATCTCCCCTCAAGTGTGAGTTACGTATGTCAAAATTACTTTCAAATCCTTTAAACCTCGAAAGGGAAAATCATGTTGATTCTTCAAGAATAAACATATAATATTGCATCACCAGATAATCTTATAATATACTTCAATTTGTTTATATATGCAAAATATATAGTCCACCAATATTCATAATCAAAATAACTTAAAACCACACATATGGTAATTCTAGCGGAAAATCTCATATCAATAAATTTATGGAATATGATAACAAAATAACAAATTAAACATCGTATTACCTTTCTGGGCTTATTCTTTCTTTTGAGCCTTGACTTCAAAATAAATAATTCTCGTAGCTTATTGCCTTTTTAATATCTCAATAGCTGCATTAGCAAAAATTTAATTTGCTAATATGATATCCATTTCTATATGATATTTTTAAAACTCAATAAGTTTCTTTTATAAAATATTTGTTACTTCGGGTAACAATATTAGCTTTTCCTAGAGCCTTCAAGCAAATTTATACTACCATAAAAGGGGAAAAATATGCTAATTAGTCCCCAAGACTATTAGCTTTTTGACATAAATCTTTGTAAGTTATTGTCTTCCTGGACAATACTTTTCCAAGGCTACCAAAAATCATTATATCAAAAAATATTTAAAACATATATCTTCGTGGTCGTAATATCTATAAAGTTTTCTTGTCATGTCATTTCTTTTAAATCAATATTGTTCTTTTTCAAAAGAACAATTATAAAATTGATAAATTTCTAAATATCGATAAATAAATTTATGGCAATAATAAAAATGATAAAATTTCTTGCCATAAAATCATAATACTATGTAGCTACTTGCCATCCAATAAAATTAAAATATCAACAACAACAAAAAATTTATCAATTTTTTTTTTGAATAGTAATTACTATGCATAATAATAAAATAATATAAACACGTGGGACCCATAGCCAAATTTTTCTTCTGCCTTCACGTGGAAGTTTTGAAAAAATTTGCTTGGGGAAAATTACATAACTTGACCCCAAAATAAATAACATTTTAGTACCACATAAAATTACGAATAATACCCGAAATGTTAAAACTCCAAAATGGTCAATATTTCCTAAAATCACCGCCTAGAAATTGATTTTGAGGCCGATTTACATATAAAACTTATCTTATAAGATAGTTTATTTTAATATGTGACCTGTAACAAATATATTATGGCATATAAAACTAATGACCTTTATCATTATAACAATAACATGATTTTTTTTTAATCATATGTATTATACCCACTAATTTCACTTTTGTGGTTCTTATAAATAATATTCTCCACTTCGGTGGGAATTTAAACCAACATGATAACAATGACTACACCCAAATTTGTAGTAGCCATGTTTTCCATTCCATATCCATGGCCATAATTAAATTCATATACATTCACTTGCGGGAATGGAGTCGAGGCCAATTTGGACAATATTCATAATTCTTACAACAAAAACTCATTGTTTTGTTTGGACCCATGAGGTCAAGAATTAATTCAAAATATTTCTTAAAACCTCTTTCACAATATTTCTTTCACAATATTGCTACTTGAGAGCAAATTGGAGACATCAATTTAAAATGAACTTTTAGAAGAACAACCATCTTCTAGTGGCTATACAATCCCTTTAATTTGTTCCCAAGAACAAGGGAGTCATTCAATGCCAAATATTAATTCGAGGCCTTAATACAAATATTGGTGGCATATAAAAATCATGAATCCGACTTCACTCGTAGGATCCACTCAAATTTATCTCATGGCTTCAGGCCAATTTATGCCTCCAGTCGCCAATATGTAACATCATGGCTTCAGGCAAATTTATGCCTCCAGGCCAAATTATGTGCCTTCTCTTGACTTCGCCAACTTTATGCTTTCTCTTGGCATCCCGGGCAATTTATGTCTTCTCTTGACTTTCTCGCCAACTTTTGTCATATATCTTCATGCCATTGCTCTCTTCAATAGAAATTAAATCAAGATGGCTTCCTACTTTTGTTTTTCTTCAGGATAAACAAAGGTTTCGCCATTATATATATGACGTCTGATCATATAATGAGAAAGATATTAATATTAATAATAATAATAACAATAATAAAATGACAAATAATAAATAAAACATAAACAATAAATGTTATGTTAGGAACAATAACATAAATGTTATGTTAGTAACATAAAAGTAAATGTTATGTTAGTAACATAAAAGTAAATGCATAATTAAATGTTATGTTAGTAACATAAAAGTAAATGCATAATTTAAATGTTATGTTAGTAACATAAAAGTAAAAGCATAATTTAAATGTTATGTTAGTAACATAAAAGTAAAAACATAATTTAAATGTTATGTTGGTAACATAAAAGTAAATGCATAATTTAAATGTTATGTTGGTAACATAAAAGTAAAAGCATAATTTAAATGTTATGTTAGTAACATAAAAGTAAATGCATAATTTAAATGTTATGTTAATAACATAAAAGTAAAAACATAATTTAAATGTTATGTTAGTAAAATAATAATAAAATTAAATCTAGACTTCCAGTTAGGAGGTAAAACCCCGAGGTAGAAATCGAATACAAAATATTTCTTAAATCAACAATTAAAAATTAATAGAAAAATACTTGGGTGAAAAGAAATCATTTTCACCGATCCAAAATCAATCTTTCAGCTAAAAATACCTCATTTGGAGCGATTTGGAAAACTCCTTTCATTACAGCTTCTTCAAAACATTTTGCCAGAAAATGCAAAGATCCGGGAGATTGAAGAATATCGTCGGAAAATGCAAAAGTTTCACCGGAAACTGGAAAATATCCCCGGAAACTACAAAGTTTCGCCGAACCTGGAGAATCCATCACCTAAGGAGGAAGAGGCTCGTTGATTAGAACCTCGTCTTGATAACGTGTTATGAAATTGAAGAAAATGTAAAGAAAAGTAGAGAGAAGTCAGAGAAAAATTCTAGAGAGATGAAGAAATTCTTATTCCAAGTGTATCCAGAATGTTTACACAAGACCTCTATTTATAGACCTTCAAGGGTTACTATGCAATGGACATTCACATTATAAATATATTCATAACACTCCAATTAATTAAATGCAATAAATATGTAGAAATGCCACTTATCTTTGAAAAACAATCTTATTAAAGGTAGTAGAAATAAAAAATGATACTAAAAATTTCTGACAAACTTATCATCAATATCTTTGATAAATTAAATAAAGAACATGCAATTCCTTTAAAAAAAAACCGTTTTTTATACTACTCTTCTAATTCTATGTATAAGTTATTTTTAACCTTTTTTTTTTGCTAGAAACAATAAATACTTTAAATGAATAATATTATAACTTCAATCTTATTTAATATACATTATATCAACAGATTCTATGCAATAATAAATATAGGGTAAAATTATACATTCATATAAAAAAAATTGATGTTGTGACATGTTAGATATAACAAAAAAAAAAAATTTCTTCACCTTATAAATTGTAGCAATTATGGTGTATATTGATTAGTTTGATATGAAATCTCTCCGAGGACCACTGTTTTGTCTTGTGTGAAAGAAATATTCAGCTTTACTTATATTAATTGAGATTTTGAAGAAGAGAGAAAAATAGAATGAATTTGTTTAAACAAAAATTATAAGGTAAAATTGACAAATAAGCATTAATTGCTCTCAAAATGACTTATATTCTAAACCAAGTCATTATTCTATAAGTGAGTGGACCGAGGGGAGCACATATTTTGTCAACATAGCTTAAAAATTAGTACCTCTTGTTCAAAATATAAGAATCAAATAAATAAATTACACAATTCGAAAATTTAGTTAAAGTGGATTGAAGACCATAAATATGTACAGAATACAACTTATTTTCCTTTAAAAAAAACAAAAAAAGCCTTGTTTATAGAGAGGGTGTGTGGGAGAGAAAATGAGTGAAAAAATATGAGAGACGTATGAGTAGAAAAAATAAATGACAAAGGCATGTAATTAACTATGGGTAAAATTGGAAATGATAAGTCAAAAACAAAATGTACCGTATAAAAATAAAGTGTATTTTATATAAGGGTTAAGGTGCAAAAATGTATATGTATTTTCTCTCAAGGGGCACCCAATACCAAATACTTTTTTTAAGTGCAAAAGTAATTACGTGGTTACAAATTTGGTGCAAAAATACCGTTTGACCGTTAAGTTTAAATTTTTTTTTGCGGACTGGACGATGACGTGACTTTCAAGATGCAAACTGGACAATGACCTGGCTTTAAAGGTGCAAAAATACACATGTTGTTTGGTCAAAAGAGAATCAAATACCAAGTATTTTTTTAGGTGCAAAAATACCGTTTGACCGTTAATTTAACTTTTTTTTTTTTTGCTGACTGGACGATGACTTGGCTCTTAAAGCAACTGTGTGGAAAAAAAGCATGTTGACTGGTCGCAAGTCTAAGTTGGGAAGAATTAATATCACCATCCATATCCCTCTGTTCGCTCTTGTAACAACATTGTACCTGAAAATCACAACCTATCCAATGTGGATATATTACCCTTCACCTTGCTGAAAATGTCATCGTAGTGGCGACATATCCTCTTGCCAGAAATCAGAGACCTTGCCCAGACTAGTGTTCTCAATGCCATTGTCGCCTTCAATCGATTAAAATTGAATTCTCACGGCATTGACTGGAGCGAGTACGCATCAAACAAATTGAACCCATCGTTGCCTCAGAAATAACCCTGTGAAACTCATATAGTTAAAGTGGCGTGTGGATGAAAAACATATCCACATTGGACAAGTTGTGATTTTCAGGTACAGTGTTATTACAGTGACCAACAAAGGGATAGGGATGGTGACATTAATTCTTCCCTACTCAGACTTGGGACCACTCGGCATATTTTTTTCCACACAGTTGCTTTGAAAGCCACGTCATCGTCCAATTAGCAAAAAAAGTCAAACTAACGATCACACAGTATTTTTGCACATAAAAAAGTACTTAGTGTTGGACGCTCTTTTGGCCAAACCACATGTGTATTTTTGCATCTTGAAAGTCACATTATTGTCTAGTCAACAAAAAAAGTCAAACTTAACAGCCAAAAGGTATTTTTACACCTAATTTGCAATGACGTAGTCATTCTTGCACATAAAAAAAGTATTTGATGTTGGACACACCTCGGGAGAAAATACATGTGGATTTTTGCACCTTAACCCTTTATATAAAAAAACAAAGTGTATCTTATACTTATTTTAAACTGTAATATGTGTGTGGAAAGAACATTAACATGCTAATTTGTTTAGCTAAACTAAGTAACTTGTACAACAAAAACCGGTGGAAAGGACATTATCAATCACCCAAGTTTAAAATCAATGGTTTTGGACCTTGAATTTTCGGGGGCAAATTTACACCTTAATAAAAAATGACATAAATAATATGTGAGCTGCTAGCTTAATATATTTGGTCAATTAATGATCAAAATTAACTAAAATAATGGTCAGAACAAAATTACTTCCCTTTTTACACTTCCAAAACAAAATTGCCCGCTAGAAACTTTCGCAACAAAATCATCCCTTAATCCTTTTTATCAATTTGCCTATGTATTTTCGTTTTTCCAAAAAAAAAAAAAAAAAAAAAAAAAAAAAAAGAAGGTTAAAAGTGCTTGAAAATTTTATTAGCCATAACTCATAAGTACATCCTATGTTTTAATTCGCTAAAGGGACCGCTAAGGACTTTATACATAGAAAGTATTTGTACTTGAATTTACCCTCATAACCTGACATTTTTAATTAGGTACTCGTATTACCACATGTAGACTCAAATGTCAACTAAAAGTAGGGAGGCAGGATGATAGCATCATCACATCAAAGTAGAACGCCAGAACCCTTGCCAAAGACGAAGTTAAAGTGAAATTAGTAGAGTTCAAGGAAGTTGGAGATAGAAGTGAGGAACACACCATGCCCTGAGTTAATCCAAGCCAGCGTCAATGTGAACTTGCAATCACCATCAGGCTCAAATTTGGTTTCAACCAATTCTTTTAGTGGGAGACAAAGATGCTGAATTGCTGATCCAGCATAAGATAGGTCCGAATCCATAGTGCTAAATTCAATCCTTTATATCTTTAGTGGTCCAAATAATGCAGCAATGCCACCCACTCATGAGGTGGTAAAAAAACACATCACAATTTCATCAAATGTTATGAATGAAAGAAATCAATGCAATCCTGAAGAACCAATGATTCAGAAACTTCACAGGATTCACCTGTTAAAATAGTCATAGAATGAAAGAAATCAATGCAATCCTGAAGAACCAATGTGAAACAGCCTAAATGCTAGTAGTTCCGAAGATTGGAGAGTTCAAAGTCCCTATGTAATCAAATACTATAAATTATAGGGTTAAGGTGTAAATTTGCTAACGAACTATTACCTGAGAAGTATCTGGCACAAAAAACAAATGAGGCTACCAAAATTACCAATAAACAATTAAAAAGTGAAAAAAAAAAGTACCAAATAACTATTTTAAAAAAACTATCACAATTACGTTAAAATATGAGGCACTGGTGTAAGACGGTAGCGGAAACGCTGGAGAAAAAAGCGGTTAAGCGACGGCTGCTGCTTGTGGTATCGTAGGGATGGAACCAGGGTGCAAGGCGCGTGCTGGTCGAAAGCTGTGGACTGCTGGATTTGGTTTCGGCATGTAATTCTCGCCCTCAAGCTGCATACGAACCTTGATGAATTCAAGAGGGTGAGTGGAGCAACCAGCAACAATGAAAGCTTTGGAGACGCCGACGTCGTCGACATCGTGGATGATCAATGGAAGACGGAGACACCAAAACAATGACAGGGAATGACGGGGTAATAGTTCGTTGGCCAATTTAGACCTTAATTGTGTTTTTTTTTTCATTTTTTAATTGTTGATTGGTAATTTTGGTACCCTCAATTGTTTTGTGTGCCAGATGCTCCTCGGGTAATAGTTCGTTGGCAAATCTATACCTTAACCCTAAATTATAATGGGTCCTAACAATTTCCAACTAGTATGCATAGTCAACACAATAAGTAAATAAATATTCTCTGGCCTTTTGCCTTTTGCAGTTGGGAGATATTACTCAATTATGCACACAATAGCATAAGAAAGAAAGGGGCGTCATATATTAGTGTCAGCATCATCACCATGCATCAAGTTCATGTACTATATTACACAATCCAAACTCCACGGAGATAAAGCAAAATATCTTGGAGGAGTCACACAAAGAAAAGCCATTTCAAACAAAGTTTCAGAATATTTCATACATGCAATAAAGTCAAGAGTTCCTTATAGAAAGTTAGAAACGTCACAAAAAATACTTCAATGTGGTAGATGGAATTTTAGTCTAGACCTGACCTTGAAGTAGGGGTGGGAATAAGTTAGGCTCCTATCGTATTTCTGACCTATAGCCGACTTGTTTGTTAAAAGGTCAGTCAAGGCCTATTTAAAGCCAAAATGTGTAAATAGGCCTCGGCCTATTTACACATTAAATAAATATAATTATATTTATTATCATATAAATAACATAATATTTATTGTTTTTAATTCTTATATTCTATTAGAAGCCTACATTTATATAGTTTTTGATAGGCTCAAAGTGCACAAAGCCTATTTATGGCCTTCAAGGCCTACAATACGAGGCCTTTTTAAAGGTCTATATTGTAAGTAGGCCTTTAAAAAGACTTCAGGCTCGACAAGGCCTTATAAAGGCTCAGGCCTAAGCCTAAAAAAAAGCCTGCCTTTAGCTCAGGCCCAGGCTTAGGCCTTCTACCCCCATTACAGGCTCAGGCATGTTTAGCCAAAGTCTGGCTTAGCCTATTTCCATCCCTACCCTGAAGACAACTAAAAAGATTGTATACTTCAAAGCACCTTGGGCGTTGGCGAAACTCAATCAAATTAGTAGTTGTTTGAAGTATGAAAAATGTAATAGAATCACAAATCCAAACTCAACAATTGAGTCACCCCGAGAAACATACGCTTCATTAGGCCTAAGACAATGCCAACATATTTTGAGCTATCAAACTTCACCATTTTAATTAGGGTTAAGTAGAAAATACGCCCCAGAAGTATACGCCTAAGAGAAATATTGCCCTGAAAGTTTTTTGAGTTTTAATGTCTCCCCCGAAGTATCGAAATGTAGCAACGTTGCCCCTGTGTTAATAGACATTAAGTTTGACTATTTTATTTCACCAAAACTCCCACATGGATTTCTGACATGGCGCCCAAAGATACCTTAACTCATCTTTTGCCCCTCTCTTATTGTTTGCTTTTCATCACATCAATGTCTTCCCATAATTCAACAAATCAATAATCAAGAAACTAAATTCAGACTCAAAAGCTAAAATCAAGCCTGAAGAAGCTATCAAACTTCATGACACTTCAAGAAGATAACCAAAAATGAAAAATCCAAAAAAATGAACAAGGAGAAGGGTTTAGACAATGAAAAACGTTACTGTGTTCTTGTCCAAATCACAGGCATGGCTTCATTGTCAACTAGTAAGCATGAAGAAGTTTAAAGGAAGATGAACCAAGATCTAGAGTCCAGTGGGGAGAAGCAGAGATGGTAAGATCTAAGGAAGACAAGAGCCTTGTTGCCTGAGGCGAGGAGACCAAAGACCGACGTCATCGATTGAAGCTAGCAATGGGCTTTAAAGTTTGAGATTTTCATGTGGAGGTGGGGTTAGTAATAGCCGACGGCGCCAGCGTTCATGGTGAGGGATGAGATGGTGAGCCCGAAGGCCAATGACGTTGTTTTGCTCCTCGCCCTATGCTATCCCATTGACATCTCCTTCACTTTTTCTTCTCAATCAATATGCCATCTGGTTTTAGGCTCCTTTAATGTCTGATACAAAAAACAATTATTACAGACAAGTAATTTTCTCCATTTTTAATTAAAGAGGCATTGTGGGAATTTTAACTCACCTTTCCACTTAACCAACAACCAATTGTTCTTATCAAACATTTCATTTTCTCTCAACTTAAGTTCATTTCCTTGTCTTCTAACACCTCAACTTTTTAAGTTTTCTCACAATCTTTTATTCTTTTCCTTTCATTTCCTTTCCTTCCTCATATCTTTTTGTACCAAACAGGGCTTAAGGACCCGTTTGGTACACAGAAAATAAGCTGAAGGAAAGGGAAGATTAAAGATTTTCCATCACACAAAGCGTTTGGTACCACCGGCTCCTAGGAAGCCATCTTCTAGCAACCTCACATCTTCCTTTGAACGTGGGGAGTGGATTCCTTCAAGCATCGGTGGGATCTGGTCTTCCCATGTGGAAATTTTCAAATAGCCCTTTCATCTTCTTCCTTCACCATCGACAACAAGATTTGATTTTCCATCTTGTGCGATAAATCCCCAACTCCGTCGCACTCTTTCTTCCCCCAACTCCGTCGCCCCCCCCCCCCCCACAACTCCATCACACTCTCTCTTCCCCCTCCATCTACATTTTGTTAAATGTTGATCTTGATTTCTTTAATTTCTTTCAAATGTGGACATGAGTGTTTGGATTGTGGATGTTAATTTGATTTATTTATTTATTTTGTTTTGAAGATTTCCATTGAGGTTCTCATTTCATGCTTTTCTCTTAAGTGCTTGTTAGGTGCTTATCTTCTAATTTAGGGGTGTGGGCATTTTTTTTAATTTATATTAAATTATATGTTGCATCTTGAAATATTTTTTCATCCAATATCTCAAATTAATTAATTTTTAATCCTACATTCGAAATATATTTTTCCTATAA
The DNA here is from genome assembly GCA_019022655.1 of Acacia acuminata. Taxonomy (NCBI): domain Eukaryota; kingdom Viridiplantae; phylum Streptophyta; class Magnoliopsida; order Fabales; family Fabaceae; genus Acacia; species Acacia acuminata. The sequence continues at coordinate 13,066,390 of JAFJYI010000001.1, read as the reverse complement.
TACCGGTATCCTAAAATTAATTAATTTGTAATACTTTGGTGCAAAAAAAAATTAAAGTGCAACATATAATTTAATTTAAATAATATATATATGCTCACACCCCTAAATTAGGCGGATAAGCATTTAACAAGCACCTAAGAGAAAAACATGGAAAGAGAACCCGTTGATTGGAGATAGTAAGACATGAAGGAGGAAGGAAGCTTTTTTTTTTTTTTCACATAAGGGGCGTTTTGGAGATTTCATATTTTATTTTTTTAAAAAAAATTATCATATTCTATTTTCATTCTCATATCTACCAAACAGAATAACCCTTTAAGTTCCCTCCAATTTTCCCTTTCTTTCCCTTCCCTCCTCAAACTTTCCTCATACCAAACAAGCCCTGAAGTGTGTTTAGTTTGAGGGAAGGGGATGGGAGGGGCTGGAAGGGGACGTCTTTCCTTTATTTGGTTTAAATCTTTAGGTGGGAGGGAAGACAAAATTTTGGGTTAAATATCATTCCCTCCCTTTATTTTAAGCAAAGGATCTTTTCCCTCTCATTCTCTCTAACAAACCAAACAAGGTCCCTCCCCCTCAAACCAAACACATCTAAGGGTTTGTTCGGTACGCGGAGCAGATAGGAGGAAGGGAAGATGAGCAAGTTCCCTTGTTTGATACACTTTTTGTGTTCTCCTTTAAAGGTGAGAAGATAATATCCCACTAAAATTGGGGGAAACCCAAGTTCCCACGTGAACACCCTCATAAAATATTTTTTTATAATGCAAAAAAGTAGGATTAAATTCGAATTGATGCGATAAGTTCGAACTTGCACGGGGAATATTTTAGACAAATTTGAACTTGGTGGGAGAATATTTTAGACAAATTCAAATTTAAATTAATTATTTTGAGGGTAAAATATATATTTCATGATTCGTTACCAATGGCCACCCCTTCATTTTTTTTCCTTACCAAATAACTCATCTTCCATCAAGCTATCTTCCCTCATCCCTCAAAATCTTCCATTTCCTTCATTTCCCTCCTCAAATCTTCCCGTACCAAACAGGCCTTAAGTGTTTGAGATAACTGCGCCAATATATTTTCTTGCCCATTGAGAATCTGTTCTGCCATTGTTGAGTGAAAACTAACCGAACAAAGAATAGGATGTTGTGAGAATAGGTTCGGAGGATTAGTTTGAAAGTTACCTATAAAAACGATCACTGGACTTCCTCTTGCTCAAGGGCAGACCTAACGAGAAGCTACATAAGAGTCTAATGAGACGAGCTAAGTGGTAACATCCACGATGTCTTTAAGGCCCAACGGGTTGAGGAACGAGTAACAACTTCACCTTCAAATCCTACACTTGGTAGACCGGGTAATTTCATTTCGGCTATGTTTGGATGAAAAATGAGATAAGAAAATCATGATGCCAAGCACAGTTGTCATTTAGCTAAGTTCTTTAAGAATCTAGTCAAGGGTTTGATCCCGGTGGTGCGTGTGAAGAGGGCCCCATGACAGGTACTAAAGTCCCTTCAGGAAACCTACCTTGCAAGGGATTAGTCACCGCTACCGCCAATAGATACTCACTGCCATTTGTGTACTGATTTTATTGTAGGGCATTTGCATACTTACTTTTCTAATTTCTACAACAACTATTAAAAAAATTTCGGAAAATTCTATTTAAATGCCATTTGAATTTATAAAACCCACTAGATCTCCCGAATTTGTAAAAGACCGAGAGGTTCCAAGGACCTATGAGGGATATACAAATTCGGGTGAAATCATTCACTATGGAAATCAAATTTAAATCCCTTTTTACCCTTAGTTTTAAATTGAATAAATAAATAAAATACCCTCACCGATGAGGGGCCAACCGAGGGGGAATGGAGTTTTTTTTTGGGGGGGGTAGGGGGTTTTTTCTTAAAAGTAAAAAAAAATTATATTCATTGAAAGTGTGGGGGGTGGGGTTCGGACCCCCAACCCCCCCACACATCCATAGGGCCAAGTGGCCCACCAGTTCCTTTAATATATATATACACACACACACACACATTAACAAATATATATATTCTTCTTAATATTTTTTCAACGATATTTACAAAACTTGCAACGGTATTTACAAATTCAATAACGCTATTTATAACTTTTTTTCAAGTTTACAGTTTTTTCCTCTTTAATGCCTCTAAGTAAATAAAAAAAAAATAAAAAATAAAAAAATCAACGGTATTTACAAAATTTTGCAACGGTATTTACAAATTCAATAACATCCATGGGGCTAAATGGCCCACCGGTTGGGCTCTTGGATTTGTAAATACCATTGATTTTTTTTTTTTTACTCAAAGGCATTAAAGAGGAAAAAATGTAAACTTGAAAAAAAGTTGTAAATTGATACCGTTGATTTTTTTTTTTTACTCGAGGCATTAAAGAGGAAAAAAAATGTAAACTTGAAAAAAATTTGTAAATGATGTTGTTGAATTTGTAAATACCGTTGATTTTTTTTTTTTTTTTTTTTTTTTTTTTTACTCGAGGCATTAAAGAGGAAAAAAATGTAAACTTGAAAAAAGTTGTAAATGGCGTTATTGAATTTGTAAACACCATTGCAAGTTTTGTAAATACCATTTTTTTTTTTTTTTTTTTTTTTTTTTTTTTTTTTTCGGAGAGGCATTAAAGAGAGAAAAAATGTAAACTTGAAAAAAAGTTGTAAATGACGTTATTGAATTTGTAAATACCGTTGCAAGTTTTGTAAATACCGTTGATTTTTTTTTTTTTTTTACTCAGAGGCATTAAAGAGGAAAAAAAATGTAAACTTGAAAAAAAAATTGTAAATGGCGTTATTGAATTTGTAAATACCGTTGCAAGTTTTGTAAATATCGTTGAAAAAATGTTAAGAAGAATATATATATATATATATCTTTATATATTAAAGGAACCAAGTGGCCCAATTAGGCCCATGGATGTGTGGGGGGTTGGGGTTTGAATCCCCACCCCCCACACTTTCAATGAATGTAATTTTTTTTTTTTTTTTAAAAAAAAACCCCCCCCCCCCCCCCCTCCACCCCTCACCGGTGGCTCGGTTGCGCCAGACCTCTCCGATGAGGGTATTTTTTAAAAATTTATTTAAAACTAAGGGTAGAAGAGTAATTTCACCTGAATTTGCATATCCCTCATAGGTCCTTGGTACCTCTCAATCTTTTTATAAATTCGGGAGACTTCTGAGGATTTTACAAATTCAAATGGTATTTAGATGGAATTTTCTCAAAAATCTTTCTTTGCTATGAAGATAATTAAGAATAAGCTTCGAAATAGAATGGAAGACCAATTCTTTGATTATATACATTGAAAAAGAAATTGTTTTGAGTTTTAACACGAATTCAATTATAAATGAGTTTAACAAAATGAAAAAACGTAGAATAAGAGTCAAGTGAAGTGATCTTAATTTCTATAATATATTTCTTTCAATTTTTTGTATATTACGTTTATATTGTATTTCAAGTATTTTTATTTATAATACAATATTTTTTATTTTCATCCCGTCACTAAAATTCCTGGGTCCGCCATTGCTCTGGCTCTTCCTCTAGTGGTTACCGCAAAATCAATGGCAAGAATAAACCTTGCATTTCTGATAGCATTCCCATATGGTTGCAAGAACCATATAGAAAATGTTGATTTTGGTGCAAGATCTTTGGCAGATGTCCCTCCTCGCTGGAGTGAATTGAACTTCGAGGGGTGTGGATCTAAGTGCTACTAGCTTAAACTACGAGGTCGCATCAAAATCGATGGAGACTCAGGGCTCTGTTTGGCAATAGGGATACTCCTATATATGCTAATAGCTTAAATCAATGGTAAGAATGAATCTTGCATTTTTAATAGAATTTCCATATGGTTGCAAGAACCATATAGAAAATGTTGATTTTGGTGCAAGATCTTTGGCAGATGTCCCTCTTCACCGGAGTGAATTGAACTTTGAGGGGTGTGGATCTAAGTACTACTAGCTTAAACTACGAGGTCGCATCAAAATCGATGGAGACTCAGGGCTCTGTTTGATAATAGAGATACTCCTATATATGCTATTAGCTTAAATTTCTAGCATGATAGTTAATGTTTCATTCATAAGTTTTGATGCCTTAGTTTAGTTTACCGTTTGAATCTCATATCAATTGAAAAGTTTCAACGATAAACCTCAAAGACTTCCTTTAAGAAGGAGGGAATAATAGACCCAAATAAAGGGTGCGATCAGGTTTTTACAAGTGGAGAATCGGAACATGTCTAATATGTGATGAAAGGAATGGCCGCTTACACTTTTTGCATGACGGTACTAAAAGGGTGCAAACCTACTCGAAAAGATCATACGAACCCAACCAATTTGGATAAACACCAAAAAAAAAAAAAAAAAAAAAAACAAAAACAACAACAACAACAACAAATGTATAATGATACACTTGAACTCTTAAGTTTAAAAGAATGAGGATCAGAGTGTTGAAAAATGCAACAAAGTTGATAATAAAGAATCATAACAGCAAATAACCACCCTTAGATTTTAAATTTAAATTACATAAATGCTATTTTTCATTCTAAAAATCAAGCCTGATCGTAAAGTCAAATCTCTGTTGTTATGTTGGCTTATACTTTTTGTATAACGCTTTCTTGATAAGATGTCAGTTGTATGTATTTATCTGTCATGTATGTATTTATTCACATAATTTCAACTGTATATGCATAACATTTCCTTTAGTTTTATTTTTGTGAAAAGTATGTGTTTATAGTTCTTATAGTTTTTCCCCCTTTTTACCAACTCCTTATTTTAAATTAGGCCCTTGTAGATTTTTTGGATATAAATTTATGAATTTAATTATATAATTTAGTAATAAACATTTAAATGATCATTTATATAATTATAAAAATAATTAATATAATTAGTTATTGATTCTGAATTAATTAATTATAATTCTATTCTATTTTTGGAAAACAATATTATTATAATTAAAATTTTATAACTACACAAAAAAAAAAAAAAAATTAACTATATGTTTAATTTCAAAATTATGAAGAATAATAAAATAATTTATAAAAAATAGTGTTAAAATAAAATATTATAATAATTTCTTATTTATAGAGTATGGGTATTTTCTCATAAAAAAAAAAAGAGTATTAGTATTTATAGAATAATGTTTGATGATATTATACATAATAACATTATATTTTATTTTATGTGATATTATTATAATTAATTATATTAAAAAAACTTATAATTAATTTAATATATAATGAAAAAGCGCATGAACCTAATTAAAAACCTTGTGAAACTATAAGGAACTATTTAAAAGTTCTTCGACATTCAATACTAATAGAAACTTATTTTATGTAGAACCAAAGATGTAGTTTCCATTGAAGTAACTATCTTTTCTGATTCTGAACTTTTCACTACATTAATGTACATTCTTTTTTTATGTTCCCACAGTCAGTTGATGAACAATCCCTACAATAAAATATTATGAAACATATAACAACGGACGCTTTTGACTCAGAATGAGATCTCCATGGAATAGGGTCATGCAGCTAAATTTTGCTGACTTTAACTAAAGTTACGTTGGAGTAAAAATGAAAATTAATTTTGTGAAAAGCCGTGAGTAAAAATATTAATAGTAATACCAAACCTACACTTCTATAATATACTGTCGAATACAGGACTACGAACGGAGTTGACATTTCAGTTTAATGGTCTGATTATATCTCCGCATATATGACAATAGCGTGAAGGTATTAAATCCTACATCAAAATTATTTAACAATCTAGTAAACTATGAATGAGCAATATGCTTTTATGCATACGGTAACATATTTTGAAGGCATTCACGTGACCATTCTCATGTTATTTACATTTTGTATCAGACAAATTTACATTATGCAAGCTCGAGTTGATGCCAGCGAGGATGTTGGACCTAAAGTGGGTAGCTGTGAGAGGGTGATGGCCCTCAAAGCGAACAATATTAAGAGCGAGACGCTGAAATGTTACACCTAGCCTTTTTTATACCATTTCCGTATGGTTCTTACATCTTAACGGTGCAAGATTTAGTGAAGATTTCCGTATGGTTCTTACAAGATTTTTAGAGTGCTAGAATTCCTCATTGGGGTGAAGACGGCTAGTTGATTTTATCGTATGGTTCTTTGCAAGATTTAGAGTGCTCAAATTCCCCGTTGGGGTGAAGACGACTAGTTGATTTTTAGTGTGTCATAATTCCTTGTTAGGGTGAAGTGAAGATTTCTTTATGGTTCTTGCAAATAATTTTAAGAGTGCCAGAATTTCGTATGGTTCTTGCAAGTTAATGATGCAAGATTTTCATAGTGCCAAAATTAACCGTTGAGGTGAAGACGACTAGTTCCATGATATTCACATATGCTTAAGGTGCAAGATTTTTAGAGTGCTAGAATTCCCCGTTGAGGTGAAGACAACTAGTTCTATGCTGGTAAATACCTCTGTTGACTTGCAAGAACCATACGGAAAAAGTGCAAGATCTTCAGTGACGGCTAGTTTCATGGCTGGTAAATACCTCTGTTGAGGTGAAGACGACTAGTTCCATGGCTAGTAAATACTTGATCATCAAAGTGCCAGAATTCCCCGTTGAGGTGAAGACGGCTAGTTCCATGGTTGGTAAATACCTCGATCAGGTCATTCTCTCCCATAGACAACCTTCTAGAGTTTCTTTCGTCTCCATGGTGAGATTACTACGCGCTTGAAATACCATTGTCACACGTCAACCCACATCGACCCGAATTTGGCTCTCATACCAATTGTAACACGTCAACCACATCGACCTGAATCCTTCACGGTTTTAAAATGCATTTAGAGGGGAGGTATCCAGACCCTTGTAAGGCATTTTTGGTTTCCTTCCCCAACCGACATGGGCCAAAACACTCGCACGTGCAACAACTATTACTAATAGGCGCAACTTTCAAAGCAAGTCTTAGAAATGACTTAACAAATGAAAGACAAAAACAGGCCCTGGTAAAGAAGTAAGGCCATCAAAGGGAGGAGGTATAAAGAGGAGTTAAATTACTTTTTAAATTTGGCCATGTGTCATAGTTTTATTTTATTTCATACTTTTAGGGTTTTTTAGAGAATAGAATTGACTTTGCAATTTGATTCCCTTTTGAGGTGAAGACGACACATGTCCCTCTTCAGTGCAATACCTCTAATTTATCCCAATAAACTTCAAATTTAGTTTCATGGTTGGTAAATACCTCTAATTTATGCCCAATAAATTTCCGATGAACGAGCTGCATTTAAAATCGGGTTAAATACCAATTTACCATAGAAGTATTGGTAAGGAGGCATTCAGCACTCGGAAGTTTTTTTGGTATCATTTTTGCCCCGAAGTTTACAAACATAATGATCTTGCCGATCGATTGATCTTGACCGTTGGATCGTTACTCTTTTTGTAAACTTCTAGGGTAAATTTGCTCCTTAAAAAAACTTCTGGGGCAAATTTGCTCCTTAAAAAAACTTTCAAGGCATATTTGCTCCCTTTTGTAAACTTTCAGGGCAAAAATAATACCAAAAAACTTCCGGGTGCTAAGTGCCCCTTACCAATACTTCCGTGACAAAAATGGCATTTAACCCTTTAAAATCCAAAAAATGATTTTTAGAAAAATCAAGCATTTCTCTCCATGGACAACCTTCTGGAGTTTCTTGTCGAAAATGATCTTTAGAAAGATAAGGCCTTTCTCTCCCATGGACAACCTTATGGAGTTTCTTCCTCTCCACTGTGAGATTACTAAATGCTAGAGATAATTGCGATGCCAAGACATCATTTTACCTATTTCCCACATTCAAATCATTGAGAATCCACTCCACCATTGTTGGTTGAAAACTAACAAAATAGGAAACATGATGGTTTAGGAGGAAGATGGTTGAGAGAATAGATTGGGAGGTTCAGTGGTATCAGAAGGATATCGATGTGGTACTTGCAACAATTAATATTAATGTGTGTGACATACTGGCTCTAATACTATAATAGAGTGACACATTACTTAGAATAAATAATGCCTGATATTAACTTGTTTAAAGCCTTACCTTAAGCTCTGATACTATATCTTACACTTGCCTTTACACAATTTAGATATATTATTTAATAATGATTTCAAAACACTAAATTAGGTTTGAACTTGGACAGTAAAACCTTTTCATAAAGGGTTAGAAAATTTAACTCAAACACACAATCTAATTGTGAAGGTGTTGTGGGGCTCCCTCACAAAATAAGCTTCTATGTTAATTGTTTCCTTACAAGGTTTTTGTTTATAACTTGGTCTTTTACTCATTTAATTGCAAATATTAGATAGGTGTTGGAAATTAATCATTAATACTATATAAGGGTTTTCTTCCTTAGTTGACTTCTTTAGGCCTTAAAATATAAATTCTAAAATTTTAAGGCAAAAAATTATCCTCTAATTATTCTTCATTGAATTTTCGGAAAATAGGGCCTAAATTCTAGAAAATGACTTTAAAAATTATTTAGCTAATTAATCCCTTTATCATATTTCTAGATCCTCAAAATAATATTTTATAATTATATTAGGTTTTTTCTCATGATAAACTTAAGTTTTAACATACCTTAATTGCCTAAAAAATAAAAAAAAAAAAAAATAAAAAAAAAAAAAAAAAAAAAAAAAGTTGAGGACTTTTTTTCTTATGGATTTTTCCCGATGTAATTTGTGTTTGGGATAGATGGCGAGAAGTGGCTTTTGTTTTGTTTCGATAGACACTTATTTGGCATAGCTTTTGAAAAGTTAGATGAGATGGAAAATGACCAAAAGAGCATGAATCAATTTCACACACACATATAAAATGTGATAATCTGGGATAAAAAATTAAAATAAATATAAATTTTCTAAATAAAATATTAAAATTACCATTAAAAAAATTAACAACACAATGAAGTGCTTAAATAATAAAATTACCATTAAAAAGATATATCTGCATAATTTTAAAATATGCAAAATATATACGTATAATAACAATCATTTCATTATTTTTATTCATTAACGTAAATATGCAAAAACACAAAAAAAAAAAAAAAAAAAAAAAAAAAAAAATCAAATACTATATTTTGCTTGAACATGATATATTTCATCAGATTCATCAACGTAAATCCCAAATCCCAAATGTTTTAATATGCAAAATATATACATAAAATAAAAATCATTTCATTATTTTTATTCATTAATCACTATATTTTGCTTGAATGTGATATATTTCTGTAATCCCAACTAATCCCAGATTCATCAGAATAAAAATATGTAAAAAAATAGAAAATGATATATTTTATTATTTTACTTGAATGTGATATATATTTCATGAGATTCATCAACGTAAATCTCAAATCCAAAATTTCATCAACGGCAAAATGATATATTTCATTATTCCACAACATGAGTAAATGGATGTTCATCATCAACATAAATCCCAAATACTGCCCCAGATTCATCAACGTAAATCCCAACATAAACCAGATTCATTTTGCCCCATAGTATTTCATTATGCATCAGATTCTTGCCACACAACACGCAGAGGGGAAAAAAAAAAGAAACAGAGAAACCCAAAGAAAAAATTACGCGCAGGTCCAAGAAACAAAAAAATTATAAAAAATTCCCTTAAAATCACTAAATTATACAGAAATTCTAAGGGACTTTTTTGATATTATTTGTATGGAAATAAAATCCAGATTCTTAAATGTTGTTGTAAATATAAATATTTCCTGTTGTAAATATGGTTTTTTTTTTTTTTTTTTTTTTTTTTTTTTTTTAAATTGCCGATTTTAAATTTTGTTGTAAATACAAAGACTTAGGTTGTAAATCTAGTCTTTTTTCTCGTTGTAAATGACCTCTCTACGTTCAAAATACGGGTATTTAAATGTTGTTGTAAATATAAATATTTCTTTTAAATATATTTTAAATGGTAAATGGCCATTTTTAAATTTTGTTGTAAATACAGCACTTCCTATTGTAAATCTAGCCTTTTTTTGTTGTAAATGACCTCTCTACATTTAAAATTCAGGTGTTTAAATGTTGTTGTAAATATGGGCATTTCCGGTTGTAAATATGACTTTTTCTGTTGTAAATGGTCAAGTGTTTAAATGTTGTTATAAATATGGCATTTCCTGTTGTAAATACAAATAATATCAAAAAAGTCCCTAGGGACTTCTGTGTAATTTGGTGATTTTAATAGCTTTTTTGTAATTTTTTGTTCCTTGGGACCTGCGCGTAATTTTCCCCAGACCCAAATCCCCAAAGTAAAAAAAAAACAGAATAAATGATAGAAACAAGCCGCGTAAAGAAGAAAAAAAAATGAGATGTTAAATTAGTTTTTAAACGGGAAAATTACGTGCAGTCCTAAGGAACAAAAAAGTCCCTTAAAATTACCAATTACACGGAAGTTCTAAGGGGCTTTTTTGATATTATTTGTATTAACAACAGGAAATGTCATATTTACAACAGAAAATGCCATATTTACAACAATATTTAAACACGTGATTATTTACAACAGAAAAAGTCTTATTTACAATAGGAAATGCCCATATTTATAACAACATTTAAACACTTGGATTTTGAACATAGAGAGGTCATTTACAATAGTAAAAAAGATTATATTTACAATAGGAAGTGTTTTATTTACAACAAAATTTAAAATCTGACCATTTAAAACAGAAAAAGTCATATTTACAATAGGAAATGCTTATATTTACAACAACATTTAAAAACCTAGATTTTATTTCCATACAAATAATATCAAAAAAGTCCCTTGGGACTTCTGTGTAATTTAGTGATTTTAAAGGACTTTTTTATAATTGTTTTTGTTCCTTGGGACCTGTGCGTAATTTTCCCTTTAAATTTTGCCACGTGTCGTAGTTTTATTTTTATTTGTTTGTTTCATAGTTTTAGGTTTTTTTTTTTTCAATAAAATTCGACCCTGCCCTGCAAACTTAGTGAGTTTGTGATTCGATTGTATTTGATCGTCAATGGAAGCAGAGGAGAGAATGGGTCGGGGGACAAAGGCCAGGTCTTTGATAGAGAAGGCCACGACCTCTACTTCCCCAGAGGTCGATCCTCGTCTCCTTCGAGCCATCAAGTCGGTGGTTCGAAACTCGGATTCGGAGCTCCGAATTGCAGCCGAAACACTTACGGACCTCATGAAGCGAGACCACTCTCAGGTTTTCATACTTAATTTTTCAGTTTTGTGGATGAATTAGTTTCGTTACCCATTTTTTTGTTTCTTGGTTATTCAATTTGAGTTGAATTCAATTTTGGCATTTGAATTAAGGAGCGAATGTTCCGTAAATTTGCAACCTTAACTGCGAGCCTTCGTATCACGTCTGTTTTGGGAGATTGGATCTTTAAATATTTTGTTTGTCTTCTGTTTGCCCCATTCTTAATGCTTCTATATGACATGAGATATGATTGTGTTTATCTTTTCATGATTAAAATATCATTTGTTGTTGAAAATCAGAGGTTCTGAATTACTGGATGAACAAGTTTGAAGAATTGAGCATTCTATCCACCCATCTCCAAACATCAGGAAAATTTCATTATGTGACGTTGTTAATAAAAGCTGAATTCTTGTCATTTATTCATGCAATCATTTTCAAGTCATTGATAAGAATTGCAGAGTTTGGTGGTTCTTGTCTTTGTTGCTTTTCTTTGGGACATTTTAATAGTCAAAGGTTTTAACTTTTGAGGCAACTTTATCATCTGAATAATAAAAAACAAGTTTATGACCTTGATAGATGTATGTTGCAGGTTAGGTACCTCACACTTCTAATAATTGATGAACTGTTCATGCGATCAAAGCTTTTTAGAACCCTTCTTGTTGAGAATTTGGACCAGCTACTAAGTTTGAGTATTGGATTCAGACAAAATCATCCACTACCTGCACCCCCTGCTGTTGCATCTGTTTTACGATCAAAGGCCATTGAATTCTTAGAAAAATGGAACCACTCCTTTGGAGTTCATTACAGACAGCTCAGATTAGGGTATGATTACCTAAAGAATACCCTTAGGCTTCAATTTCCTAACATACAGGCTAATGTGGATCGGATGCGGCAAGAGAGAAGAGAAAGAGAGAGGAGATCTAAGGAAATTCTGTGGAACAAATATGAGAATTTGAGACAGAATCTATCATCGATAAAGGGAGAAATACTATCCACAGTGGATGAGGCTGGAGAATGTTTGGAAATTTTGAACTCAAAAGATGAATTAATGCAAGATGATATCTTAGATGACGAAGTGGAAGAGTTCTGTCATCCTGAGCTGCTGCAGATGCGTCTTGATGCCATAAAAGAAGGAGAGAAGGTTCATGAGAACAGTGATAACAAGGTGGTTTTTGATGCATTGAGGGAATTGTACAAGCTTTTAGTGTCGAAGCATTTGCTTTCTATCCAAGAATGGATTTCTGTTCTTGTAAGGGTTGAAGTAGCTGACAATCGATTTAGAGATTCCGCTTTGAAAGAATTCATTGACATTCGCAATCGTGTGAAATCAGTTCAAAAGAAATGTGAAGAGGCTGGATGTTCCCTTCAAAACACATCAAAACACGAAGAAGAAGAAGATTTTTGGGAGGAGGGTGATGTTGTAGCTAATGAAGTTGCATCTAGTGCTCCCAAGAACAAAGACAAACATCTTGATATGGCATCAACTTCCCATAAAGCGAAAGATGGTGCTCTCAGTTCAAGAAATAAAGAGCCTGACAGCTCTAACACCAAGAGACTAGCACATAGAAGGAATGAAGTAGACTCAAACTCTCTGAGGAGCAAACTTCTAGCTGAAGCTCCTGTTGTAAGGCGGAGTTCTCATTTGGATGATTGGGGTTCAAACAGGGTTTTCATGGCTAACCAGCGGGGTTTGGAGCTTGATAATCACTGGGGGAGGGTGGACTCCGATGCGGTTATCCCAGCAGATAAAATTGCTGAATTGAATGTTCACGCAGCACTTTATGAAGAGAAGCAAGTGGAGATCCAACCATGTCATGCTCCTTTGAAGAAAGGAGGGCTCTGTCAAAGAAGAGACTTGAGAGTTTGCCCATTTCATGGACCTATTGTTCCTCGGGATGATGAAGGAAAGCCACTCAATCAAAGTCCATCCGAACACAAGGTAAACGTTGATTTGGGGATTGATCTAGCGGAGCAGTTGGCTAAACAAGCAGTGCAGAATGTTCGTGGAAGAGATAACGAGGTGGCAAAGAAGCGAGAAATTGATAAACAGGCACTGAAGCGTGCAAAACTTGCTAAAATTCGGGAACACAATGAATCAGTTTTACGGGATGCTGCTTTGGCTTCTACTTCTAGATCTGCGTCTCTCGGACTAGATGGGGATGTGGCTGATGAAGGGAATTTATCTTCCAGAGACAACAAGCGAAGCCTTGCATCCATGCTTCGAAAGAAAACAACATCAAAAGACAGAATAGCCAGGAAGCTTCTGAGTTCTCAGGCTAGGGATGCAACCACTAGGCAGCACGATGCTAGTGAGGATGCAAAATACAGAGAGGCCTTCCCGAACCAATGGTAAACTGGGTTCACTTTGAGCATTTAGGATTATATGTAGTCAAAACTGAGGATTAGATACATTGAGTAAAATCTTGCCTTGTTGAATTTAGGAAATGTACTCATTCATGCAAGTCTTCATCTATACATTCATTCCTTTTTTGAGAGTGACTTAGCTCACCAAGGAATTAGAGAAGCCGTTTTGGGGCTAGTTGCTGTGATGTTTTGACTGCATATTTCCACAATTTCTGTAAGAACATTTTGTACATAATAGGTGTCAGTGCTAGATGACTGCAAGTTGGGCTTATTATATGAAGTTTCAAATTTATACTTGAGATGAGATCCTATCGTGCTTTCTGGGAAACTCTTTGAACCTCAAACTGCCATTTGACCAGATTTTTGGTTCTTGTGAGTCTTGGCTTTCTTTGCCCATCCTTAAAATGAGCGGAGTTTGAGATGCGCTATGAGGAAAAACTAGTAACAGGAATATCACACTTTATACTCGTTCATGCAGAATGCCAAGTCTCTTTTGACCAATCTAAGGAAAGAAAAAACACAATAATAAGGCTGATTAATCAGCTATGATTAATGGCAAATCAAATAAATGTATCTCTTGAAATGAAAATTTCTTCGGGGTGGTGCTTTTAGCAGTGCCAAGGCCCAAGAGTACATAAATGATAGCTTTAGGGCGTCTCACCTAGTTTATCCCACATTTATAAGCATCCCATTCCCAACTGTACTGCAGGTGGTGGACTTGATGAGGTAGTTAATCGCTCAATTGCTTCCCACAATCAAATAGAGACTAGCCAACCATATGATCAAGTTAGGATTCTCTCTCGTATAAAAAATTCTCAAGTATTAACATGCGTTGGAAAGGGACTTTGGCCGTAAGCATAAGGTCTTGAGTCTGAGTCTATATAAATGCAAAAAGTATATTTGAGAGTGCTACTTTTAATTGGGTGTGACAATACTTGAACTTGCCATGTATTTAATATTAAAAAAAAAAGTCTCTAGTAAAAGAGTGAGAGAAGATAAGGGAGGCTTATGAGTGATTTCACTAGGTGTTAACTTCTATCTCTCTTTTCTGCAGATCCACCTGCTGTATAATCACTTTAGGCCAAAACTTTTGAAATTCACTTCATTCTCTAGAATTACTTCATCTTATGATTCCAATACTTTATGAGTGTTCTTTTCTGAAATTTACTTCTTCTGCTGTACTTACAAACAAAAAAGGAGGAAAATGGTGGTGAGTAAATAGAGAGACAGTAATATGCCCGTTGGCACCAAACTGAAGATTTTGGTGGTTTTTTTGGGGTGTCACTTGTGGTGGCTCACAAGGGTATTTGTTTGTTTGTTCCTTTGGGAAGTTGGGTTGTATTATGAGCCGAAAGTAGAAGATTTTATAGTAGTATATGAATAGAATCTTTCGTACTCTCGTGCCCCGTTTTTGGCTCTCAAGTAACGTTGATTCCAAGTCATATCTGATGCCCAAGTTTTTTTTCGCAAACTTCTCATTCTTGGCATCTAATGTCTGCACATGAAGAAGATTAGTCCTTAATTCATGTGCTCTAATTTTTATATATTATCCTCGATCATTTTATATTCAAGGGGAAATGCTGGGTAAGAAGAACTCATTCACCACAAGGTGATATACTTTTACCAGTTTAAAATATAAGTTACTTTCAATCACCTTTTTCCAGTTAACTCATTAAATTCATGTTAAATTTTTGTTTTCCAACTTTTACATTTTACCCATATTAGATGAGATTTTGAAAAATATGTAAAATAAGAGGAACGGCATTTAAACATTAATTAAAAGAGAAAAATTGATAAATAAAAAGTATTATTACTCTATGTGACTTATATTATGAACTAAAAAATGTTTTTAGGATTTGACTTATATTTTAGACATGACTACATGGTTATAGGAGTCTAAACTTGACCCAGAAAAATGATTAAAATTTAAAATAAAGTATTCAAGTGAACAAAAGGAAAACTAAATTCTATAACCAAAATTTTTAAAAATCATATGGAATTCAAAGAAGTAAATTAACAGTAAAAAGAAAAACAAAATGATAGTGGCATGAATAGTAAACAAGTAGTAAATGGATTGTGAAATAACAGTTATATTAATTCTTTCAATTTTTACATAATAAGTTGATTGAAAATCCCCATGACCATGACAACCTGTGTAGTAGTAGTATACTTGAAAATAGTACTATGACAACAAGTAGTGCTGCTAAAAAGTCTGGAGCATTATCATAAAACGAAGAATGTTAAACTTAGATGACATTTCATTAAATCAAAGTTTGAAGTGATATTCTTGAATTTGACTAACACAAATATATACCATTTCAAAGTCAGTAAGTCAATCATTTTGACGTACGCTTGGGTTTGAAATGAAGTTTGGAGCACTAATTAGCAAGCTAGTTATGTTAATTTTACTGTGAAATTATTATTTTTTACTAAATTTATCATATCCATGTAGAAGGATAATTTGGGAAATTTTGTTTGGAGAAATGAAAAAAAAAATTGCATTACGAAAAATCCTACTCCTTTAGATCCTTAATATAAGACATATTTATCTAATTGGGTTAAATTAAGGAAGTTAATTAATATAACATATATTTTTGGAAACACCTTAATCTTCCTTAATATTCATATTCTCTTTCCTTTTTTATTATTGTTGAGAAAGTGTCAATAAAGATAAATTAAGAAAAGATTGATAAATATGAAAATTATGTATTCTATTTATAATTAAGATCAACTCTCTAGATATATCTTATATTAAGGACGGAAGGGAGTGGCATAGTTTTTTAGTAACTTTAAATCAAACTATAAAAAAAAATACATAAATGAAATTGTTAGTGGATCTAAAGCTCCAATTTTAGAAATAGAGAAAAATTATAGACCTTTAACAAAAAAATTAAATAATCCTAACCGATGATAAAAGAACAAAATCCTTCCCACTAGTTTTATTAATATACTGTTAGTTCATGTGGTAAGCTGTCAAACCCCGTAAGAAGGGGAGCACGTAAGTTAGGAGATAAAAAATTATATCCATGGTAAATAAATAAAAAGCTAACTACACAAATCTATGAGATCTATATGTATAAATATAAGAGTTTAGGGTGTTCAAGATTTTTGTTAACGTGAAGAAGGATTGCTAATGTGACATTTATTCTATTAACATTTAGTCGTTAGGTAATTAATTTTTAATTAAATAAAATATTCTTCCACTATTATCACTGTAACAATAGTAAAAGTATAAAACTTCATCATCTACCTGTCCCACTAATAAATCACTGCTCTTATTGCTCTTATGGGTGCCAATCCCAATAATAGTTGTCATCTCCCTTCCTTCTGCTACCTTCTCTCTCCATTTTCAATCTCTCTCTCTCTCTCTCTCTCACACCTCACTCTCTCTGCTTTTAGCGAAATCCCTTGAAATTGGAAACCCCTAATCTGATGCTGGGAGAACCCAAGAAGAAAAGCATCCAATTTGTGCTTTTTTTTTTTTGAATCATTCAGTTTAAACATATCTCCCCCTTTCACTTCTTCGTTGTCTTCTAAATTCACGCTCTTTCCCCAAGTATCGCGAACTCTCGGACCCACTTCGATTTTTTTTCCTGATATCAGTGTTTTTTGTCCTCTTGTGTTTGAATTGGCTGAGCGATTCGAGGGAGTTGTTTTACTCACGATCGAACTGATCATATGTTTTTAGGCGATAGAATGGAATCGAGTAGCCTTGATAGTACTGTATCATCCTTGACTATGGATGATGAAGTGCATATTCCCCATCAGTTTTCTTCGATCACGAAGCTGCATAACAATGGTCCTGGTACTACCAGCGTCCACGAACTGCTTGAATGCCCTGTTTGCACCAGCTCAATGTATCCTCCAATCCATCAGGTCTTTTATTTAAATCCATCTGCTTCAAGGGTTCCTCCGATCCTGCTTTCTCTTTTTTGTTGACTTGATACTTTGTTGCTTTCTGTGTTCCATTTATGCGATTTGTGTGGTTACCATCTTAATTGCTATTTATTTCTTTAGGTTATGAGTATAGCTGTTTTATTATTCTTCTTTTAACTGTGAGCTTAGCATTTTTAGATCATGGTTGCATTTGAAATCTTTGGTATTTATGATGGGGAGGATTTGCAATTAAATTTTATGTTTGCTCATATTTCAGTTTTAAACTTTGATTATTTTGAATCCTGTGGATTTGATTCCTGTGGTTGATTGAAGTAAGGATCCTTAAGATGCTCGGGGAACAAGGTAAAGTTATATGATTAGTAATGGGAAAATTTGGAGTCCTAAAGACCACTTACTATTCATCCAGATCTGTGGAATTTCGCCAGTTTCATAGTCCATTTGGTGCTGCACTTCTGCCAGATGAATGCTTCACCTAGAAGCCTCAATTTCATGGCAGCCTCTCTTCAACCCAATCATATTCACATTACTTTGCTAAAGAGTGGAGGAAAGAGGGTTATTACAGGGGTTTACCATGGGTGGTTTATAAGGGGTTTAAAAGTTAATGCATGCTATGAAGAAATTCTGTTGAATAATTGATTATTTTTACTGTTTAACGGACAAGTGTTAGTCATATTCTTCACCTTCCTCCCTGATTCTTAGTTCATGCCAAAATCAGACTTAATCTGATGCTATAACATTAGAATGTATAGGGCGTGAAACTAGAAATAAGAATGTGAACATTAAGTAGGTCATAATACCAAAGTTCAGAATCCAACGTTATGAATCAACTTACTTATTTGCAAATTTCTTAGATTAACATTCTGGTTATTACTCTAGCTTAGAGTGTGTTAACATTCTGGTTACCTCTTTAGCTTATATTGTGCTGAAGCTAGTGATACTTACAACTATCCTGAAAAGGAAAAGAATTGATCTTTAAAACTATGCTTTTATGGTTATTGTAAGGATGCATATTAGTTGATAAATGGGATCAAGGATGTCCATAATGGAGTCACTGATTTTTTTTTTTATCAAAATTTATTCTGCAGTGTCACAATGGGCATACACTTTGTTCAACTTGCAAGACAAGGGTACACAATCGATGCCCAACCTGTAGGCAGGAACTTGGGGATATAAGGTGCCTGGCGCTGGAGAAAATAGCAGAATCACTTGAACTGCCTTGCAGATATGGCTCACTTGGTTGTCCAGAGATATTTCCCTATTATAGCAAGCTCAAACACGAGTCTATTTGTAACTTCAGACCATACAACTGCCCCTACGCTGGGTCAGACTGTTCTGTTGTTGGGGATATTCCATACCTTGTTACTCATTTACGGGACGACCACAGAGTTGATATGCACTCGGGATGCACATTTAACCACCGCTACGTCAAGTCTAATCCTGTGGAAGTAGAAAATGCTACGTGGATGTTAACTGTAAGTATATTGTTGTAGATCCAGAAAATCCAAAAGGCAAATGAATTTTAGCATATAGTGTCCCCTCTCTGGATTTGGTTCATGCAATGTTCTCTGCTATGCATTTTATGCTCATATTCATTAAGATCATTATGGTAGCAGAACTCATACAATGGGCGTTCCTAGAAGAATAGCTTGGTCTAAAATACGAGCCACTTGTAAGATAACTAATGCTCATTTCCAATTTTGCCCACTCATTAAATTTTGAAACACATTTTTCAATAATGGTAAAAGTGGAAAACAATTTCAATTTATGACATATTTAATAAGTTAATTGTCACTTCTTGTTTCACATGTGTGAATTAGTTAAAGTGTTTTATATTATAGACCGGAGGGAGTATATCTTAAGACATAATCCAAATTAATTTGCAGTTGTCTGTGTCACTCTCTGGCAGGTCTTCCACTGTTTTGGTCAGTACTTCTGTCTCCATTTTGAAGCCTTCCAGCTTGGTATGGCTCCTGTTTACATGGCATTCCTCCGGTTCATGGGCGATGAAAGAGAAGCTCGGAGCTACTGCTACAGCCTGGAGATAGGAGGGAACGGACGGAAACAAATATGGGAGGGTAGCCCAAGAAGCATAAGAGACAGCCATAAGAAAGTTAGAGACAGCCATGATGGCCTCATTGTGTACAGAAACATGGCACTTTTCTTCTCAGGTGGGGATAGGAAAGAGTTGAAGCTCCGAGTCACCGGAAGGATCTGGAAAGAACAGCAAAATCCTGACGGTGGGGTATGCATACCCAATCTCTGTAGTTAACTGGAGAGAGATTAAGGAGAGTGATGTGATTGCTATATGTAGATAATTTTGAAATGAAATACACTTTGGTAAAATTTCTCGTGTGTTTGCTATCAGATTCTCAAATAACCACATGACATGTAAAATAACTTTTTATTCCCAATTATGTAGCGGTGGAATTAGAAAGAAGAATATTTACTTGTGTTTTTATTGGAGAATCTGATAACAAACGCGTAAGAATTCTACCCGAGTTTTGTGCTTCTGAAGAAAAGTGTCTGAGTTACAGCAGATGATGATGAAGGTTTAAACTTGAAAAATAATGCTTCTATATTATTTTCCTCCTCTTGTGTTCTGGATTTATATACGTGATCCTGTAATCATACGCTAAAGTCGTCAAGAAGCTTTTTCACCCTTGATCCCAAAAGTTATTACTATTGTTTATTTGCATGTTTGGCTATTAGGCAGAAAAAATGGCTCTGGCAAAACTCAGTTTAGAAAATTCAGTTTTGCAGTAGCAACTTTTTGCTTGCATTGGGAAAATTTGAGGTTTGAGGATCGAAAATCAATTTAGCAAAAGCAAAAACAACCGAATGAGAATTCAATGAAAATTTGTTTTATGTCCCTAGAGCAGTTATCCAAACACGTTCAAAATATCGGAATCAATTTTCTACTTATTGTAAAGTACTACCTTTAATCCCTAATATAAGATGAAATTTGACTTTAAAGAGACTAAGAAAGTAAAATAAGTCATTTAAATTAATTATATTTATTGTTTTTCCTAAACCAATTGGTTATAATCTAATAATATATAACATATAATATAATTAAATAGTTTATTTATATTTCTTAATTTCTCAAGAAAAATTTGAGGAATTACTAATAATAATAATTTTCATGCGAAAAAACTTCTGGCCGATTAAGAAAAAGGTAATTTTCATGGAACGGAAAAGTGAAAAACGGGTTGAATATGAGTTTATGGCTGGAGGCGACAAACGACGACGTACCGGTTTTTCCCACCTTGGCCTGGAAGACGACTGCGACGTATACAGTTGAGGTTTTAGGCATTCGACTCTGAGGTTTCTGCAAAACCATTATCGCCTATCGCTCCATCTCACATTTTCAATTCACACTTAAGCAAAAGCTTACACTCTGATTCTATAGCATGACTGTTTTCTCATTTTAGCTTATCCGTACTCTTCCATGATGATTCTGAATGTTTCAACCCAAAATAACTTTCCAACTCTATCTGGAATCCCAATTTTCTTCCACATCAAAGAATTGAACGGAAAATCTTCACCTAGGCACAAAATAACCAGCTCTAGATTTCACAGAAACGCATTTCCAATCTATGTATCAATTTCCAACTGCAGAAGTTTTCAGACTTGGGCGTACTTCGGCCGACCCACCGAACGCCGCAACTCGCTGAGGAAGAAGCTCCTTAAAGACAAGCAGGTGCGCCTAAATGAGAATCTCACTGACTCAAAATCTGATACTCAGAACTCACCCTCTAGATATAGTGATATAGGCAGTTTAGAGGACAACTCGAATAATAATGGAATGGAAGAAATAGAAGCTGCTAAGGGAGTGTCTGATCAGAATGGGGTTGAAAACGTTAGGGTAGAGAAAGAAAAATCAAAACTTTTGGGTGAATCTGTTTTGATGGATGAATTGGAGAATTGGGTAGACCAGTACAAGAAAGATGTTGAGAAATGGGGCATAGGGTCTTATCCAATATTTACAGTTTATCAGGATTCTTCAGGGAATGTTAAGCGGGTGTCAATTGATGAAGGAGAAATATTAAGGAGAAGCCAAGTTCAGGCAGAAGAAATTGAGGACTTTCCAGAAGTAAATCACAAAATATTGTCTGCCAAAAGATTGGCTAGGGAGATGGAGAATGGTAATAATGTCATACCAAAAAATAGTTCTGTAGCTAAGTTTCTGGTTCAAGGCAAGGAGACTGGTTTTGTCAACACCATTCGAGGTTTTGCCAGTCAACCGGACTTGCTCCCCAAGCTTTCAGGAGTTGGTGGCGGAGTGTTGTGTGTTTTTGTTTTCATGTGGGCAGTGAAAGAACTATTTACTTTTAAAAACAAGGAAACTCAATACACAGAAATGGAGAAAGAAATGATGAGGAGAAAAATTAAGTCAAGAAAGGAGAAAGAGGTGTTGAAGGGCACTGTGGATGTTATTGCAGAAGCTTCAGAGCCACCAATGTTACACGTTGAAAAGCCCAAGTTAGATAAGGAAAAACTCAAGAATAGCATTATGAAAGCTAAAGCTTCTGTTGATAAAGCTGTCCTCAAGGATTCATCCTTTAAAACGACTGCCACATCCACATATATGAACCCTAAAATTCAAGAAATCAGAGATATGGCTAGGAAGGCTCGGGAAATTGAAGGAAAAAATCATTCCTCGGGCAGCAGCGGTAGGGAAATGGATGACTTCATTATTGGGGAAGCTTCTAATGAGGTGGAAGGTGTCCACAAACTCAGTGGAGAGGATACTAGTTCAAGTAAGCATCAAGATGATGTTGTGGGGAAAACAGTGGATATAGATGCAACTCTGCAAACACCTTGCACAGAAGTTACAGAAATTATGGATAATTCATTTCCATATGAGGAAGTTCTTGCAGATGGATTAAATCTGGAAGCTTCGAATGTAACGGATTCAAATGATAAAAAGTGCAATAAACAGGGAACAGAACTTTCTCAAAGTACTGTGCAGCCAAAGAATGAGGAAGTCAGCCAGCTTCCAGATATAACCATTGATGATTCATGTATGACAAAAGAAAGTTTTACAAACAACAAACCACTGGTCATAAGATCGGTGAGTGAAGCTAAGGCTTACCTTTCAAAGAAACTTGACAAGCAAGAGGTTGGAACAGAACCCAGAATGCAAATGATTAATGATAATATGGATGATTTGAGATCTCCAACTGGTATTGATTCTAGGAGTCAAGAAAGCGAACTGTTCGAGATGAATACTGCAGTGCCCAGAAATAGTGCTTTATTTGGGATATCAGATTTAAAGCCTTCCATAAATGCTGGTGAAGATTCTGATCAGAAGGATAAGGAGACTGAGGTTGAACATGAAGTGGGGATCCACAGAATTTTGAAACCTCTTTAGGCCATGAGGTTAATTGTGTCAATACAGAGACAAATCTATCAGCAAAAACAGAAAATTGGTTGGAGAAGAACTTTGACGAAGTTGAGCCCATAATTAAGAAAATCAGAGCTGGATTTAGAGATAACTATGTGGCTGCAAAAGAGAGGGTTGATCAACCATTAGATATAACTACTGAGATGGAACCACTTGAAGATGGTGGAGAATTTGATTGGATGCAAAATGAGCGTCTTAGAGACATTGTCTTTAAAGTCCGTGACAATGAACTGGCTGGGCGTGACCCATTTTATTTAATAGATGATAAAGAAAAAGAAGCATTTTTCAGAGGTCTTGAGAAAAAAGTGGAGAAAGAAAATAAAAAGCTTTCTTACCTTCACGAATGGCTTCATTCAAATATTGAAAATCTTGATTATGGAGCAGGTAGTAGCTATTTTTCAATAAGAATATTTATTTAGAATCTAATGAACTTTTGATTTCTAAGTAACCATTAACCAACATCCTTCTTGTTGTTGTTAGTTCTTGTGCATGAACTGGAAAATAACAATTAAATGCTCCTGGCTTTTTTATAAGTTTATGCATGATCAAATTCTTAAGATTTATTAACCAGCATTTTCTTTTTTTAATTTGAAGCACCATGCTGATGATTCTCTTTTTCCCCCTCTATTCGTCCTCTAGATGGCATTAGTTTATATGATCCACCAGAGAAAATCATACCACGCTGGAAAGGGCCCCCAGTGGAGAAAATTCCTGACTTCCTCAATGACTTTCTCGAACAAAGAAAGAAAAGTTACAACAGCAAGATGGAGGCCATGAAGAATGATGAAAATGGCTTTGCTAAAAAATCAGCTGCTGTATCTTCTCATGAAAACGTTGAAGACTATGTAGCAACCAAGGATTCAATGAAGATTCACAATAAGAATCAGATAAATCCAAAAACTGTTGTTGAAGGGAGTGATGGTTCTGTTAAAGCTGGCAAAAAATCAGGGAAGGAATATTGGCAGCACACAAAGAAATGGTCCCAAGGGTTTTTGGAATCTTACAATGCTGAGACAGATCCAGAAGTTAAATCAGTAATGAAAGACATTGGGAAGGACTTGGATCGATGGATTACTGAAAAAGAAATAGAAGAGGCTGCTGAAGTGATGAACAGGATACCTGATAGGAACAGGAGTATTATAGAAAAAAAGCTCAACAAAGTTAAAAGAGAGATGGAGTTGTTTGGACCACAAGCTGTGGTGAGCAAATATCGCGAATACGCTGACGAAGAAGAAGATTACCTATGGTGGCTAGATCTTCCTTATGTACTGGTGTGTTATTGTATTTTGAGTTTAAGGTAGTTGACTAGGTATCCTCCTGTTCAAGTTTTTTTAAGTCTCTCATTTGATTTATTTGTTTATTTTATTCCAGTGCATTGAATTGTATACAATTGATGATGGAGAACAGAGAGTAGGTTTTATTCACTAGAAATGGCTAAAGATCTTGAAGTCGAACCTAAGCCACATCATGTGATTGCTTTCCAAGATGCTGGTGACTGTAAAAGTCTTTGTTATATCATTCAGGCTCATATGGATATGCTTGGAAATGGCCAGGCCTTCGTTGTTGCGCAGCATCCAAAGGTATTATATTTAAGTTTGTTCATACTATTGTTCAGGTTTCCCATTTTCATAAATCTTGGTATATTTAAGTTTTGTTCATACTAGTGTTGATGTTTCCATGTATCATTTTCTTCTTTTGCTTGTTGGAAATTATTCCTGATTTGGATAGAGAAAGCTGTAGTTCCCTTCATGGTTTTAGATTATCGTCCTTCTTTTTCACAATGTGATATTATTAGTGCAACTTATAATCTCTACTGGTCTTATAATTTTTCAACTTTCATTTCTTTGGTCCAGAAGGATATATCTTTCATGTTTAACCAGCTTTTTTCATTCTTCTTCGAGGTCATTTTTATTTTGAAATGCTCTCTGAGCTGTTATTAATTATAACAGGATGCTTTCCGAGAAGCAAAAGCTAATGCATTTGGTGTTACTGTCATCAAGAAAGGGGAACTTAAGCTCAATATAGATCAACCTCTTGAAGAAGTGGAAGAACTAATTACCGAAATTGGAAGCAAAATCTACCATGATATGATCATGAAGGAGCAGTCTGTGGATATAAACTCATTAATGAAAGGCGTATTTGGTTTCAGTGACCGATCCATTAAGAGGTATTTATATGTAGTTTTGTTTCACAATCCCTGCATGTATTTGGTAGGCAATAGGGCTGTGCAATGGTCAGCCCTCAGCCCGCCCATTTATTTCTTTGCCCATGTCGGTCAAATGCCCATTGAAGCCCATGTAGCATGGACTGGGCTAAACCCGTGTGAATTTAAATGGGCATGTGCGGCCTGATAGTGCATTTTTTTTCAAAAAAAAAAAAAAAAAAAAAAAAAAAAAAAAAAAAAAAAAAAAAAGAACTCAATATGTAGTTGCACTTCTACTACATTATTGCAACTAATTTCTTAATATAATTCACAAAAAACACTAATAATAAAGTACCTTGACCCTCATCATTCCTCATTGAAACTACACATGAATTGACTTGCACAAAATTATCAACATCAACCTCTTTCAATCTGGGGGGACTTTTTCCTAGCCAATTTTGAGTACATATGAATGTCTTAGTCATCTTTAAAGATAATGAGCTTTTAAAAGTATTTAGTATTCAAACCTCGATATTAAAAGAGGATTCTAAAGACACTGTGGAGACTAACACAGCCAACAAATCATATGCAATCAAATTTAGATCTTTTATACTTTGAAGCATACAACTTTTCACTATACCAAAAGGTCAAATTTTGTAACACAATATCTAGTTAAATCAGCTTGTAGGTATTCATCGACCTTTGAAAGCTTTTCCGGCTTAGCCAGACTGCTTATGGCTTACCTCTAGTAAGGAGAGTCAAAACTAATAGCCATTTCCATTTTTCATGGTATGAAACTCCAACTCCAAGTAGTCCTTCCTGCAACAAAGTCAAAGTTGCGATAATGCTTACTATAAGGCTATTCAAACCAATCTACCCAGAGACGAGACTCTTAGTCACACAGCCTTTGCATTGGCTAAAAACTTCTTTAATGTGTGATTGGTGGCAAACAAGAACATTTCAATTTGAACCTATGGAACTAAAACATTTTCAGCATAAACACTATCATCCATTTGCTCTAATTCTGACTTAGACTAAAATCCAGGTGCTTCACTATAAGTATTAAAGCTATCATATAAGCCATGCAAGATATCCATATATAATATGCTTGACTTCACGTTGTATCTCTTCAGGAAAAATTTCTTCCAAAACAACTTTGACTTAACTTTATAAATAATATATTTTTATTTAGATATATATTTTATCTCACTTATTTGAGAAATCAAATTGATATAGTTCTTTTGCCTAAATTTATTCTTAAATATATAAAATACATATTAATATATACACACATACACATGGGCGGGCATGGGCAGCCTGAGGGTATGGCCATAATTTAGCACACAAGCCCACCCATTTAAGTACGCCCGTTATGGTCTTTATTGGATGGGCCAAAACAGGTAATTTTTCACTGGGTTTGGGCGGGCTCATTGGGCTGTGGATGACTTGCTCAGCCCTAATAGGCAATATATAGCTTCAAATACTATCTCATGATGATCCGCTTCTTTAAGTTCTCAGTATTTTCCATTTGGATACTGTATTTATTGGTGTTTATAACCTAATACAAGGTTGAAGAGAAAGATTAAGAAACCCAGCAAGTGATACCAACTCCTCCACATGGCTGAGATTGACGTTGTCGCCATTTGAAGACAAAACAGTTTTGCAGGGGAAACATTCACAATAGAAGAATGAAATTTGATGAACACTGGGAAGGACAAAACTTTGGTTCGATTTTCTTCACGTGTTTACTATTAGGTTCTCCTATAAAAATGTGACAAGTGGATATCTTTCAACAATTTAGCACTACCTGCTTGAGTCTGTTAGACTAGTTTTTCCACGTCATATTTTTCTGAACCTGATGCCTAAACTCTCAATCAAGTCCTATGGAAAATAGGGCTGCCTGGCCTGTCAGTGTTCCACCGGATTATGTTGAGACCCTGGCGGAGCTGTAAAACACAGATCCTCAGTTGTTTGATGGCCGAGAAGAAGGAACACATGGGTATATGAACCTTCAAGCTTTTTTGTATATGTACATCTAAATTCTTGCCTCTCAAGAATTGTTTGCTCTGTTTGTAGTTGAGAAAATTATGGCTAAATTAGCTATATATTGTATCAGTCCTATATAGATGATGCTGTTTGTTATAGATGGAGGTGCCCTTATTGTTTTTGTACATATGATTATGCTTGTGTTATGAACTTATGGTGTATCCAGAGATACTTGTGATCATATAAAAGAGGGAAAGTCAACCTTCTAAGTTTTAACTAGTTATTCCTACTGATATGACATATTGCAGGAAGGTTGCTTCTTTTCAGGAAAAAAAGTTCTATATCTGATCTTTTACCCAAAAAAAAGCGTAGTTCACCAACCATCCAAGGAGATTTGAATTTGTCGTCTGAATTGGTGCTTGAACCTTGCTTGATTAAAACTCCCCCATATGCTGACTTGACAAATTGAACCTGAATGATAAATTAATAATATAATAGTCTCAGTTCTGAATAATTCTTTGATCAAGAAGTCCCAGATGCACGCATGGTCTCTGGAAGGTAGAGAAGTCAAAATCCAAATGGGCTAGCTACCTAGAAAGATGCCTCCATTCTCCTTCTACCTTATTTAATTAAAAAAATGAGTTAAAGAGTCATGGCTTACGTTAATGATAGTTAAGAATTTCAAAGATCGCAATTCTTTTAGAAATTATAAAAATCAAGTATCAATGAAGTTTTAAAGAAAACTATTACTCATACTTGTCAAAATTATTTATTTTTCTAGATAATAGAGATGTTTTTTTAATGAGATAGCCATAAATTTAAAACATCTTTACGACATTGAAAAGATCAGATGGTACATAGAAGTCCTAATTTTTCAAATTTAAAAGTTTCCTTGCTTCCCCATAAAGGGGCAATCTGTTAACATAACTTGTGTCTTTTAACTTACATTTTCCCCACGTTAGGAGAACTGTCTTCTCACCAATATTTTTTGCCTAGTAACATTACAAGCAATAATCTTCTTGCACTTTAAAAGAGCATTTTTCCATTAAAAAAAATTGACGCAGTCTTCTAGTATTTCTTACTATGTTCTCAATAACGACATGTCATGTACAATTTTGTTAGAGACTAAAATAATGCAATAGTCAACTAGAAAAATGTACAGGCCTATAGCAAAATTAAAAAGACATGAAAATGTTTACTTTCACATTTTCCTTCAAAAAAAGAAAAAAGAATCACTTGATGATGTTAAAACCCCATATCAGGGGTTTTAATTCTTCTCCCAACTTCAGAGTTTGAAGTCCTAACATAAACTGTCACACAGGAACTTTTGCAACATAATTATATTTAACTACAACCATCAAACGTTAAGTATTCTTCATGCATCTCTGGAACTCAAAGTTGGGAAAGAAATGAAAAAAAATTACAAACTTGAAGGAAGATGTGAAATGTGCGATATAAAAAGATTCCAGACCTATATAAAGTCATTGCGATGAAAGAATGTTGTCATGACCTAATAAAATCAAATCATATAAGCAATACGTATATACTAAACCACATGTACAGGATAAACATTTGTGTACCAACCCTGTGCCTGACATACATAATTCAACTAAAATAAAGAGAGTGAACTCGAAATCTCATCAAGGCGCTGATCCATGATTTGGGAAACCGTATCGAGCAGTGTTGCTTCACTCATTCCAGGAAGAACAGAGTCGAGCGCAACTTGTAAGATCTCCTCGATCACTGATTCCTTGTTCAAGGATTTTCTGCACATCAGACTTCCAATTTCAAAGGGTGTCATCCCTCCCTCCACACCTTTTTTCAGAAGCATGGTTGAGATTCGGAGAATTCGAGCACATTCAATGGGGAGATCCCATCCGTGGAACTTCAAAAGGGCGATATCTTCTTCTGCATCCAGTGACTTTATGTAGTCAATAGTCTCTGGGGAGTATGGCTGGCGAGCTTGTGGCCAATAAAGCCATTCGAAGGTGCAATCTTCAAACTGCAGAAATGTTGAACATGTCATATGTTAGTTCAAGCTTCAGACTGCAGAAATCGGTTTGGTGGACCTCTCCAAAGTGCCAAATTCTGTCTAAAGAACATGGTAGTGATTAATGAAAGGTTTATAACATGCAAGTGGGAATCTGGCTATCATAAAATGCAAAGAAAATTGAGTTTACAATGATCTAACTACCACCCATGTCACCTCCAAATTATGATAGAAATTGAACTAACAAGTCATACAAGGTTTGGAAACTATAGGATTCTGCATTCTGGAAAGTAAAACTAGTCCACAATCCAGCATTTGGCCATAAAAACAAAGTCCATAACAAAGAAAGAATTAATGAAAAAGTTTCCACCTTACAAGGTAAAAAAACCGATTCAGATAAACAAACTACGACAATGCATTAAAACCCAAAAATAAAGCATGAAATAATGTACTTACACTGGTAGGCAAGCAGTATCCATGATCAATTGGAATCAACTCAGTCTGGCCATTTTCTCCTTCAGCACCAATCAAAATATTCCCAGCATGCCTATCTGCATTGGCCAGTCTTATATCCAGCACAGAAATTTTATGCACTTCTTTAACTGGGAAAGCACCTGGCCCCATATCCTCACAACTTCCATTATTCTCCATGAACATCTGCAAGGAGCCAATCTTAGCAGTCAAGTCCCCATCATTGTTAAATCCATCATGGATGCACTTAACTAGAACTGTTGGGGGAACACCAGCAAAGCCCTTATTATCGCCAAATAACATGCGACGCCCACTTATTGGATGGTCCAAAAGGTAAGCTGCAACTTCCCTGAATGCTCCTTGACCAACTATTGTACCCCTTTTTAAGCCTTCCCCGTCCAATGACATAGGCAAACCCCGAGGATTATTCACAGCCATCGGCTCTTCATCAATAGGCTTAAAAACAGATACATAATTCAGCCCTGTTGAATCCATCATAAAGTAAGCCCCTCCTGTACCCTCAGCAGATCTGACTGGATAGTGTCCGTTTTTAATCCCATCACATGTTGAGTTTATCATATCACAAACTACTGAAGCTAATTCAACCTTGGGGTTAACAATAACCGGCTCCAAAAGAACATGTCTATCAGGAAGTTTTCCTGGCACAATATCTCCTGAAACTTCATCACCAACATCATATCTATTACTGCTTCTATCAGTGTCATATTTTTTCCTGTCGTTCAATTCTGTTGCCACAACAGACAACACAATATCCTTCTGAACTGGTCTAGCCTGAACTTTTGCAGCAGATTTTTTTATCACCAGGGATAACACTGCATCATTATGTTTGAGGCAGATATCTTCAATACGCCTCTGGTCCTCAAGCTGCTCCCCATTACACAGAACTTCTTGCTGTTCAGGATCAGAGAACTGTTTCTCCCTTTTAGCAATCTGTTGCTTCACATACCTGACATCCCTACATCGTTCCACATGAAATGTATATTCCTTGCCAGAAGAAGTTTTCACACTGATCATCTGAAGATCTGACAATTTGAGCACCAAATGCATAACATTTCCATCTGTTATTCCATAGTCGCGGAGTAAAGAATCACTCCGGGCTAATTCCCGGCCACCACAGACCAATTTTTGATTCCTTGAGAGAAACCCATTACAATTCTGGATTTTGAGTTTTACAGACTCAATCGTATCACACTCCAGAACACGCATGGTAGTCGATTGTCCCAAAAAGGAGAGAAAAATATAAATGGAATCATCCAAGTGTGATAGGCAACGGAATATATTTGAAGTTAACGGCTCACTGTGAGCCGGACTTAGAGCAGCGACACCAGAGGACGACATTTTCACGAAGGATGAACAATATGATTGAATGAAGGAAGTTGAGGCTGTGACTTAAGCCTGAACCTCAAATTCACAAGAATCTACAAGATAATATAGCCATGTTTGTAAAATTAGGGTTTCTGGGTGATAATCACCACGACCCTGAAGGAACTTCCAACGATATAAATGAAATTTGCAACCCCGGAGGGGGAGGGGGGAAAATATTCAGACTGCAAGACCTAATTCCACATTTCTTCCCCAACAAAGAAACCCCAGAATGACAAAAAGGGAATTCTCGCGCAACTAGATCAGGAATCGAACAACACACGGAAACGCAGAGAGGAAAAGAGAACAGACCCTTACCCTCCAAAGCCGAAGAAAGAACAAATTTACCAGATAAAATTGATGCCAAGAAAATCGCAAGCTTTAGGCTGATCACCAATTATAGAAAAACAAACTGAAACGGGTTTTGTATATTTGGGACAGCTTGGAACGAAGCCAAAGGGCTCAGAAGGTAGAATTCTCATTCAAAGCTCGTGAAAGAAGGAAGAAATTCCCAATCTGACTCTGACATAAATACGTAAGAAGGCATAGACGCGTGTAGCCGCCTGGTTCTGTGTCCCTAGAACAAGCCAATGAGGCAATAATGGCAAAATCGTGGGACCGGTTAAGAAAAAGTCAGCAAAACCAATAGAAAATTTTGATGCGAAAATGGTATTTGTTAAAACATACGGTATATAGAGTTATTTTTTATACGTATATAGAATTATTAATTACCTATTGAATTGAAGAAGTTGTTAATAGAATTTTTTTTTACATTAGAATTTTTTACGAGACTTTTTTTTTATATTTTTTTGGTCTTTTGGGGCTTTAAAAGAATTTTCTCTAAATATTTCCAATTCAATTAGAAAAAATGACAGAAAAAAATCATTTAAACTTCAAAATCTATTAACAACAAAAGTAGTGAAATTAACAATAGCAATAAGGTAATTGACAACCCATTTTGGTCAAAAATTACATATTTATAATTTTAAAATTCAAGTAGTATTTTTTAAAAAATTTCACATTAAGTTATCCTATTCATTTTATAAGAGTCCAAAATTTAAATTGATTTGGTCCTTTTTATAAGAACAAACAAAAATTATAGTAGTATTTTTTTTTTTTTTCATTACCACTCATAAATAATTTATATGGCATTAATTTAAAAGTAGACTTTTTTTTTTTCATTTTCTCTCCTCGTTTCTTTAATACTCTCAATATTCTATATTTCTTTTTCTTATTTTCACTCATTTATTATCCATATTCTCTTTCTTACTTGCCCCTCATAAATAAGAGTATATTTGAATTTCAAACATGTTTAATGGTTTTAACTAATTTTAATGTAATTTATTTTTTTGAGTGATTAATTAATGGGTCTACCAAATCTTATCTTTGCGTTTGTGGCAATGACGAAGCAAGCGGCAACTTGTTAGGCAGAGGCGCCTCTGACAAGAAAGAAGGAAACCCTTTTGAGGTTCGATGTTCTTTTTTTCATTTACCCAAAAAAAAAAAAAAAAAGGGAAGTTTCTTGGCACCCGGCGTTTTGTACGAAGATGTCGGTACGAGCTGGAGTGGTCTCCAAGTTCTGATTTCATTACTCCATCCAAGATAGAGAATGCCTTTTCTTGAAGATATTAAAAATATAATTTAAAAATCATATAGAGGTAACTTTTTTTTTTTTAAAAAAAAATATTAGAAAAATTAATTAAATTAAATGAAAATATTTATATTTATCATTTTTTCTCCCAATTATTTTTTCCTAACTTATGAATTCATATATAATATTGAAATAAAACATATGATATAATTAAGTTACTTATTTAGCTTTATTAATCTCTTAAAAAAATTCAATTATATCTCATATTTATAATCAGTTATATATAATCACTTGTAAATATTATTTATGGGAAAAAATTTAAAGTGCAACTAACGCCCCAAAAAATTTAAAATATTTTCCATACAACAACATAAAGTATTTTTTTTTTTTTTTGTGATTTTACATTTAATAATTTAGATGATTTAAAATGTTATATACACCTAAAAAGAACACTTCACGTTGTTGAAGGCACCAAAATAGTTTATTGTATTTCTAAGTATTTGAAAAAATATTTTAGGATATTAGATGTATTAAAAAAATATTTCAAAATCTTAAATGTTCCATAAAATATTTTAGGATGCTAGAAAAATATTTCAGTGATAGAAGTACTAGCTTAATAAAAAACTTGAAATTTGAAAATATGCGAAGTTTGGTCCAGTCAGCGATCGACACGCAAACGGACCGTTGTCATCCAATCAATTTGTAAAGCCACCTCGCATACGTGGGGCCAACGAGGCACCGACGATGTTACCTTGAAAAGGACTTTTGGAAAAATTCGACTTTCTTTTTTATAATATTTTTACATTATAAAATGGATCCAAAGAGTGACCGTTTCTAGAATCTTTCAGCTCCCCTTTGGCACGGTTCACATAAAATATTTGGGTTAAGAAGTAAAGTCTGCCCTAAAAGATTTTGTAAAAATCTTAAAAGTGTTAAAAAAAGTTTTTATTTTGATCGTTATTTCAATTAATTTAACCGTTAGTTTATTAAATATGTTGAGTTGATAATCCACATATCATTCACGTCATTTTTATTAAGATGTAAATTTACGTGTCGGAAATCCAAATGTCATCTATTTCATCTTTTTTTCAAAATTAAAAAAACTTTTGTAAATAAATTTACACCTTAACAAAAATAACGTAAATAATATGTGAACCGTCACCTCAACATATTTTGACCAACTAACAATTAAAATTAACTAAATAACGGTTAGGGTAAAATTATTCATTTTTAAAATTTTGGAGAAAAATTGTCCCTCAAAAAACTTTCGGACAAAAATGCCCCTTAACCATAAAATATTTTGTCAGAAAACTATTAAAACAAAAAAAAAAAAACAAGAAGAAGATAAAAATAGAATAAAAATAAACATGAGAACAAGATGTTTAGTATGTATGTAAAAATCTTAATTTTCAATATTCAAAAAATAATTTAATTTCACTGGGCAAAAGAAATAGTTAAATAGTTACTTATAAAATGTGAATTGATTTTTATAAAATAATTTCTTTAATCATCCTTTGCTCAAAAAACATTCTTGAATCATCCATATTGCAGCTACCATTTAATGGGAACATCTTAAATATGTTCAATTAATAGGAATAATTAATAATTTGCGGAAAAATATGAATTTTGGAAATAAAATAATTGACATTTTACATTTAAAATCAATATAAATTCTTTAACTAGCTCATATATTTAATATCAGAATAATTATTTTGTTATATGATATTTGATAGGGTAGAAATTAAAAAAGAGAGACAAGTAGGAAAAAAAACATAATGACACTTTAGAAAGATGAAAAATGGCTTTTCCGGTTGGAACCAATGAAAGAACCCAATCATGAATCATGACACCAAAATGGCTCCTACTCTCTTTTCCCCTTTTCCTTTATTTTCATTCCCCACCACCAAGCCAGCTTTAAACCTTTAATCCTTTCTTTCATGAAAAGATGAGAACATTGATTGATTAACGTATAATTATTGACCAAAACTATTTTAATGATTTCAATAAACATTGTTTTGAAATTGTTTCGGACAGATCATCCTATTCAATAAGACAATTTTTTTTTTTTTTTTTTTTTTTGATATCTCAATAAGACAATATTGTTTGAAGCCCAAAAAGACAAAAAAATTTGGGCCTATTACTCAACGTTCAAAACTGAATTAAAGCCCATCATTGCTCATACAACTAAGTTCTTTCCTTTACAGTAATGTATAGGCCTAACCGATGGGTTTAAGTTAAATGAAAGATGATAGTCCTTTACAACATGCACGAACCAGTTTTAAATCTTTGTTGGAAGATATACCTACATTTAGTGTCTTATGGTTTCTCAAATAATATTACCTTCAATAAGATGATACATATATTTAAGAAAAAAAATAATAATGAATAGCCCTTGTTGTGGCATGGATATTCGTGGAGGACACCAATTTTACTCTGTCTGCAATATCAAGCTGTTAGTATTTGCTCCAATTCAAAACAAAAGGAAAGGGAAGTCATATAAAAAGTTATAAACAAAAAGAAAGAGAAGTCATATAAAAAATTATATTTTGGGATATTAGGCCGGGTGGAAACGGAAAACAAAGGCCCAAATATTAGCACGGGCTTTCCAAAGCCCACAATAATCAATCAAATCTCTTGAACCCTTCCTCTATTTATAGAAGTATAGAAATATTACCAACAGGTGGTTGGTCCCAAATAGAACGAAATGTACGATTCCCTTAAGAGGCTGCAGGGTCCGAGCCGCTGATACAGAACGCACTTGTAATCCGTCTTGTATGGAGTTACCATTGTTAGGAAGGTCATCATTGCAACTACAAAACCCGAATCCGGTCGGTTCTGATGAATCAGATGGGATAAAAAAAAAAGTATAGAAATATTAAAATAACAATAATTGTACAATAAAATAACAATATTTAAAATTTCAAATGTAAATCATAATGAATTTTGAGAGGTTATTAAATAAGAATTCATATTTTCCCGACCATCTCCCCTCTTTTTTTTCTCCCATAGTCCCATGGACATCAATTGGCATCAGAACATCTAATACCAATTGAAGTATACCAGGTCAGGGAAAAGGGAAAGAGAAAGAGGAGAAGGATTGAAAATATGAATTCTTATTCAATAATTAGTCAAAACTATGTACTACTAAGAACTCTGGCAATATTTATAGAGCTATAAAAATAATAAAATAACAATCATTCAAGTTTAAATTCAAATCTAAATCCTAATTTTAAAATATTGAAGATACTGCAAATATTAATAAATAAATAAATTCTAATTCTAAAGGATAAATATCCATATTAAATAATTTTAAATATAAACCTAAATATTTAAATTAATTCCTAATTATCACCATATTAAAATATTCCATAATACATAACAAACAAACAAAAATCACATCAACTTTTGTCCAAAAAAAATGACATCAACTCGTCCTATTAGGAGTTTATGAATTATATACAGCTCGTTTTTTTATTCATGTATTATTAAGAAAACTTGTTTAGTTCCAGCTAACAAACATAAAAAGAGTAAATAGATGATTAATACTTCATCCGATTCTAATTATAAGATATAGTTGACTTTTTTAAAGAAATTAAGAAAAGCTAATTAAATTACTTTAGTGTATTTTTATTTTTATTTTTTTTTCTTCAAAATATTTAACTTGACTAATAAAGTAATATATAATCTAAATATACACAATATATAAAATATTAAGTAACTTATTTAGCTTCTTTAATTACTCCAAATAAAATTAATTATATCTTATAATTAGAACCAGAAATAATATTTCACCCACATTTTTTTCTTCATCTTCGTCTTTGCATTTTCACCACAGATAATTAAGGAGGGAATAATTTCACCGAAACTAGGTTGACTTTTTTACCCACTCCCGAAACAGTTGATGAGGAAGGCGAAGCATCAATAATAAGACAAATGAAGAGTGTCGGCCGGATATTAAATTCTTTTCTTAAAAAAAAAAAATCCACCTGACGCTTAAATTATCAGTATGTTTGGTTTGAGGGAATGGGAAAAAAAAAATATTTTAGGAGGACATTGACCATTTTATTATTAATGAGAGAAATATTCTTTTGGTGAGAGTATATTTTAGGAATATTGAAAATTATCTATGGGCAATTTTGTAAAGATGAGATAAAAAATTTATCTCTCCACTTTCCCTTCCACTCCCTCTCCTCCCCTTCCCTCAAACCAAACATATGAGTTGTAAATTTCTTTTTCTTTAGTTTAAAATTTATTGACATTTATCTGAATCTGAATTCTGATCCAGACTCTTTTTATTGGCAAGACCAAGATATAAACAAAACTCAACTGAAACAAAAAATAATTATTCGTTTTTATCTTCATTTAATTTTGTATTAGGATATCACAATATATGTTATTTATTATTCTTCTTTTTTGTTAGACACTTATATCTTCTTATTAGGGGCAATATTATTTAAAATATTGTTAGGTATTAAATATGAGTACCTCTCCCAATAGGGATTTAAACGTCGGTTCCAATAATATGTGAATAATAAATGTTATTTTAATATATATAAAAATTTAAATTCCACAAACTTTTAGTTCTATTTCATTGAATAAACCAATAATCTACGTATAACTTCAAATAAATCTAAAATAGTTAATATAATTTATCCTTTAAATATCCTTACAAGATCGTGACGATTGCATGACAAATGTCTTTAAAAAAATTAAACTTTTAATTTTGTGAATTTTGTTTAATAAAACAAAGGCTAGTTATTAAGGTGTGGACTTTTATGTATCAAGTTTGAAAAGAAAATTTGGGCAGTTGGCTTTATCAAAGTGCTTGGAAGGTGGGAGTGGCATAGGATGCAAAGTCTAATTGAATAAAAGGCACAAAGAACAACTATACCCAAAAAAAAAAAAAAAAAAGTCACAAAGAACCGAAGAATATTCTCTCCCCTTTTCTTCGAGGGGGAAAAAACCTTGTAATCAATTATCAGCCACCTTATCTATTTTTAAAAAGAAATTAAACCATAAAATAGGTCTTATATTAAAGATCGTAAAGAATATCAATGTTAGAAATCCCGCTCATTTATTTATTAGTCGTTTGGTTTGATTCTATCGGAAAAGATTACATTTAATCCTAATACAATAGACTGATGGTAATAGTGTTTGGTTAGATATATGTAATGTAAAGAAGATTATATTTTGTAATCCGTATTACATCATTTGATGTAATAAGGATTACACTGCTATGACTGACGAATATAGATACAAACATCTTGTAATACAATGGGGAAAAAAATTATTGCCATCATTAAATTGACCAAAATCATAAAAATGTTTGTTAAATATTAAATAATTAAAGTCATCAAATATTAAAAAAAATAATTAGTAATATAAAATTTTAAAAATATTCCCTGTTAACAAATTATATTCCACCATTAAAAATATTAAAATATCCATCAAATAATATTCCTACCATTAAATATAAAAAAACTACCATGAATACAACCAGCGACATGATATTTCCACCATTAAATATTAAAAAATTAACACGAACCCAACCTAATTAAATTGAAAAAATTATCATGAACCCAATGTATGCAGTATACATATATGTATGGACAGGGGTTAATTTTGTCTCTTACTATATTATTTTCATATATTCTCATGTGATGTAATTCAATCAAAAGTTTTTATGCATTTGCGTCATCTCTCTTTGATGATGAACCAAACACTGACGTAGAGCTGACAGCATATCAAGTTGCAAATTCATGTAATTGCCATTATGTTACATTCCATTATCTATAAATCCATGAACCAAACGACCAATTACTATTTATTTTTGGTTTGTATCTCATTTAAATGTTGGTTTTTATATAAAACAAGATCTATGGTATATTGTTGTGATTATTACTAAGAGTATTATTTTAAAAAATATTTACATGAGAAAAGGGACAAAGACACATAAATACTTTATAAATTCATAAATTTCAATTCAATTTACGGCCCCGAAATAGCTTAATCACCATGAGGTTTTTAGGGATTTGTTTGTGGTTAAATTTTGCAGTATAACTATCTAATTGCCCTTAATTTGAACCGTTTAACAAATAGTAATAACTTTAACATGTTTATATACATACACACACACTTTGGATAATTAGGTCATTTCACTGGAAAAAAATCTAGAATAGTTGTCAAAAACTGTTTGAAAATTAAGACATTGTGAGGAATGGTTTTCAGAATTTTTATTTATGAAACAGTTCATGATGATTCGCTTGATTAAAATCAAATGGGGTGGGTAAATTGTCAAAAAGGGATGGAGACAAGGGAAGGTGTACTTTGTGAAACAAGAGCAAGACGTTTCGAGCGAAAAAAACAAAACAAGAACCAGACATTTCGAGCAAAAAACAAAACAAGAACAAGACATTTCGAGCAAAAAACAAAACAAGAACCAGACATGAGGCCATAGGGCATTGGTTAAGCTATCAAATCAGTGTTTTATCTTCCCCTCTTGTTTTGTAAGTACTCATTCTCATTTACAAAGCAACAAAATAATATCACCCACTCCATTTACTTAATTCTTTAGGTAAATACCAATGGAAATTTTAGTTTTAGAGCACTTACCACTCGAAAATTTTTTTGATATTATTTTTGCTCTAAAAATTTACAAACATAGCAATCTTACCTATCGGTTGATCTTGACTATTAGATTGATCATTTTTTTTTAGAAGTTTACAAAAATTTGCTCCTCAAAAAAAAAACTTTCAAACAAATTTGCTCTTCAAAAAACTTCTGGGTATATTTGCTCATTTTTGTAAACTTCCGGAGCAAAAATGATGCCAAAAAAACTTTCAAGTTTTAAGTGATCCAAAACCAAAACTTCTGTGACAAAAATGGTATTTAACCCCTTTCTTTATAACCAAAAAAAAAAAAATCTTTATACTTTCTCCACTCTACACTATATACTTGGGTTAAGAGACTATTTAACCGCGATAACTAATTTTGTTTTGGAAGGGTTAAAAAATAATTAATTTTTTTATTATGACCATTATCTTAGTTAATTTTGATTCTTAGATGATCAAATATTTTGATATGACCGTCCACATGCATCTACATCACTTTTTTAATGTGTAATTATGTTTTAGAAGTCTATGTGTTATCTATCTTTTTTTTTTTTTTTTTTTTTTGAAGTTAGACTTAAAATGTACAAGGTAAATTTGGATCTCAACAAAAAACAACATGGAGGACAAGTGGACTGACAACTTGACATATTTGGTTAATTAAGAGTCAAAATTAACTAGAATAACGGTCAGTGAAAAATTGCTTCATTTTTAACATTGTCAGAGAAAAATTGCCCCGTAATGAAAACTTCTAGAGATAAAATGCCCCCTAACCCCATATACTTAAATATAAATATGTTTTTGTTAAGCATAAATGTATATCTTTTTAAACTTTGGTCACTTGTAATTATAATTTTTATGATAAGCTAGACTTAAACAAATTAACATTTTGCGTGTTATTACAAATAAAAATAAAATATTAATCTCAAAAGGGCTCCTAATATTAGTGTTTTTTTATTAAGTACTTCCTCCTATCCGCTATATAAGTCGTTTGGCTTCAATATGAATCACTTGAAAAGTAATCAATACTTATTCATTAATTTTGTTCATTTAATCAATGTTTAAACATAACTCTTTATATTTTTCCTCTCTACTCCAAAACTCATTTAAAATGGGTAAATTTCAAAACATTTTAAATTTAAGTTAGATTTAATGAGTTAACTACCATTTTTTCTTCTTCATTAGATTAGTTTGAATGATTTATATTGTGAAATAGATTGAGTGCTCCTCTTATCTAATTTATAAGGTAGAGATAGAAGCTTTTTTGTCATATTTATAAGTCACTTGATAAATTTTTCATATGAATATATACAAAAATATATTAAATAGGGATGAAGTTGTAAAGTTATTAAATTTTAATATCAAATTAAAATATAAATGGGACCAGATGAGTAAGCATCAAATATGATGGAGCACAAAATCAACAAGATGTTAAGAATAAAAGGGAAAATGATATTCAGGTCCTAAAGAATATACAAAATATCAAAAAAAAAATCACAACCCAAAATCACATATTGATATTACTTGTTTCACAACAAAATTTAAAAATTTAAAAGCGTGGTCATCCACAACAAAAATGTTATATTCACATAAAGAAGTGTTTTATTCAAAATAAAATTTAAACACCGGATTTTGTTTCAAACTCAAGTTCTAAGTATACGATTGGCAATTCACAAAAAAAAAAAACTAGATTCACAACAAAAATGATATATTCACAGTAAGAAGTGTTATATTTACAATAAAATTTAAACACCTGAATTTTATTTCAATACAAATAATATTAAAAAAGTTTTTTTGAAAAAATTTGAACTTTTTTTGATATTTTGATATTTTTCCAAAATTTTTATCGAATTTGAACTTTTTTTTTTCTGATATTTTGTATAATTTTTGGAATCTGACTGCCATTTTTCCAAAATAAAATATAATGGATCGAAAAATGCCAAAAAATTTTCCAAAAAAGAAACCACAACTTTTGTCTTGTAGTGGACCACGTCATATGATTGAACAATAAATCAGCATCGAAGTGGGGTAGGATGGGGTGGGGCCACTTCTTTGACTCAAGGGGGCCAATTAACTGTTCTTTAAAGACCAACTGGTCCTCACTCTCATATTTGTCTTTATCTTTTTTTTTTAATGCTTATTTATTTATTTATTTGCATAGGACAACGTTAAAAAAGTGAGTGCCCCACCCACTTTGGTATTTGTTGGTATAAAATCATGGATATAATTATTTGGATTTAGTCATTTTTATCCTTAAAATATTTTTTAGTGGCGTTGATCATCTTACAATATTTTGTTTGTGCAATATTATCTTAAAAGTATTTTCACACCTTAGACGTGTTTAAACATCAAGGACCACTGATCATTACTTATAAAAAATAGAATTAATATAAATTTTGGTGGTCCTTACTCCTTAGAGTTTCGAAGTGTGAGTTTCTGGTCCTTTAAATTTGGTCGGTTTGTAATATCAGTCTTTGAAGTTTGAAAAAGACTTGAAGATGGAAATTAAATCTACATATGTGTCACCAACAACGTGAACTGGTAAGAAGCTGTCTCAGCTTAGCTATAAGTCTTGAGTTTGGAAGGTGCGAATGAAACGTATGTGGATGGTAGAGGCTTCCCCCCCGAAAGGGGCCAATCCGATCTCGGTCCGGATTAGTTTGAGGCTGCCGATGTGCATGAAAGATGGCTTACCCTGAGACACCGGATGCATTACAAAAAAATAAAATAAAATCTTCATATGTGTCACTGACATGGGCTGATGAGTTAGCAAGATGACTGGGTAAGCTTTGGATGGACAAATAACAAATTAAAAAATCAAAAGATTTGAGAGATGAGGTTGAGAGATTAGCTAATTTGGTTATGCTTAATTAATTATAAGTTCAGTTTGGAGGGAATTGTTAATTAATTATAAATCCAGAGGTTGGAGGGAATTGAGGATAAGCATCAATGATTCACGAGGATAAATTAATGGAGGATATATGCTCACACGATTCTGTAGAGCAGTATTTTAAGACTTGAGCATGAAACTGATAATGCCATTTATTTTATTCTGAACATTTCCTTTAATTTCAAGGTCCTAAGCCTAAAAAAAAAAAAAAAAAAAAAAAAAAAAAACTTTTTTGGGCCAGAAGCGTATATAAATTAAAAATAATACCATCATCCCAATATTGGCTTTTTTTTTTTTTTTTAAAGAAAAGTTCTTTTGCCATTTTTCTCATATATGGTAGAATATATTAGTTATTTTAATAAGTTTATAAATGTTTTCATTTGTCCTCGATTTTTTCGGGACTATGTAATTGTTATTATACTTAATATCATTTTTACTTTTTACTCAAAAAAAAAAAAAAAAAATAAGAGCGAAGTCAAACAATAAAAATGAAGTTATTGAAAATAAAGCTATGCACCAATATTTATTTCTCATTTTGGTTGTTTTCTATTTAGCTTTCTTTTTTCAACCGTTGTTTTCTATTTAACTAGTAAACTTGACCATTGTCCACCTTTGAAGGTTAATAACTACTGAATCGAATTATCAAACTAATATAAGTTAAAGTGCAATTTTATTCTTAAAATATTTTTTAGTAAGAGCTTATCACCTTTAAGTAAATTTTTTGTGTTACTCTAAAATGTTTTCTCAATACCATGGAATAAATTTTTGGCGTAATATTAAGTTCAAAATATTGTGGTCATATATCTCTTTAATTATTCAGTTTGTTAGTTAATTACTCCCTCCAATCCTTAAGATTTTACCTAATTTGATTAAACTAAATAGATTAGTTAAATTAGTTAATATGACATACTCCCCCCGTTCTAATTATAAGACATAGTTGATTTTTTTGGAGAAATTAAGGAAGCTAATTAAATTACTTTATAATATTTTTATTTTTATTTTTTTCTTCAAAGTAATTAGTTTGACTAATAATATAATCTAAAAATACACAACATATAAAATGATTAAGTAACTTATTTAGCTTCCTTAATCTCTCCAAATAAAGTCAACTATGTCTTATAATTAGGACCAGAGGTAGTATTTTTTTTAAAACACGTTAATCATTTTTTAATTTCCCTCATTCTCTCCCCTTAACTCATTGTTTATTGTTAGAGAATGATCAATAGAGGTAAATTATAACAAGATTGACAAATATAATACTATGTATTATATTTAGTTTTAAGATCGACTCCTTAAATATATATTATATTTAGAACTGGAGGGAATAACAATTACAATAAGTTTTTTAACCAGCCAAACTAATAATTATAATAATTTTTGTTAGTTCCTTAACTATCTTGTATGCGCATTCCATTCCTATAATGACTTACAGTGACATTAAAGTTCATTTTAATATTCCCTGTCCTGGTTGAGCTTTCACTTTATATTTGTATTTGTCTAGGTGCATGCATGATCAATTAGCGGACGAGATACATTTAACTACACAATCTTTCATAAAAATATGAAATTGGATATCTTTTGTGTGTATGAAGATACATCCTTCACTTCACTTGATCACATATTTTCTCTACATTATATGTAGTAACGGACCTTGGCAGAGGCGAAACCTCTTTATGGCCAGCTGGGGCCAACCCGACCGATCTTATAAAATTTGCTAGAAAATATATGTATTTATTACTCCCTCCGGTTCTAACTATAGGACATATTTAACCGATTTTGTGGAGATTAAGGAAAGAAGTTAAATTAGTTAATTTTACTCATTTTCCTAAAGCGCCCTTATATAAATTTAAAATGACATAAGTAAAAGTGAATCAATAGCTCTTACCACATATTTTTCCAACATAAAATTTTCCTTCTCACACACTACCTAATTGAAATAATGATCTTGCTATATGTGTGTGTAAATACATACACATATATATATATATATAATTACGTGTGTGTCTACACACACATATACACGTGTGTGTGTGTGTCTATATATATTTGTGTATAGACACACAAATATATATATATAGAGAGAGAGAGAGAGACACACACATATACACACATATATGTATACACACACATGTATATGTGTGTATACACACACATATATGTGTGTAGACACATACATATACAGAAACACACACACACACACAGATATATATATATATATATATCTTTAAACGTTTTCATTAATTGGAAAATTCTACTCTTCCACATACATATACTCACTAAAAACTAAACACACTTGAGAGAATAAAATAGAGATATTTTAGGAAGAAATTGATAAAAATTAGAATGTTGTCTTATAATTAAGACCAAAACCAACCCCCAAATGTTGTCTTATAATTAGGACCGGAGGGAGTATATGATATCTTATTTGGCCACGATTTGGCCCCAACTAATTTTTTATCTTCTCTCGTAAGGATAATGTTTGTTTCATTACTCATTAGACCGTAAGAAGAAAGTAAAATTCTTGTTTGAGATACCGAAAAGATTAGTATCATCTTATATATTGTTTTAATTTATAATTATCTGTTATTGTTTGTTTGTATTTTTCAGGTTTATTTGATACTATTTAGTAAATACTAAATATTCCTTTGGGCCAACTAACAATTCTCACAATTCAATAAAAAAGTTTAAAATAATTAAATTTGTCTTAAAATTTAAGTAATTTTCAATATTATCCCTATTAATTACTCTAAACTCTAATATCATATTAATTATTATTCTTTTTTTTTCAAAAAAAGGAGTAATAATTAGTTTTTATTAATTATTACTCTCACTCACTACCTTTTTAATTATGGGTATACATAGAAAAAAAAATATTTAATGCTATTTGAAAACAAACAAGTGTTTTATAAAAAGAACTAAATATACTTGTTAGTTGGTACTTTATAATAAGAATTAAATAAAGTAGTTTAATATGTTATTTTTTGGCCTGGACTAAAATTTTTTTCTAGTT
The DNA here is from genome assembly GCA_019022655.1 of Acacia acuminata. Classification (NCBI taxonomy): domain Eukaryota; kingdom Viridiplantae; phylum Streptophyta; class Magnoliopsida; order Fabales; family Fabaceae; genus Acacia; species Acacia acuminata. The sequence goes on along the minus strand of JAFJYI010000001.1, from coordinate 13,021,476 downwards.
CCGCCACTGGACCTTGGGATAGATGTTTGGAGGGAACAAATATATACTCATTAACTAATTTTTTAAAAAAGTTGGGGACCCAATGTATAAATTCTTAAGCCAAATGTATTTTTTAAAAAAATTTATTTTATATTAAATATTTGGGATTTTTTTTTTTTTTTTTTTTTTTTTTTTTTTTAGGGCCATGCTCCCCATTATCCCTAAGAAGATCCGTCATTGATTGTCTGATTGCAAAGTAGTCAAACTGTCTTTCATAAAAATTATTACTAAGAGAAGAAATGTTTTTTTTTTGTTGCTTCTCTCCTACCTTCAAAAGGAGTATGTTTATTACTAGATTACTTCGTAACTTTTAATTTTTTATCATAAATAAAATTACACTTTATCAAAAAAAAAAAAAAAAAAAAAAAAAAAAAATCCTTCACTCGATGGATAGTTAAAATGTACTCTATTGGTCTTTAATGTCGGATCTAATTTAGAAATTGATTTTTACTCTAAATGTAAGACCTATTTATCATATTTATCAAATTTTTCTTAATTTGCCCCTATTGATATTCCATTAACATTAATCAGGTCAGAGAGATATTAAGAAAAATAAGGAAGATGATTGATTAGGATGTTTTAGAAAAAACATATTATACTAACTAACTTTATTGTTTTAATTAAATTAAATATATATATCTTATATTAAGGACATGATAGAGTAACTCAGAAGTAGGCTTTGTCTCTCTTTAACAGGAAATTGAACCCCTAACATGATGTTTAAGAAATCAATTTTTTAATGTATTCAGATATTTGGTATTATAGTGCTAAAAAATACACGCAAGCTATAAACTAAAGACATGCTCGGAATAATTTAATTATCAAGTTCATCAAAATACTCTTTCAAATATTTTTTTTTTTTTTTTGGGGGGGGGGGGTGTTGACAGAAGGAAAACCCTTTATTATTTATCATTAGAAAAAAAAAAAAAAAAAAAGACCAGTCATAATGAAATGGTCCTTACAAGAAATCACAGCATCAAACATTTTACTATTTTTTTCACCTTTGCCTTTTATCTTTAAAATTATAAATGAGATAATATCATGAACTTGTTCCAAAATCTGAAGGCGGCAATAATATTGAAAATTCCAAACTCCACTCATTACATTACCATTCACATCAAATAATACTGCCTACCTCATAAAGTTAATTGGGTCTAACCTTTAATTATGGTACGTACATTAATTGATTTACACTAAACTTCACTTACCTCATTTTCCCTCTTTTATCTTCCCCTCTTTTTAAATAATGTCAACATGGTTTGAAGCTTAAGTAATATTCATATTTTATTTCATTTTCACTGTTAAGTACTACCCCAGATGATATTCTCAAACTTTTAAGGTAACAGTTTTGGTATTTATAATTTTATTTAATATACACTTATGTTCCTTTTTTTTTTTTAAAAAAAAAAAAAAATCCCAACATTTTGGATAAATTAAAGTAGGATACGGATATTTCAAACTTATATAATGAATATTTTAATTTGTATCTATAACACTATTTTCATCTGCAACTCTCAAATAGAGAAAATGATGGAATGGAATTGAAAGTTTAAGGGAATATCTATCTCAAGGCCCATACTAGCAAAAAGATGTTAAAAAAGGCTTAAGAAAAGGTCACATATCAAAAAAGGCCCTAGGACCTTTTATGGTATTATTTTATAAAATGTTAGTTGTTAATACCTATTGATATAGTTGTTAACGGGTACTGATTTAGTTGTTAATGGTACTGATTTAGTCGTTAGGATATTGTTGTTAATGTTACTGATTTAGTTGTTAATGTTTACTGATTTAGTTGTTAATAATACTGATTTAGTTGTTAACATTTATGAAATAATACAAAAAAAGGTTTTAGAATCTTTTTTAATATGTGACTTTTCTTAGACCTTTTTAACATTTTTTTGCTACGGGGTAGATTTTGCCAAAGTTTAACCCGAATCTAAATATAGATCTACCTTGATATACAAGTCCATTTTCTCTCTGTCTTCCGTCATTGATTTATTATTTATCCCTCAGGAGCATAATATGGTTTGTGCTATTTTATACTCCTCCGATTCCATATATAGAATATAATTTGTATGTAAATTGTGTTATAAACTATATCCTATATATAAGATCGGAAATAATATATTTTAACTGATTTTTAATAAAAACAAAAAATTGCACCAATTTATCCTCGTTATAATACCAGGTCGTATCTTCATTACAAGTCAAAATTGTGACAACGCCACATTAAATTTTTTTGGTATATACACAACACACCCCATGCGTGCACAGAAATAAATAAATTTTATTAAAATTAATATGCATATTGACCAAAGTATGTGTGCGTAGCGTATATATAAATATCTACAATAATTGAGAGAGGATCCCTACCTATCTCACAAAACGGTGCAGTTCTGTAATTTTCTTTTTTTTTTAAAAAAAAAAATAAAAACTATCAAATTTTAATTCCATGATCCTTATTATAACGTCCTAAATGGGTTGGTAATTTCACTAATTTGGCATACAATTCCCACAGTAACATGAATATGAGGGACAAACTACAATGGTTCCTGGTGGAGGTGACTGGTGACTGCTCCGATCAACGACTGAAATGAATTGCAAAAACGTCAAAAGCAGAAAATGGCGACACCGGCCAATCCATCGTCTCCCAACTGTCACGGATTCGTATTCTTCCACTGCTTGTCGTGTCACCCACAACGAAATTATAATGCCTCCCTCCCTCTCTCTCTTAGCTTCACCAATTCTCTCTCTCTCTCTCTCTCTCTATCTTTCTCGTCACACCTCCTTTTTCTTTCTTTCTTTATTTCAATTTTCTTTTTTTACTTTGGTTTATGAGAGTCTTCAATGGTTGCCCGTATCAAAATCTTGCGTAAAGAAATCAGGGGTCGGTGCTAGATGAGCATTTTCGTCTCTTTTGGCTGTCAAAAGACCCCCAAAAGCGAAAGTCTTGCTCTTTTTCTTTCTTCTTTTTTAGCTGGATGGTAGTACTGAATTTGCTGTTCTGGAAGAATGTATCGTCATGAGGGTACTTGTCAAGGCATATTTCATCCCGGATTTTTTAAGTTTCAAGCCGGAGAGAGCTAATTGTCTAGGATTAAATGATGCTCTTTTTTGGCTTTATGTGTTAGAATTTCTGAGGATGATGAAATAGTTGGAGTTTTTCGCTGCTCTATCCCCTGTTTGTTCAGTAGTTGAAGAAGTTGAATGCCCCATTCATCGGTCATCATTGACAAGGTTGCACAGAAGAAATTCTGCTTTGGATTGCTGATTCTGCGAATTGTGTATCATAGGAGCTTTTGATGTAAATATTGAACCTTTTTTTTGCTTGGTTTGATCAGAATCCCTGGCCACTAATAATTTTCATGAACAATTAAGCTTTGAAGACGATGTTTTGATCATGACTGGCCTTATCTCTAGAAGGAACAGCGTTAAGTACTGACAGTTTCAACTTTCAACTCCAAAGGAAGCTACAACAAGGTGATTTCTTAATTGATACATCAGGCTGCATCTTTTACTTCTTTTCCATGTTAATTGTTGAGTCAAGAGGTCCCTGAATAACATGCTTCTATTTTTCATCTTTCATATGATTTTTTCTATTCTCATCACATGCCAGCTTCCACTTTTAGTTCCATCTTCAACCATTTTGTGTGAAAATCCATATCTCTGTTCCCCCTCAGCTGGTTGATCGAATTTGAATATTGTCATAGCCTTTTTAAGTTATCAATTGATGAATTTAAACAAAAAAACATGTTTATGCACAGAACTTACTATGTCTGCTTCCATATGACAGTCTTCTTCTTCTTCTTCTTGGTCAATATGTCTGTGTTCTTCAGTATTATAGTTTTAGAGCGTTAGTTATATCAATCATGAGTATTTACTTTATGATCTTGTTAAAATCAAACAGGTTTTGCAACAGCAGGGTCCAGAGAAATAAAGAAGAAAGTTAATTAAGTGTTGGAGATCATAATGGGAAAGAGATCACAAAAACGTCCAAAGAGGAATGAGAAGGATCATTCAGGATGCATGCGGGGCATTATTAGTATATTTGATTTCCGCCACGGTAGCCCGGCTCATAAGTTGATTACAGATGCTCGGCACAGCAGCAAGCATTCTGTTGGTGACAAAAGTGAGAACTGTACTTAATGTCTGTATTTCTGTTCCAAAATTGACAGATATTCTTAACTACTTGAGAATTATTCCACCAATAATATGCTATAACAAACTAGACTTGTATATATAAGATGGTGGATAATTTGGACTGGATAAACGAGTTGCTAGGCCTTGTTTTTTAGTACTTCGCTCCTTAATATAAGAGCTAGATAACTAATTTGAGGGTATTAAGGAAATTAGTTATTTTTAACAAACATGTCTTGGTTTCTCTAAACTGCCTTCTTTAATCACGTTCAGTGGAACTACCCTTGATTGGAAGCCCTTTAATGTGCGCAATCCTTAATATGTGCAATCAATAGGGATGCTCTTCGACAAAAATTATAAATTTGGGAGGTAAAGTGGATTGAAGTCTTATATTTTGGGCCAAAGTGAATCCCTTGCCTGGCTCCTATATTTAGGACTAGAGGTAGTATTTCACAAGTTTTTTAGAGTCACATTCACCTTGAGAAGCAATTGTTTTGGTTTCTGATATCTGTGTGCATACCAATTCATTTTTAAGTGTACTACTTAATAAAAAATACTCTTTCCTTTTGAAGCGTGGTTGGCGAATAATTTGTGGCTTTGAACTCACGAAAAGGAGTTGAAATAATTTTTGAACCTCATTATTTTCTTCACTACACAGGTATTGTGCATTCGAAGAACAAGTTTGAGATGTTAAGCAATTTGGATGAAGATTGTGAAGGAAACTTTGTAAGTCCTTACATCCATATTCTTGTGCAAACCTGAAACTTATGCAGAATTGAAAATTTTCTGGGAAACTAATAACATATTAAGTAATTTGGTAACTGGGTGTCTACATATTTATTGATATTACTGAATTATGAATCTGTCAGGATGGTGGAGGGAGCAAGAGAACTATGGTTACAACTGATGCTGTTAAGCCTTGCGTGAAGAAACTCATAGAAGAAGAGATGCTAATTAACCAAGATATGATGAAGAATGTACATAATGTTGAGGTAGAATCAAAAGAATCCAGATTAAGGCTTGCAAATCCCCTGAAGATAGATTCCAAGAGAGAAAAGAAATCTCGCAATAAAAGCCGTGATATGGACAAACAGAGTTTAAAGTCTGATGCAACTTTTGAATCAGAGCTTACACATAATCAGCATTCAAGGCATCAGTCCAAAAATAGTATTGATTTGGACAATATAATGGAAGGTTTTTCTCATTTCAGAGATTCTTGTTCTGTGGCGCGCAACCATGGTGATGGTGAAGTTCTTGCGCAACCGAATGAGAAGAATGCTATGGCCGAAAACAATGTAAAAGAAGCCATCTATGAATTTGTTAATCAGATCATATATGATGGGAAAGATCTGCGAGAAGATGAAAATTTTGTCTGCTCACAGGAACTCATGCAAGTACTTCAGGTTGTAAGTTCAGATAAGGAATTGTTTCTTAGACTTTTACAAGATCCAAACTCACTCTTAAGGAAACATGTTCAAGAGTTGGGGAATGCTCAGGGGACAGAATTCAACATGTCCAAACAAGAACCTAGTTGTTTGGGACAAACCACAGAGGTTGTCAACCACAAGCAGCGTAACGTTTTTTGGAAAAAGGTGATGCCTCAAGAGAAAACTCCAGCAAAAGGAAATGACAACACTGGGTCTTCCAAGAGAATTGTTATTTTCAAACCAGGTCCTATGGGCTTGCCATATTCTGAAACTGACAGCAGTCTTGCCTCACCTTTAGATTCTTATGATATGAATCATCCCAAAGGTCACCATGTTAGAGTTAGTTCACATTTTTCTTTCACAGAGATAAAAAAGAAGTTGAAACATGCTATGGGAAAGGAAAGGCATGGAAACACCAGAGGGATCTTCAAAAAGCTCTCTATTGAGCGTCAAAATATGGAACAAGGCAACAAGGTCTTTGGAAAAGACAATAATGGAATGAAATCTCCAAATAAGGACCATTTCTTCATTGAGAAAATAGCTAGACCCACATCAGATTCTAAGAAAGGAGACAAGGCCGGTAAGTTGAGACACTCTGAGGCGACCCTGGATAGGTGTCTCAGACAAGGGGGTTCCAACTTATACTCTGAGGCCCAGAAGCATCTGCATGAGATTCTGGGTAATGGAGATGAAAGCATGGAGTTTTCAAGTCGGCAGATCCCAGAAACCCTTGGGAAAATTCTATCTCTTCCTGAGTACAACTTGTCTCCCATTGGAAGTCCTGGAAGGGAGCATGAGCATCGTTTGGTGAGTGCACCAAGAAGATTTTCTACAACGGGGAACATTCAGGAGGCCAATGAGGATTTTGAAGCTGTTGTTCTTGGTCAACAAGATCAGGCAACAAACAATCCAGAGAAGCAATCATGCATTTGTGATGAAAGTTCTAATGAAAATGTACAAGACATCAACCTGAGGTTAAATCTCTCAGCTGATCTTATTCATGATGATGAAGTGGATGGAATCTGTTGCCATCCTGTTAGGAATGAGATGGTTCCTGAAGGTATGATGTTCAAAGTATAAGTGTTTAAGTGAATAATTTGGATTTTCCCTCTAAATGTTTTATTGTTTGTTACTTCACAGAGTTAGGACAGATATTTTTGGATCTACTAGAGGTTAATAATTTGGATATTTTCCCCTCTAAATCTGTAGATTTAATTGCAAGAGAGGACCAAAAATGTGACTCTGAGATTTCTCATGGTTCAAGACCTTCTCTCAGTTTGAATCAGGTAATATCTTAATGTTCCTTTGCATAAAACGAGATTTCTTTTTTCTATTAGGCTAGTTACAAGTATTTGTGCTGAACCAAAATTTCTTATGAATCAAGGGTAATTTGATGCATGTTCTTGAAGTGTGGTAAAAACAAGTGATGATAGGCTTCCTAGTTTTCTTCGATGCCTTGCAGAAAGATGTCATTTTGACTGTCTCACTATCGTTTTTTTTTTCTCTCTCTATAGGAAATTTCAGAAGATAGTCAATCTCTGGTTTCTTCTCCATCATCATCTTCTTCTTCTCACTCTTCACTCACAAGGAAAGTTGCAGAGATGGAAAGCGGTCCAGATGAATCTGAGCGACCAAGCCCTGTGTCCGTTCTTGATACACCATTTGATATCAGCCCTGGAAATACCAAATCTGAACCTGGTATGTATGCGTTTCGCCAGAATCACTGTGATCATGTAAAACTTTAGAAATATGTTATTCCTTTGATTTTTAATGTAAGACATATTTATCTAATTTGATTAGATTAAGAAAGTTAGTTAAATTAGTTGATATGATACGTAGTTTCTAAAACACTTTAATCATTTTCCTTAATTCTCTCATTTCCTTTTCTCCTTGATTATTGTTTGGGGAACACCAATAGAGGTAAATTAGGAAAAGATTAACAAATATGAAAATTATGTCTTATATTAAGGACTGAAGGAATATTTATAATTGTTTCAGTCACTTCAAATAGAAAGATGGTTTCTTGGTAACACTATATCACATAATTTTTCTTAAATATATTATAGAAATTTGTTTGGTTGCATGGAGTCTTTTTTCCTATGCAGACAAAAAAACTTGCAATTGCTTTAAGAGAATGGCCAATCAGCCTATAAACTTCTTGGTTGCATATCTTCATTGTTATATTAAAATTAACCTTAACCTTATTGATTTTCAGATAAAGTACCAGTGAAACCCTTACATATTCAGTTTGAAGATCAAGACCCTTCACCTATGGATCAAATTGATGGAGGAAAAATTTGTTCTGAAGAACATAAGTTGATATTTGATTACGTTGAAGCTATTCTGCAATCCTCTGGATTAAATAGAGATCAACTAAGAATCAAGTACATTTCCTCAAACCAAATACTTGATCAATCCTTGTTTGATGAGTCAGGGTTTTCCCCAAATCAGCTTTGCTATGATATGAAGCTCTTATTCGATTGCATCAATGAAGTTCTTGAGGATGTTTGTTGGCAATACTTTGGGATACTTCCATGGCCACCATGCATAAAACCAAGCATAAGGCCAAACCCAGATATGAACAAGGTTGTTCTTATGATCTGGCAAAAAGTGTGCTGGCATCTCCTTCCGTTTCCTCGGCCACATACTTTGGATCAAATTGTTCAGAAAGACATGGCAAGGAATGAAACATGGATGGACCTTCGAGGTGACGCTGAAACAGTTATTATTGAGATGGGTGAAGCTATTCTTGCAGAACTGATGGAAGATACTGTGTTCAGTTGTGTAGGTGAAAGCCTAGAAAGTGAATCTTCTCAACCCGAATCTAAATTGCAGGAACATCAAATCGGCATCAACATGTAGAAGGAAAATAGGGAAGTTATACACTATGCTTCAAGGGAAAGGAAATAGATAAGAGTATTTAGAAACTTCTTGGCCATATCTGACTTCTCTGATAGGGGTTAGAATAGCGGGAAGGTGTGGATATTCAAATAAGCAAACAGAATTTCAGTTGGGAATGTTTGCAGAAAGTAGAAAAATAACACTTTTTATACGTTTTGTTCATTTGTGTTTCACTTAATCCAGCGTGAGTCAAAGATGCTGGTGAGATTGTAGATTTTGTAGAGTTTCATAGATAACATGAGTTTGCGTATTATAATTTGGTTGGAATACTCTGCAATTTTTTTGGGGTCCTATTTCCGCACATCCAGCAGGGCTTGGATTAAGATTTAAGAAGGAACAGATTATATGGGAATTCACTTCTCTCCTTTTCGCTTCTTTTCTCTTCATCATCATCATCATCATCATTTCAACCCTTCATATTTAATATTATATAAAACTATTATTATAATTTTCTATGAAACTATATAAATAAATTTAAACTACTGAAATTTCATCTAAACAGTTTATGATTGAAGGGAAAAAAACTTCATAAATTTCTCTAATTCTAGTATATAATAGTAAACTATTTAGATCAATAATAGTTTTATAATTTATTAAATATGAAACATTGAATAATACTCCCTCCATTCCTTAATATATAGAATTTTTTAAGAGATATTAACCCTTAAATAAATTACTTAATGATCATTAGATTATTTTTAAATTAGTTTTAAAAAAACAATAAACATAAATATTTTAAAATAATTTATTTAACTTTTTTAATCTTTAAAACGTGTTATTAGATTATTGTTATAGACAAATTAGTTTTAAAAAGTTAGTTGACACAATGATTATAAACATAATTGGGCATATTTTAAAATAATTTATTTAAATTTTTTTTTAATCTTTAAAGCGTCAAACCAAATAATTATTAAAAAGAAAGGACGGGAGAATGTAATCAATAATGATAAAAAGAGAAAAAGGATGAGGTTAATGAAAAAGAGAGAAGCCGACTAGTTGCCACAAGAAATATAGAGCATTTTCTTTTAGCCTATTGAGGTTAAAGACATGAAATTTCAAATTTGTTCAAGTGAAATAAACACAAAATTGCAATTAGCTATTAATTTCAAGAAGCATATAACCTAAATTACATAAAATATCACTACTAAAAAATTACAGCAAGTGCCTATAGACTTTCTGAATGTAAGGCGTTCAGTGCTAGCGTAGTTAACAAGTTATTATTTCCTCTTCTTATTTCCAAGCGTTGAGAGCAAAGGACGTGGTGCTGCCTTCTTCATAAACGAACTACTTCGGCTATCTTCGTCCATATCATCGTCTTCAACACCATGTCTCTGAGATGATCTCGATTCCTCTTCTGATTGAGCAGCTTTTCTCTTTCTGGCTTCCAACTTGGCATATAATTTCCGTTCAACAGGGTCATCTGAGGGCCCCACTTTGGATTGGCGACCAATTTTTGCACCAAGGCCAAGCCTATATATACAGATGTGCAACAATAGTTATAATGGTGAAAGAATGTACAATTCAATGAACGGAGGTCATAATGAGCACACACCTAGGAGGCCGAGGCTCTGTTTCAGCATCCATTGGTTCATCATCTTCAACTTTGCTCATGTTATTTACCCATTCTTTGGCCTGCCAATTAGAATGGTCAGACAACAATTACCAGCAGTACCCAGAAAATTACAATATTTGGTACAAAATTTCACCACAGTCAAACACCCGTATTTCAAATCCCAACCTTCACAAAAAGGAACTTGGGAGGCAAAAATGTTTGCCCACAGTTTGGGACATCAGCTACTTGAAATGCATTTTTTCATTTCCCATTTGTCATAAGAATCCAATATTATATACCAATGGCATCATTACCAATTCGTGCTTATCATTCAGCAAAACTTTTGGAAACCATACAAGAGCTTCAGGTCTTTGCAATGACTATGAAAATTGTGGAGTGCACTGACAAGCAACATAAGTTCATTTTCAGGGCCAATATATCAGTTACAATTTCGATGCTGAACCGCAAATTATGTATAGAGAAATTTAAACTACATAAACATATGATCTAAGTGGACATTCTATTCCATTAACTTTTAAGGGGGAGAAATGTGTGATTCTACTCATGCCTAAATAATAGCTAAAACCAGCATGCAATACAAATATGGGAAACATATCAATCAACAAGCATACAACACAACTATATAACAAGTCACTACAGTTTATAAGGGTGGAAATAAAGAAATAAGGCATTTACCAGTTTGAATGCATTGTCCAACTTAACAATTTGAGGAAGAGAAGAACCCTTCTTCAAAGGCTCTGTACCACTCATCTTGAGCTCTTTGGGTCGTAACCAACAAAAGCTATTACTATCCAACCTGGAAAGGAAAACCAAATGTACATGAAATAGATATCATGCGATATCATGGAGCCTGAAGAGAAAGCCACATTGTTCACGATGAAAAGGGACAATTAAAGATCAGCACATTGAAAAATCACATCAACCGTCACGAGAAATTACTTAGAGGGTGTCATCTTTGGCATTGATTATTTGAAAAATCACATCAACCGTCAAGAGAAATTACTTAGAGGGTGTCAACTTTGGCATTGATTCCAATATAAATGTGCATCAATACTGAGGGCTTCTGGACTATTTTTATAAGAAACATTGAAAAGTTTTTGTTCGTAGATAAGGATATAAAAAATCTCATTCCACTCAGACTAGAAGACAAGGAACTATCCCTACAGAAAATAACTCTTGCTGATAGAAAGCAACAAAAATAACAGTATATTAGTGTTAATCTTCAAATTTTGTGGTGCCCTGCTCTGAAAGGGATCCATGCTCATCCAAACTTCTTGTCACGTTAACTTCCAGCATACTTACAACCTAGTCAGATATAATGGCGTAAGGGCCACAGTTAACTCAATCCAGAGATATGACATCATTTAACTGTAGGGCTGCACGTTTTGTTTATATGCACTGACATGTCCAGATTATGAATTTCTTTACTCACAGTTACAACTAATCAATACGAAGTCATTTAAAGCAAACAAATTCACTCCGTTATATGAATCAGATCAGTCAGGGTAAGGCGCTAAGGCCAATGGTTGTTGATTTTTCATTCAACAAATAGAGCCGTCAAGGAGAAAAAGAAAATTTGAGCATCAACATCTTAAATACCGGTCATGTATAGGAATCTGATGAGGAAGAGGAAGATTTTTTTTTCTCCATACCAATAAATAGCTTTAGCTGATGAAGAAGAATAAGAACGCGCCGCCGATGGGAGAAAGAGATGACGGGGTAGTGAGGGAATCCGCCAATAGGGTATGTGGCTTCTCTCCGATGATTCTCCTCTCTACTGCCTCTGCGATATTTAAAACGACCACGTTTTGAAGCCAATTTCGTCCGTTTCGTCTTTAACTTCCCCAATCATAACACTTCAGCTGTTGAGCAATAACTCAAGAAGAGCACACTTACACAATCGAAAGGCAGCGGAGTTATTCAGTTAGATGACACTGAGGATTGAGTCACTTGGGAGTAAATCACGGTTCGCGAGCCCTAGGCAGTAAAGAAAAATCAAGATTAAGATGAAAATAACAAGAAGTCGTTGACTTTGAGTGACGGAGGGAGCGAAACTGACAAATCTGGGAGTGTATGCGTTTGTAAGAGTGTGAGTATGTGACTGACAGAGAGGGAGAGAGGGATTGGGACGAGGAGGAGAGGGTAACACTTTACCTGGTGTGGCGTCGGAGACAGAGGAGCGACGACAAGTAGAGTTGCCGGAAGACGGAAGTGCTGGCGTGATTGAGCAGAGGACAACCCTGAGTTGATGGACTCGGCCTGCGTGACTGAGATTTGAGGAATTTGGCTCCCGTCTCTTCTTCCCATCCTCTACTTTATTTCAGCAGTTTAGATTTCATTTTTAATAAAAAATATTAATAATTTTAAATTATTAAAAAATATTTAAAAATAATATTTTTATAAAATATGAAATCTAATCATTCGATTTCAATCTAAAAAAATTTGAAATAAAGAAGATGATGAAAGGAAAGAGGATGAGAGCAATCCCAGATTTGAGGCATTGAGTGAGAACCAGAGAATGAGAGAGGATTAGGATTTAGGATAGAGGAGTGTCAAGAGTTGGATCCAACTTCTCTCCTATACTCTTAAAACCATGCCGTTTTCGCGTAACGGGCTTCATTTTCTTTAATATTGAGCCGTTTTGACATAAAACAGTGCTAGCTGCCTTTTAAAAAGAAATTATTTCAGGAAATTGATGGGTGCGAAAAAATACTTAAGAATACTAACGGGTAAAAACACTTCATTATCTTGAAAAATTATTTTAGGTTTAGTACCATTCGATAGCCTGCAATATTTTTTTAAGATCATAAAATAATTTTTTAAGATCATAAAATATTTTTTTTTCGCATACATACGACAAGCATAGCTTGAAGATGATCCTATAAATCAAATACTACGTACTAGAAGGAACTCCCTCCACAACATAATTCATGTCAATCGAAAACTCTGTTTGACAACACTCTTGCACCTCTGAGAGCAAAACTACCTAAGGATCTTCAGAATGAGCCTCCCTTTCAAGCTTGTCAGCACACAATAATATTTCCCTAGGGGTATGCCGTACCTCTACAGACCATTCAGCATATAAAAGTTGTCGTGTTTCTTCAATCAAAGTCTTTGTAAGGGTGATTGTCACCACTATCTCTAAGCAGAATGTTGATAGCTTCAAGTGAATATGAGGACACTTGTATTTCCCTCAAGTTCATATATTTACAAACTTGAAGGCCTGTTTTGATAGCCAAAATTTCAGCCATCGTTACCGGGTATATTCCAAGTGACTTTTTGAAACCCATAACCCATTGTCCTCTGTCATCTCTAATGATTCCGCCGTATGCTGCCTGATTACCAGCTCTAACTGAAACATCGACATCTACTTGAACCACTCCTAGGGGCGGTAGGCTCCAGTGACGTTCATTCTCTCGATCACTTGGAAAGATTTGGTGTTGAAATCTTCCTGTTGATACATCTTCCATCAAGTGGAACATGGCCTGGTGTGCAATTTCTTTACCTGTCGCTTCAGTATCGTCAAAGATATGTTTCCATCGTGCTTTCCATATGAGCCAACAAACATTGCTGAAAATTTTATACCATGGCCACCGATTGAATCTGCTTTTTCCCGGGTTATGACTGAAGTTCCAATTAAGCCAACCCTACAAATCACAATTAAAGAAAGCAGTATATTGGTTAGAGTTAATAAATTGTTTCCACACTTCTTTCGCTCTCTTACAATCCCTCAACATGTGAACAATACTTCACAATGGCAGCCCAAAGGGCAATTTGGTGTTTATGATATCCCTCTTTTAGCTCTTAGTGAATTAGTTCTCATGCATAACTTGCCAGAAGAAATTTTTTATCTTTTTAGGCACCTGCCAACGCCAAATTCTTCGCCAGACATGACTCCTCCTGTTGAGAAAGGAAATTGTATGCAACTTTGATTAAGAATTTCCCGTCAGAAGCATTTCTCCAAATTACACAATTCTCTGTAATACCCTAAAGAGGTGGAATTTTAAGTAATATGTTAACCACCCATTTAGGGAGGAATTTTCTCCATTTAGATACATTCCATCTTCCGTTTGGCAAAACAAAATCTGCAACTATATCCCCTGGCTTAACCTCTTCCAAGTTTTGATGGACATAGTCAATAAGGGGATCATTAAGTGGAGTCCACAAGTCCAACCAAAAGTAGGTATTTTTGCCATTACTAATTTTCTTTCCCACACCTTGAAGAAAAGTATCCCAGACATTGACTATGGTTTTCCAAGTTAGAGACTGGGATTGTTTTTTGGAAACTTGAGGAAGTAAATTATTACGACATGAATATCTGCCTCTGAGACATTTGACCCATAGAGCCTCTGGTCTTGTGATCATGCCCCAACATAATTTCATAATAAACGCTTTGTTTTGGAGCTCCAAATTTTTTATACCCACCCTCCAACCTTCTTACTCTTAATGATGTTTTGCCAAGCAATGAGATGCATTTTCCTTGAATTTTCATCTTGACACCATAAAAAGTTTCTACTCACTTTTTCAATCTCATACAATACACTCTTTGGGAGGAGAGTAGACTACATCTAGTAAGAAGGTAGTGCTGAAATTACAGATTTGATCAATATTGTGCGACCTGCCATCCCTAGGTGCTTACCTTTCTAGGAAGATAAACGCGATCGGACCTTCTGGGTAATATGACGAAAGCTATGCTTGGTGACCCTCGAATGGATAAGGGGTACACCAAGATATTTTCCAAGATTCCCAATAATACCAATACCCAAGATCTGGCTTGCATTGCATGATTAAAATGTACATTCTTGGAGAAAAAGGCCTTGGACTTAGCTAGATTTATCTTATGCCCATATATATCACAGAATCGACTCATAACCCTTCTAATTTTTTCCACTTGGTCTATTAAAGCTTCAGCAAACAACAATAAGTCATCTGCAAAGAATAAGTGAGAGATATATGTCCCATTGTTACTGAATTTTAGTGGTTTCCATCTTTGAGCTTGACATTCTTCATTTATCAAATGAGCCAACCTTTCCATGCACAAGATAAAAAGGTAGGGACTAAGTGGATCACCTTGCCGAATTCCTCTGGTCGGTACAAACTCAGGGCCCTCATGTCCATCTCAAAGTACTCTCATGGTAGCTGAATTAACACAAGACATAATAAGTTTCCTAAGGTTCTCTTTGATCCCAATGCATTGAAGAGTATTTTCAAGGAAACTCCAATCCAACCGATCAAAAGCTTTTTCCATGTCTACCTTTATAGCAACCCAACCTTTTTTTCCCTTTTTTGTTCTCATTTTATGAATAGCTTCCCGTGCTATGACAATATTATCACAACTTGATTTGGACTTAATAAACCGCACTTTGTTCGGTACGATCAGATCATTCATAACGACTTGGAATCTATTAGCTATCAATTTGGTAATCACCTTGAAACTTACATTACAAAGAGATATAGGCCTCATATCCTTTAACGAAGTTGGCAAATCCGTCTTAGGAATGAGCACAATTTTTGTTTGATTGAATTCCCTAATTGACAAAGGATTCTGGAAAGCATCTTTAACCAGATTAGACATGGACTTGCCCACTATTTCCTATTGGGTGTGGAAAAAGTGAGCTGGTAAGCCATCCAGTCTTGGTGCTTTGAATGCCCCTATAGAAAAAGCAGCATTTTTTATTTCTATATCAGTTACCTCTTTATGAAGAAGATCACTTTGAGCTTGTGACAAAAAAGGAAACTTGTTCGGCCAATTTGGGTCTGCAATTACATTCGGATCACAAGTATATAGTTCCCGGTAAAACTGCGTCGCCATATGTCTTAGTTGATTCGAATCTTGAACCCAATTCCATTCCCTATCCTTGAGAGCTGTAATTTTCTGTTTCTTTCTTCTAACAATCACTGAAGCATAGAAGAATTTTGTGTTTTTATCTCCCAATTTGAGCCAATTACACCTTGATTTTTGAAACCACAATAATTCTTCCTGAAGAGTTTATTTATTATATTCTCCCCACAATTTTTTCTCCAATTGAGCAAGGCCATTAGGATAATAAGAATTTATTTGTCTCTCAATACCCTCTAGCCTTCTTATAATTTCTTTATACTACCAATATGTTCCTCATTCCATTTAGTAGCAGCATCTTTGAATTGAGACACTCCCTGACACCAATTGTTGTTTTCCCATGCATTTTGAACCACATGTCGAAAACTATTTTCTAAAAGCCAGGCAGCTTGGTAATGAAATCTCTTGAGTGGGGGTCGTTGCCGTGGGACAACTACACATGACAAAAGCACTACTTTATGATCGGACTTGTATTTCAAATCATTTAGAAGAGCCGATTGAGGAAATAGCACTTCCAAATTCAAGTTGCCAAAAACCCAATCTAATTTTTCTTTAATTCCTTCTCTTTCCTAGGTGAATTTAGTAGTATGATCATGAAATTCAAGAAGGCCTGATTCCCAGATACAGTCATTGAAATCTGCCATTGAACGATCATGAGGTGGAGCAACCCCTACCTTGTTATGTGGAAACCAATAGGCATTGAAGTCTCCTAAGAGGACCCATGCTTCATCCATAAGAGAAGAGATTGCCCTGATTGTTTGCCATAGAATATCCCTCTTCATATAATTTGGTTCCCCATAAATAAAAGAGGCATAAAAATTTTTAGAAGAGCATTTCTCACATATTCGGCAATGCAGGATTTATTCATTTGAGGATATATATTCCATGTCATAGTCCCATTCATTCCAAAGTAACCATATTCCCCCAACAAATCCTGTAGCTTCAACCCGAATCCAATTATTAAACCCAATTTTCCTCACTACACGATCAGCTTTATGACCATTGATTCGAGGTTCAAGTAAACAAAAAATATCAATGTTATTTTTTTGCACTATATCTCTAATAAAAAGAGGAAAAGACCAGCTTCCGGCTCCCCTACAATAACAACTTGCAATAATCATAATTAATTATAAAGAAAAAAGATTAGAGAAAAGCACTTATCTGCTCAATTGAGTTGCTGGTACAAACTCCAGTTCTTCGGATTGATCCTCCGCTATGCCAGCTGCCTCATCTACCGCATTTTCTATATTACTTCCAGGCGGTCTATCTGTAATATCTGGCGGTTTGGGGCTTGGTAACACTCCAAGCATGAGACTATCCTCTTCGTCTTTTTTGCCTTCAAGTGGACGAATATGGAGTCTTAAATGGTCATTTTTTTGATATTAAGTCTTAAATGGTCATTCTTATTAGATACATCCCCTAAAGTCAGCCCAACCTTCTTAATTGAATTCTCAACCTTGGTCTGGACACTATGGCCCGATTCACCACTAACTACGTGATGGATCCTTTGATTTACCATTAGGGAATTTCCTTTATTGCCTTGGCCCACTAAGGCCCCATCACTTCCATTAGCTTTGAATTTTCCACGGGCATCTTCCTTCTTTAAATACAAAGGCCCCGTTTGGATCAAAGAAAAGGTGGGAATGGAAAGGAATTGAAATGAAAAGAATAGAATGGAATGGAAAATATTTTGCTTCGATGTGTTTGGTTGGCACTTGGAAAAGAAAATAGGTTGATAGTAAAATTTTTGTTTGGTTAAAAGAAAATAAAGTAGGAAAATAAGATAAAATACCATTTTACCCCTAAAAAATATTATTTTAAACAACACCACACACGCACAAAAAAAAGCGGTACGCGCTCATACACACTCTCGTGCACACTTGAGTGTGCACATGCACATTCAAGTGAGCACTTGAGTGTGCATCTCGCACACTCGAGTGTGCACGAGTGCACACTCATATTGAGTGTGCAATCTCTTGCACACTCGAGTGTGCTCGATGCACACTCATATGAGTGTGCATCGAGTCTGCACCGTATACTTTTCTTCCTCCTTCCTTCATCTGACCAATTTGCAACGAGAAAGAGGCCGTCGGCTCTCTCCTCCACTCCCCCGCGTCACGTTCTTCTCTCCCTCCTCTCCCCAATGTCAAGCTCTTCCCTCTCCTCCTCTCCCCGGCATCACGCTCTTCTCTCTCCCTCCTCTCCCGGCGTCACTCTCTTCTCTCTCTTCCTTTCCCCATCGTCACTCTCTTCTCTCTCATGTGGGCAAAATGGACTTTAACCATTTTCACATTTCTCATTTGAAAATGGGTTCCCACCAAAATGGTGGGAACCCATTTTCCCTTAAACGTGGGAGAATGGGGTGGCGGCGGGAAAATATTTTCCAGAGAAAATTTGAACCAAACACCCGCCGCCGCTGGAAAATGCTCATTTTCCTTTTCCTTCTTCCAATTTTCCACGATCCAAACGGGCCCAAAGTCTTATCATTTGCTTTTCCTTGCAATTTTAAATTGCTTCTAGTCTTCACACCTACTCCATTTCTACTTTTTCTCATTGGCTCATGTTTCGATGTAAGTGCTTGCTTTTTGTCAAAGAGAACCATTTCAGCTGATGGGCTAGTAGTACGGTCAGGGCGTGTTTTTTCATGAATCATTAAATCACCAGCTTCTCCTTTTTCTTCCTCCAGCGACACCGGTAGCATATCGAGATTGTGAAGATTTGAAATCTTCATTCCCGACAACTCTAGGACCTCGGCTGCCTCAAGACATCCTTCATTGTGATAATTTTTCTTAGAGTTCCGAGTTTTTGCTGATCTTGAGACAAACATCCACGGCCCAAAAGTTTCTTCGATCGCCGGATTTTGGCTAGTCGGCTTATGTTCCGGCAGCACTTTGGTCGGCTGCACCAGGTTACTATCTGGGTTTATCAATTGACATTTATTCCAGGGGAAAATTTCACGACGATGACCATATCAACCACACTCAAAAAGCATATAAGCTTTAATCCTTCATACTCCACGTTAAAGATCTCACCTGCTGCTATAATCCTTGGGACCAATTGTTTTTGCAGGTCCAATTCCACACATAAATGGGCATAACACCCCCTCTCGACCTTCGCCTCAGATGCACATATATCAGCCAAAGTATTTAAGTCTACTCGTAACAGCCGTCCAATGCGTTCTCCGATTCTAGCAATGCAATGGTTATTGTAGCAGTTCAACGAAATATTGGGAATCTGGATCCAAGTGACGATACGACCCAAGGAGTTTTTGAAAGGGTCAAAATATGGCATCCAATGCTGAACCAGAACACAGTGTCCAGCTATTACCCAAGGGCCATTGTATAAAACCTTTCGGTAGTGTGCCCTCCAACAGTCCTTGTTTGTGAACTTAACTACAAAATAGTTGTTCAGAAGATCAACCAACTCAAATTCTGAAATACCCCAGAGTCTAATCAGGTAGCTTTTCAACATATACAAATTGTATTTTCTTTCCAACACCGTGATGACCAGAGAGTAGTTCCACGGCTTGCACCACTCATTATATTCCTCTGGCATAATAGGGACCACCGGGTATATTTTCATTTGCCTTTTAATCTCTTCTGATGGCTCTGGCATCGTCCAAAATATTTCTTTGTCATCTTTAAACAGATCGTTTGTTTCTATACTTATTCCTCCATTTGCCACTCCATTGAAGCCTAGCAATGATTGTTTATAGGATAGGTGGCTGATTCACTTGAGTCTTATCAGAACCCATATCCTTAGCTTGGCGTTGCTCCATTTCCACTTCTGGCAATTTTTCACTCTCATATACTTCATGCATGTTGTCGTCCATAATAGCAGGCTCAATTTGTTCCATTCTCTTTTTCTTTTTTCGACCTTCCCCATCGGAGTCAGATGGTGGGTCCAGCGGAATCTTGCGTTGACCTATGTCATATATATATATATATATAAAAGATGTGGGTCCCACCATTTCATATATGTGTAGGAATCTTCTTCTTCTCATACAACATGAGAAGTATAAACCCCTATATATATATATATATATATTCTTGCGGCATTGTGTTATCATAAAAGAGACAAAACCAGGCAATCATTTAATTAATTTGAACAATACAAACTTATAATAATTTATTTATCTTTGATAAAAATAATTTAAACTGTTTAAATTGATTGAATCATCAAGATTGATTCTCTACCGACTACACAGTGACACCACAATATTGGATTTTTTTTTCTTTGGCAGCCATGACCGTAGAGACTATTAAATCATATAATTCCCATGCAAAAACACCGTTTGGCACGCCCAGCTCCTGGCAACTTAGCTTCACGTCACTGTCCAAGCTCCCACAAACGTGGGAATTTTAGCTCCCTCTATTTGTGGCGGGATCTTGAAAAATGTCCTGGGAGAGTGAATTATTTTGACTGAAAAGCCCCTACGAAATATAAACTAGGATCGAGGTTCGAGCTGGAAGAATGAGCAGACGAAAGAAGGTTTAGATGACAGCAAGCTTCAATCGAACGAGTAGGCAACGAAGATCGATTCGAGGTAACAGTAATAATGGCTTTTCTTTGTTCATTGTTCGCTGTGCTGGGGAAAAAATGTCGACAGCCTGGTTGTGGCGGCTGGGGACGCAAATCGACATTCCATGTAAAGTGGGTTCTTGACCAGGAAAGGAAGGGAATTTACTCACGGCCTTCAAAAACGAGAGGAGGAAAAAGGTATGAGCATCATCTGCTTGGTAATTTACTTTTCATGCTTTTCAGTTTCCAAGACAAAAACCAAAAGAATATCAAAAGTTGTGTGTTCAATTTTCACTTTCCAGAAGGAAAGAAACACGAAAAAAAAAGTTCTTGGTTCACATTATGTAATATGAGTTTTAACTTGAACTTGACTGTTTGGTTCGAATTTCAACATTTGTTTAATTTTGCAGTTGAAGTTTATCACTTTGGTTTATTGATTAAATTCAGGGCTCTTTTTGCTTGATGTTATGTCTCTTTTTTATCATTTGACCTTGTGGTGCATATCAAATTTTTCAGTTGAAGTTTATCACTTGTCGTTTTTTCCCGCAATGGCCAAAAAAAAAAAAATTCATTCTAGTTTTTTCCTAGGTATTTTATTTTTAGGGGCATTAAGGGAATTTTGCCTCTACTTCCCACTTAACCCACAACCAATTCTTCAAACCAAATATTTTATTTTCCTTCAACTTCAGTTCCATTCCCATGTCTACCAAACAGTTTTAACTTTTTAAGTTCCTTCTCAATCTTCCCTTCCATTCCTTTCCCTCCTTAAATGTTCCTTGTACCAAACAGGCCCCAAGAGCTTTCTTAGTATTTTTTCAATATCAAATCTTGAAGTATTTTTTGAGTATCATTCAGTACCCTAAAATATTTTTTCAAGATTCTAAAATGTTTTTTCAAGATTATAAAATATTTTTTTCACTATCGGTTAGTATCCTGAAATATCTTTTTTAATACCCGTCAGCACCCTAAAATATTAAAAATAAAAAAGGCACCAGCAGCCAGTAGGTATTGTTTTGCTCCAAAACGATGCAATTTCAAAGAAAAGGAGAGCAGTGGATCGTAATAGTAGAGGAGAGAAGCCGTATTCGACTTAGGAGCGACCGAACAATTGAAGCCTGAAGGTTAGGGTTTTTTTTCTTCAAACAATTGGCAATACGTGTCACACTCTCAAGGGAGGGCAGAGGAAGTAATTACAATTTCATCCTTATAACAGGTAGGGCTCGACAAGCCTAAAAGGTTTATTAATAGGCCTAGGCCTAACTTGTTAAAAAATAGGCTTGGAAATAAGCCTTTACTTAGCCTCTTAGCGACAAGTTAAGCCTAACCAGGCTCAAAAAGGTTAGACCGTTTGACCTTGTTTCGAGAGAGGAGATTGTTGAGCTTTGAAAAAATTGTTGTAATTGATATCCATCCTGGAGGTAAATTTCAACCTCTTTTTATTTATTTATTTATTTGGTGGGTATCAAAGTAAAATCATTTGATATTAGTAATGAAATTTGACCAAAACATAATTTTGAAAAAAAAATCTTTTCAGCGACACAAGTCAACATATAAAATATTTATTAAATTCATATTATTGTTACTAATATTTATCTTTTAGTTCGACCAACATTTCACACCTAAGAAAAAAAAATCCTAAGTTTGTGTAAATGGAGCAAGTCTCAATAAACAAGCAATTTGATGTGGAACTTTGTGGGAAGATATTCTTCAAATTTAATACTAAATTAACAAGCAACAAATCACGTTTTGAAATTTCTTAGCACTTGTGCATCAAATAATCTAGGGAAAATTACTCACGGGTCCCAAGGAAGAGATATATTTACGGTTAAGTCCCACCAATTCATGAAATTACCCCGAAGTCCCAAGGGACCTCGTGTGTAAATATTTCATATGTGTAAAAGACCTTATTGCCCTTCTACTTCTTCCTTCTCCTCTCTCTCTCACATACGCAAGGTGCAACACCGGCGAGAGAGGAAGCACGTGGAGTAAGCACTTCGACGGAGATGGGGCCGAAGTTGAAGAAGACGGAAGCTTCAACTTGAGCCGGATACGTGTTGCGGATTGACCACCGTTATAAGCGAGAAGCAATTCGACGGAGCGACGATGGAGATTCCCGTACGGATGTTGAAGTTGAAGAAGACGGAAGCTTGAAGAAGAGCCGATCCTCAAAAACCACGATGGAGATTCCCGAGATCGGCGACTTGTTCGGGAAAGATGCAAGTGGAAGTCCGGATTCGGTAGGAGATTCCCAAATCAACATATCTTGCCACCACCGATCTGCGAAAACCGTCTCCAAAACATGCTTCACCGAGCGGATCGTGGCCTCACCGGAGCGGATCGACTTTCACCATCTCACATACATAAGGTTTTCGAAGTTGTGGCACTTGGACCTGATCGAAATGTGCGAACCTCCCTCCTTCAAGAGAGGGAGGTTTTCGAAAAGTTGTGGTTTTCGGAGGCGAATAACAACACAAAATGCATAAATTAACCACAACTTCAAAAACATTGAATTTGTGATTTCTAAGTTCCGGAGGCGATTAACAACACAAAATGCATAAATTAACAACACAAAATGCACAAATTAACCACAACTTCGAAAACCTTGAATTTGTGATTTCTGAGTTCCAGAGGCGAACAACAACACAAAATGCATAAATTAACAACACAAATGCATAAATTAACCACAACTTTTGAAAACATTGAATTTGTGATTTCTAAGTTCCGGAGGCGATTAACAACACAAAATGTATAAATTAACAACACAAAATGCACAAATTAACCACAACTTCGAAAACCTTCAATTTCTCATGTCGACTTCCGGATGCGGTTAACAACACAAAATGCATAAATTAACAACATAAAATGCAGAAATTAAGAACAACTTCTGAAAACCTTCAATTTCTCATGTCTGACTTCCAGAGGCGGTTAACAACACAAAATGCATAAATTAACAACATAAAATGCAGAAATTAACAACAACTTCTGAAAACCTTCAATTTCTCATGTCTGACTTCCAGAGGCGGTTAACAACACAAAATGCATAAATTAACAACACAAAATGCACAAATTAACCACAACTTCGAAAACCTTCAATTTCTCATGTCGACTTCTAGAGTCGATTAATAACACCAAATGCATAAATTAACAACACAAAATGCATAAATTAACCACAACTTCAAAAACATTGAATTTGTGATTTCTAAGTTCCAGGGCGATTAACAACACCAAATGCATAAATTAACAACACAAAATGCATAAATTAACCACAACTTCGAAAACATTGAAATTGTAGGGCTAATGAAATTGTACTGTTTTTTGGGGTTGTAACGGAGGAATAACGGAGGAGTACTCTATTTTATGTTGGTTTCTCGGTTGATGTGATGATGGAAAGTTGAGTTACAAGTTCGATAAGATTGAAAAAGGTTGTTGGTAATACGTGCATTTTGTGTTGTAAATACATGCATTTTCGAGTTGTTAATACAAGGTTGTTGCTACGATTGTCCCGAAATATGGCAAGTACTTAGGGAAAAATCTATTCTCGTTTCCTTCATTTTGGGGGAAGTTTATAAATGGTGGGGGAGATAAAATTCAATATGTTGGAGGTTTGGTAAGAACAAAATTTATAAAGGAAGGCACAACCTATGACGAATTGTGAAGAATCATATCATCTATGATTGAAAAGGAAAGCAATGACATTCGACAAATTCAAAGTTAGCTTTGATCCATCAACATACGTAGATCTTGTAGACAATGAAGGAGTGGATCATTTAATAAAGTTTAATGAAGAATCTGGGCATGTTTACATTGAAGAGAAATGGAATAATGACAATGTACAACCACCATTGAATCTTTGAAATGCAAGAGGAAGAAGAAGTGTAGGTTTAGTTGCTATAACAAAGCTACTTTGTTTTTGTATAAGTGTTGAATGAGGGCTCATTGTGGGAGATGCCATGAGGATGGACACACGGTGAGGACATGCAAAAATCCAAATCCCAACTGAAAACATGATGTACATGCTTTTGATTGTTAATTGTTTAGTCATTTTGTCTATACACACCTTGTATTAGTAACTTCTTGTAACACCTTTTTGTATTTTGGTGGGTGGACAAGAACTTGTAATTCCGGCTTACACATTGACGTGAAACTATATATGATATTAAGTTCAATGAGTAGGTGCAAATACGGACTTACTCATACAAATTAATATTTTGAAATGATATTCACTTATTCACAACCCTTATATAGTCACAAACTTTTCCAATGTTGTTGTTAATTTATGCATTTTGTGTTGTTAATCGCCTCGGAACTTAGAAATCACAAATTCAATGTTTTCGAAGTTGTGGTTAATTTATGCATTTTGTGTTGTTAATTTATGCATTTGGTGTTATTAATCGACTCTAGAAGTCGAGACATGAGAAATTGAAGGTTTTCAAAAGTTGTGGTTAATTTGTGCATTTTGTGTTGTTAATTTATGCATTTTGTGTTGTTAACCGCCTGGAAGTCGAGACATGAGAAATTGAAGGTTTTCGAAGTTGTTATTAATTTCGCATTTTATGTTGTTAATTTATGCATTTTGTGTTGTTAACCGCCTCACGGAAGTCGACATGAGAAATTGAAGGTTTTCGAAGTTGTGGTTAATTTGTGCATTTTGTGTTGTTAATTTATACATTTTGTGTTGTTAATCGCCTCCGGAACTTAGAAATCACAAATTCAATGTTTTCGAAGTTGTGGTTAATTTATGCATTTGTGTTGTTAATTTATGCATTTTGTGTTGTTATTCGCCTCGGAACTCGAAATCACAAATTCAAGGTTTTCGAAGTTGTGGTTAATTTGTGCATTTTGTGTTGTTAATTTATGCATTTTGTGTTGTTAATCGCCTCGGAACTTAGAAATCACAAATTTAATGTTTTCGAAGTTGTGGTTAATTTATGCATTTTGTGTTGTTAATTTATGCATTTTGTGTTGTTATTCGCCTCTGAAAAACCACAACTTCAAAACCTCCCTCTCTTGAAGGAGGAGGTTACGCACATTTCGATCGTCCAAGTGCCACAACTTCAAAAACCTTATGTATGTGAGATGGTGAAAGTCGATCTGCTCCGGTGAGGCCACGATCTCTCGGTGAAGCATGTTTTGGAGACAGGTTTTCGCGGATCCGGTGGTGGCAAGATATGTTGATTTGGGAATCTCCTACCGAATCTGGACTTCCACTTGCATCTTTCCCGAACGATCAGCCGATATCGGGAATCTCCATCGTGGTTTTTGAGGATCGGCTCTTCTTCAAGCTTCCGTCTTCTTCAACTTCAACATCCGTATCTGGGAATCTCCATCGTCTTTGCTCCGTCGAATTGCTTTACGCTTATAACGAAGTGGTCAATCTGCAACACAGATCTGGCTCAAGTTGAAGCTTCCGTCTTCTTCAACTTCAGTCCCATCTCCGTCGAAGTGCTTACTCCACGTGCTTCCTCTGCTGCTGGTGTTGCACCTTGCGTATGTGAGAGAGAGAGGGAAAGGAAGAAGTAGAAGGGCAATAAGGTCTTTTACACATATGAAATATTTACACGAGGTCCCTTGGGACTTCGTGGTAATTTCATGAATTGGTGGGACTTAACTCAAATATATCTCTTCCTTGGGACCTCGTGAGTAATTTTCCCAATAATCTATTACTCCCTCTGATCCTAATTATAGGAACATTTTTGTAATGCAATTCACACTACAAAAAACGTTCTTATAATTAAGACCGGAGAGTAGTATTACATTTTCTAGTGATAGAACTACTGTATTATTTATATAATTAAGAATAACTTATCCGACAATTTGCCACATAAGATTTAAAAATAAGAAAAAGTTATCTTCCGAAAACTCAATTTTAACGAGTCATCTCCAAAAACAAGAACTTCAAGAAAGTTCCTTATCATTAACAAATCAAATCCAATCAATAAACAAGCAATTTGATGTGGAACTTTGTGGGAAGATATTCTTCAAATTTAATACTAAATTAACAAGCAACAAATCACGTTTTGAAATTTCTTAGCACTTGTGCATCAAATAATCTATTACTCCCTCTGATCCTAATTATAGGAACATTTTTGTAATGCAATTCACACTACAAAAATGTTCTTATAATTAAGACCGGAGGTAGTATTACATTTTCTAGTGATAGAACTACTGTATTATTTATATAATTAAGAATAACTTATCCGACAATTTGCCACATAAGATTTAAAAATAAGAAAAAGTTATCTTCCGAAAACTCAATTTTAACGAGTCATCTCCAAAAACAAGAACTTCAAGAAAGTTCCTTATCATTAACAAATCAAATCCAATTAATAAAGTAAAAACAAAATAAAAATTGCACAATAAGAAATTACATATGGATTTTTTTTTTTTTAAAAAAAAAAAAAACCATTACAGATTTTATTAAAATTTAACCCCAATATGAAAACAAGGAGTGGCCACAAAGTAACATTTGTCAAATTTTCAGATCAAATTTTAACAGTTTATTTTTATTTTTTATATAATTTTATAATGTAATTTTATAAAATATTTAATTAAATTTCAACCATTCAAGTTTTAATCCAAAGGTGGGAATATAACGAGGAAAGGATCGAGCCTGCATTTCAACTTATCTCAGCCGTAAGTAGCCGATAATACTTCCAAATCTAAAGACAATATAATGAGGGAAGAAAAAAAATCCTGTTTTTATTTGATTGATTTGGTCAAAGTATAATCCCTTTCAAGGTTTATAAAAGAGTTTATGTCTGTCCCAACAAATGCACTTTCCTGTTTTTATTTCAACAAAGAGAAAATTTCCGTGGACATGATTATACCATATTCATCATCATGGACTACAATGTCCCGAAATGCAGTTCCGGCATGTAGGAATACTGCGGATTGTTCACCTTGTTTTAGCAGTGGAAAACATGGCAGTCTTACACATCCATCACCAGACCAGGAACTCAACTGTTGTTATGACTTATGAGAGTAAAATTCAAACAAACAACCATCCCCGTAAGCACATGAACTATTTCAAGTACAGTCAAGGTTGAGGGCAGAGAACCAATTTTACTCAGTATACTTCATCATCAGGCTTTTGCCTTTTTTTTTTTTTATTAATGGAAAAACAATTCTCATTCAAATAATAAAATGATGTTACATTGTAACTCTGGAATCAATGTATAGCAAGATTGCAGAGATTTTTCCACATGCAAATTAACATTTGTAGTCTTACTTACCTGCCTAAAAGTAAAAAAGATTCAACAAGTTACCTATGTCATTGTATGAAATATTTGATGAAACCTGTTTAAACCCAGTAGGCGGCAGAAATAGTGATTTCAGACAAAAGACCTGTAGAAGGTATCATTGGAGTCCAGAAAATGGGTGGAATTGGAAATCCAGTGAAGCGATCCTCTGAAACAATGCAGAGGAGCGTTCCGTTATTTCCCTCTCAAAATGAAAGATTGAATTGGCTGCCCTTGGTAACAAACCCACGATCGACACTCACACATGGCACCTTGCTTGTGCTTCTTTAAGAGAATAGTCCAACCATGTTCAGGGATCTCATTTAGTGTATCCAACACCTGGATGATTCTTGGCGTTCTGAGATCATTACTGTCACCCTCTTTGAAAGCTAGGGAGATATTTGAGACAGCAATATTTAAATCTTTGATGAGATCATTTGGATGGCTGGGTTTAATACTCTGATGTACTATCTAATTTCTTTTCATCCATATCAAGGATAGAAGCTTGACAATCTTAAGAGCCTCCGTGAAGAGACCATCTTTATGCAGCTGAACCAGAGTGTGTTTAAGCCATTCTTAGAAATCTTCAAATTTTTTGAATGATAATCTTAATGAAAGACACCCACACCATAAAGCCTTGCTAAAAGGGCAATGAATAAAGAGATGTGATAAAGATTCCATCTCATTACAACCAAAGAAACAATTGCCACTCACCGAAAGGTGATGTTTATTCAGAATTTTAATTCAAGGAATGCCTTCATTTATGATCTTCCAAACAAATAAGATATCCCTCAATGGTAGATATAATGATTAAAGAAATTTCCAGAAAGCATCATGAGAATACCCGTACTGGTTCATGGATAGTAATCTGAAACCTGATTTGGAAGAGTATTCACCCATGGAATTATGATTCCAAATAAGCTTATCATTAGTCACACAAAAAGGAAGAAAGGGATAAGACCTATGCTAGGAAATCTAGGAAGACAAAGTATCATCAGCAAAGGACCAACATGTTTTTTTAAAGGTTATAGGGTTGACTTTCCATTTTGATGTAATACTAGGATATTAGCTATCTAATAGGGTGGCTGTTGGGGTTCTGTGAAAGTTGTTTACTTTTACTATATTAGCCGTTAGGAGCATTAGGGAAAGGTATGGAATATTTTATGAGTTGTAAGAGGAGTGGAGTAGCAGGTTTTGCTCAAACTTGAGACTATCGCTTGGCTATGAAGTGGCATTTTGTGCTCCTAGCAGATTGTTGTAACCTCCATATCAGCATTATCTAGCTAATTTAGTGGTGTTTTGGGGTGCTATTTTGTTAATTCCTAACAGGATGTTGATGATGGTGTCTGCTTTTTGCTTGTGGTAAAGGAACCTTATCAAAGGACCATTCCATCTCACTAGGTGCCAATTAGATAGAAGATGCACTAATAAATCTTTGACTTCATTCAAATTAGAATTCATTAAAGACCTAGACTGTATTGGCCACAACAAAGGGCATTTTAAAGGAATGATATTACCTGAACCCACTTTCTATTTTAGGTGATCACAAATAATATGTGCACATTTATGAATACCTTTCCATATCCAAGATGACTCGTAAGACTTCTTAATCAAAGAAGCACTGTTTAGATCAAAGTACTTGAGTTTCGGATTTTCTCCTGGAGATGATTGAAGAATTCTCCAAATTTGTTTTGCCAAAAGGGAATCATTGACCTTTTGACTTCTCTAACAGTCAAACTTATAGCATAAAGTGTCATCTTTTTTAACCAGTAAAAGAAGAAGAAAAATGCGCAGGGTGCAATGCAATTTTCAAAGGCGCAAGATATTTTAATTGGTGACATTTTATTGGCAATGCAAGAACTACAATACAACAAACATTTTCAGGTGAAAAACTGTAATGATCATAAGTTTAAAGGAAAAGCTCATCCCAAAAGAGTAATCTATTGAAGGAATAGCCCCTTGAACTTATAAATCACATCATATTTGTGAGGTTTTCAGAAAAACTCATAACAAAAATATGGCAACATGAGAACATGCAAAACCAAATCATTTAACAACACTCAACTAAACCAATCAAGCTCAACATGCATAGCTGCTAAGATGACAGATGAAACAGCGAATAGACAATCTGACCTCCAAATTATCCTCCTTGGCTCTGTGTTTCTTTGGGGCCAAACGAAACTCTTCAGTTAGTTGCAATCATTCTTCAACATTCCGGGGAGACAAAATCAGGTGCCACCTTTATACAAGACTGGTTAATGAAAAAGAATGAAGTTAGAAACAATGCAGTTATTCATAACAAATGATTTAATGATGCTATAATTTATTCTAGTACAGGTTGCTCTTGTTTGCAATTCACTTCAACAAAAGTAAATTATTCATTACCCCTACCTAGGAAGATATATTTACTGTCAGTCTTCTCCTAGATTTTCTGTAAGTGGGATTTGATCACAAAAAGGATGGGAGCCTCTCTTTTCTCTTGCTTTCTAATCTGATTCATGAAAAAATAAAAAAATCAAAATACTTTGTTGCTCCATGTTAGTGAATACAGTATCAATTTTTTTTACATTATTCTTTTCCAATACTTTTAAAATTAAATTACAGTAATCAACAAGTTGTTGGTTGAGGTGAAAAGCGACCTCGAGTTTAAATCCCGAGAAACATACTTGTCGGGAGAAATGAAAACCTTTCATATTATCAAAAAAAAAAAAAAAAAAAAAAAAAAAAAAAAGTTACAGTAACTTTTGTATTTTTATTAATTAATGAAAAGAAATCACCAGAAGTTATTTAACTTCCCACCTTTGACACGCATTTTAACTTCTCTTAGTATATATTATATGATATGATGATCAGAGGGCCCCAAAGCAGATATACCAAGAAATCAATTTTCTTCGTCAAATGTGTGAGAAATGTAGATCATATTAGCAAGAATTCCAAATGTACGGCCTGTCACCAGAAGATCAATTACTTGTCTATTTCAGTATTTCTAACTTATGGGGACATCCAGCGGGAATGAAAACAGCTTCACCGAGATGTTGCTCAAAAGTCCAGGTTTCAACACCTACACAAAGAACAGAGCATTGTACAATAACTACTATGATGCGGTAATACTTTTCAATTTTCTAAGTCTAGACCAGGCAAATCAAAAGGGTATCTAACCAAACTCCCGTTTCAATTGTTTCTTATGCTTCTCATTAAGGAAAAATGTCTGATCATGAACGGGATGTATAACCTGAAAACAGCATCACAAGAGGATTTTGATCTTCATATATGGTTAATAGAGTGAAAACGGAGAGGTAACACTACTACCAGAATTTACGGATGATTTTGGATATGACGGAATCCCTTCTCATGCTTCCTTAAATACTCCATTAGTTTTGGTACATCTTGACGACGGAAGTAAACCAAACAGCACCACCATGGACAACTGCAGCTTCTTGATTAGTTTCTACAGAATATTTTACCAGACCATGTTTTGATTTTGGGGACTCTGGACCATCAGACGAATTGTTAAGAACGTCAGTCCTCGTTTTGTCATTAACGTTGGTCTTAAAACTAGAGGTTAAGATACTTGCAGATTGAGTGAGTTCATGTTTCTGTCCGAAAGTCTTGGCATAATCTGTAACTTAAGCAGATATTGTACTAACATCACCTTCTGCAGAGCAATTTCTTTCCACAACATTTCTGCCGGAGGCAGAGCAGTGTCTGCTCTCACCAAGTTGTTCTGTGTCAGTTGTTTCTAACTTCACGGCTGGGCCTTCTGATGCTGATGGAATCTCTAACTCCACATTTGAGCTTGAGTCTCCCGATGCTGATGAACTTTCTAACTTCACGGTTGAACTTCACGGTTGAGTCTTCCAATGCTGATGAAATACGTTCATCTACTTGGCGACAGGAAGAAAAACTGTTAATTCCGTCCTTAGTCTATCATTTGATTTGGGTCTTCCATCAATATCATCAGTATGTGCTTCACAGTATAGTACCAGCATGTCTTCCTTTGCATATTTCTCCTGCAAAATTATAACAAAATTATAATGCGATATCAGCTACAATTATATGCGGATGACCGCAGCTAGCAGAACGAAATAAGAATTCTGAATAAAGACAAGCTCTAAGTTATAGATGCGATGCATTAAAGGTTCTATGACGTAGAAGATTTGGGAAGTGATTATAACTAGACAGTCTGCAAATTGATCAACTAGTATATCTTCTGCATCATATTAGAAAGGTGTATTTGAAGGTAGAAGTGGTCAACACTTTGAATAAATAATTTATGCTCTGTCAATTGATTTGACATTAAAACACTACAATCGGTGAATTCAGTTGCCAACTTTCATTCAATTATTATTAACCCACCATAAAGTTTAGAAGAAGAAGCTCAACCCCTATGAACTTCTCTTCACTCAAAGGAATTTCTACCGTTTCATTGACTTTCCGTCACCCAATGACAACATAATTCAGAAATTAATCTGAGGCTCCTGTAAAAGCTCATCCAGAAAAAAATACAAAACCCGTGTAATTAATTCTTGAGGAATCCAAATGAAACCCTATTTATGTTGACAAGCACATAGAGACAAACAACTTCCAACCGAAGCGCCCCATCAAAATACCAGCAAATAGAGTTATCAATTATTAGCAGAGGACAACCGATGCATGCAAACTTAAAAGACAAGCAACACAATAATAAAATAACAAACACTTGAATCTTTAAATAAGTAAAAAATGAAGGAAATAAAAATAAATTATACAACATAAACACGTTGGCTGTCTCAAAAAATAAAAGTGTGCTGAGATTACCGCATCAGACACATCACAGTGGAGTTTTGTCACCGAATCACCTCTACCAAGCTCGTCAAGAAACCCACAAGCAATATATGTTTTGGGTCCCAAATCTGGTTTCAGTGAGCCATCAGGAAGTTTACTGGCAAGATTCAAAAGACCTGATTTTGGATCAGTGTAGTCCTTGTAGGGTAGAGCTGTAAGAAACCCAGCCCCATGCCTGGGCAAATGCTCTTCAAACAAGGTTGATGAAGGCCAATCTTTCAATTTCAGAATTTCTGGCCACCTATTCTAATGCATTCCCTTCTAGGCAGCCTGCAAAAAATTGGTGAATATTTATTTCCACGTAAGTGTAACAGTGAGAAGTTAATAAATTAACTTGACGGTTTATAATAAAATTATTCAGATTGACTTTTCATCTGTTGACATACCTCACACCAACCAAAGCAATCGACGAACTTTACACGACGTGTTTCCTCTTTATGCTTTGTTCCAGAACCTGTTTCTCTAAAAGCCCTCCACATAACCATTGGATCCCAACTAAGGCCAGATGTCATGTCCAGAACATTTCTCACAATCACAGGTTCTCTCCTTATCGAGTGCCTCTCGAAATGCTCAACTTCATCATCAGACATGACAAGGGCATTTGGGCTGTATAAAAAATTATCTTGACCATCATCCCTAGATGCTGCCTGCCTGACTTCATAATTGAATTTCTCGTCAACCAAAATTTGGCCAGCATAAAGAGCACTTCACAAAAACATCAAAGTCCAGGGGTCTGTAGTCTCGAGGTCCTCTGCATTGACGCCGCCCCTAGTAGAACGTCTCAGTTCTAGCAATGCAGTGCCACAACCTCCATGCTGTTTTGGAGGACACGGAATATTACCATCACTATTAGCTCGCCATTCAGGAAATGGAATGGTTCCATCAGTTTGAATACCAAAAACTTTAGGTAAGCGTTGGCTTTCCCAACCATGTCTATCTGTATGAGTCTTGCTATAAGTCCTTGTTGAATCTTGGTTCCCATCTTCCTCTACAAACTGTTCATTCAATGTTTCAGCTTCTATGCCGCCAGGTTGGCAACCATTTCTAAGTTCTTGACTGCAGGCAAGACATAAGTCGTAAGAGAGCAACAGGGGTTGGGACTGCTTCGGTAAATTCCAGCAATGGATGTATTGCAATTGTCACTGCCATTCATCGTGGACACATAACCAAGGCACAGGAAAGATATTGCAATTCAAAAATGTAATACATGGAAATTACCAAAGTTTTGCATGAGCCCAAAAATGTAATTCCACATCTTCAATGACCGTGTATCAAGTGTTCACATGTATTTTATTACATCGACACCTTTTCATATACAAATATAGTTGCTTAATGGAAAAAACACACCATCATTATCCACAAATCAGCTGAATGGGTGAGGCAAGTAAAGCATTCCATTGCACAAAAACCCAGACAAAACCAAAGGTGAAGAAAACGATAGAGCTATTAATTGAAAGCAATAAAAAGTGCCCTTCCTCAAAGCCTCATTAACCCAAAAAGAAAATCACCAGTGAGTAACATACCAGTACAGACGCTCATTTCTATCTAACTTTGTTCTTGTTATGTGAATTTCTTGCAGTTGATTACCTGACACCAGAAACAGGAACAAAGAGTCAATAAACAAATTCAATTTCTCTATGTTTGTATCCCCAAATAAGTTACCTCTTACTTTTGCTTCAGTGTCTAGCTCAGAGCTCTGCGGCCAAGCATTGTGTAATAAATGCAGCAGCTGTTCTATTTTGGCACCTTCATCCATTTCTGGGATCTGTCAAAGGAAGAAGCAAAGTAGAACAGCGTTAACCGTGAAGTATATAAATGATATATTTTCAAACTCTCAATTTTGATAAATCATATGGAAAGAAACCACGGTAAGAAAGGAAATCATCTACCCTTAGATCAGGAACCACTCGCAGGCAAGCTTTGCAATTGCAATTGCCACAAAAATATGGGCATTTATTCTCAACTTCCACTTGTGTTTTTCCTGGATATCTATTTCATCTCATTGACAATGAGCAGCTGGCGACATTAGAAGGCTTAAAGCTTTTAATGCACATTAATGCAACAAGAACAAAACTAAACAATATCTTCATTACAATTACATAATATAATACTCATCAGCATGGGAAAAAGAAATGCAAAGATTGAGATTACTACGGACAAATCGTACCACTTCTTGAGGCAATCATAACAGTAGCGTTTTCCGCCACACTTTAAGCAGAAGACAACACCATTCTTGTCGTTCCGCTTGCACTGATGACAAGTCAAACATCCACCCTCCTTTGTTTTCCTTTGCAACTCCTGAGAAGCCAAAACTATGGTGAAAGTCAAAATTAAATTTTCATTATTGCAATTAATGACTTCCAGCATATGTATAAAGCAATGATAAAATTTTACCAGGCTACAAGGAACACATATTCAAATAGACCTTCAATTAGACAAACCAAAAATTTTGTTTTTTTTGGGGGGGGGGGGTTTATTAAATGTTTAAACAACTTTTGTAGGACTCTTATAAAATAGACAAAGACATCAAATTTTGAACTGTTATAATATGGATGGGAGGGAGTACTCTGTATAATTGGATAAATTTTTGCTGCATTATATGCAACATAAAAATACTAGTAGTAATTTTTTATGTCTTCGGTTACTTCAAGCTACTCGTTTGGTTTGTTTTACGTACAAGAATTGATTTTTTCCTTTGGGTTCGGGTTGTTCCCTCCTTGTTTATTGCTCAACTTTTTCGGCTTACTTTGCGTGGACTGGGTCTCCTATGTGTTGAGTTTATTTTCGGAATCACTCTCCCTGCCTATCTAAAAGATAGGTAGGGAGAGCTCTTCTCTCCTAGACCGTTCAGATTAGATCTGGACGGTTCAAATCTTATATTTTATACTTTATATTTTTTCAAAAAAAATTATTTTAATGGGTAGAGAATCTAAAATAAAGATAATCTCTCAATTAACATTTTTTCAAAAAACGATTTTTTCTTTAAAAAGAAGCAGTTTAAAAAAATCAAAATCAAATCCGTCCAGATCAGATCAGATGTTGATGGTGCCTATCCTTGGTGGATCCGTTTATTTTCTAAAATATTGAAACCCATTCCCATTTTGTTTTAAATAAATTTACTCCTTATAAAGTAAAATATCACACTTATTATAAAATCTTATCATATATAAATACTCTATGTTTTTGTAAATTACTTTTAAAATGAGTCATTCAATCTATCACTTATAAATAATAAAATCTGTCACAAGTTTTATTATCCTATAAATAACTATACACTGAATGGATATGGACTGCATTGTCCTTGAACTATTTTGGTCCTTTATTGACATTAATGATTTTTTTTTTTTTATTGATTCATGACTGAGGTGGTTTTGGAGGCTTTCAAATAATCAATGGGTTGATGATCTATGGGTCTCAGCCCAAATAAAGGGTGGCCCAATTAAGTGTTAACGATTGTTTTAAAGCCTTAACATATGGGCTAGGTCCATTGAATTTTAGTCTAAACGAATTATTTAACTATTTCACCGGGGATTAATGAATTCCTATTTGATATCAAAAAAACAAAAAACAAAAAAAATGAATCCCTATTCCTTTTTGTCTTTAATATAAGGATCATTTTGAGAGTTGATTTTGATAATAAATATAAAACAAAATATTCATATTTATCAATATTTTTCTAATTTACCTTTAATGATGATCCATCAACAATAATTAAGGAGGAGGGAAGTGAGGGAATTAAGGAGAATGATAGAGTTTTTTAAAAAATAAAATTTATTTAACTAACTTAACTTAAATTCTTTAATCTAATTGAATTAATCAAATATGTATTACTCCCTCCAGTCCTAAATATAAGACAAATTTAATTTTTTTTGGAGAGATTAAGGAAGCTAATTAAATTACTTTAGAGTATTTTTATTTTTATTTTCCCCCAAACTAATTATTTTATTTATTAAACTAATATATTATATAATGATACACAACATAAAGTAATTTATTTAGCTTATTTAATATCCCAAAAAAAGTCAACAATGTCTTATAATTAGACTGAATGGAGTATATTAAGGACCGAAGGAGTATAATATAAGACATATATTTATTCTAGTTTTGAAATATATGAAAATCATCATATCATTAAATTTAATTTTAATCCTTTCACTGAAAAATTATGTTTTTTAGTAATTGTATTCAGATCAATAGAACGATTTTTTTTCCTGATCAAAATGTATTTTATTTTATTTACACAATTAAAAATAGATCAATATGCATATTAAGGTAACATTTTTTAGTGAGAAATCACATTTATTTTATTTTCTGAGAAAAGAATAATCTATATTGAATTGAATCCATGTAAACACTTCATGACATGTCTCATTGATAACTGGTTTTTTTTTCTAGGCACAAGGGGGGTATTTTGATGAATGATAGTTAAGCCGTAAAATATTAATTTAATACTCCATCCGATTTTAGTTATAAGACAATATTTTGAGGTTGGTTCTGGTTCTAATTATAAGACAAAATTTTAATTTTTATCAATTTCTTCCTAAAATACCCTTATTTTATTCTCTCAAGTATGTTTGGTTTTTTATGAGTATATGTATGTGGGAGCGTAGACTCTGCCAATCAGTGGAACTTTAAAATTGTTGGATTTTAATTTGTTTATTAATCAGCTGACTTAATTTTCCAGTGTATATGTATACAGACACACACACACACATATGTGTGTCTATATATATGTGTATGTACACACACAGAGATATATATACATATATATATACATACACATATATAGTACATATATAAACCCATATATATATACACACACATATACATTTATGTGTGTGCATATATATTTTTATTTATCTATATGTATACATATACACGCGCATATATATATATATATATAGCAAGACCATTATTTCAATTAAAAAGCGTGAGAAGAAAAATTTTATGTTGGAGAGGTATGTCGCAGGAGGGTTTTTTATTTACTTTTACTTATGTCATTTAAAATTTATATAAGGGCATTTTTGGAAAATGAATATAATTAACTAATTTAACTCCACTCTTTAACCTTCTCAAAATTGGTTAAATATGTCTTACAATTAAGACCGGAGGGAGTAGCAATTATATTATAGAACAATTATTTGTAACTTATATATCTTAACTTTCAATTTTGTGGAGTATAATTTACGTTTACTTTTCCATAATTTGCATTAAGAGATTATTTTGAAACATAACCATGAATTGAACAAAATTATCTCCAATACGATGAACCAAATGTAAACAATCAAAAAAGAATTATTTAACAATGACCTAACTAAATACTTGAAAGTATCAAATATGTGTTTGACAAATCACACTAATTACCTACTATGTGTGAATCTCACCAATGTTTATATCAATCAATGGAAATATAAGATTCATTGACTAACAACAAAGTCAAGCCATGCATGAGACTCACTTTCCAAACTACATACAATGTATATATAAGAGAGGAACTAGATTCGTTTAATGCAAACTCACCAAAATTAGAAAAAAATGCATGCACATATACAAATAAGTACACCACGTGCTTAAATTTGAATATCATCAATATATATATATATATATATAAAAACATGAATAATATTTTTCTCAGTGCATGGACTCTTAAAATTGCATGATATTGCTAAAAACAAAGATGAGATTAGAAATATGGGGAAAACGTGGGGTGTTGTGGAAGTAGTGAAACATGCAGATTCGTGGTATGGGTTCGATATAAGGCAGCAAAAAAAAATCAGAGGGTTAGGTGAAATATCCAATCAAGGAGGCCATGCATGCACCATGTTTGATCTAGTGCATTTTGTGATTTATATATAAAAAGAGAAAAATGAGAATCACATGCTTTGAAACCAACACGTCAATCTTTTGGTCCCTTGACAGATAATAATAATAATAGTGATGATAGATGATGATCGATATTGAACGTTCCATTATTTGCAATTTTCCGTTGTCAACGTGGTCCAATATCCATCCATATCTATCTTCATCTCTCAAAATAGTCGTGTACTATTAATGTACATTCATTTTCTTATCAGATTCAAAGCCATAAGTGTCGTCTTGACGAGGCAAAATTATGCGGTTTGAAGAGGAAACCATGGTTTGGGAGAAGTAACCGCAATTAGTTTTTACTATCAACTAATATCCAGCTTTTTTTCTTAAATTCTATCACCAAGTATGTATTCGAACAACACACGTATATAATTTGTGGGACCTGAACTCAAGAATCAAAAGGATTCAATGGTCTTACACTGCTAAATCAACTTTATATTAGTGCCCTGATTAGCTTTTTCTAATCTCATCCCGTTGAACTCAAAATGCATATTCATTACAATCAATATATATATATATATATATATATATGTATGTATATCTCAAACTAAAGGATTAATATCAATTTCCACAGGTGAGTAAACAGAACAGTTTTAAGAAATGATATGGATAATAATCTATCATATAATCTCAAGGATAGTAAACCCGGCCACAATCCAGATTTAAAACAAGAACATATAAAACGATTGAAACATGCTTTGATGAGCAGAGTGTATAATTTTGTCGAGGTAGAATCAGAAAACCCAAACGATTAACAGAATTATAGATATGTATCGATCTTTTTTTTTTTTTTGAAAAAAAAATGAATAGGAAAGACAAAATAACATAACATGCATAAGATACTAGGCAGAGGAGAATCGACAGGCTATAATGCCACATATTGAATAAATATAGAAATAATTCCTAAACACATAATATATATAAACTCTAGAATTAAGAGTAACAGCGAAAGACTTTATCGGTAGTTCATGTAGGCTGTAGTCATAATAACTCTGATTGCGATATCTCACAACTGAGAACTGAAAAGAGAGAAAAGGATATTAGAACAAAATAATTCAGGAATCTTCTAATGGAAAGATGAGCCACGTAACCATCACCCGCCAGAAAACACTTAGAAAGCAAGTAAGTGTATTTCAACGTTACTACTTTAAAACCTCGTGTATGCTATTTAATTATAATATCTCATCAGTGCTTGTAATAGCTTACCAACCAGGTATTCTTAAACTAAATATTTATTCAAATCACATACAAGATATAATCGGGAGATATTTTATCCAAAATATGCTAAACTGATGATAACATTTAAAGCAATTAGATAATATCTAGAATATTTAATTTGACCAAAATAATAATATCTTATATACGATCAATAAATAAATATATCTAGATATAAGTTAGAGTAAACAAAAGAACACTAGTATAATGTTATCATTTTAATAAAATATCTAACATAAACTACGTACAAAAGATTCACACATGCAGGAATTTCTTAGTATTGTTTGGGGCCTTGAAACTTGGAAGATAGAGATGATATCAATCAATTTATTACTCATTACAAAGCAATAATGAAACGATAGTTAATGTTGTGAAAATGTGAGAGAGCAATGAAAAAGAAAGGTAGGGGGAAATGAGTGGAGATCGACGACGATACGGAATGGTGGGTCGAGGGTGTCGTTTTGAAGATTAAAGACATACAAACCTGGCACGACCAACTTGATGCACCGACCCTTCAATGCCACCAAAGGCCAAAAGCTAAGACACAACACAGATTCAAATCAGACGAAAACAATCACAGTACACCCACTTCTCATGATCGATTATTGTTTGTCTTTTACACTAATATGTATTTTATTGATAAAAGTACAAGTTTACAATTTGAATTTATGATACAAGTTTTATATCACTACCACAAGTTTATTTAAATTTATGAGTTTGATAATTTACTTATAGATCGTCAACTAATAAGGTTAATATCGGTAAAATTTAAACTCATGACTTTATAATTATGAATTAACTCCTTTATCAACTGAATCAACTTTGGTTGGTTCACGATTGATTAGTGTTTTTCTTTATAAATATATAAAAATTGTAGAATAGGGGTTAAACTCACCTATAAACCAAAGATAAAGTACCTGAGTTTGTTTTATAAGGGGATTCAATACTAAGAATATACATACTTCCATCTCAGTCTTTATTGCTATTGTTTTACCAGTTCAGGATGCTTTTCTCAATATCATGATGATGTCAGAATTCGAACCCTCTCCATAGTTTCTAAATCCCTTAACATTGAACTCAAGACGACGAGGGGTACGATTGAAGAAACATTGATCACGAGGTTGATTTTTTTGAGGTAAAGTGCGATGGAGATATTATGGGTGAAAGAAAAAAGCCCACACAAGTTGATTTATGTATCTTTCTGACTTTCTCTCACCCATGTTCAGTGTACCACGGATTGTGTTGCTGCTTTAATCTGTGGCCCTTAAATTTAGGTTCTTATTCTTTTTATGTGTATTTTGTTTAGCTACCTCATCACATTCTACATGATTCACACGTTCCCCTCGTTGTGCTCTTTGTTTAGCTTTGATTAAATTTTAGCCATTCAAAATAAGATATGGTTTTGGTGCTTATTGATGTCCAAATTCATTTATTTTATTTGTTATGCGACAATTTAATTGGGTTATATTTGAGCACTGTTGCATCTAATTAGAGGCAACTTTATTAAAGACGTTTTCTGTATTTGTATAGATTCGAATTTGAGATCTTATGATTAAGCACGCCAAATGCCTTTATATTAGGGCCAACACATGTTGGTTAAAATTATTATTTTAATGTGTAAAGAATTTAAAATAAAGATAATATCTTAATTCTCCTTTTTTTTTTTTTAAGTAGTGGGTATTAATTCTTGTATAAAATCTAAATTGTGTTTGAGTAAATAGAGGATTACGCTCAAAATTAAAATTGGAGTTATTTTCTTAAAAAGAAAATAAAGTATTCAAAAGGATAAGAAATTAATATTAGAGATATAAATTCGTTATCTCTTAGTTTTCTATTATATAAAACCACTATCTATATCATTGAATGGTTATGAGTTTGAATACCATGAATATCGTCCAATATTACTTCCATAGGCGAGTGAGTGTTAATTAGTAAAATTTAAATAAAAAAAAAAAAAAAAAAAAAAAAAAAAAGAATACAAATGATTCTTGAAAAAAAAAAAAAATTAGTCGACTGGTTATTTTTTTTTATATGCATTTTAGTACAATAATAGAATATAGTGATGACAGAGCAATTTGGAAAGAGGGAAATTAAAAACCAACATGCATGGCAACCAAGTTTTGGAATTTTACAAGTAACCAATTTAAGACATTAGAAACAACGCATAATATATAGACATATAAATCTGGGTTCGACGTACATTAAATGTTGTCAACCATGTTCTCTTCATATCTTGTGGCCTGTAAATCTATGATAACTTGTGACTCTTTTTTAAATACATATAATAACCAAGTCAACTATGAATATAAAAATGGTTTCTGCGATTTATAATTGATGTGTTTCTTATATTAGTACAGTACTCCCTTCGATGCCTAATTATAAGAAATTTAGTTGACTTTTAGAGAGATTAAAGAAACTAATTAAATTATTTTAAAGTATTTTTATTTTTATTTTTTTCTTCAAATTTATTAGTTTGATTAATAAACTAATAAATAATCTAAGAATATTTAACATATGAAATGATTAAATAACTTATTTAGCTTCCTTAATCTTTCTAAAAAAGTCAACTAGCTTTATAATTAGGATCGGTAGTATTAGTATTAACTAGATTTTTTTTTTTTTTTGCCCAACTATAAAAGTAGTTAAGGGCACCATAGACCGGACGAACTCGAAGGTCATGATGATTTGTACCATAACTAGATTTTTTTTTTTTTTTTATTTTTATTTCAGGCAATGAGAATTTAGTTGCTGGAATTGATATAATATAAAGTTTACATAAATTCTCGAGGGACAAGAAATATATAACTCTATTTTTTATGGTGATGAAATATAGAATTCCCATACAATATTAATAAATAAAAAATTGACACTGTTAATTGTGAAGAAGAAAATAAATTAACAATTAACAATTGTGAGATAGATATAATAATAACAATGATGCAACAATAAATTAAAATGTTTTCAAAATTATTTTTGTATTAATTTTGTTTAAAATTTTGTAAGAAAATTGAAGTACTAATAAACAAGGGAAATGGAGCCAAGAGTAGTTTTCTTAGAGAATAGAAATGTGAGTGAATTTCTCAGTTTTTTTTTTTTTTTTTTTTTGGTTAAGTAGTAAATTTGTCTTGGAAGTACATACTCGGAGCAATTTTGTCATAGAAGTTTTTTTTAGCTCAATGTAACCCCGGAAATTTAAAAGCGTAGCAATGTTGTCATTTTCTGTTAAAAAGTTAACGGTTAATGTCACTTTATTAATAGTCAATGTTAGTTTTTAAATAGAAAAAGGTAAGATTGCTACGATTTTAGACTTCTGAAGTTACATTGAGCCAAAAAAAAGCTTTCTAATTGCTTCTAGGCCTATCCTTCCAAAGAGGATTTTCTACTTAACCTTTTTTTTAATCTTTGGAAATTAGTATGTTATGATGTTAATTAGCAAGTAGCCATATAATGTCATTTTTTGAAGGAACACAAGGGCTCCGAATGATATCATCCCAATGATTCGGGTTCCATGGAATGAAGATGAAAATCTCAAAACTGGCCCCAACCTTTTGAATAAAAACAATTTAAAATTATATACTCCCTCCGGTCCTAATTATAAGACCATTTTTATAATGCAATTTGTACTACAAAAGTGGTCTTATAATTAGACCCGGTAGTATTTATATTTCTTAGGCGTAGTTGAGCTTGTCTCTTTACTCTTGAAGGCTATGTGATGTGTTTCTTTCTAAATGCCTAAACCTATCAGACCAAGAGACAAATGGATGCTGAGAATATCTACTCCCATATTGGATCTATTTAGGATGTTGTTATTAGTTTAAAATATAAGATATATTTTTTATATTGGTTAAATTTTTTTTCTAATTTATCCATATTGATACTTCTTCTACAATAGTCAAAAATAAATTAAAGAATATGACTAATGTGTATTTGAAAAACTTAACAAACTTCCTCAATAATATAATCGAATTAGGTAAAATAAGTTTTATATTAGAGACTTGAGTGAGTATTTCAGTCACAAATTTAAATTAGTTTTTACAAATTGATTATTTAACTCCTATATTTAGAATAAGGAGTAATATTAACTAACAAGCTGTTGATTGAGGTGATAAGCGACTTCATCCCTTTAAAGAGGATGACACAAGTTTGAATCTGAAAAAACTGTTGTAGAACACATGTAATTTGCAATAACAAAGAACTAAACGATCAGAGTCGCGTCCGAAAACACCATCCTTAAAAATTATTCTGCAACTCACTAACAAAGAGAAAACAACACTTCACAAGATTAAATGAAACCTTGTTGAGAAAACTCAAGTTTACATAACTAGATACTTTCCAATGTGTGTATGTATGCTGAAACTGATAAATAACAAATGTTTTTAGTATATTTTTTCCATTTAAGATAGGCACATTTACACAAAGATACACATATATATACACACATACATACACACACACATTCAAAAGTGCTCACTTAGCATATCAGATGTATGACTTAGTGTGAGTTTGATAAGACTTAAAATAAGTATTTTTAGTTAATGATTTTGTTACAGACTTTCATGAAAACTTCATTACAAGAAGGTCATGGGTTTAGTTATGTTTATAACATCATGTATCTCTAGTTTTAAAAAAAAAAAAATTAAGTATTTTTATGCTACAAATCATCAATAAGAATAAGCACATGATGTTAGTTTGTACCATAACTAGATCTGAATGCGCGTCTCTTTAAGATAGAACATGGTAATTAA
Organism: Acacia acuminata; assembly: GCA_019022655.1. Classification (NCBI taxonomy): domain Eukaryota; kingdom Viridiplantae; phylum Streptophyta; class Magnoliopsida; order Fabales; family Fabaceae; genus Acacia; species Acacia acuminata. The sequence continues at coordinate 12,977,149 of JAFJYI010000001.1, read as the reverse complement.
TATACATATGCTTTAATGCTTGTACTCTCTTATTCCAAAACCAAGAGAGACTTGTTTTTTTAACACATATATATACGGAAGTAGATACTCTGCTAAGCATTTCCTCTGCCCATCTCTCATCGCTCAATCATGATCGTTCAAATCTTGATCCAAGGGTCCAGGATGGTTTTTAAAAAAATCGCATGCGGTGTTTTTACCACATGAGGTTTTTTTAAAAACTATCCCTGACCTTTGGATCAAGATTTGACGGCCGAGATATTAGCCAACGAAGATGGAAATGGACAGAAACGTGATTATGAGAAGATTCGGACTCATATATATACATGTATTCACAATAAAAATACAGTTATTGGGAGAGATAAAAACCTTTTAAAGTTTAAGAAAGAGTATGTTTTAGTATAGAATTTGAGAGCCAAATATATCGGCAAAAAATCTAAAGATAATAAATAATGGGGGAGAGAACTGAGAAGAAGATTGGGAAGTGAAGTTGATGGAAATAATGACGATGAGAGTAAAGAAGGAAAAGAGGGTGGAAATGGAAAGAAAGGGAGAGAGGAAAATGAAGGGGGAGATGACATGAGCCTGACGGTGGTATTGGGTTTCCTAAGGCAATAAAAAGATGGGTTTTTGTCACACCGCAGAATTTTATTACTTTTTATATAATAATTAAATATACACGAATAGTACTAAATTAAGAAAAAAGAAAATGTCGAGATATAAATGGTAACACATGCGCCACATGATTGTTTGGGATGACAAACTGATTGGATGAAAGTTGCCACCACGTGAACGTCTTTGTATTTCATAATGCCTACGACTACGACCTCACGCCCTCCCCCAGGAGGGACCACCTATTATTTGGTTCCTTTTATGAAAAAATAAAAATAAAATTTATTTTATTTTATTATTCCCAATACTCCCTCGTGTTATTATTATAGGATGTAATTGATAAGTTACATTGATCTAAATATACTCTTTCAAGTAACAAAGTAGAAGATTTGTAGAAGAATATTAGCTTGATTTATAATATAAGTAACTTGTACTATAAATAATGTTGATTTTTCAGTTTTATTTCAAAGATTAATGCTAATTTTCAATTTTATTCACTCATTGAATTTTCAATATTTTCCAACAAAAATAAGAGTGAAAAATTTTCAATTTGACATATTTAAAGGGTGAGTTGTCAACTCTTATTTCCCGTAAATTAGTTAAAGGTATATTATAGATTGGAAAAGACTTATTTTTCAATTTTTTTTTCCTCAACTTACCCCTATTATGTTTCTTTAACAATAATTAAGTCATAGAGAGATTAAAAGAATTAAGGAATATGGTTAGTAGCTTGATTTATAATATAAGTCACTAGTAACATAAATAATGCTGATATTTCAATTTTATTCTAATAATTAATACTCATTTTTAATTTTATCCCCTCGTTAAATTTTTAAACACATTTTCTGACAAAGGTAAAAGTGAAAAATTGTCAATTCTGACATATTAAAGGAGTTAGTTGTCAGTTCTTGTTTTCCTTAAATTAGTTAAAGTTCCTATATTATTGAGGGAGAAAGACTTACTTTTCTTTTCTTTTTTCCTAATTTATCCCTATTTACGTTTCTTCAACAATAATTAAGTCATAGAGATATTGAGAGAACTAAGGGAGATAACTATAAATTTTTTTAGAAAAAAAAAAATTACATATTAACTAATTTTCTTAATGCTGATCCAAATAAACACTAAAAGTAGAGGAATTAATATTCGTTGAAGAGGCACACTTTTTGGTACACTTGAAGTTGAAGGGAATAGTAATTAATGAAGCTTCTTTTCTGAAGAAGGAGGAGATACCTCAAAACAGGAAATGAAAGCAACGGCCTACAATTTGAGACCAAGTTTTAGTATTTATGCTTTTCCCCCTTCCTTCACCCTAAGTAACGTCTCTCTACATTGCTTCACATCTTGGGAACAATCCCATACCCCAAAAAAAATAATTAAAAAAAAAAAAACAATTAAAGATAAACATCAACAATGGTACTACCTTACATTCTTACTCACACCATACACACCTACCATTCCTTCGTCTCATGCCACTTGCTAGTATTAGCATTTAGCACACACAACACAAGCTTTAGGATTGTGTCGAATGACAAGTGGAGTTTTTAAAAACCGATTTTCAATCATATATGATATATATGTAACATGAGTTTTATTTTAGTTTACGTGAATGTACTCATGATAAGCATTTTCAAACAAGTATTTAGTGATATTTATTTAAGGTAAATATATGAGTAAAGTTTTATCTCGTAAAACATAAAATTAATTATTTTTTTTAACTAGAGTTGCTTCTATTAACAGCATGATGTTATAAGCAAAAATAAACTCACCTTTCTACTTATAGTGAAGTATTCATGTCATTCTATTACAAAATAATTAACTAAAAACCTTTATTTTAAGTCTTACCAAACTCACACTAAGTCATATGTCCGATATGCTGAGGGAGTACTTTTGAATGTGTATATGCATGTATGTATGTATGTTTGTGTGTGTGTTTTCTTGTGTGCGTGCCTATCTTAAATGGAAAAAAATATACTTAAAGACATCTGTTATTTATGAGCCGGCGGGCCATCAAACACTAGCTAAAAATAGATTTCTCTCAATGAATAATAAAATCTTAAACAAAAATTTTGCGTAGTTTATTCATTTCTTTTAGGAATCATGCCTACAAATAATTATTTATGCAGAGTTCTTTTTTTTTTTTTTTTCCATCAGCGAATTGTTTATTGGGAAAAAGATAGAAAAAGAATTCTGAATTTTCAAAATTTTAAATTAATTATTTCTTAAAAAATGAGTTATGAATTACTTATAAAATTTGATCATTCATTTATCAAATCTTGATAATAAACCTTATTTGATTTTATAATTTTAAAATTCTTTTCTTATCTTTTACTACTGTTTATTTAAACGGTGCGCGTAAGAAAACCAAAGATAAGAAATTTTGAAGCCTCACTTTTGGTCAGGTGATAGCCTTTAATAGAATTTTGAAGACTCTGAGGTTGTACTTCACCAAAAAAAAAAAAAAAAAAAAAAAAAAAAAAAAAAAAAAAAAAAAAAAAAAAAAAAAGCGTATAAAGAATAACCTGCCTCATCTGAAAATTACCATATGCCTGTTTTTATTTTATTTTTTCTTCTTCTTAAAAATAAAGCATCCATTTTTATAATCCCCATCAACGAGTTACGAGCAACACTGCAACACTCCTTTATAGTTTATACCCCGTACTACATTAGTGAATAAAATGTTTTCAAGTGATTTTTTTTTTTTTTTAAATCACCAAGAGCTGATCCACGTGCTGTTTTCCAGATGTGATAGCAGAAAGCCATCTAGTACAAGACAAAACATGTCATGCCAAGTTGCCAACTCAATCCATGAAACCGCGTCTACCATTAATAACCCAAAAAAAAAAAAAAAAAAAAAAAAAAAAACCCCGATTCTTACAATTAATTTGCGGTTCCTTCCTTCAAAGAAGGGTGACCAGAATAATACTTAGATGTTTTTGAAGTGCTTGAAATGGACCTGAGATCTATCTATCTAAATTCTAACATGACACAAGCAGTTGAAGAATTTACTAAATACTTGTACTCTTATGCACAGATCTTGGATGAATACAAGAACTTTAGCATCTAGCTAGTAACTGAAAAAGGAAACAAAGCTTTTAACCATGTAGAGCTAAACTAGGAAAAAAAAGAAGAAAAGAACTTGCAGGAATAATACTTGCTGACAATATTTAATAACCCTGTGTATATTAATTAAAAAAAACTATAGACAGACTTAAATGCTCTACTTGGTTAAACTGCTACTTACTTCCACCTTCTGTATAACAAAAATTTCTGAGGAAGCTTTCAGATCAGGGACTGATGATGATGACGATGATGGCTCTTCTTCTTCTTCTCTATGGGACTATGTTAATTGGCCAGTCAATGAATTGGATTGGCGGGAAAATGCAGCAATCAACTTGTCCTTTGTCAGCTGCTGATCAGGCCCTTGAGGCTGCTTGATCACAAATGTGTGAAATACAGCTTCATCTGCAGTGGCAAGTTTTGAATCAACAACGCTAACTTGTGCTTCTATTAACGCTTTAATCACCGGTGAGACTGGGTGAGAGTTGATCGGAGAGATCACTCTCACGACCACCTCGTCATGACGAGCTTGGACTTCCACTTGAGGAGGAGATTGCTGTGACTGACCAGAGTTATAGTTGGGTTCTGTTGATGGATCCCTCGAAGAAGAAGTGCTGCTTCCTCCTAGTCTGATCTCTTTCTCAGATTCCATCGCTTTCAGTTTTGCCTGAAGCTCATTGATGTAAGCAATGGCGTCTCCCAGTAAAGAGGCTTTGTCCATCTTGGATATATTAGGCACCACAGCTCTTAATGCATAGAACCGTTGGTTCAGCTTCTCACGTCTCTGCCTCTCAGCTTCCACGTGGTTTAGAGGTTCTTCCCTGCCGTTCGCTGGCTTTCTTCCTCGCTTCCTTGGCTGCCTCTCGTCCCCCGCCACGGCCGGCAGCAGCTCCTCCCTGAATGAAGCAGCAGCAGCATCAGCATCAGATTGCTCGGATTCACAGGCGCCGCCGCCATTTGGTCTCACGGCGGTGACAACAGACCTGGAATTTGTAGCTCCAGAGAAATCAATCTGCATTATCGGCGCTTTCCTTTGTGGCTGATGATTATAGTTGTTGTTAACACCGTTAAGGTCCAGAACCGGCACATTGCTCGTCGGCAAGGATCTAGGAACATAAGTTTCAACAGGACTGGCTTGCCTTACGCCATTATTGTTAGCTGTCGTCCAGCTCGAAGGATGAACACCATTACGAGGATGAAGATGATGATGAACGCCATTGGAGTGATGACCTCCTAACCATGGCCTATCCTCCATTTTCCTAATAGCAAGTTTCTCTCTAAATTGGCCGGTTCGAACCGGGTTCGGGTTCTTCGTCTGGTTCAAATCCTGCCCGAAAATCTTCGGAACTACTTCGACTTTATCAGAAACTGTTAAAACCGGAAAAATAGTAAGGTCATCTCTTTTCTCAACCGTCACCGGAACCGAAGGAGGAGATGGAGCTGGTGCTGGAATTGACGATTTTGGCGTTGGGAATGCAGATTCAATGGAGAACTCCGATTTGATTGCTTGCAACAATTCTAAATTCTCCTTCACCATCTTCGTCGAACCCAACTCCACCACACCCATATCAGTAGGGATCAAAACTATAGTCTGAATTCCCGCCGATTTAACCAGAAACGATCTCACACAGTAATCAACTGAAGATTTCTGTGCATCTGTGAGCCATGAATGTTTATCAGACGCGAGACACTTACCTGGACCTCCATGGCCACGAGGGAAAGAGAAATACATAGAAGCGAGAAAGAACAACTCAGTATCAGTGACTCGGTCTAATCCATAAACGTAATTGTCTTCTTCAGAACCACCGAAGGTTGTGTGAAGCTTCTGCAATACTTTCTTCCTCATCCTTTGTTGAACTTCATCCTCCATGCGAAGGCTGAGGATTCCTCTTTCTTCTTCTTCTTCGCCTTCATGGGGTTCTCTGCAACAGCCATCGCCCCAACCTAAGACCCATTCGCCGGATTTTGACTGAGAAATTTGCCAGAAAATGGCGTAGTTCCAGGTGAAATTGAATACGTTTGGACACTCCACGAGATCCGAGAGCTTCTTCTGGAGATTCCCGTCGGTGACAACGGCCATTAACAGATTCTCATTCGAAACAGAGTGGTTCACCAAGTAATCGAAAGCTCCAGAGCCCAGAACCGCCGCCACCATGTCTCGTTCGTCTTCGTTCCACACCATATCCCCTCCGACTCCAAGACCTACCTCAATCTTCAGCATCGGTTCAATATCAAAAATTTAAAAAATCACCACCTATAAGAAGGAAAAAAATGATAAATCTCCAGATAGATTAATTTCAATTTTCAACCCGCTGATTGATTCTCACCTATCATAATAAGAACCCAGCCAGTGAGAGAAAATCTTCGGAAAACCCACATGAAGCCTATCACGATGCAAACCCCTAAATTAGATCTCCAGCATTTGAACTCTTGTGCTCAGAACTGGGATTCACACCGACAAGTTCAGAACAAATTAGAAGAGGCAATGACAGGGAAAGAGCGAACAGTGAGAGCAACAAACAACAGTGCAAAGGAAGGAAAAAACACGAGGTTGTATTTTAGGAATCAAAACTGAAATGAAAACACTTTATTTTCTCTCTATATGTATTTTTTTTGTTCCCCTCCTTCCTTCGCATCAGAGAGGAGACGAAGCAGAAGGACGAAATTGTTGTTTGAGAGAGAGAAATGAGAAATGCAATGAAAGAGAAGAGAGCCTGCGGTATATTGCGCTCCCCTAATCTAACCTCTAACTGCAAGATACTGAACTATGGTCAGGTCAAAGGAGGTTAAGAATTAACCAGAGTTACTAGTTGGATTGGATGTGAGTGAGTCGGCGACGTGTATAATCTGTAATAGTGTAATGTAATGGGGATTTCAGTCTTTTTTTTTTTTTTTTCTTTCTTTTTTCTTTTTTTCCCCTCTTTTATCTTAACTCAAGACCCCCTAAATTAAGTGGATTAGGTTTCTCTATTAATTATTTTTCATTATCTCTCCTCATCTTTAAATTATATTTGTCTAATCAATCACAATACTATTTTAACATCTCTTCTCTTTCAAATCAATAGCTTAAATGAGCTAATGAGAGAAAAAGAAAAAAATGATGAGGAAAAGATCCTCTTCCCTGAACCAACACTTCCCAATTTTATTACCAGTGTTTCCAAATCTTTTCAAAGACACGGCATAGAGATTTTTCATGTGCGTAATTTTATAATAATTTGATCAAAATTTAGTTTTAGTCTTAATAATTTCTAATCTAATCTTTATTTTTTTTTTTTTTTTTTTTACATCATGGTAGGGGAGGGGGGGCGGGGTTGAACCCTGGACATAAGAAGGAGGCCAGTTAAGATTGGCTCCAATACCACTACGCTACTAAAGCGCTGGCTAATCTAATCTTTAGTTTTAATTCATATGATTTCATGAGGAATTAGTCCCAGGCTCCCAGCTTAATGATTGGTCTCTTTATTGAAACTCAAACTAAGTCTTTATGAAATTATAAATATCAAAACCAACCATTTAAAACTAAAATGAACATAGCTGAAATTCAATTAAAGTATAAGTACCAATAACAACAGTAACACTATAATTTTTATATGGTTATCCTCGTTGCATCATATGTCAAATATTATTCAGCATAGTTAGGCATAACTCCCAAAAATGTCTTTTTTTAAATAAATAAAAAACTCTCTTTAACATGATTTGAATATTGTTAGACCTAATTAGGGTGACTATCCTAGAGCCATTTTTTGTATTATGACCGTACTCGAATTTAAGACCTCATGTTTAAGTAGTCAAAATTCATTCTATTAAAACCTATACATGTTTTATTACTCCTTCGTTCTTATATATAAGAGTTTTTTTGATTAAATCGTGAGATTCTACAAAATAGTTAAAAGTAGTTAAATTTAATAATTATATAAAATTTTTAGTTTTTTCCCTTAAAATTGCCCATATTTATGAATGGGTGAGATAGAGAGTAATAATAAAAAAATGATGGAAGATAATATATGTAATATAATAATTAATCAAAAACAAAAGGAGAAAAGTACATTTATTGTTGAGAAAACTCAAAATAAATCTTATATTTTAAAAAAAATTATCTTATATATAATGACATTGTTAGGCTATTGTTTAAAAATAATTTTTTTGAAGATGTTTTCTCTCTTCACGTCACATGAAATTGAATATGAGAACTTGCACTTAAGTGGTCAATGAGTTCCCATAATAACCAACGTGATTTGGTTTTGTTATATATTACTATTATTATTCTCATATTCTCTTTTCATAAAAGGTGTACGGGAATTTAAAAAAATTAATAAAGTTATAGACCAAATTTACTTGCGTCTGTTTTCTTTGACTGGAGATTTTGAGTTTAGTTATATTGTTAAATTTGCTTATTTTTTAATTTTTGGTTAAAGAAACATTTACAAAGTTCAGTGACTGTTGGATTTGGTAAGATAATAAATTTGTGACGTATTGTTATACATAGGTTCGTGATCCTCGTGTGGAATAGTTGCCCGCAATAACTCGTACACCAAATACTGCATGTGACTTCCAGGTAGGTGAAATAAATTATCTTACCAACAAAATATTTTTATTTATTTTTTATAATTTTTAATAAGAAAAAGACAAATAAAGAAATTTAATCTGATTTGTCATTTTTAAAATTAAAAGGAAATGATACAAATGCCCTTCACTTATTAAACCCCTTTGTGGATAGATTTTTCACCTGGCGTCCTCCTTTGTGGATAAACTTAGAAAATAAGTGTCATGCCAATTAAGGAAAACGAATTTACTTCTATTCAACTGATCTATCAAACTTTAAGCCCACGCGGATCATTAATTAAGCTCTTTAAAAATCTCATTGCTTTTGGATCTTTTTAAGCATATTAAAAAAACAACAACAACTTGCCCTTTAAATTGGAAAAAAAAAAAAAGACCTGCTTGCACCGACAGCAAATAAAAATAAGTCATCCATTAAAAACACATTTGCTTCTTGTGCCAACACAATAATCCAGTATTTCGTTATGTTCTTAATATAAAATATATTTACCTAATTTGAGTAGATTAATGAAGATGGTTGAGTTAATTAATACAATATAACGTGAATTTTCTAAAATGTCTTAATTATCTTCCTCAATTATTTCATTCCTTCTACTCCCTAATTTTTATCGAGGGAGATCAATAGAGGTAAATTAGGTAAGAAAAAATTATATTGACAAATATAAAAAAATTTATCTTATATTTAAAATTAATATCTACTCTCTAAATATATTTTATATTAAGGACACGAGGAATAATACTTTATTTGCACATCACTTAAACTTTAAACATTTATATATTGTTCCCTTGTTAATTTCATCTAAGCGATGGAAAAAAAAAACATTCATCGATCTACATAAAACACACAAAATCTTGGTGGATTATTTGCAAAAATTTGTACATAAACAACAATAACATATATATATATATATATATATATAGATGAAATAAGTTTGTACACACTAGATAGATTGGAAATAATAAAGTTAACAACAAATAGTTGACATTATTCATAAAACTCAAGATTTTCTGTATATGATTCTATTTTTCATAATGAATAATTCATATATCATTAATTAATAAATACAAATTTTACTTCTTTTGATGAATGGATAATTATATTAATCATTAGCGAAAACAGAGTGACCGCAATTTAAAAATGTCAACCACTTAATATTATCCTTAATTTTAATTATCATGCATAACAAACAATTTTTTAATTGTCATTACCAAAATAGAACTATTACTAAAAAAAAAAAAGAACAAATATTATCTTAAAAAAGAAAATGTTTATTCTCCAACAAAATACTTGGATAATTAAAAAAATACGTAATTAATGTCTGTTATCATAGTTTAAATAAAAATGTTTGAAAATGTCTTTTATTGTTGGGGAAAAAAAGAATAAACGTCTTCATTGTTGTTAATTATGAACTTGACCGAAGAAACACTGATACAACTTGCATTCATCTTAATTAAAATCTTATATATTTAAAATGGTATGGAATAATTTTTTTGTTTTGTTATTATTATTATTGTGGTTACGAGTTGGAGGAGCAAGGATGTTGATGACAATATATAAAGCAAAAGGAATGACATGACAAGGTGGGGTAGGTTGATTGGGAAGCAACTTGCTTGATTAATGTTAATCAGTGACCAAACCTTTGTTAGCAAAAAGAAAACACAATCAGAGTTTCCTTAATCATTAATTAATGACATGATGATTAGGGTGAAAGTTGCACAGAAAGTATATATTCCTAGGAAAACAAACAGGGTTTGGTTTGTTTGAGGTTTAACTTAAGAAGCATTGTTATACTTAATTAGGGATTTAAAGGATAAAGCATTTTTCTTTTTCTTTTTTTGTTTTTTTATAATATAGGGGGCCCGTTATAGTTGGAGTGCATCAAAGACAGATAGAAATTGAAGACCACTATATGGAGTTGGATTTGTTAGAGGCGGCTTGGTCATTTACAACACGATGAACTAAAGTTCAATTTTCACCCGTAAAGATAAATACATGTAGTGCGTAACAAAGAAAACTCTTAATGAAACTCCTTTTTCTTGGATGATCAATAAATAAAAGTATTTTTTTATATATATCAGTAACTAATTAATAATGAATATAAAATAATTTTATGTTGAAATTGAATTATTTTGAGGCCCTGAATAGAACGATTTATTGTTAGATTTTGTTTATTACACCAAGATTTATTTTAGTTAACCTATTAAAAATAAATGAGAGTTTTTAATCACTATTTATAATTTAGAAAATGAATTGTGCAAATCTATCAGTTCGTGTTCAAAAATTAAAATTTGAAGAATTCATTTGGTTAGTAATTCAACTCCTTAGATGCTTATGGTTTGAAGGGGAAGAAAAAGAAAAAAGAAGTTATTATACTCGGCTAAAAAATATTAAATAATTAAATTAAACAAGTGATAGTAAAACTTAAATGAAATGATAATTAGATCCTAAAAATCAATTTAATGATAATTGACTCCCATAGCAATTACCTGTAAATCATTTTTTCTCCTTTGCACCTCTCCTCCATAATCTGCAAATGCAAATGGTAAGTAAAAATTATTTTGGACTTTACTATAATTAAGGTAATCTTTTCAGATATAATTATTATTTTCCTAAATTAAAACACCTCTGACTTGAGTATTCTCCTAATTCTACCCTAAGAGTAAATTAAGATTATTAATAAAAGATAAAAATAGTAAAAAAAAAAAAAAAAGGTAAGCCTAATTTGAAATTGAAAGATTTAAAAAAATTGCAAATCATAAGTTTTTTTTTTTTTTTTTCCTTTACAAAAAGAAGAGGGATCAATTCACTATTTTTTTTTGGCTATCCCTGTCTGCTTTGTCAAGGAAAAATACTAAAATAAAGATCAATCAATCAATTTTTTTTAGAAAAATCACATTTTGTTTTGTTTTTTTTATATAAAAAATTTTAGGTGGGGGTAGACATCGTAACCCACCAAGGCCAGCAAGCCTCCCTCCAAGTGAAAAACGCTGACGAGGTATTTATAGATCGCCCACCAACGAAGTCCTTACATCAACCAATAAGTATTGAATCTCCTCTCTTTTGAGTTGAAGGATGACGCCTTAACTAACTGTATCACTCTTCGTTAGCGAATCACACTTGGTTGATATTTGTGTTTCAGTTACAAGTTGGTCATCAAAAACAAAAAGAACTTTGAAAAAATGTCCTTATTGAGGAAACAAACAAGGAAAGGAAAGTAATGTATGAATATGAAATATTAATACACGGTTACTACTCTTTACCAATTTTTATAGAGAAAATCTTCCTCAAATCTAAGTAAGTAAGATATTATTAAAAAATGTTTTAAAAAAATTACATGTTAAAAAATGTCATTTTTAATATTATTTCATAAACGTCAACAATTATATTAGTACACGTTAACAACTAAATCAGTACATCTTAACAACTTACTCCTTAATTATAGGAACATTTTTGTAGTATGAACTACACTTTTCACACTACAAAGATGTTCCTATAATTAGGACCAGAAATAGTATATCTTAATAACTAAATCAGTACTCGTTAACAATTAAATTAATATAATATTAACAACTAAATGAGTACACATTAACAATTAGAGATTTTTCTAACATGTGACTTTTTTTTGAGCCATTTCTGACAATATCTTACTTATTTAGACTCTCAAGATTCAAGAGTTTTTCCCTTTTTTATATGACAGGTACTAAAAAGTTTTGCTCAAAATATGGTAGGTCACTTATAAAATAATAAATGATATTTTGTCTATTTTATCCCAATTTATTATTGGTTAGACTTAGACATATGAAAAAGAGAAGAGAGAGTTTAAATACCTAGAGTTAAAAAGATGTGAGAGAAAATGTATACCCTTTCATAAATAGAGGTAAATTTAAATTTAAAAAATATTTTTTTAATTTATAAGAATGAGATATAAATAACTTATAAAAAAGGGGCAAATTACATATTCTAAATTTTAAGATAATTATATTTAGGTCCCTTCAAATGACAAAATTACAAAAAGTCCCTAAATAATTATTTGTGAAAAATTACCAACCCGACCATTTCTCTATTCTCCTTCTTATCAAATAAATATCCCTATTCTCCATTAATATTTTTTCTACAAATCACCTTACCGCTCAAATAAACATCGTTCCACCCTTCTTCTCTCCCGCCAATCCCGGAAAAATTCGATCCAAGGGCCTTCTTCAACGCACCGAAAATCTCGTTTGAAGGAGATCCGTAATGACGATGATGAAAGCAATTGGGTAGAAAACAATCCAACATAAAATATAAAACAATATGCCATTATCATTGTCAATATGTGCTTGGCAACCTTCTTCATCGTCTTATGTTCTCACATCATTTTATGTGAAAAGATTAGCCCCATTCTCTTCTATTCTTTTTGTGGTAGAGTTTTTGTTAATATATGAATTTTACGTTGTTAATATAAGATTTGTTGTTGTAAATAGCTTTTTTGAAGATGAAAAAATCAAGGTTTTCAAAAGTTGTTTTTAATATATGAATTTTCATTGTTAATATAGCATTTGTTGTTGTAAATAGCTTAAAGGAAGTGAGAGATGAAAAAATCCAAGTTTTCGAAAGTTGTTGTTAATATATGAATTTTACTTCATTAATATAGCATTTGTTGTTGTAAATAGCTTATGGAAGTGACAGATGAAAAAAATCCGGGTTTTCAAAAGTTGTTATTAATATATGAATTTTATTTGTTAATATAACATTTGTTGTTGTAAATAGCTTAAAAAGTGAGAGATGAAAAAATTCGGGTTTTCAAAAGTTGTTATTAATATATGAATTTTCTCGTTGTTAATATAAGATTTGTTATCGTAAATAGCTTCTAGAAGTGAGAGATGAAAAAATACGGGTTTTCAAAAGTTGTTGTTAATATATGAATTTTATGTCGTTAATATAACATCCGTAAATAGCTTACGGAAGTGAGAGATAAAAAAATTCAAAGTTTTCAAAAGTTGTTGTTAATATATACATTTTATCTTGTTAATGAGAGAAGTGTAAATTACTTAAAAATAAAAAATTCCAATTTTCAAAAAATTGTTAATATATGCATTTTATGTTATTAATTTAACATTTGTTGTTGTAAATAGTTAAATTAAAAAAATAATTTTTTTAATTTTATAAAAATGAGATATAAATAACTTATATAAAAAATATAATTGTTCCTAAAAAAAAGTACAGATCCACAAAACCCAAAAAACCAGAAACAACAACGAAAGCATGAAAACAAGATTCACCGCTTCTTTTTTCAAAAAGCACGCTCACTCCGCTTCTTCCGGATAAGAAAGTTAAGGATACCGTACTACCTAAACCACGCGCTATCCTACGCGTGAAACCAATCCCCCTTCCTCTCATCTCATTCTTCAGTCTTCACGCATCATGGGCGGCTTCTTCTCTCCCGAAAACCAACACGTTTCACACCGCCTCACGCTTCCCACGTGCCGCGTGTCCGATCACTGTTCTCCACATGTCGCGATCTGAGGCAATTTTATAAGGGCGGAACGGGACGAGACTCGTGAGGATCACATGACATGCACGTGAATCCAGTAGGGGACCATGCCTAGATGGGGCCTGCGTGAGCGAGCACGTGAACGGCATTTAGTGGGTTTGGCTTTTATTTTAAATTTTTAATACGATTTAAGCTAGAAATTTGTGATTAAATTAAAGCGGGGAAAGGGGGGCTCTTGGTAACGTGTTTGGCGTGTGCATTTAGATCCGCGTTTTTTTGGGGAACCCCAAACAGCCAACCATTCATCGTTCAGGGGATGACGTGGCGGCTCCCGTTGTGTCAATCACGTTGTCGTTTGGGGGAAACCGTCCTGCTCCGTGAAGACATTCACTGCATACCGTTGGATCATTGTAGGCTGGAAGAGATGAAGCGGTGGAGATGAGGACGCCACCTCTAATTATCACATAATCAGCGACCGCCGCCAGGTCACTTTTTTTTTTTTTTAACTGGAACTTTTCAATCCAGAATATTATTAGTTACTTAAACCTGTTTAAACTTCTCGATTTCTACAGAAATAAAAGATTATATACTAGGGAAAAACACTTCTATTGTAGGAGAAGTGTTTTCTCAAATAATGGTGGGACCCACATATATATATATAATACTAATTATATATATGTGTGGATCCTACTATTTTATGTGTGTGTAGGAATCTTCTTTTTTTTCACGTAATACGTGAAAACCCTAATACTAATTATATATGTGGGTCCCCCTACATTTTATGTGTGTGTGACATGAGAAAACACTTATACTGTGTTTTTCCTATATAAATATAAGTTACTTTTAGAAATTTTAGAAAAATGACTTGATCTACAATATGAATTATTTATGGAGCAATTAATGTTTTTAAATTTTTCTATATAAATATTTAAATATGATTCATTGTATTTTTCTCTCATTTAAAACCTCACTTCATATAAGTAAAGTTGCAATTTTTTTCAATTTATGATAAATTTAATAAATTGACTATCATTTGTTTGGTTAATGATGAATTGGTTAAAATGATTTATATTATATTATAAGCGGAATGAAGTAAGTTATTGAAAGAATAATTAATATTTATTCGTTAATTTCTCCCTTCTAGTGTTCAGGGCTCATTGTATTTTATTCTTCCTCTAAACCATTATTTATTAAGATAGATTTAATGAACTAGCAAATTTTTCTTAATTTCAGTGAGTTAGTTGAAATTAATTTATATTTTACATCAAAGAGAATATATTTGTCACAAAGGAATGATAGTTAAGAATGAACCCTTAATCAAAATATTTGGATTCAAAAAAATCTAAAAGTCTCCAATTCTAAATATAAAAGCTATATAACTAGTTTATACATATTAAAAAAATTAATTTAGTTGGTTGTTTTATAAAATAAAAAAATGAATGTGCCATCTTTAATAATTGGGAAAATTTCAAAAAAAATACAATTAAAAATGAGAAAAGATAAATTGGTGTTTTGAATTTATCAAATCTTATGTCAAAAATGAAGTAGGAATTTGAGATTTTCAATTTTGACCAAATAACTAAATCGCCCGAGTTAAGTTGTGAGACATAAAACATGATTCATTAATGTAAAATCCAATATGATTAATATAAATATAAATGTTATTATTGACCCATGAAACTCACGCCCTCAAAATTATCTTTGGTTTTTGAGATATAAAATGTGAAATATGAAAGTAAAGTCATTAATATAAAATATGATGTTGTTAATTTAGATACAAATGTTATTATTAATTCTTGAAACTTATACCCTCAAAGTTATGCCTGGTTTTTGGGATATGAAATTGTGAAACGTGAGAGTAAAGTCGTTAAAGAAAAATATAATCTTGTTCATATAGATACAGATATTATTATTGACCCTTTAAACTTGTGTCCTCAATTCAGGGCATTTGGTCAAAATTTGAAATCCCAAATTCTTCTTAGTTTTGACTTGAGATTTAATAAATTTACAAAACTAAATTTATTTTTTCTCATTTTTAATTATATTTTTCTCAAATTTTCCCTTAATAATTTGTAAGAGAAACTAACCTATGTATACAAGGGCTATATAACTAATTTCCGATGCACCTTCTCCACGATTTGGATATTGTCTTTGATCAATTTTAAGCAATTTTTTGAATTGCATGATTTAGTTATTTGTATCTTATATTTTCAACCAAGTGCATTATAAAAGAATATGTGTACCATCTTTAATACTTCCTCCGATCTTTAATATAAAACATATTTTGGGAGTTAATTTTGATCATAAATATAAGACATAGTTTTTATATTTGTTAATATTTTTCTAATTTACCCTTATTAATACTCTTTTAATAATAATCAAAGAAGAGAGGGAATTAAGAAAGATGACTGAGGTGTTTTAAAAACTACATGTCATATTAACTAATTCAATCAATATTCTTAATCTAATCAAATCTAGTAAATATATTTTATATTAAACACTACAAAAAGTAATTTGTAAGAGAAACTAACCCAACGGTAAAAACTAGGGATGTCCAAAAAACTCGGTAGTCCAGGTTGCTCGGTCCGGTCTCTGGAATTTTTTTTTTTGGTCTGGGACCATATGAGACGGACCGGATTGGACTGGTCTACTTGGGTTAGACCGGACTTCGGTCCAGGGGCTAAGACCCCTTGACCGGTCTGTCCGACCCGATACATATATTATATATACATACATATATATATATAAAAAAATCACAACTTAATCTAACCTTTTGTCCTTCTTTACTATCTTCTTTATGATTCTTCATCACTTATTAGTGAGTCTTATTCTTCAGCCAAAAAAATATCCGGGTCTTCTTCCCTTTTCAGTCTAGCCCGATATGATGTTGTTATTTTGTATTTTTTTTCAATGTTGTTGGAAATTCTTATATGTGTATGACTGAATTTAAAGTATTTGCATGTTTGCATGTTTAATTATAGGTTCAAAGAAGTGGGAAAAAAACTGTTTTAAAAAATGAAATGGGTCCTGGATCGCGGACCATCGACCTGGTCTCAAGTCCAACACGAGCTGGGCTAGTGCCGGACCTCGGGCGCTGACCCTCCCCTCTGGACTGCACTCGAGTTGACCCCCAACCCGATCCAGTTTAGTCCATGGACATCCCTAGTAAAAACCTATCATTAACATATATAGTTGATTAGTTTGGAGAAATGTTATAAACTAGAGAAACAATACAAATTGAGATATTAGATCTAATACCAACACAAACTCTCTTATTAATTAAGCCACACACCTATTTGACAAGGGGGGAATAAGTATAGTATGTATGCATGATAGGCTGGATCAAGACCTTTTGATATTCAAATTAAAGAATAATTGAGCACTGTTCTTGCATTTGAGAAGGACACGCCTGGACTAAATTAGTTACAAAGCGGAAGAGATTCAAATTTAAATAATCAAATCAAATATTAGTAGACCAAAGAATAGAATTTTGTGTCAAAATTAAATAATCAAGTACTTCCCTCAAATTCTAATACAGATATACCAAGTATGAAAACGCCAGCCTTCCCATCACTTTCATTAAAATGGTATTTTAAATTTAATTCATTATTTTACTTTCTATTAAACAGAATTAATCGAAATAGATTATAAGAAGTATAATCCTGTTGGCATGGAAACAAGATTAACAACTAATAATTTTTTTAATATAATAATAAATACATTATTGTTTCTCTGAACAAGAGTTTTGACTTTTGTCTTTGCTCCTTTACTGCTATTGGTTTTCTTTTTCCTCTTTCGTTCAAACTTTTGAGTTTTGACCCAGCAAAATGGTATTAGGTCATAAATAAAGGCTCACGTGAAAACTCTTTTTTCCATTCATTTAGAAATTTTGAGAGAGAGGTCGGACTTACTCAAAGTCCAAAACTAAGGTGTTTGAACTTGCTCGATAGAGGAATTCATGACTGAGATTATATATGCTTCCCTCCCAACTTAGGTTACCCCTGCATCTCTAGCTCTATGATACCTTCTTAGCGCCACGACAGCAAAAAAAAAAAAACCCTTTTCATTTGTAAGAATGTTAATAATACTTCGACCATTTGACCAACGGACGAGGGGTTAATATATAAAAGTAATTCTCATTTTTGAACCGCTTATCGTCAAAGTTCAAACAGAGTTCCTTTTTGGCAGAGATACCATCAAGATTTTTTTTTCTGGGCCTAAAATTTGGAATTATCAGATATTGCTTACTACAAAAGGGCCCAGTTGAATATTCAATTGGGCCAGCACCTAATCTCAATACACGAAAGCTGAAATTGGGCTAGATCCACATAATCGGGCCGTTATCTATATCCAAGAAAAACTATACCATTCAAGTCCATGACCAGGTGAAATGCACATTTCCAAATAAAGAATCACAGAGAGGTCCCCAAAAAGCAGATTAATTATAATAAAAGTATCTGAATTTTTATATATAAAATGGTCGTGATCTTAATTATAAATAAGTTAATTAAGTTTGAAATGTAACTTTCAGTTTGCAACTGAGATTACTGTTTTTTATACACATCTAAGATTACTGTTTGCAATTGCCTAAATTCATAATATAATACTTGTAAGGTCAAATATATTTTTGTTCCTTTAAATTTATATGAGGAATGACTTTAGTGCCTTAAGTTTAAAAAGTGCACTGTTAGTCTTTGAAACTAACAATATTAATATTATTAACAGAAAATACTGATTAAGCAGTAACTAGGCGATGTTGACAAAGAAAACTTAAAACGTAGTGCTAACTCATATATACTCACCCTATAAAAATGTATCACATCAAATAATTAGTTTACACGTCATCCAACAAATTCATTAATTTATAGTTTTTTAAGGACGTGCCCTTTTAAAACTTATGGATAAAAAAAAAGTGATACCTCAAACTATATCTTATATTAATGAGAGGAGATAATAGTATATAAGAAGAATGAACATTACGAAGCTATGTCAAGCCCCAGCGTCTTAAATTTGGTTGCTCTAAGCTTCAAACAATAAACACACTGGTCAAATGAAAAGCTAAGACTCTCTCTCTCTATATATATTATGTATTTATAAAGACTTTACTTAATTGTCGTGGCTTTTTCTCAAAAGCAATAAAAAGTTGCTTTAGAATTAAAAGTTAGATGGGATAAACACCTTGTCAAACAAGTAAATAAGCAAAAATGGCAATTTTTATGCTGGATGGGCTTTTGAAGCTATGAAACACTATCCCAAACATGTTTTTTAATATTTTAAATAAAGAAAGCAAACGACAAAAATAGACAAAACCTCATGCAAATAATAGTAGGGTGCACATCATACAATTCAATGATTAAATAAAAGACCATATAGTGAGGCAGAAGTGGCCCTATAGGTATACAGCTGGAGTACATCACAAGGCTAATTAATCAAAGGCTTGACTTAATTACCATCAACCAATTAATAATCTTCAAGTTACTAATCAATAGATCTGGATCAATTCATGAATCATGGCCGGCATTCTAATAATCCAAGAGCCACATATAGTTTAATACTTGTTTGGTTATAAACATAAAATAGGATGCCTAAGTAGTTGGCTTTGGTAGATTTTGACTTTAACCAATTCTTTTTTTGGTCAACAAACATTAACCAATTCCATTAACACTTTAAACCATTAAAAAATGATCTGTTTACTTAGTTGGAGACACATATTACTCTAATTCTATTTATAAGTTTGTTTTGATAAAAAAATTGGTATTCATTATAAGTTCAGTTTCAAATTAATAAATGCATTTATTACATTTTACCCTATTAATTGCAATAAACAAAAGGAAAAAAATCATGTTGACTTTTGGAACCAATTATAGATAAGGGCAAAATTGAAAATTTAACCAATAATTAATGAGTTAACTAACTTTTCATGATATATAAGAGTTAGTTAATTTAGACATATAAATATGATTAGTGATAGATGTTATAGTATTACAAACTGTTTTCAACCCTTCGGCTTTCTTTCACACACACACACAATTAACTAATGTCTCTATTGACATTTTGTTGCTGTTGGTATGTGTCAATAGCTAATCCTTAGAATGACGGCTAAGGTTGTGAAATTTATGAGTTTGAGTAAATTCATGATAATGACATAAATTTATCTTTGTGAAATTCAAATAGTAAATTTTAAGAATTTATATTTATTAATAAATAAGTATTAAGAATATATAGATGGGGTAAAATTGAAAATTTAGCCGATAATTAATGATTTAACTAACTTTTCATGAGATATGTGAGAGTTAATTAATTTAGACTTATAAATAAGATCAATGATGGATGTTATAGTATTACAAACTGTTTTCAACCTTTCGGCTTTCTTTCACACGCACCCACAATTAACTAATGTCTCTATTGACATTTTGTTGTTGTTGGTATGCGTCAATAGCTAATCCTTCGAATGATGGCTAAGGTTGTGAAATTTATGAGCTTGAGTAAATTCACGACAATGACATAAATTTATCTTGTGAATTCAAATAGTAAATTTCTAAGAATTTATATTTATTAATAAATAAGTATTAACAATATATAGATGGGTGTAAAATTGAAAACTTAGCCAATAATTAATGATTTAACTAACATTTCATGATATGTGAGGGTTAGTTAATTTATACTTATAAATAAGATCAGTGATGGATGTTATAATATTCCAAATTGTTTTCAACCCTTCGACTTTCTTTCACACACACAATTAACTAATGTCTCTATTGACATTTTGTTGCTGTTTATGTGTCAATAGGCAATAGCTAATAGCTAATCCTTAAAATAACGATTAAGGTTGTGAAATTTATGAGCTCAAGTAAATTTACGACAATGACATAGATTTATGCTGTGGATTCCAATACTCCCCTCGGTTCTAATTATATGAACATTTTTGTAGTGTAAATTGTACTACAAAAGTATTCTTATAATTAGGACTAGAAAGTAGTCAATTTTTAAGAATTTATATTTATTAATAAAAAAGTATTAATTGTATATAATTAAATAATTTAAATATAAAAATTACATAATTCAATTTAAATATATTTCAAATCAAAGCAATTGAGATTAAATCCATCAAAATTTATAATTTATCATACTCAATAAAGGAATTTTTATAAAATTCATATATAAAGCTACTAAAATGACATAATTGAAAAAGTTAGCATGAAAGAGTGGTCAACACGATTTTATAAGTTTAAAATATAAAAACAATAAATTTTGTGTTTGAAACCGCGAATTTAATTGAATTTGCAACTATATCAAGTTTAAAAGTGAATCCACATAACTTTATAAGCTACAAACATAAAGATATAGTAAACTTGAGAGTAAATTTACATTTTTGATGACAACGGCAAGGGTAAATAATTCAAGACAAGGTCAACACAAAAATGTAAATGATTTTAATTTATTTGTTATGAAAGGACATTTTCAGGAGAGAGATCAGATGGTGTTTGAGTGGAAGAACCTGATGCGATGGAGGTACTAAACTTTGTATATTGTTGTTAGACTTATAAGTTGATTATCCGAATTTACTGTTTTTATATTTATAGTTTATAAAATTGAGTTGAGTTGTTAGTAAACTTGTATTAGTTTTAAACTTCGCTTAAACTCGTGAGTTTACACATCGAGTTTTCGATTTACAAAATCAAGTTAATTCACTTTTAAATTCATATTAATTTTGTCAATTTTATCATGTTTAATGACTTTATATATTAATTTTATTGAAAAAATCTTTAATAAATATGATAAATGTGTCCTAAAAGTATGACAAAATATGAATCTTAATAGATTTAATTTCAATTTTTTGGATTTCCAATATATTTAAATCAAATTCGTGTTATTTTTATATTTTAATTATACACTATAAATTTTTATTTAATGATAAAAGTTCACTTTTTAGAATTTAAGATTCGAGATTACATATAAATTTATATTACTATTATGAGTTTGCTTAAATTTGTAAGGTTAACATTATTATTATAACTACTATAAGGGTTTTAAAAGAATGTTAGTTGTTTGTTTTTTATTGGTTTGGATCGTGAGATTGGTTGTATGAATAGTTTTTTGTTGTTGTTGTTGAGAGTATTAACTAGCTCTAGCTATTAGTGAATATAACATGTTTTTGTGATTAATAAAATTGACTTAAAAAAAAGGACATTTTCTCATAAAAGCAATGGATCTTAATTTTCTAAAATTATCTCTATATTCTTTTTACGTAAATTAAAAAAAAAAAAATCAATGCGCACATGCCTAGGTTTTTATGTTAATATGGTTATTCTTAGAAATAATATGATATCTTTTTTCCTACACACATTGGCCTATATATATATAATTAATAAATTATCTCAAATCGATTAGACATTGTTCACAAACAAAACCCGACAAAAGCACAAGATGTTGCCAATAAGAGCAAAAATCTTGCATCCACTCCACTTCAAGCAAGCTAAGAAAAAAAAAAAAAGCTTAAAATTTTATATAATTTTGAACTGTTAATTAAATCGTAAATTTTAACATAATAACAATTGGCATTTTTTATCTATTTTTTCCCGGTAGTAATCCCATTTTGACATTTGTTAAGACATCCTTAAAATTAACCTGATAGGCAGTGGTCGTTTGTCGTTAATGGAGACATGCGAATGATGAAGTTGTAAATAAGGACTTAACTACTGGCCCAATAAAAAGGACTTAATTGCTAATCTCTCAAAGATCAGAGAGATATTCGATAGAAACACAGAACTCAAGAGGACTTTTTCAATTTTGACATGACCAAATCCATAGATCAGTGCCAATTATTAATGAGGAATTGAAGATTCTTAGTTCTTACCTTCGCTGTCTCAAATCTGAATCCCTTCTCGCCCTCTATAAGATTAGTCAACCTCTCAAAAACTTCTCTACTCTGATAACAAATATCTTGTTCTCTTTGTATCTCGTAACTTGTCTGTGGGTCTCCGTGAACAAGGACGAAGAAAACCTATCAGCCATTGTTCACATACCCAGAAACTCTGCATCTGACAATTCGTCACAAGAAAAAAACAAGGGAGGGATTGAGGGAAGCGTCTAATCTCTCGCCTGTTTGGGACCAAAGAGCTTGATTTGGATGGACAATGATCCAAAAAGGAAATGACTCATGTTCAGGTTCAAGATATTGAAATGACCCAGGTGAGTTATGTACTTATGTTGTGAATTTCCCACATAGGATTTGTTGATTGCCTAACATTCCTTCGGTTTTTATGCTATACTAACTGCAAACATCTTTACAGCTAGGGTTCCTGCTAGCATCTTTGTTTAGACAACTTTGTGTTTTGATCTTCATAACTAAGTACTGTATCAAAAGGTTCCAGCTATGTTGTTGAAGTTGTGATTGATATCCATTGATCTAAAAGTTGTTTGTATATAATTATTACTTTCATAATTGAAGTTTGTAGAATTATGGTTGTGACACTCCTGTATTCCCTTTCTTTATCCTGTGGGAGTATAATGGCATCTCACTGGTTACTTACTTTGCCATTGTAATCTACAGCTCAAATCATGACATGGATGCAATAATGTGCCTAAGCATTAATGCTTTCTTGCTTGCATTTTTACATGCTGAAGCTCAAAACTTTAAACAACTACGATGGAAGTGTTAGTAGTGCAAAAAAGCTCAATGCAGAAATTTTATTTGCTTCTCTACAACATTGATGATTACTGTAGTAATTTAGTAATTGTTAGCTAAATTCACCCAAAATTCTGATTTGTCTTCCAAGTGTTTTATTCTTGTACCGTGTTCATGATTTTGCAAGGACGGAGGGGTTGCTAAATTTACATGATTGTTTATAGATTTTTCTGTTTAATTTCCTAGAAGTTTCTCTATACCAATTTGACTCTCAATGGACTCATATAAGAATGGATCAATCAAGATGTATTATGAATATACGCATACAAACACATTGATCAATAACTATTCTATTGTAACTTATTATGTTCTACCAAATATTGATGTCATCAAATTCAATTCTTTCAGACAATACCCATCTGACATCCAGTCTTGAATCAAGCTACAATGTCGGAACATTTGGTATTATTAGTGTTGTTGTTGGTATCTTTGAGCATTGACCATGTGTGGGGTGCAAAAATAAGTCATAAACCTCCATGGAGGATCCACACCCTGTTCTCTGTGGAATGCCAGAACTACTTTGACTGGCAGACAGTGGGCCTCATGCAAAGCTATAGGAAGGCCAAACAACCAGGACCGATTACCCGTCTTCTCAGTTGTACTGATGAGGAGAAGAAAAATTACAGAGGGATGCATTTGGCTCCCACTTTTGAGGTGCCCTCAATGAGCAGACACCCTAGAACTGGTGACTGGTAGACTTCTGTTCCAAATTTTATTTCCTTTAGAAATTTAAATTCAATTATGAATTTTTGGTTAGTTGCCTTTCCAAATGAAGTTTTCTATCTTTGACAAAGTTCTGATTGCCCAATGCTAGATATGATAGTTATTTTAAAAAAATTGGTTCTGCATGACATTATCTTGTACATAGTTATGTAACTGCTGCTTCTGTTGGTACCTCCGAGTCAGAATATATAGTTTTGGAAATTTTGTATACTAACTTTGTGGATTTCTGTGGTAACCAAGGGGCTGTTTGGTACACAGAATTGTGAGGTATGGAAATGGTTATGAAATGAGGATGTGGATGAAATGGACGGGAAACAAATCTCATATATCTTTATTTAAAAAGTAATGCAGAGCTACATATACTGTTGAATTTGGATAACTGGAGTATGCTAGACATTACATACATCAAAGATTCTCACTTTTTATGCACTGTGTGTATGTGTATGTTTCCTTTTCCCCTTCTGTCTTCAACCAAAAAGTACCAAAATATTCATTTCTTCGAGCATAGCTCTGGACTTTGGTTTGCAATGATGGTTTAGTTATGGTCACTAAAATTTGTACTCATTGATTTTTTATGTCATGCCTTGTTAATTAATTTTGAGGTTAACATAAACTTCCCTGATGTCTTCTTTGAATTCACATTATTGAACTATGTTCAGTTGCACGTACCTGAATTTAAAGGCTATTCAACATCAGCTAATTAATTATTCTGCTGTTCGTTTGATTGCACCTTGGTATTATTGTCTGATTTTGTCTGTGTTTCTTCGCACCCATATTCCACTTCAGTAATAAATTTCAAAATTTTCCTTTTCCTAAATGAGATATGTGCATATCATTTTATAAAATGGAAATCCATTTTCTGTTATAAAGGTATAATTTATAAATTATTTATTTACTATGCAGGTACCCTGCAATAAACAAACCTGCTGGAGTTGTTCATTGGCTTAAGCATAGTAAAGAAGCAGAAAATGTTGACTGGGTGGTGATACTGGATGCGGACATGATAATTCGTGGCCCCATTATCCCTTGGGAACTTGGTGCAGAGAAAGGCAGACCCGTTGCAGCATATTATGGGTATTTAATAATTTCTTACTTCTTATCCATTTTATTCACTTTGTTGCTTAGTGTTATAGTGTAAGCAGTGGTTTCACCCCTCACAAACTGTTGAAATAAAACAGCTAATTTAGTATCGACCAATTATAACTAGAGTGGTACTCATGCATTTACAAAGAACTTGAGATGAGCCACATTGTTTACAGCTTGTAGATAGTATGACTTCCTACAACTTTTATAGAGATAATGATGAAGGAGTTTCAATTGTCCATGGCTTTTTATTTACCTTCATGATATTTCTATTCAATATTATTTTTATTGGAGAGACAAGGAATGGCTTATTGTATATTTGTATTGCAAATTAGAGAATAGGACTTTCATCAAACCTTAACTCACTTTTAACATTGGCATTGTGGTTAAGTTATGAAATTTGCTTGTTTGAAACTTATTAAGTAGTACATATATATTGTATTGTATATTTAGTTTTTTTCTCCATATGACTTATTGTTTGAAGTTTCCATAAGCATAACCAACATTTCTCCTTCAGATATTTAAGAGGCTGTGACAATATTTTGGCCCAACTACACACTAAACACCCAGAACTTTGTGACAAAGTTGGTGGTCTTCTGGCAATGCATATAGATGACCTGAGAAAATTGGCACCTATGTGGCTTTCAAAAACAGAAGAAGTGAGAGAAGATACAGCCCACTGGACAACAAATATAACTGGTGATATTTATGGGAAAGGATGGATTAGTGAGATGTACGGATATTCTTTTGGTGCTGCAGAAGTGAGTTTTCTGCCCTATTCTTTGTTTTGTGAGCACCACAAAAAAAATTTATTATTTGTTTTACCACTCGAACCCATCTAGCACAGCTTTTAGGGCTTAACTATTCAATTTTTGCTTGTTACTTTGAGTGTTTCCTTTTTCTTCATTTCTTTTGACTCCCTTTTGAGTTTTCCCCACCTGTTCCCAGGTTGGACTTCGGCACAAGATCAATGATTACTTGATGATTTACCCGGGTTATGTTCCGCGAGAGGGAACTGAGCCAATTCTGCTTCACTATGGGCTGCCTTTCAGCGTTGGAAATTGGTCATTTAATAAACTAGCTCACCATGAAGATGATACTGTTTATGATTGTAACCGGCTCTTTCCAGAGCCTCCTTATCCTAGGGAGGTCAGTATGTCAATTTGTTGAGGAAATTAGGGTCTTTTTTCAAAGGCAATTATGCTTGTTGGCTTGGGACTAATTCCAGTGTTGTTGACAAATGACAAGCAAGCATATCAGTGTTTGCAGTATTTATTAATTTTAAGCTTGATGTCATTTTTGTGGACTCCAGCTGGTTCCTTAAGCTCAAGTTTCAATCCCAATATTTTTAATTTATGTACAGGACATGTTGGATCAGTTTTCTTTCTTCCTTTTCATCTCCTTATTTTTATGTTTAACCAGGGGGCTTAAATTGGAAAAACTTCTTGCAGGTAAGGATGATGCAAATTGACGCTAATCAAAAGCGTGGGCTGTTTCTCAGTGTAGAGTGCATGAACACTTTAAATGAAGGTCTTTTATTGCAGCATGCAGCTAATGGTTGCCCTAAACCAGCATGGTCTAAATACTTGAGTTTCTTGAAAAGCAAAACCTTTGCTGAGCTAACCAAGCCTAAATTTGTTAATCCTGCTACTCTAGAAATGATGGAGGATAAGGATATCGTTCAACAACATGATGATGATGATGCTGCCGGAAAGCCGCATCCTAAAATCCATACCGTCTTTTCCACTGAATGCACATCATACTTTGACTGGCAGACCGTAGGGCTTATGCACAGTTTCCGTACAAGTGGGCAGCCTGGAAATATCACTAGACTTCTCAGCTGTAATGATGAGGACTTAAAACAATATAAAGGCCATGACTTGGCACCCACCCATTATGTTCCATCAATGAGCCGCCATCCATTAACTGGCGATTGGTAATTTGTCAAGCTCAGTTGTATTATGTTGGGTGTTAGTTCTCTTAGTTGGCTGCTTGCTGTTATCTCACTAGAATCTCTATGAGCTGGTCTCCTTAAAATTCTTTTCATTGTCACTGATGCTTTTTTCATTCGATCCAAATTAGTTATTCACCTGAGTTTTTTTTTTTTTTGTTTTGGCCAATCGACTTTTCTGTGATGATCATTACTTCATAATTTGATTTGTAACTTGAAAATAAGATCATTAGTGTTTTTTGTGCAATAGTATCTCCAGCTTTTAGTTCTAGATATGTCCTGTCGGAATCTTTCCAACCCCTTGAGCTGCTTGACGTGACTATTTGACTCATGCAGTGATTTTGATGTCCTAAATATACAGATATTGATCTTCATTTATTCAATGTGTTTGCTGGTGATCTTCATTCTGCACAAATCTTGATTATTTATTTACTGCTTCAGAATTGCTCATATTTTTCTTATGCTGAATGTTGCTTGCTTAAAGCTATATACACAGTAGGGATAAACCATATGGTTACATTATGCAGTGTGAAGTTATTGGGAGGTTGTTTGGTCATAGTTTTTCTATTTTTCTGAATGATTTAGATTTAGAGCATAACAAGTATTGAAATTTTCTGTTTCATTTTAGGTATCCAGCAATTAATAAGCCTGCTGGAGTGCTTCATTGGCTCAACCATGCAAACATCGATGCAGAATACATAGTTATTCTTGATGCTGATATGATCTTGAGAGGTTCAATCACACCGTGGGAGTTCAAAGCTGCCCGTGGCCGACCTGTTTCTACTCCATACGAGTAAGACCTCTGAATTTAACTTATGGTTGTGGTCTCTAAATGTTGCTGCTGATGTAACGGGCAATAACAATAGCAGTGCGCACGCACAAGTGTTTATTTCCTTTTCATGTTTTGATGTCCTCTATTTTGATTATTAATCTTATTACTCATTCTTTATTACCCCTCTTTTCCTCTGTGCAGCTATCTTATTGGTTGCGATAATGAGCTCGCGAAACTTCATACTAGCCATCCCGAGGCTTGTGACAAGGTTGGTGGAGTAATCGTTATGCACATCGATGACCTACGACAATTTGCTATACTATGGCTGCATAAAACAGAGGAGGTCCGGGCCGATAGAGCACATTATTCCAGAAATATAACAGGAGATGTATATGAATCTGGGTGGATCAGTGAGATGTATGGTTACTCATTTGGCGCGGCGGAGGTAACATGCTATTTTTCTTTTTGAAGCATTTAGGTGTGTTTGGCATGGCAACAAAACTGACTTTTTCAACTGAAAAGGCCAAGTTAGATCTGATATGATGTTTGGCATGGCTTTAAAAACAATTGATTTTTTTGCTCAAAAGCTACTTTTTAAGATATCATCTAAACAAGTTTTTGTCAAACTGACTTTTTATAAAACCTGTCCAAACATAGATCATGTTACATTAATTCATTTTTACCCTACCGTCAATTTGTAAAAGTCGGTTGGGAAAAAAGTCACTTTTGCCATTGTTAATCTAAACAAGCCCTAAGTTATCCCAGTATGTTGTGTGCATTTGTATCCTTATTTTCTACTCAAAATTATGAACATGTTTAATATCTACAACTGATAATTCTCCATTTATGCAGTTGAATTTAAGGCATCGCATCGAAAAAAATATACTAATATACCCGGGATATGTTCCTGAACCTGGTGTCAAATATAGAGTTTTTCATTATGGATTGCTCTTCAGAGTTGGGAATTGGAGCTTTGACAAGGCTGACTGGAGGGAAGTTGACATGATCAACAGATGCTGGACTGAGTTCCCGAACCCACCAGATCCCTTAACGCTTGATGATTCTGACGTGGATGCTCGGGAACGCGACCTGCTCAGCATAGAATGTGTAACAACACTTAATGAAGCTCTGCGCCTGCATCATGAGAGAAGGAACTGTCCCATTGGTGGTTCCTTGTCCAGTTCAGAAGACAATGCAGCCAATGAAACAGGAGGAGTTCTTTCAAGGAAACTCGGTGACTTGAACGAAACTTTCACTTCAAGAAACAATAAAATGTCATCAAATTCTGAGAAAGATGGGATGCTTAGTTCTTTCAAGTTCTGGGTGATAGTATTATGGGCATTTTCTGGCTTGGGTTTCTCTCTGGTCATTTTTCTTGTTTATTCAGGTCATAAGAGAAGAGGAACAAGGATGAAACACCATAGAAGCCGGAGAAGAAGCTTGTATCCCGGTTACACGGAAGTAAACGGCCGTGATCGGCATAGCCGCAGCGTTGATGTGCCTCTGTAACATCTTTTTTTTCTTTTGTCACGGTGTAAAGCTGAGAGGTCAGAATTAAGACCATAATATGTATCATGCAAGGATGACAATCAGGTTTGTAAGCCATAGAGGTGTGTACTTGACTTGAGTGAGCTAATGTTAAGGCTTAATGGGTTTTCCCCTGGTTGTGCCTTGCACAGTTTTAATGTTGTAAACTCATTTATAAACAAATCTGTCATCCATTTTTCCTCCATAAGTTTGAAATATTAATTATTAATAATAGAAGCTTAAACCTTTTTTGAGTGCCACAAAATCGTGCATGTTTTGTCAGTATAATTTTTTAGTGGTGGCAATATTATTCATTTATTTTTTCTAATTCTAAAATGCCGTCCCTCTTATTTTTTCAATCAACAAGTGGTTACTCTCCATGCATTACGCGAGATGAACATAACTTGATAATTTAATGATGGTAAAATTGGAAAAATATTTTGTAGCCTTCTTCCTAACTAAAGAAAAATCACATAAAATATTGGAATGTTTTAAAATGAAGAAATGTGTTTGTGGGAAAGTTATGTCTTTGTAAATTAAGAAATTTACGTGAAGGGTTGTGGAGGGAGTTATAACACTAAAGGTCACCAAGTTAGGTGATGTCCTTTTAGTTTCTAAAGACACATGAAAAGGTGTGGTGACTACTAC
Organism: Acacia acuminata; assembly: GCA_019022655.1. Lineage (NCBI taxonomy): Eukaryota > Viridiplantae > Streptophyta > Magnoliopsida > Fabales > Fabaceae > Acacia > Acacia acuminata. The sequence continues at coordinate 12,947,057 of JAFJYI010000001.1, read as the reverse complement.
TTGATAGAAGGCTATATTAGTATTTAAGAAAACCCCACATACTATGAAAGTGTAACCTTTCATGAAAGAGTTATTTTAAATAACCATTAGTTATTAAGGTTATGTTGGTTTATGAGGATTCATGAATCTAACATATTTATGACTTTTAATTGAAGATGTGTTGCTTCAAGAGGCAACACTTCAAGATATCATTCCATAGTCTAAAAATATCTTATATTATCACTTAATTTGAGACAGGCAATAAAACATCAGAAACCACACAACAACAAGAGATCAAACTCATTTTTCTTGAGTTAAAGTCCAATTATCATTTTGTAAAAGTCATTGTTGCATTGGCTTGAGTGTTGAGAGTGCAATCCGTACTCAAGCGGTCTTCATCGTATCTTAGAAAAAAAAAAAAAAAAAAAAAAAAAAAAATCACTCATCAATCTAACTAGCGCCCTATACAAGACATTGTACATATAAGATAGGTATAGGTAGTGGCGAATTAAAGCTACAAGAAAGTGTTGCATACACATTAAAGATATTATGCACTACTTTTTTTTTCATATCTTTTTCTTGTACTCCTCAGAGAACCAGTCCCATAACATAAAATTAGTAATGTAGTCAAAAATAGAAATAAATTGCATCTCCTAACATTGGAGGATACAATGAGAGAAGGAAATATGATTACTCAATAAATGAATTATGAACACATGCACGCAGGTGCGTGTGTGTGTGTAAAGAAAGTATGTGTTAGCATTAGAAGAGAATAAAAGATTAAAAACAAGAAATTACTAATTCACTGGACACCAATTACAACCATCAAACCCCTATTTATAACCTAGAAAGTATATTTCCCAAACTTCCCTTTCCTTACTACTATTCCCACCTATCAACATACTGCCCCAATAAAATATCCTTGCCCTCATGGATCAATACAAAAACACAGTAAAACATATACTGAAAATAAGATATTTTTTTTCTCTCTATTTCTCTCCCTTTTTTTTTTCAATAAGACGCTATTTTTTTTTTGGCTATAAAGGATGGCTTAAAAGCCTACATTACAAGAAATAAATTACACTAAAGAGGAATTTAATTCCAAACACTCTTGGTCTAACCAAACCCTCAAGCTAATAGGACACTCATTCAAAAGACTAGAATTAGAAATATCCTTTTTAACTAAGGCTTCCGCTAATCTATTAAATTCTTTGGAAATAACTCTAACATCCACCTGTCAATTCAAAGCCAACAAATCCCTTACTTTCAACACTAAATTACTGCAAGTAGCACATGAAAGATCAAGCAGTAGATTAATAACATTATCCGCATCTGACTTTAAATTATCTTTTTAAAACTCAAATCTCAAGTCAGTTATAAACCTTCAACAATAGTCCATTCCTCCACAGAGGTGACATTACAATCACCAATGGATCTAGAAAATCCCACCATCCAGTTCTACAAACAATCCCCCCCCCCCCCCCCCCCCAAAAAAAAAAAAAAAAAAAAAAAAAAAAAAAAAAAAAAAAAAAAAAAAAAAATCCTGCGTTAGCTTAGCCTACTGTGAGGCTCTAGTCTCATCAACATTTAATTTCAACCAACCGTAAGGTGCGAAGACTTGTTAAAAAAACATTTGAAAACTAGTAGGCATCAAAAACCAAAGCTTGCTGCAACTTTCCTCCACTTCAGAAGCCCATTATGACACTTAAAGGAGGCCCATAAAATACCCACATCAAGAACTTCATGAGATGTATGCCCCACATCCAACCAAAAGTTGTTGGACATGAAAAGCCCAAACAACATCCAGATAAAATGGCATAGATGCCCTAATGTTCAGCCCAATTCTAGGGGATATTGTTTGTTGCCACATGAAATTATCCTGATGCCCATTGGAAAGCAGTATTGAAAACCCAGACCACTCATATTTGCGGCAGAATAAGGTTCCAGAAGCAACAGGGACCCAAAACCCATGGCTCCTCCCCGTGATATGCAAGCAGCTGCCGGCGATTCTCAAAGTGCCTGTGTGAATGGAGAAAAGGTAGAGATGGAAATGAAATGAAAAATATTTTACCTTGCTGCATTTAGTTTGTACTGAAAAAGAAAATAGGTTGATAGGAAAATTTTTGTTTGATTAAAAGAAAATAAGTAGAAAAATAAGACAAAATATTATTTTACCCCTAAAATTACCAAACACTTGAGTGCCCACAGGCACACTCGAGGGCCCCTAAGATATAAATGCAAATCACCTAAATCAGTCTAATAAAATGCATCCACATGATTGAAAAAATATCATCCTCTCCGATCTGAAAAATTTATGGCAGGCGTCTGTGTTTGGGTTTTTTTCCTTCTTCATCGTCATCTTCTCTCTCCGCAACCATCACCACCGCAACAAGCATTAAGCCAACAGTAGGTGGCTATTTGCCGTCAGATAATTCCCCATCTGAATCGTCGTCACTCTCTTCAAAACTTTCCATGGATAAGCGCGCACGTACATGGCCATGGCATTGGCATTATCAACCTTATTGTCGTCATCAACACCCCACAGGGGCTAATTGTACAGATGGAAAGCTCAGTACTAAAAAGGGTAGGTTGATCTTCTCCATCCGAAAATGGGTTCCTACCAAAATAGGTGGGAACCATTTTTCCTATGTTTAAGGGAAAATGGCTATAGTCGGAAAACGTTTTCATGTGAAAATGTGAATCAAACAATCACGTTCGACAAAAAATCGGTATTTTTCGTTTCTTTACCTCAATTTTCCTTAAACCAAACGGGCTTAAGATGTGTTTGGTTTGAGGGGAGATGAGGGCATATTTTTACCAAATTACCTATGAAATTTGGTAAATATTTCTAGTCTCTAGTAGAGTCTATAGGAAGATAGATTAGAATCACAGTAGGGTACATGGGTTATATAGTAAAGATGGGCTTCTTCCCCTCAAACCAAACCCACCGTAAAACTAAACAAAATTCGACCTATTGCAAGGCTCCACCCGACCCGTCTCCTTCAACATCCCCATCCGACCCAAAAGCAAAAATTGAAGACGATCTATTGCCCTGAAATTAAAAGTCCAAGCATCGTGTTATATCGAGGATACTTCAGGAACGACAAGACGCTGATAGTTTGCTAATATTGAAAATAAGAGAAATGCTTCAATGGAATTGGCAGGTTGTATTTAGATCAATTACTAGGGATGTAAACAATGTGGCTGATGCTATGGCTAAGTTAGGCATTTTTTATTCTAGTGTTTTTACTACTTGCCCTGTTCAGTTAAGGGATTTGGTGGAACTTGAGAGTTTGGGAGTAAATCTTTATCTCTAATATAGGCTATATGCCATCTTTCTTATAAAAAAAAAAAGGTCCAAGCATCGGATGTAGAAGACGGCGTCTTGCGAACAAAAAAGGATGGCCTCGCTTCCGATGTAAAACATGGTTGGGTCTAAGGTGCAATAGTTGTTTTGCTGAGAAAAATGATCCACGACGAAAGGAGGGGATACCATATCGGCGAAGGCCATTATCACCATCTCGCAACTCAGCAAGGGCTCTGTTTGCTTTGGTTTACCTTTTCCTTCTTCTTCATTTGCTTCAGCTTCATCGAATTGGATCTTGCCAGTCACGTCGGCAGCGAGATCTTCATTTTCAGAGGATTTGGTGTCGGTTAGATCAATATCGTTTTCAGAGGATCTGTTCTTGTTTGAATCAACATCGGCCACGTTCATATCAGTGACCTCTGTCTCAGAAGCAGCAACGTTGAGAGTTAAAATATTACCAGTCATAGGAATCAGTTTCTTGTTCACATCTTTCTCATCCAATTCCTGTTGCTTCCATTGCTCATGAAGATAAGCATAATTAAAGGCAGAGAAAATGGTGGTTGGACTAGAAAACCATACCGCGTCTCAAATCTTTGATTGAAGACCGTGTATGAAGAATTTAATGGCAGTGGATTGAGCGACTTGTGTGTAAGGTATGAGTGCTTCAAATCATTGTGTGTACTCTTGCACTGTCAACACCTGATCTAGCTGATAGAGCTATGTAAGGGTTTTCATGGCAATGAGAGTATGGAGGAACGGACCCAGATTCTAGAGGACTGCCTCAGATGCCATTCTTAGCATTAGAAGGGAAGAAATACTAATTCAACAGACACTATTACAAAGATAAATTGTATTTATCCAATTGCGGGTCGATCGGTTCTGATTAAATCTGTGTTATCCAGCCTGCCTAGCTACTATATGCAATCAACACTTCTTCCTATCTGTACTATTAATGAGCTAGATAAAATCTCGAGGAAATTCCTTTGGTCCCAAGAAGAAGATGGGAAAAAAATGCATCTTATTGCCTAGGACAAAATTACTCAAGCTAAGAAACAAGGTGGCCTTGGTTTTAAGAGCCTTCGACAACAGAACAGAGCCTTCATTATGAAACTATGTTCGTGTAGATGTCGACGGGTCAGTGCGTCCTCAACACCGAGCGACTGTGGAGGGGTGCTTAGGACTTCTGAAGGCCACTGGTTGATGGGGTTTCACAAGTCTCTTGGGCTCCAAACTGTTATTGAAGCGGAGCTACATGCCATCTTGACTAGGCTCAAAGTGAGTCAATACATGGGCTTGCAACGAATAATCCTCTACTCTGACACTCTCGATGCGATCAACACTCTTATGAGAGACTACTGCACCGACCATCCACTAAGGGACATCATTGGAGAGATTAGAGATTTACTCTTCCGAGATTGGGATGTAGAACTCCATTATACTTCAAGGAATAACATATCGTGTGCTGACTATATGGCCAAACGAGGTCATGAAGCTCCCGAAGATGCGGATGTTGTGTTAACCCCGACTGTTCCCAAAGGTTGCCTAGATATGATCTTGAATGATCAATTGGCGTGCTGCCATTAGTTTATTTTCATATTGTTGTATTATGGGTTAGATCCTCGAGGTCTACCCCTAACTCTCTCTCAAGCTTCGGCTTGCCGTTATCTATAAAAAAAAAGAAAAAGAAAAATTGTATTTATTGATTAAAGGAAACTGACCCGTTTTCTAAGAACCGAGTATTACAAGTTTTTAAGGGTAAAATTAATTGATTGATGAGTGAATTATAAAGAAATATATATAAAAAGATTATGAAATAATCAAAATAAATCAAATTTATTGATTAATATAATGGATTCATACTCCTCTAGAATGAATTGTGCATTATGAGTTTTTAATGATAAAGTTGATTCACTTGATTGATTGATGATTTCATTTTGTTTATTAATCATAAACGTTGAGATATTATATTTTAAATTGAAGTAAAAGCCTCTGAACATTTCTTATCATTGGAATGAATGAGAGTAATTTGATTTTGGCTAGAATCAAATTCAATCCAATCATAATTAAATATAATAATACATTAGATTTATACAAAAGAAAAGAAAGAAGAAAAAGAAAGGGAGAATCTCATTTAAATATCATATAAAATTTTAAAACCCTAAAAAGTCTGTTAACATTTGGAAAGGATATAAAGGTGACAGGGTCAAATTGAGATTTTAAAATGTTAATGAATTTACCATTATGCACTCCATTTTTAAATAAAAAAGAAATAGAAAAATGAACCTTGACGAAACACAACTGACAACCACCAGCCGCCAGAGCTTCGGCTCTGGTTAACCTACAACTCGTCAGCGGCCTAAACTCCGGCCACTGGACGCCGGTGTTTTTTTTTTGTGGGTGGGGTTGAATTTTTTTTTTTCCCAAAAAAATTGAACTAAGGTGTAAGGGGTGTGATTCAAACTCATCCCACCATGATAGTAAAAGAGCTAAGTGGTCCTTGGTCCACCAAAGCTCTTTTGATATACATACATATATATATATATATATATATATGAATGGATGTATGTATAATATGTATATTCTGGTTAACGTTTTTTTTCCATTAGGAAACATTTTTGTAAAAACCGTTACGAATCTTTTCAAATTCATTATTGCTATTTTGAATTCCAATACGAATTTTGTCAAAGCCCACAAATGTTGGTAAATCATATTTAATGTTTTTTTTCCATTAGAAAGCACTCTTGTTAAAACCATTATGAATCTTGTCAAACTTATTATTACTCTTGTGAATCCTATTACAAATTTTGTCAAGGCTCACAAATGTTGGTGAATCTTGTCTAATGTTTTTTCAATCAGAAAACATTATTGTGAATTTCATTACGAATTTTGTTAAAACCTACAAATGTTGGTAAATCTTGTCTAACATAGAAAACACTTTTATAAAAACCATACGAATCTTATCAAACTCATTATTACTCTTGTCAATCTTATTATGAATTTTGTCAAAGGCCACGAATATTGGTGAATCCTGTCTAATGTTTTTTTCATCAAGAAACGCTATTGTAAAAACCATTTCAAGAAAATGAAATTTGCAAAATTCGTAATGGAATTAACAAGAACAACAATGAGTTTGACAAGATTCGTAATGGTTTTCACAAGAGCGTTTCCTAATTAAAAAACGTTAACCAGGATTCACTAACATTTGTGGCATTTGACAAAATTTGTAATGTGACTAACAAAAGCAATAATGAGTTTGACAAGATTCATAGTCGTTTTTACAATAGCGTTTCCTGATGGAAAAAACGTTACCAGGATTCACCAACATTTGTGGCATTTGACAAAATTTGTAATGGGACCGACAAGAGCAATAATGAGTTTGACGAGATTTGTAATCGTTTTCACGAGCGTTTCCTGATGGAAAAAATGTTAACCAAGATTCACCAATATTTGTGGCCCTTGACAAAATTCCAATGGGATTCACAATAGCAATAATGAGTTTGAGATGATTCGTAATGGTTTTAACAATAACGTTTCTTAATGGGAAAAATGTTAGACATGATTCACCAACATTTGTGATCTTTGACAAAATTTGTAATGGGATTCACAAGAACAATAATGAGTTTAACAAGATTCCTAATGATTTTCACAAGAGCGTTTCATGATAAAAGGCGTTAGATAGAATCATCGGCCCAATGGTCACTTTGTTCCTTCACTACCATGGGGGGGGTTCAAATCTCACTCCTTACACCTTGGTTCGGAGCTCTGCGGCGGCACTTCCGGTAAAGCTAATTTTATTTATTTTTTATTTAAAAACTGAGAGCAAAATAATCAATTTATTAATATTTTAAAATCTTAATTTGATATTTGTCATCTTTTTGTCATTTTCTAATGTTATCATATTTTTTTAGGTTTTAAAATTTTATATAGAATTTAAATGTAATTCTCCCAAAAAAAACCTCACACTCCCGTCCTCATCTTGCACAAATTGTGGCTAACCGTATAACCTAATTATAATTAAGATTCATACAGAAGAAGAAGAAACTGCACTCTCCTCTCCTCATCTCGCACAAGCCACCGTCTCTGTTTCAGAAGTGGTCTTGCTCTCAACGATAAATCAATTGCATAATATGCAAGCACCACCATCTATTTGATAATTAAAAAAAGTAAAAATAATTATTTACGACTCTAAATTTTAAAAGAAAAAACCCATTATTAAAAAAAAATAAAAATATTAGACAAACTATTAGTATTAGAGTATCGGGAATTTTATGTTCTACCACTTTTTCATTATTAGATCAAATCAAAAAGAGAAAAATGATAAAAGTAGATGAGATTGATTTAATGGTGAAAAAATGATAGTGACTTGATAATATAAAATTGATCTTATAAATAAAATATCCTTCCCATCTTATAAATAAAAATAGGGGCCGAGGGAATAGTTTATCATTATTTTTTAAAAAGAAAAAGCCTTGTGTTCTTCCTTGTTACAATCCCTAGTTGTTCGAATTCACTAAAATGCCCGCTCTTGTATGAAACCCTATTCGTTTTCGTCCCCCCCAAACGTCTCCTCATTCTCATTTCCTCAATCATGGAATGGAATCCCCAAACCCTCCAATTCCTCTCCGAATGCTTCCTCCACACCCTCTCTCCCTCGCCGGAGCCTCGCCGCCGCGCTGAAGCATCTCTCGCTGAGGCTTCCGACCGTCCAAACTACGGCCTCGTCGTGCTCCGCCTCGTCGCCGAGCCTGCCATCGATGATCAGATCCGTCAAGCTGCTGCCGTTAACTTTAAGAACCACCTCCGTTTCCGATGGGTGCCGGCTGCTTCGGACAACGCCAATGTGCCCAGTTTCTCCCCGATACTTGACCCGGAGAAGGAACAGATTAAATTACTGATAGTGCCGCTGATGCTTTCGGCCACTCCCAAGATTCAAAGCCAACTTAGTGAAGCTTTGGCTATAATCGGTAAGCATGATTTTCCGAAATCGTGGCCTGCGTTGCTTCCTGAGCTCATTTTGAATCTTCAGAAAGCATCGCAAGCCTCTGATTATGCCTCTATTAATGGTATTCTCGGTACTGCCAATTCTATTTTTAAAAAGTTTCGGTACCAGTATAAAACCAACGATCTGTTGCTTGATTTGAAGTATTGTCTTGATCTTTTTGCGGCACCTCTACTTGAAATATTCCTCAAAACGGCTTCTCTGATTGATGCGGCCGCAAACTCTGGTGGGCTTGCTGGTGATCTCCGACCCCTTTTTGAGTCACAGAGGTTGTGTTGTAGGATATTTTATTCATTAAATTTCCAGGAGCTTCCTGAGTTTTTTGAGGATCATATGAAGGAGTGGATGACTGAATTTCGAAAATACCTCACTACAAGTTATCCTGCACTTGAGAATAGTGGTCCTGGTGGTCTTGCACTTGTAGATGAGCTTCGCGCTGCAGTTTGTGAGAATATTAATCTTTATATGGAAAAGAATGAGGAGGAGTTTCAAGGATACCTGAATGATTTTGCACTTGCTGTGTGGACTTTACTGGCGAATGTTTCCCAGTCTTCCAGCCGTGATCAGCTGGCTATCACAGCAATCAAGTTTTTGACCACTGTTAGCACTAGTGTGCACCACACCTTGTTTGCTAGTGAAGGAGTTATACCACAGATTTGTCAGGGCATTGTGGTCCCAAATATAAGGTTGAGGGAAGATGACGAGGAACTCTTTGAGATGAATTATATTGAGTTTATTAGGAGAGATATGGAAGGTAGTGATCTTGATACTAGGAGGAGGATTGCTTGTGAGCTCCTCAAAGGGATTGCAACACATTATGGGGATACTGTGAGAAGCATCGTTTCTGCACTAATACAAACATTATTAAGTTCTTTTGCTGCAAATCCAGTGGTAAATTGGAAGGACAAGGATTGTGCTATATACTTGGTAGTTTCTCTTGCAACCAAGAAGGCTGGTGCTAGTTATGTCTCAACAGAACTTGTTGATGTTCAGAGCTTTTTTGAATCTGTTATTGTACCAGAGCTGCAGAGTCCAGATGTGAATAGGCATCCTATGCTTAAGGCGGGCGCTCTCAAATTTTTTACTATGTTCCGGAGTCATATATCAAAACACTTAGCATTAAAGTTTTTTCCAGATTTGGTTCGTTTCCTCTCTGCAGAATCAAATGTTGTTCATTCTTATGCAGCAAGTTGTATTGAAAAACTCTTGTTGGTAAAGGATGAGGGTGGTAGAGCCCGTTATACATCAGCTGACATTAATCCTATTTTCCCTGTGCTGATGAACGGTCTTTTCAGTGCGCTGAAGCTCCCAGAGTCTGAAGAAAATCAATATGTAATGAAGTGTATCATGAGGGTTCTTGGGGTTGCAGATATATCTGTTGAAGTTGCTCAAATCTGTATTGAGAGTTTAGCCTCTATTCTTGGTGAAGTTTGCAGAAATCCTAAAAATCCCATCTTCAATCATTATCTCTTCGAGTCTGTGGCGGTTCTTGTAAAGAGAGCCTGTGAGAAGGATTTGTCTCTTGTATCTGTTTTTGAAGCAAGTCTTTTCCCTAGGCTTGAAATAATATTGACCAATGATGTTACTGAGTTTTTCCCATACACATTCCAATTGCTTGCTCAACTTGTTGAGTTGAACAGGCCGCCTATACCAGCAATCTACATGCAGATATTTGAGATCCTTTTGTCACCTGATTCTTGGAAAAGAGCTGCAAATGTTCCTGCACTTGTGCGTCTTCTCCAGGCCTTCCTTCAGAAGGCTCCACGTGAGGTCAGCCAAGAGGGTAGACTGACTAAGGTGCTTCGCATATTTGAGTTACTCATCCAATCTACTGGCACAACTGAGCAAGGATTTTATGTGCTCAATACTGTCATTGAGAGTCTTGAGTATGCTGTCATTGAACCTGAAATTCCTAAAATTTGGACTACCATTTTCACAGTGCTTCATAATAAGCGAACGTTGAAGCTTATAAAGTCTCTTTTAATATTCATGTCACTCTTTCTGATTAAGCATGGTCCTTCTATCCTTGTTGAGACGATGAATCGCGTGCAGGCTGATGTATTTACTTTGGTTCTAAATCAAATTTGGATTCCTAATTTAAAGCTTATTACTGGAGCTATTGAACTCAAGTTGACTTCTGTTGCTTCAACTAGACTTATATGTGAATCTCCAATCTTATTAGATGCTGCAGCTGCTGGATCCTGGGGGAAGATGGTTGACGGCATTGTCACCCTTCTTTCACGGCCTGAAGAGGATAGAGTTGAGGATGAACCTGACATGCCAGATATTACAGAAAATGTGGGTTATACTGCCACCTTTGTTCGTCTTTACAATGCTGGAAAGAAAGAAGAGGATCCACTGAAAGATATAAGAGATCCAAAGCAATTTTTTGTGGCTTCATTATCCCGACTTTCTTCACTTTCTCCTGGGAGGTACCCAAAGGTCATTAGTGAAAATGTCGATCCAACAAATCAAGCAGCATTGGTTCAGCTTTGCCAAACTTATAATCTCCCAATAGCCTGAGTAAGTAGAAGCGAATGATGCTTTGTTTCCCTTTTTTCATCTGTTAATTATTGGATTAGAAGTGTTCTGATGGGGTAATAGCTTTGTGATTTTGTAGCCCATTCAGAAATCAGAGATCTTTGGGCTTCATTTGATACCAAGAATACCAGTTTTGATTTGTTTATCTTCGTATTTGTAGGCCAGTTATATTTGTGAGATTCTTGTGTGGGATGTATTTCATTGTTGTCAAATAACAGGAAAAAATCTGACGTGAGGTTGATGCTTGTCATGCACTCTCGCTATGAAAATTAAATACCTCCTAATGCTTACAGAATTTCTCTATTTTTTCAAGTCTCTCTTAGCTCCAGTTTCATAGGGTAAACTATAGTACCATTTCTCCATTGCTGCGACTGAGAAGATGGTCAACTTGTCTTTTACTCATGAGCTGATCACCTTTTATGACATATTCTGATTTGGGCCCTGCCTTGTAGTTCAAGTCTAACTGACTGCCTGTGCTCATTGGTGCGCTGCTATTGTGGGGTGCCTTTGCATGCAAGATGCTAGATTGCTAGAATATCACACTCCTTTGGCATTTTGGTCGAGAAATTCCCACAGTTGATTTTTTATCATCTTTGTGCATGTGTGTGTAGTGGCATGGAATGGGGTTGAAACCTGTGTTACAAGTGCATATTTTTGTGTCTAATGATCTTATGTAGTGAGTGGCAGGGGCTGAGGTTGAAACTTGTGTTATAAGTGCACCTTTTACGTTCCTAATGGTCTTCAATTGTCATTATTATTCTTATATCTTTGTTATGCTTCAATTTTCTAATTTGATTGAGAATGAGTGATATGAGTTCTTTCCTTAATAATCCATTTGTTCTACTTCATAGGATTTTCTGCTGGAACCGAATTAATGGATTGATGTTGGGGTCGGAAAAGTTATCTGGAGCATTCATGAGCTAGGTGATGGTACTCCCTTATACGATGTGAATTAAATCGGTATTCAATCATCCATTTTTGCTCCTGCCATGATTTTGCCTGAAGAACTGGGATTTTTGGTTCGAATCTTGGTTGAATCCATGAGATCTTTGCATGTGTTTGGAGTGTCATGTGATCTGTTGGGTTTCGGTGTAAAATTAGTTGCTGTTCTTACCATTCCATGTCTTGCTGTTTTTCTTATTCAGTATGCATGAGCAAATTGTAGCAAATATTTAAAAGGTCCAGTTTTCTTTTTATAAGATTGCATGTGAAATTAATTTTTCATGTGCAAATCTTGATTCTATATTTTTTAGCTTCTATCCAACATTTCGCGACCAAAAAATTTTGGAAACCTTGTGACACTTCATGCGACTGATGTCCTTTGAGAATAGTCAGTTACTTGGGTCAAGTTTTCTGGTTCTTTAGCAAGAATATATCAGCTAAAATTTATTTACAATTTGGACCGTCAAGTCCTGTCTTTGCTTCTTCTTTTTTTTTGCATTCCAATTTTAATTTAAAAAGAAGCAAAATGATAGGTTTTATTTATAAAATACTTTTGGTTTAATATTGATGTATGCTTTCAGCCTTTCACCTGCGTTGTGTGTATTAAGCGATCTAGTACAAAATTTCCCAAATTTTTTATCTAAAACTGAAGCAACTGAGTTGAGAGCTGGTTATTGCAAAAAAGAAAAAACAAGCAAAACTATTATTGATTATTATTAGTTGTTGCATAATGTTAATTGGGAAAGAACACATTCACGTAGGGGTTTTTTTTTTTTTTTTTTGGGGGGGGGGGGGGGGGGGGGTGGGAACCAACACATAGGGGTCAGTTGATTGAGAACTGCTTCAATTATGTTTTTGGGCTTCCTTAGAATTGGATCAGAATCTGTCCGACACCAATGAACCGAAATGATGTAAATGTTTGGTCACATTTTTTATTTATATTTTATAAATAAATAAATTGGGGAGATATAACTAAATTTCTGATTTTGGTCCCTAAGTTTGAAATCTGTAGTCTTAGTCCTTTTTATCTCCATTTATAATAAATACGATCACAAACCAACATCGAAGATTAATTGAGACAAAAAAATTTATTCAGCCATTTCAAAATTTTCTTTTCAATCCCTTTTTTGGATGACATCCAACATTCTTCATAAGATTGTATGGTTTTCCCCCTCAAACTTTATAACAAACTGTTATCTCATCGCGATTAACTTTTAATAACTACCCCTCCGATCTCATACATAGGCATCTTTTAGAAGGTGTTCTTGATTTATTTTAATATATATATATATATATATATATAATATTTGATAGTTTTAAGGAGTGTTAAATGCTTTTCTTTCGTTATTTTCGGTATATAAAAAAAAAATCCTTTTCTTTCGTATATGTATATACCCACATTTAAGAAGGGTGTGAGAAATTTAGTATTAGAAATCACTTGAATTTTATGATAAATTTAATTGTTTTTATTGTTATGTGTAAATTAATTATAAGTTACTTATATTTGAAATCCAAGCAATCACTAGTTCCTGAATTATGTTATGAGTTTCATTTTAGGAAGCCTCACAGGTGTTGTGTGATTTATAAGTCAAGAGATTTTTCCTCCTAATAGACTAGTCTTTTATGACGGGCTCTTCTTTTGAACTTGTGATCATCCCATTGATACTTTTATTGAGAGTCCATTTTCACTGAGAGGCTATGCATGGTTTTAAAAGGCAAGAAAACCCGATTTTCATGGAAAGGGCTACCCCCGAACGGTTCTAACTGATAAGAGATCAAGATTTTTCATGAAAAGGCTACCCCGAAGGGTTCTAATTAGCAAGAGACCAAGTGTAGTGTGATTTATAAGTCAATGGGCTTTCATCCTAATAAGCTAGTCTTTTGAGATGGGCTCTCTCTTCGGATTTGTGATCTTCACATCAGTGCTTTCATTGAGAGCCCAATTTTCACCAAAAGGGTTACCCATTGAGGGTTTTGACCCATAAGAGAGCCAATTTTCACGGAAAGGGCTATCCCCGAAGGGTTCTGATTGGAAAGAGACTAAGTTTAGTGTGATTTATAAGTCAAGGGGTTGTTCTTCTAATAAGCTAGTCTTTTGGAATGGGCTCTTCCTTTCGACTTATAATCATCACAAATTATGAATATGCCTCTTGATAATATAATAACCAAGAATTTTAAGCACAAAAAAGAAGATACGTAGGATCTTAACTCAACCAATCAGTCGTTTGCACTCACATATTTATGAGGCACAAACCACAGAACGAGAGAAAGAACAAAGGGAAGTTGCAAAGGAAAATCACTAAGAGAATATGCCAAGAAACAGAGAGAGAGATACACACACACCCTAATTATATATATGGAGTTGAATAACAAAAAGACAATAATTTCAGGCCTAATTGACATTGTAATAAACAAATGGCTTTTAAATTTAACTAACTATAAAAAGTACAACCACACAAGCCTGCTTCTTCCACTAAACATTCTTTAATTAACATCTTTTTCTATGGCATTAATTAATTAATTAACCCTTAAACAAATAATTTCTTGCTGTGAATAATTGTTCTTTGTGTCTGAAGACACTTTCCCCCACCCCATAACATCTCTGTGTGTGTGTGTGTGTGTGTTTTTTTTTTTTTTTTTTTTTTTTTTTTTTTTTTTTTTTTTTTTTTTGGTGAGGGGACAGTCATGTTTCCTCTGTTTGATAGGACCCTTTTGGCATTTGGCTTTGGGCTCTATATTTATATCACTCTACTACATGGTCCCCCCACAATTATTTTTACTTTGAATTATTTTACATTGTAATAGAAATATGAGGTATGAAATAAACTAGGTTGTAAAAATTATTCACTAATATGTTTTTATTTAAAAAATTGATAGAAAATATTCTCAAAATGCATGGCATGCTTTATTTTGTGCTTGGGATCATGAATGTTAATTGCTATTGCTTGGAGGAATTTGATTTTATTAAGTTATTTATTTCTTTGTCTGTTTGTTATCTGCTATTATATTGTATATATGCTTCCTTTTATAATACTTTAACTTATTCTTAAATTTTATATTGTCTTCTTTATTCTCCCTCAATGATCCAATGATCCACAACATGATTTTGAATTTGATTTTATGATTACTTTGTTCTTTTATTTCCCTTTGACAATTAGTTGTTTCCTTATGGGTTTGGATTTTAGGATTGGAACAATTTGTCATCAATTATTTTCAACTCAAACTCAAGAACTCACCTTTAACTCAATCTATTATCATAAATTATTGGATGAAAATATCAATAAATAATTTATAAATATATATGTGAACCTCTTTAAATTTTGAAACTTCCGATGGCAATCATAACTCACCTGACTCTTTTGCTAAGAAGAAATAATTGTACTTCTCAAGTGAGAGCTTATCAAGAACATACACAAAGCTTATCAAGAACATACACACACATATATATATATCCATGTATCCAATATTATGGCCTATCTTTTTCTCATTCGGAGGATTTATCCGAAGCCAGGCTAATCCGGATTCCCCCTGGTCAAAAGCTACCAATACCACATGCTTCATTCACAACCTCAAATTAAAGACCTGTTTAAAGAAGAAACCATACCTTATCACTCAATCTCAATGAGTGTTGATAAAAAACATACATTTATCTATGAAAGTTTTGTGCCAAAAAATCTCATTATATTGTAACATTAATATTACCGGATAAAAATATTTTTTATTTTATTTTATGTTAATTAAAAACAATTGCCAAACTATTTTAAAAGTTGAAGTTTTTTTTCCGTTTTTTTTTTTTAAAAAAATAACTCCCACCTTAGTGATTCTTAACACATCAAATTTTTTTTTTTGGTAAAGTAACACATCAATTTTGGACTAAGAGGATGATGAGAATAAAAGGTGTATTTTGACCAAAAAAATAAAATAAAAGGTGTACGCTGTCCGTACGCTCATGCTCCATTAAGTTTTTGCAACAGTTCAATTTATTTTTCTAATAAAAATAGAGTTTTGAAATCTTTTTTTTTTATATATATATAGAACAAAAAAAAAACAAAAAACTGATAAGTAGGAAATGATCTAAGCAAGATTTTTATTTTTTTTCAATATCTTTAATCCTTAGAATACCAAATATGAAAATGCATTATTTTATCATATCTAAGCAATGCGTGCGTATATATTCCATTCTAATACTATTAAAATTTCATGCAAGAATATCTAGTGTCATGTACAATCAATATTTTTGTAGAAAATATAAATAATTTAGTCTAAGAATCAGCCTTATACAGTTATACGATAATGTTTATTTTTTCTTGTATTTTCCAGGGGTAAAATTAAAAAATGTAAAAGTACATTTTATTTATTTGAAAAGCAAAGCCACATTAGGCATCTGATTCTCTGTAAAAGTCAACAATAAAATTCACATTTTTATTCAAAAGATGAGGATATTTAAATACGCATAAACCTGCTTGTACAAATTTACAAGTTACAAATTTATAGAGTATTTTATAAAATAAACGAGAAATAAAAAATAAGTGAAAAAGGGAAATCTTGTACAAATTTTTCTTTCAGTGTCACTCATAAACATCTCACTTTAAAACCTTTTCCAATACTTTTATGTAAAAATAAATGCAGTTTGTAAAGGTAAAAAAATAAATGAATACAGTTTGTTAACAATTACTTTTAAAAATATGATGATTTACCATATAAAAAAATGATGATTATAGTAGTTAAAATAAAATTTGATTTTTGACGGAGCTCAATTGCATTTTTTAATCCATATACCCGACCTATTTAATAGGACTAGACTTTGTTATTGTTGTTATTATATAGTTCAAATAAAAAATGTTATAAAAATAGTAATATTCACAATTAAATACGAAACTTATAATACATCATAAATAGTATGATTTACTCTAAAATTTATACAATATATTAAAAACACATATCTTATTTAAAATTAAATATAAATAGCAGGAGCCGAAGAAGGTTAATATATACACACATAGTTGATAAATATACGTATATTTCACAAGAGTATTATGGGTTCAAATACGAGAAGCCCTTTTAAAATTATAGATTTATTTTTGAAGAGCCTTAAAATTCAACTGATATAACTTTATTTTCAATAAATAAATAAGAGGAGAGTTATATAATGCATACCTCGTTGGATGTGCAAATGACCTTCCACAGTTTGGAAGGATACAAATATTAATATAAAATGTTTAGTAAGTTATGCTATCTTTTTAAGTGATTAAAAATGTGGTTTATTGATTAAATCTCATACTTTAATTTGAAATAATTAATTAGGCCAACTTCCTTCCATCTATCATGTTGAATTTTTTTTTAATCACAAATAATCATGTATTATATTTTTAAAATATTGTTATCATTTAATTATAAATCTACATGATCATCATGATTACATAAATTGATATGTTGAATATAAGAAACTTAACTGAAGTTTTTCTTTAAAATAAGTGTAATTTGATTAATGAAGAAGGGGCCCACAAATGAAACCTTAAAAATAGTGAGAATGTGCCATCCCACCCGTTGTGGATGGGATGAAATTCTCGTAATAATCGAATCGTCCATCATTGTCTTCACATGTTTTCCAACATCAAATAATTATTATTATTTAATTTTCTTAATACACTTTATTTAATTAATTTTATGGATATTGATGTACTACATATTTCTACACTTACTAACTAATCATGCTCATTCTTTATCAAAACCTAAGCCACTTTGCACTAACACCTACGTTCACTGACCCTCCTTTTACCACCCTAACTCAAATGTTACTGGCCGTCGATTATAATAACAAAACTTGATTGGTTTAGTGTTCACAAAATACAACTCTTTTTTAATTAAGATATACTCCCTCCGGTCCTAATTATAAAAATACTTCTGTAGTACAAATTACACTATAAAAATGTTTATAATTGGAATCCTTTTTGTAATACGATATTAATAATTGTTTTTGAATCAAGTACTTTTTTTTTTTTTTTTCTTTTTTTGAGTTGCAGTGTTAGAGTTATGATTAAACTCTATGGTTAATCAATTAGTATTGGTCAGAACGAAAAAGACTTTGACGACTACTTAAGTATGTAGTCTTGAATTTAAACAATTAATCAATCAGTATTGGTCACAGCGAAAAAGACTTCAACGACTATTGAAATATGTAGTCTTGAATTTAAATCTGTGTGAAAATAAAAATGTCATTCATAAAGTTGCTTATAGAACCCAATTAAACTTCATTGCATTTTTCTCTTTAAAAAAGTTGAAAATTGAAAAGTTATGAAATCGTAAAGGTAGCATTCGTATAGTTGCTTCTAATTGATGCCGTGTCATGTTTAAATATAACCCAATTAAACTTCATCGCATTGTTCTCTTAAAAAAGTTGAAAATTGAAAAGTTGTGAAATTATAAAAGTAGCATTCGTAGAGTTGGTTCTGATTGAAGCCGATAATGTTTAAATATAACCCAATTAAACTTCATCGAATTGTTCTCTTAAAAAAGTTCAAAATTTAAAAGTTATGAAATCGTAAAGGTAGCGTATATGTAGATATAACCCAATAAACTTCATATAAAAAGTTGAAAATGTGTGTGTGTGTGTGTGTGGAGAGAGAGAGAGATGATTGTTGATAATGTGGAAAGTTTATAGGACAGCCAAGAAACATAAACTGAATTGGTCTTTACATGGGATTTACATTCTTAATAACCCTCTACACTTTTTTTAAACTAAGCTAAACTCAATTTACAAATTGCGTCAAACAAGGCAGCTTAGCCCCCTTGTTCGGGTGGAAAGAAAAGTTAGGAGGAAAGAAAAAGAAAAGACCTTAGAAGAAAATGTCAGTATTCCTCCTGTCCAGATAGAAGGGAGGAAATTCTAAGGGGAAAAAATAATCAAATACCTAAATGACTAAAATACCCTTACAATTATATCAAAATATATCATGTTTAAAATGAAATTAAATACGACAATAAAAATAACATATTAAAATTGCCTCTATATATATATATATATATATATATAACTTTAATTAAATATATTATTTATATCTAGGTTATGCCCCATGCAGCTGGTTTTTTTCCGTATACTTTCATCACCCGTGCTATTTTTGTAAATATGATAATTAATAGGATATGAGAAGGGGACATTATTTTAGATTCCCAAAGGCATTAGCAATTAGCAATGTGAAAAGGGAGTTCGTTTTTCTTACTATACTTCCCTATGTGTCATTGATAACTCAAAGTAAATTAATGGGAACATTATATAGAGAAAGACTCTGATAAGATACCAATCTTTATGGGAAAAATAATAAATTAATCGTGAGGAGTATAATCATTTGAGTCATGAGGCAAAAATAAAAATAAAAAATAAAGATCTATATTCTTTTCCAAACGATACAATAATTTCTTATTATTATTATTATTATTATTTTGTTTTTCATTTGCAGTGATGGAGGGATCTGATCCCTAATCTCAATGGAATCTATCAGATTTTACATGATAAGCCAATTGATCTTTTGCTTCTTAATTATTACTTTTTTTAAGAAAAAAAATGTGGATGTTTGTTAGACTTTAATTAAGTGGAGGCAGAGAGTGATTTCATCTTTATATAATGTTAATGGTGAAATTTTGGAGCAAGTGTTGCTGGCCATTATACATTGCTTAATCATGGTGGGGTCCCAATAATTAGGAATTGCTTACACTAATAAACCCCACTTTCATATATAAATAATTATTATTGTGTTGTCCTTAGCTCTCCACCACACTTTTTGGTATTTTCTCTAATCAAATTAATTTCTTACATTTGTAAGCTTTGTATTGTTCTTTATATATATATATATATATATATATATATAAAAACACTTTATTATGTTGTAGGAGAAATGTATTCTCATGTCACACACACATGAAATGGTTGGATCCACATATATATATAATAGCATTATATATATGTAGGTCCCACCATTTCATGTGTGTGTAGGAATCTTCTTCTTCTCATGCAACATGAAAAGTTTAAACCCCATATACATATATATATATATATATGAATTTTAGGAAAAATGTTGGGCTCACCTATGATCTAAGGATATGGGAAATCTCTCTTATTTTTAGGTGATATCAATGTTGGATAGGACGAACCGTCTATTACCCTCGACGTTTATCTAGGCACTCAGGAGATAGGATGCATCCCTCAATGCTTTGACCAACTTCAAGATCGAATCCTCTCTTTTTAATGAGAATGTTTACCGATTAAACTCAAAGAGGAAACATTTGTATTGTTCTTTATTACAACTATCTAGCATAAGAATGCGTGTTCGTAGGGTTGGGTTGATTTTATTCTCATCAAAAATCAAATCCAACCCCACGGTTTTACCAATTGTGTAGACATATTCGGTTGGTCTACCACAATTGATTTGATTTTTTTTTCTTGTTTTGATTTTAATTAATTAGTTTGAATTTGCATATTTCAGATTGAAATGTATGCAAATTTTATAAAATAAGAAGAAGAAAAAAAATCGTTGGCGAATTATAGTATAACTTATAATAGATTTGACCTAGAGGGTAGGAATCAAATTGGGTAACTTGAGATGCTTTTTATACCATTTTGAAGATTCATTATAAGTGATATTTTCATTGCAATTTCCTCAAATGGCTAATAAATTAGTTTATAATTAAGAGAATAAGAGACCTACAAGTTGATCAAAGACATTTTTAGAAATCTTGGGTTGAAAATTGTTGTGTGAATTTTAGAATTTGGGTTTGTGGAAGTGACAATAGCATATACTAAGCAAGTTGAAATCAATTAGTAGTACTAATTATTCCAAAATATAAAATAAAGACAGTGACTTTGAACTACTCACACGGTTGAATTAAACTTAGATTGGCTTAGAATAAGTAAATAAGGGTTAAAGTTGATTTTTATTTAAGTAGGACTTTTAGAAAAGTTACGAATACCATTTTTTGAAAATGTAATACATTTAAAAAAAAAAAAAATTGACACGATATGACTATTTATTGATCATCAACATTAGCTTAGTCCAATAATTTTTTTCACCTAGAATTGAGTGTTAAAAATGAATTGTATGATATTAATTTTGAAACGTTTTACACTTTAAATCTTGAAAGGGCAAACATTTAATCAAATGAAAAAAATAATATCAATTTTAAAGTATTATTTGGTGTATTTTTCTACAATTTTATTTATATTATCCTTAACTCACTCAAGAATGCACCAAACATAATTTCAAATGCATGATTTTAAATATAGGTAAAGCAAGAGTTTTTTTAAGATCAACTTAATAGCATTTTTTGTTGACAAAAGATCGAATTAATAACCTAACCGCATCTATTTTGTTAAATGAGATAATTAACCTCAAATTTTTTTTGTATAGTTTAATAGATTTTTTTACCTATAACTATAAGAAAAAGCTTTTAAATTAAGCTAAAGTATATTTTCAATCCTTTAAATTTCATATAAAGTATATTTTTAGTTTTTAACTTTGTAATTTATACTTTTGGCCCTATATTTCTAACATCGTTAATGTTATTAACGGAAAATGTTGATATAACAAATTCAAGTTATAACTATGCGTGAGACAAAGTTATTTAAGTTTTTTTGTTTTAATATAATACATAGAGATCATTAAATAAAACAAATTTAAGTTTTAGGTTTTTTTAATATAATACATAGAGATCATTAAATAAAATAAACTATGCACATTAAATCGTGGGTTTTGCTGTCAAGATTATTAAACTAATATATTTTATATTATTAAAATAATTTTTTTAATACAACCGAGGCTTTGATACTTGATTACTTCATTAAGTTTTTAGATATTTTTAAAGGACTAAAAGTATAATTTATAAAATTAAATAACTAAAAATATAATAAATTTAAATCATTAAAAGTATAGTTAAACCTTTAAATTAACCTTTAATTTATGTGCTAGTTTCATAAATGAGTAGTATTTATTTACCACTCATAAATTGGTAATTTTTCACCCCATAGGCAAGGTAAATTTCAAATGATCAATCATCAACTATTGTACGGAACATCTTATTTGTACGGGCCTCAAATGCTAAGGTCACTCACGAATAAAAGTTAATAACAATATTCAAGATCCGGGTGTGAGTGTGACTACTTAAAAACATTAAAGATATATAAATTAAAGCAAAAAAGAAGGATGAGTCAAAAAGGTTTGGTTAGTGTAGAAATTTAAGATGCTAAGAAGGAACTTGTTAATAAAGATTGGCTCATATAAAACATATGCCTTTTTTCCTTTTTAATTTCATAAATAATAATAAGAATCTAATAAATCTCTGATCCCAGCCAGATGCATATTCATGATCGATAATTCTTATTTGATAATGATTCATTTTAGTCATTTATTTTATTTAATAATATTAATTGGAAAATATTATTTCAACAATTTTAAGCGATAATGCGATTAAATGCTTAGCCAAGCATGTTTATATGTTAGTATTTTAATAAATTAATATTTTAAATCCTATTAATTGAAAAATATTTAATCTTCATAGACTGTTTTAGAGTTTTTCACTTTGTTTGTGAAGTTTAAATATATATTTTTTTTTGGGTCAAGAAGATTAATTTTTTTTTCAATTAATAGGATTTAAAATATTAATTTATTAAAATACTAACATATAAGCATATTTGATCAACATTTAATTGCACGATTAAATCGCTTAAAATTATTGAGTCAGTATTTTCCGTTAAGTCAGACTAAGGATATTAACATTAAGGGACCAAACGTATACTTTACAAACTTAAAAGATTAAATTGATACCAGAGACAAACATAAAGAATCAAACTATACTTTAGCCATAATAATAAGAATCTAATAAATCTCTCAGCCCAGCCAGATGCATATTCATGATCGATAATTCTTATTTGATAATGATTCATTTACCGCATTTATTTAATTTAATAATATTAATTGGATGCTTTTGGCACAAATTCTTGTTATCTGTTAGTAAGAATTTACAACCACGCTCATCACATCCACCCACTTGTTATTAAATATCTTTCTGTATTGTAAATCTGGCCCCCAACATCTACTTTTTTAAAATGCTGACGTGGTAAATGTGAGACTTACAGCTAAGAAACCATTATGAAATTATTAACTTAATCTACATAAATTGTAAAAACTTGGGAACCAAAGTGAACACAACTTATTACAGTCTAAAAATGTCTCCACCAATATCAATTGCTGATGATGTGTGAATTATGGAAATTAGAATAAACGAGTGAATAACATAGCATTGATTGCACAACAAAAAAGTCTATAGTGTGTGTTAGATCATGTTTGGGAGCTTCAAAGGAGTATTCACAGAAAATCGAGACAAAACTCTTCTAACATATTTATCTCGTATACCCCTAAATCACAATTGAAAAACTTACTCGTTTTGACCCTTATTATAAAGCATCAACTAACAATTCTCACAAACAAATAAAAACAGTTAAAGTCAATAAAATCGTCCTACAATTTAAGTAACTTCCAATATTACCCTTTCTAATTGCACTAAACTCCAATATTATACCACTCTTGTCCTATTTATAAGTCTATTTTGATGAAATCTCACATACCAAAGAAAAATAGTTACCTTAATGATTATGGGGTAAATTTTTAATTTTGCCCTAATTTATAATTGGATATTTTTCAATTGTTTTTTTCTCTCTCTATCTTCATGAATAAAATTAATATGGGCAAAACTGTCACCATCTCATTTATTACATGAAATTGGATTTATAAAGAAGACCAAAATTTTTAGTCAAACTGAACTTATAAATAGGATCAAAGTGGTATAATTATTACTCTCATCCATTACCCTTATTAATTAGGGGCATATATAAAAAAAAAAAAAAAAATTAATGCACTTTGGAAACAAGCAAGTGTTTTATAAAAAAGATCAAACATACTTGTTAGTTGGTACCTTATAATAATGATCAGAGAGAGTATTTTGAAAGCTCCAATCATTATTCCAAACAAACTCTAAAATGAGCCTAACAATCAAGCTTACAGTAGCGGAAGATATAAGCAGAAAAGTTAGCGTATTAAGACTTTAATTAAACTTGGTTCAAGAATATAATTTGAATCCTACCCTACCACTAGGGCCTTTCTTAATACATAATCAAAAATTAATAATATTCTTCCACCGAAAAGATATATATTAATATATATTATCTCATTCATGTGTCTCTTACAAATTACATAGAATATTTGATCTTCTTCTTTTTCGTTGTCTGAGGCTGAGATCCGTTTGATGGTCGCAGAGACAAGATCCTCATTAAGCTTCTTAATCAAACTTTAATTAAAAAAATAATCAAACTTTGATCATGACTGACTACCTCTTCACCTCCCATTTAGTCAAAACTTGAAGGAATATCAAGTCACACGCTTGCACGTGCATGTACCCGTCTCAACAAATAACTAATTACTTTATATTAATTATTACATATATATGGTCCTTATTAATATAAAATCTAGTTGGTAGTATTTCTTTTGTATTACTTCATTCGGTGTCATATTTAAAATGCAATTTTTGGGACCATGCATTATTAATAATAAAAATTACACATGTTAATATTTTAAAAAATAAAATACACTTTTACATGTGGATTTTCTGTAACTAATTTCTTATCAGCGTAATTTTGTAATTTCCATGCATTTTATACATAGGATCAGCGGGAAGGTAGTGATGGCCAGTAGGGCCTTGACCCGGTTGGCCTCGATCGATCTTATAAAATTTATTAGAATATATATATATATATTATATGATATTTTTTATTATATTATAAATTTGGCCCCAGCTAATTTTTTATCTTTTTTTTTGTAAGGATAATGTTTGTTTCCTTACTCGTTGAGCTGTGAGAGGAAAGTAAAATTCTTGTTTGAGATACCAAAAATGTTAGTATCATCTTATATATTGTTTTGATTTATAATTATCGGTTATTATTTATTTGTATTTTCAAGGTTATTTGATACTATTTAGTAAATACTTCCTCTGGTCCTTATTTAAGGAACCAATTAGCAATTCTCACAAGTCAATAAAAACAGTTAAAGTCATTAAATTTGTCGTAAAATTTAAGTAATTTTCAATATTATCCCTATTAATTACACTAAACTCTAATATCATATTAATTATTACTTTTTTTTGCTAAAAAAGAGAGTAGTAATTAATTTTTATTAATTATTACTCTCACTCACTACCCTTTTAATTATGGGTGTACATGGAAAAAATATTTAATGCTATTTGGAAACAAGCAAATGTCTTATAAAAATGATCAAATATACTTATTAGTTGGTGACCTTATAATAAGAATTAAATGGAGTAGTTTAATATATTTATTTTTTAGCCGGGCAAAAAAATTTATGGTTCTGCCATAGGATCAAGGATATATACAATCATATATTTAGCACAATAAAAAAAATGTCAAAAATACTTATATATAGGATACGAGAGGTATAGATTAAGCAACAATAATCTTGATATATATATTTTTTATTTTTTAATTCAAAAAATAATCAATAAAATAATGTTTTATTATATTTTGTATATCCATAAATATAAAATAAGCACTATGATCTGTGAGTATCATTTCACTGTGTACACCTCTCAGCATTAGGTTCACATAGCGTTACTTGGGCATATTTAATAATATTTCTCTGTAAAAGGGTGACCCATAATATATAGTTGTTGGTGATGCCCACGTGGTCCAAATGCAGAATTTGAAATCACTGTTTGGAATGTTGGCATCATTTCCATTTCATTTCTTCCGCTCTATTGACTTCCGTCTCTATGAAATGGTCCCCCAAAGAAAAAAGTCAGATAAATCAAACTTATTGCACAATAAACATCCAAAAATCCCATGTAATTAACCTTTAATAAAAATATTATAAGAAAAATTCTGAAAAAAACAATCATATGCGTGTGTTATACGGACCAGCTTACGTCCTTTGCAGACTAGCATCTGCTACAGTCCTTTACTTAAAATGGTGTCGTTCTGACTTAAAACATTCATCTAGTGCCTTTTTTTTCTCTAAAAAAATTCAGAGCACTACTGATTACTAAAAATATATTGAATGATATTGAAAAAGATTTCATTATCTTTGAAAAAATATTTTAGGGTATTGATTGGTACTAAAAAGATCTTTAAATTCTTATTTGGTATTAAAAAAATAATTTATGATTGTAAAAAATTATTTTAGG
Source organism: Acacia acuminata (assembly GCA_019022655.1). Taxonomy (NCBI): domain Eukaryota; kingdom Viridiplantae; phylum Streptophyta; class Magnoliopsida; order Fabales; family Fabaceae; genus Acacia; species Acacia acuminata. Next base: position 12,921,051 of record JAFJYI010000001.1, on the reverse strand, counting down.
ATTTTGAAAAAATATTTAGATAGTGATCGATCTTAAAAGTATCTTTAGAATATTTTGTTCATGATTAAAAAAACTTCAAAAGTTACCAACTCTGATTATAAAGCACCAACTAACAAGTTTATTTGCATAAGACACTCGCTTGTTCTCCCAATGAAGCACTTCAATAAGGGTAATGGGTGAGAGTAATAATTAATATAATATTAGTTTAACTTTTGGAAGTTACTTAGATTGTATTTATAGTTGGTGCGCTTATAATAAGTAAGGGAGTAAGTAAATAATTTTATACTTTGTTCATATTAAATATATTATTAAAACTTAATATATCAATGTTATTTTATAATAAAAAATGAGATTATATGTTTACCTATATTTAAATAAACAAAGGAATAAGAATGAATAAATTGGCTGAGGGAAGAGACGCAGAGGGGAGAGAGCACGTGGGTTGGAAAGCGACCACACCACGTGTATCGCCCCTCCCTCCCCTTCCATCACGACATGTACCCTCCCCTTTGGACCACCTGACCTCTTGCCTCTCTTTCCATCCTTTTTATTTTTATTTATTTATTTATTGGAAAATCAAATTACTTGTATACTCACTAGGGGTATTCATGGGTAGGACCGTGTAGGGTGAGACTCTTTGCCTCGGCAGATCATTGGGTAACAAAATGCATCCCAGTCTTGATCATACCCATAAAGCCTAATATTTGTGGGTAGGAAATAATGGGCTGGTTTTAGGCAAGTGCGCCAATCTTCCACGCCTAAAGTGGCGATACCTATAACCTTAGCTGACATCCTATGTAAAAAAAATAGTTTTAGTCATACCTAATAAACAATATTGTAAACTTCAAATGAAATCCATAATTCTACACTTCAAAATATTCGATATAAATTTACAACTTAAGTCTTAAAATTAAAAAGACAATCATATATCTTAAGAAAATAAAAAATAGTTGAAATATTAAATAACATCCATAATTCATTAAATACAAGGCACCAAAAAATTGCAATTAAAGCCTTGTAGACATCCAATACGCCTAGAGTTTGCATCAAGGCTCCAAATTGTCAAAAGGATGAAGCATATGGAATCACCTACAAGAAAACAACAAAGAAAGCATATTATTAGTTTATTACATCATTTACATGTAAAAGTAACAATTAATTGTAGGCTCTAAGCCTTATTTTTAACTTTAAAGGTTGCAAATTGCCGACTTCATTCACCACTAGCCAACCGACAATCGTAACCATTACGTTCCCCCCTCTCCATGTGCAGCATCTAGGAAGAAAATAAAACATCAATGAAATTACAAAATAAGAAGTAATATATGTGTTCAGGTGTGTGTATATCAAATATATGTGTTCAAGCATCTAAGAAGTAATATGTGTTCAAGAATTTTATAGAGTTAGAATTAAAGCTTACTTGCAAATTTGAATGGCATTTTCCGTCTCATCAAAATTATCAAACTTATGAAGCTTGTCAACAAATTCAGAGATAGACTGTCCAGATTGTAGCCAATTTTGGCTACAAATGAGTGCTTCTATCATTTTAGGAGATAGAGAGTACCTATAATGATCAACCACACGTCCTCCTGTACTAAAGCGGACTCGGAAAACTACGTAGAAACCGGCATAGCCAATACATCTCATGCCATGTGGGAGAGAATTCTATATTTTTTAAAATAGTATCTCAAACTCGGTTAACGAGAAATGGAAAGAGTTGAAGCTATTTTTTATACCACCAAAATATATCTCTAAAAAATAAAATAAAATATAGAATACTCATAAAAAATATTACACTGCGGAAATGGGAAGAGTTGAAGAAATGAGGATATTTTTTTATACTTTTCTTATCGGTTATATAATTTGCAAAAAAATATATAATATTATTTTATAAAATAAAATATAAAATACTTTTTTTATTTTCCTAAAATTCTATTAAAAAATAAAAAAATCATATATCGCGTGCACCGACTTCAATTCATTGTGATTGTGAGTGGAGTTATATGCCTCACGTGTTGGTCTTGCTGTGATGATTTTAATATTAAACCTGATTTTTTTTTTAATTAGAATGGCATTTATTTAATCTTTAAAATACTTTTAATTTCGACCTATTGTATATTTTGCCTCTAGGCCCATCTTTCACTGTGATAAAAATATAAACGCGTGTTGTTAAATTAATTATTGTTAAAGAAATATTAGTAGGGGTGATATAGAAAAAATATCTATTTAGGTGTATATGACATTAATGAGTTGCGATTTTTTACTTTATAAAATATATAGGTGTATTATTAAATTATTATTGTCTTTATTATTATCGAAAATATAAATAGAGGTTTATAGGAAAAAATCATGAACACCCCTAATACTCGCTAACTATTATTATCATTATTATTAAGAAATACTTCCTTTTTCTTAACATATTTAAAAGAGCTTTATAACATAATTTTTTAAGAAAATTATATTTAATATTTTAGATACAATTAATTAGTTTTAAGATTTAATTTAATTTTAATACTCTCTACGGTCCTTAATATGTCTCCTATTTGGGGGATTTAATTTTGGTCAAAAATGCTTTTTATATTTATCAATATTTTTTTAAATTTTCCCTTATTAATATTCTTTAAATAACAATCGATAAGAGAAAAATTAAGAAAGATGATTGTGGTATTTTGAAAAAACATATCATATTAATTAAAAAATAATAATAAATATAATTAAAAAAATTATTATAATATATTAAAAATATATATCATATGAATTAAATTAACAAACTTTCTTAATATAGTCAAATTAGTTAAACATAGGGAGGACTAAAAATGTCATAGTATTGAAAATGGGTTAGTATTGGTAGGAGGGGAAGAGGCACGCGCTGTGGGGGAGAGTGAATAAGAAGGAGGCGTTGCCTGGGAGGAGGAGGACAGGAAAGTAACGGTGGAGTCGTCACATGAAACGGAACGGGGAAGAGAGGATAACGTTTCCCGTGGCGCCGTAACGGTTTAATGGATGGGAATTCATAATGATGACACGCGTATGGTCCCTTCCTTGGTTTTCTCGTCATACGTACTCTTCCTTCCCAACATCAACATCCCTTTCCCTCCAACTCTCCCACGCACCCTCTCAACAGAATCTCACTTTTTCTTGGTGGGCCCAATTATTTCTTCACAATATAAACTTCTTAAAAAGGTTCTCATGTACTCCCTGTTTATTATAAGATCTCATGTAAGTTTATTTACCACAAATCCCATTAATTATTTGTTCAATTAATGTGGGTAATGTGTGAGAGTAATAATTAATATAATATTAGATTTTAGTACAATTAGTAAGGGTAATATTAGAAGTTACTTAAATTATATCTTTATTGATTTAACTATTTTTATTGGTTTATAAGAAAAGTTAGTTGGTGCTTATAATAAAGCACTTTGACAAATCCCTCTTCAATTGTGTTGGGTTTCTCATTTTTTAAATTAACCAAATTATAATGTTCAATCACTCTGACCTTTATTATAAGTCTAAATATTTTTTTAAAAAAAGATTGATCATAAATGTAAGTCCACTTACATGTTATTAATGAATCTTTTTTAATTTACCCTTATTTAATTCTTGTTGGAAAGATAGAAAGGGGAGAGAGATGTGAAAATGATTTGTAAATGTTGAGAGATTTTTTCTTTTAAATAAGGATAAACTTGTAAAAATATAAGCATATTTAATGATTTAACTTACAATTTTTTGTATGTGAAAATGAGTTAAAATAAAGGCTTATAATAAAGACTAGACTGTATACAAATACATTAAGGCTATGTTTGGTTTGAATGGAGGAGAGAGGGGAGCTCCCCACCCTAGTGTGAAAAAACATATATGACCTTGATGTGAAATATTTATGTAAAAAATGATGCAAATGAGGGTTATATTTGACTTTTCATCTCCCCTCTCTCAAACCAAACATAGTTTAAAAGGTTATAAGTGGGGCCATTTACTGAATGAGGGATGGATAGAAAGAGGAAAAGGAGAGAAACCGGACTTATAAGTGAGATCGATCAAACTCTTAATCTTTTACGAAATAGTTTGAGATGAGGATTGAAGCCTTAAAAACATATTTTCAATAATGTATGAGATAAGTAAATGAAAAGAATTTTGTTTTAATTTAGGGAAACAAACGCCTCTACGCAAGCATATACTCACAGGAAAATTTTCATGCTATTGAACCTTTTATGGGAAATTTTACTGGCACAAATATAAAGAAGCTAGTCTTTTTTTTTTTTTACTTTTTCTTTCTTGCCAGTATAAAGAAGCTAGTCAATGGTAACGTCTTCTCTGACAAATAAAAAAAACATGTCCATCCTTCCTTTACTTTCCCGCATGAACCAAATTTTTGTAACCGTTAATTATTTTTCAACCTTATATATTCTCGGGTTCAGTTTCTCTACTTAGAAAAACTCTCCTCATCCCTCTTTATCTATTATATTTTGGTATCAATCAAAGTATTCTAAAGTATATTTTTAGTATCAGTTAGTATCTTAAAATATTTTTTTAAGATCCTAACATAATTTTTTAAGATCATGAAGTATTTTTTTAGTACCAGTCAGTATCTTGGAATATTTTTTTAGTACCAGTCAGTATCTTGAAGTATTTTTTTAACGCTACCACCAAATCGATTATAGTGAAATATTTTTTAGGATCCAATTTGAAAAAATATTTCAAAATAATCGAACGATATTAAAAGATCTTGGGAGGAACCACTTTTGCTTAAGATTAATTTAAATCAATTGTATAGATTGATTGAGGAGAGAAATTAAGAGTTGAGATTTGATGGGGAGGTATGAGGAGAAGAGTGATATGGAGGTCTCATATATTCCCTTGGTCAACTGAAACAGTTTACTATGTTGTTGTTTTTTTATTTAATTTCGTGGAAGGAAAATACAAGCTTTATTATTATATATACTTAGAGATAAATAATATTTTTATCATTTTACACCTAAAGATGATAATGATTTTGGTTGGTCCAAAACAAATAAAACTTATCAACACTAAAAGATTATTTTCATTTGGATGTTCTATAATTTTTATAATGAAACTAAAAATAAATCCAATCAGAATTGTAATAAAGTTTTATATTTAATGAATGAAAATATTAAATATTAAATATTTAATAATAAGGTCAAAGCATGATCTTATAATAAGGCAATAAATTAAGATGATTATCAAAGAAATATAAAATCATTGAATATAATCTAACTTGTTTTGGGAAAAAAAATGTAATCTAATATTTTGAACATCAACTAATACCAACACTGTAAAAAAATAAATAAATAATAACATCTTACTATTCGTAAAAATGTAATCATTGAATATTTTGATTATCATTGTGTGGGCAAAAAAAAAAAAAAAAAAAAAAAAAGAATATCACTGTGTGAAATATTCATATACATTGCCATATGGTTAAAAAAATAAAGACAAAGAACTAATTGAGGGAAGATGGTGAGAAGAATAACTCCCGAATTTCCTTAATCAAGACCACTGCTTTTATTCTAGAGAGCTGCAAAATTATTTAAATAAACATAAATGGGAATGCAAGATAATTTAAGTTATTAATTTATTAATATTAATTATTAATAAATTTATTTAACTTCTTGGAACTTAATTTTAAAGATATCAATCAAATAAAGAAGCCATTGGAAGCAACTTTTCAAATATATGTATTAATTAACTTATTTAACTTTTTAAGTCACAACTTTCACCTGCCATTGTAATAAGTATTTGATTCCCAAGATATTTGTTTGGCAAACTTTTCAGAACTCAATTTTAAATTTTTAGATATCAATCAAATAAAGAAGCTAATTGGAAGCAACTTTTAAGATATATTTATTATTTTATTAATTTCTTTCAAAAAACCATTAATTTATTAATATTAACTTCCTCTTTCAAGACCACCTTTATCATTGTTGAGTAAAATCATTTAAGATGATCAAAGTATAAAATCTTTAATTCTTCTCCAGTCAACAAGTTACTCCCATTAAATATTTTAAACAAATGAAAGACAATAATTTGCCCATTAGAAGCCAACGATATCACTATACACGGAGGAAATGTAAATGTAATATTGATAGGGAAGAAGATGAAGCAGAAGCAAAAGAGTTTAGATGGGGGAGAGGGAGAGATTCCGGCAAGGACAAGATAACACCGGAGGGCTTATAGAAGAGGAAGACGATAGAGAAAAGACTAGGGATGTCCAAAAAACACGGTAGTCCAGGTGGCCCGGTCTGATCCGATCCGATCCGACCCAGTCTTTGAATTTTTTTTTTTTTTGTTTTTTGTTTTTTGTTTTGTTTGGGACCATATGTGGTGGACCGGACTTCGGTCCAGGGGCTAAGACCCCTGGACTGGTTTGGTCCGATCCGATATATACATTATATATATATATATATTTTTAAAAAAATTACAACTTAATCTAACCTTTTGTCTTTCTTTATTATCTTCTTTATGATTCTTCATCACTCATTAGTGAGTCTTCTTCTTTGGCCAAAAAAATATCCGGAGTCTTCTTCCCTTTTCAGTCTTCTTCTTCAGGCTGGCCCGATAGAATGTTGTTATTTTGTAGTTTTGTTTGATGTTGTTGGAGATTCTTATATGTGTATGATTGGATTTAAGATATTTGCATGTTTATATGTTTAATATTTGGTCCAAAGAAGTGGGAAAAATCTTTTTAAAAAATGAAATAGGTCCTGGACTACCGAACCGGTCTAGGCAGCGGTCCATTGGACCGATGCAGTCCCCGAGCTCGGGATGGTGCCAAACCGAACCAGACCTCAAGCCAACCCGAAGTCCCTCCTAGACTAGACATCGGGTTGACTCACAACCCGGTCCAGTCTGATCCATGGACATCCCTAGAGAAGACCAAAGAGTCAGGTGACCGTTGAGCTTGGACTGTCATGAGATGCACTCTATTGTGACCGAGTGTTAGAAAAGGCGATGACAACGGGTTTTATGCTTAGGTTTAAGGGGTGATGTTTTAACTAGATTAAGGATTTTGTTATATTTAAAAGAAATAAAAAAAGGATTTTGTTGTATCAAAGAAAAAAAAATTGCATGGATTTGGATTTAAAATTTGAAATCAAAATCTAGAGGATAAGTGAGAATCTTGAGAATAAAAGGCTCATTGTAGTGAAGGTTGGAAGTTGTGATTTAAAAGGTTAAATAGATTAATAATTGATATTAATAAATATATATGATTCCACATATTTTACTTCCAACCTGCCTTTTTATTTGACTGGTGTTTGAAAATTTAAAATTGATTCTGGAAAAGTTTGCAAGAAGAGTGTTGAGACTGTATAGGGAAACGAAAACGCATGCATGACACATTTGAAAATATTGCTAACTAAACTGACCAATAAACATCAGCTGACATGGACCAATTGTTTAAGTTAATGATGCCACATAAGGTGATTACAAGGACCAATTATTGTTGAGCTACAAGTTTTAATGTTTTATAGATATCAGTATTAGATAGCAGTTGTAAACTTTTTAATACTTTTTTTAATGATTGCAGGCTTATTTAACCGATATCTAAGAGAAATAAGTTATCCGTTTAGTTATCATTATTCCATGAGTTTACACAATTTTTTATTTATAATAAATATTTGTAATATTTTTGGTATATGAAATGAATTATAAAAAAAATAATCTTATGGATTTTAAATTCCATGTTGCTATTACTTAAATTGCAAATCATTAAATTAATAAGTTATGATTATAAAAGATATATAACAAATGAAAACAAAATTAACACAATAATGTGAAAAGTTAAATTATATATTCACCCCATAAAATATAAAATAGGACAAAAAAAACTTTTTTCACTACCTTTAAATAGGATTAAAGGAGTACCGGTAATTCTTATGAGAAACTGTTCAATTGATTACCTTTTAAGAGACATCATTAGAGAAATTAGAGATCTTTTATTTCAGGACTAGGACATGGAAAGAGAAAACAACTCATTTGTCCGATTATATGGTCAAAAAAGGTCATATCTATGCTGAAGTAATCCTAATTCCAACAATTTCAAGAGGATGTCTTGCTATAGTCTGAAAGGATCAATGATCTTGTCACCGGTAGTTTTTCTTTGTTTTATGTTATATCTAGTTCCTAATTTTCTTTTAAGTTTGAGTTTTCCTGGATTAAAAAAAAAAAAAACGAGTACCAGCAGCAGCGAGCACCTATAATTTTTTCCTTAATTTTTAAGAGTGATTTGTTTTTTCAATTAAAATAACCAAACACGTCCTTAATTATCGTGTACTTTTTTTTTTTTTTTTTTTTTGGACAATATTATCGTGTACAGACTACTGGACTACTGGTACAGAACATGAATTATTTTTGCCTTAAAAAAAGAAAAACGAAAAACAGTTTCTAGTTGGCCAATGAGTAACGGAGAATAATCCATAGAAGGATATGTAGCTGAATCTCTTTTGGTAGACCAGAGGACCACACAGTCTATGCAGAAGACGAGAGAGAGAGAGAGAGGGAGAAAGAGAAATAGAGAGAGAAGTTTGAGGCCCCCTCAACACAAACAAGGGAAGAGTGAAAAATGAGAAAGAAAGAGCGCAAGAAGAGAGAGAGACAGAGGAGCCAGAAATGAGTGATACACAGATGGGGAGGGAGAGAGAGAGAGAAAACAGAGAAACAGAGCAACTGTACTATGACTCAGATAAAGTAGCCTTGGATATTTGGTCACGTTGATTCAGTGTTTTCGCAGGCAGAAACCATAATCAACGACAACGACAGCAGCAAAAGGAAGAAGACCCATCATCAATCCTCCTCTGGGGCTTTCAACAACAACAAAAAATCTCAACCTCCACAACGGGGTTTTTGGAGGACCTTCATTCATTCAGACTTCAAAGGCAAGAAAAAATAAAGAGGAGATTATTTCGGTGCCCATGTATTTTGTAACCGAAACTTGAAGCTGCCGATATTTCTGAGAGGGAGGAAAAAAAGAGAAAATTGAAAAAAAGAAAAGAAAAGAGAGAAAGCCCAATTCATATTCGTTACTGAAAAAAATAACTACTCGCTAATTATTATCATTACTTGCTCTTGCATAACTGTTTTGTCTGGTTAGTGTTTTCTCTCTCTTGATGGGGTAATTTATTGTTGTGGCTGCGTGAATAGGGAGCTGCTGAAAGCTTTTGGATTTTTTTTTGTATCTGTGGGGTTTTTTTTCCTTCTTCTTCTTCCTCTTGTGCGTTGTGTTCCCTGCTCTGCGACGTGCTTTTCTCTCGCCGTTGAATGGCACATCTGGGGTGTAATCTCAGAGGCCCGACGAGTTCTCCGGCGGATACAGGTCAATAGTGGCTATAACTTTTATGCGAGATTACTCTGTTTGGATGCTGAGAAAGTTGTGTGAGAAAAAGGAAAACGGCTTTGTTTTGAGCAATTACACATAAGGGTGTTTTAATCTTTTGATGTAAAAGTGAGAGTTTCATGCTTTTTTTTAAGAACTAAAATGGGTTGCTAAGAAAATTTCGGGTCTGCCCCGATTCTGGGTTAAACCAGAAGCAGGGGACTGACCCAGCTGAGGGAAAATTTTGATCTAGAAGAAACTTTTGTTAGCTTCTCCTTCACTTTCTCAGAAACCATGCAGAGAAATTGGCTTCTTCTAATGTTTTATTTCCAAGTTTTGAACCTCATGTTTATGTTTTCTGTAACTTATGTTTGACAGGTTTGGAAGATGACGGTCTGTATACAGAGTTATGGAAATTATGTGCTGGGCCTCTGGTGGATGTTCCTCGTGCTATGGAGAGAGTTTTTTACTTCCCTCAGGGTCACATGGAACAAGTATGCTCTTTATGTTTAGGGCCATTTTCTTGTTTCTTTTGCCATTTTTAGGGTTTACAGTTGCTTTCAGGTTCTTTCGAAATCATGTTTTTCCCCCTCATTCTTGTACTTTTATACTCAATAAAAAACTTTTTGGCGTCTGCGTTTTGTGTGCAGTTGCAAGCATCAACGAATCAGGAATTGAACCAACAAATTCCCCATTTCAACATTTCATCCAAGATTCTATGCCGTGTTGTGGACATTCAGTTATTGGTACTGCCTTTTTGATTCCCTTGTGAATTTTTTCTTTGTTCGTTCAGTGAAAAAAGTAATTGTGTGTATGTATGGAATTTAACTTTTTTCTCTCTCTCAATTTGTAGGCGGAACCAGACACTGATGAAGTTTATGCTCGTATTACTTTGCTTCCAGAATCAGATGTGAGAATCTTTGCCTCCTATACTTTTTATGCTTTAGTCTTTTCTGTCTGTTTGGCAACTGAGAACTTCACACAACAGAGTTTCCCGTACTGCTAATTGCTAATTAATGCTGATAATCTAAAACAAGAAACGTTTCTCATTCTTACATTAGCTAGTGGAAGACGCCTCTAATGAATGGAATGGTTTTTGAACTTTAAATTCTCAAATATTTTTATTTGTTTTTTAAATAAAATTGAAAATTGATGAAGGGGTTTTCTTGGCTGGTTGATGCAGCAAACTGAGCCTGCCAGCTCTGATCCATCTCCATCGGAGACTGGGACGCAGGCTTTTCATTCATTTTGCAAAATACTAACAGCATCTGATACTAGCACGCATGGAGGTTTTTCAGTTCTTCGGAAGCATGCTAATGAGTGCTTGCCACAATTGGTTGGTATCCTTTGTTCACATCAATATTCGATATCAATATCAACATGATATGTTAAGAGCATATAGGAAGCTATACTGTTTATGAACAACAGAACTTATTTATACTGTAGGACATGACCCAAGCAACCCCTACTCAGGAGTTAGCAGCAAAGGATCTTCATGGGTTTGAGTGGAAATTTAAGCATATATTCAGAGGTAATTTGAATTCTATATTTAAACCTTGCTTCATGGATATTTTCTTAGTGGGATGTTGAATATCTGAAGTATCAACTATAAAATGAAACATCATGATTGTGTTGGAATAGAATTCATAGATAGGAACATTGTCTTGTTTCAGCTCCATTACATTACAGTGGCATTGTGGTTTTCCATTTGTATTGATTAGGTCAACCAAGAAGACACTTGCTTACAACCGGCTGGAGTACATTTGTCACTTCCAAAAGGCTGGTAGCCGGAGATGCATTCGTGTTTTTGAGGTTCTTAAATTTTGACAGCTTCTGTTATTTTGTGCTGTATAGTTTTTGCTGGGTCCTCCTGCTGAGGTTGTCTGTGGTTTTGATCTCGATAATTTTTTGTAGGGGAGAGAATGGAGAACTGAGAGTTGGTGTCCGGCGCCTTGCGGCAACAGAGCCCAATGCCTTCATCTGTGATATCAAGCCAGAGCATGCATCTTGGAGTGCTGGCCACTGCTTCCCATGCCGTTGCCACTCGTACCATGTTTGTAGTTTACTACAAACCAAGGTCTGAAGTCCGAATGGATGTTATAATAATGTGATGCCATTGCCTAGTTTGATACTCTGCCTCACATTGCCTTTTTTCATGTTGATCTGATCTAATTCAGGACTAGACAGTATATTATTGGGTTAAACAAATATCTGGAGGCAATCAACAATAAGTTCACGGTTGGCATGCGCTTCAAGATGAGATTTGAGGGAGATGATTCACCTGAGAGAAGGTATCTACGTTAATCATCATCATCACTGCCGAGTTTTGCTTTTCTTTCTGTTGGTCATTTATTGCTGTTTGATCCTTTGGTCAGGTTTTCGGGAACTATTGTTGGCGTTGGTGATTTATCTACAGATTGGCCAGACTCAAAGTGGCGGTCATTGAAGGTGAACATCATTTAAAATTATTGAAACGTTGATTGTGTTCTTTGAATGGGAGCAACTAAATTTTCTCTGTCATTAGGTACAATGGGATGAGCCTGCAACAATCCCAAGGCCAGAGAGGGTTTCTCCCTGGGAGATAGAACCTTTTGTTGCTTCTGCGCCTATAAATCTCGCTCAACCAGCCGTAAAGAGCAAAAGATCTCGGCCTGCTGATGTTCCATCTGGTAGGACACACTTCCCCCTAACTTGTCTTTTAGACTTCCTTTGGTCCTTCTTGTGCAACTGAAATAGAATCGCAAATCCAAACAATGATTAAATCCTGATATCCTAAATATTGCTTTGATTATTTCTATTCATAGAATCACAAATCCAAACAATGATTAAAAATCTGTGAGATGACAAAATCAACAATAATTGATTGGTTGCAGAAATGGTTTCCAATTCAGCTGCTTCAGCTTTCTGGTATCACGGATCATCCCAGTCCCATGAACTTGCACAATTAGGCGGCACAACAGAAGCCCAAAGTAATGAAAACCAGGTTTTATGGAATGCAAGGCAGAACAACATAAATGGCAATGCTATGAACAACAGTAGCTCCTGCAACTCTAGAGTCCGGGTCGAAGGGCCATGGCCTTCATCACATTTGAACTGTTTTCCTGACCCCCAAAACAACAAGGCTGTTGCAGTTCAGTCTTCCATTTCTGGTTATCCTCCTGGCTCTTCTTGGCCAAATGATGCTCCAGCTTATGATCAAGTTGAGAATGCAAAGAAATGTGAGAATCCCGTGGGGTGCCGACTATTTGGTGTTACTTTGACTAAGAACTCTAACAATGTTGCTCCTCCAGAGAAAGAATCAAGAGGCTGCACTGCTAGTCCCAGTGGTTCCAAAGAATCTGTTCCTTTTGTTGCATGTGAAACTAAGACAAGTCAGAATCCCAATTGTTTAGTGTCCAAAAAGGAGCTGAAGCAAGAAATGTCTAATGCTTCACCAAATAATGAGAGGCAGAGCAAGCAGGCATCTTTACCATCCACCAGGACTCGCACAAAGGTACATGATCAGCAAAAGTATACTATATTCTAAGGCATGTCTTATGTTAATGTGTTTGGAATCTGACTTCTAACACCTTGAAGCTTGAAGCTGAAGTAGTAGTTCAATGTTAGGGTGTAACATCGCAGCGCCTCTTTACTTTGGAGCCCACATCACTCCTCACGGTTTTAGGACACTTTAAGAGGTGCTGAGATGTTGCATAGGGCAATACAGCCATAACATACAATTCTTAGGAGTAATCTTGCCATTTCCATGCAAAAGAAAAAGAGAAAAAGTACAGCCATAAAATACTCGAGTAGTGAATTTAGGATGTGACAAAACCCTAGGACATTCTTGATCACAATATACTTGTTTTGGTGTAAATTCTTTTATATTTAAGGAGTGACTTGAGTGTATTGTTTTGGATGTGAAGGTACAAATGCAAGGAGTGGCTGTTGGTCGTGCCGTTGACTTGACTACGTTGGATGGTTACGAAAGTCTGATCGAAGAGCTTGAAAAGTTGTTCAACATTAAAGGAGAGCTTCGTACGCAGAACAAATGGGCGGTTACTTTCACAGATGATGAGAATGATATGATGCTCGTGGGCGATGATCCGTGGCCGTAAGTAACTTGAATAATTCATATGTTATCTGTGACTAGCTTGGTTGCTTAAATGACAAGTAAGTTGATTGTAAATATGCGTTTGACTTGCATTTGCAGGGAGTTTTGTAAAATGGTGAAGAGGATTATAATATATTCAAGGGATGAAGTGAAGAAGATGAATGCAGTATGCCCAGTTCCTGCATCTTCATCAGAGGATGAAGAAACTCTGATCACAGTGAATTCAGAGAATAAGGATGAAAGTCAGTGAATTTAATCTCTTTTGATTGTTCAACCTTTTCTTTTCTTTTCTTTGTTTGTTTGTTTTTTTTTTGGAGGGAAGGGTGTCTTTAAGATACTTTGGGTTTGTTTAAATTTGTGGAATGCTCAAGAACATTGTAGTGGAAGTGTTTATGTGGACTTCAATAAAAATATACCATATTTACAAGAATGCCTCCAAAAATATAACTTCTAAACCTATGTTGAAATTTTATCTTCTATGTTTTGTTTTTGCTAACAATTTTTTATTCGATTTTGAGAATAACAAATTTATTTTATTTCACTTATATCTAACCTTTCTCATGAAAAACGCATTTGAAAATATTGGCTATAGTACATGCAAGAAACTTCTTGTTTTTTTGCTCCAAGAAGAAACTTCTTGTTGACTACAAAATATGCTAGCATTCTCGATGAAACTGTGGATTGGACTTAGAGTAATGTATGACAAAATACAGACAAATTAAAACATAATTTTATTATAAAAATAAGTATTTTTTTTTTTTTTTATATACATAAGGGAAATAATTATTGATAAATAATGATCAACTAGCTTGAAGCTAATATTTTGATAATTTCACAAGACAAGAAAACTTTAATCAACTTGTTTTAGACTTTAATTTTCACGAGAGTTTAGTCAAACTGGTCCTAAATGCCGACTACAAATTATTACTGCACTGAATGGGGGAAGAAAAAATTTTCAAAAGGAAATGCTGCCTAAAACTACTAATATTGGCATTCGGCTATGGCTTCTTTAGCTCTAATGTTAGTTTCACTCAATTATCAATCTAGCGAGAGGGACTTCTCCCTCGTAGCATGACAAACTGAAATTTGAATTTCTTATGAAAAGAAGTAAGGTTATTAAACCCCAGACTGGACATTGAACCAATTGAAGTATTAGATCAAGTGATTCAAATCGGAGTCAACCTGAAGCCAAACTAGTGATGAAGTGTAGATTTTAAGATTATTAATGTGAAACTCTAAAGATTTTTTTTTTTAAAAAAAAAAAAATGAAAGTATTGAATAAAAAATATTGAATTGTTAACCGGTTATGTGGCCAAACCATACCGTTCATGGGTTCTCAGCTTGAACTAATCCGGTCCGATTTTAATAATCTTGAAAAGAAGTGTCAATGTTTAATACCTGACAACATTTTAAATAAAATTGTTTTTAATTTCAACAAGTGATTGGTCAAAATAGTAGGTGATCTTGCCCCTCATAAGGAGGATAACACCGTATCTCAGTATATTGTAGAAGATCAGGGTCCACAAAAGGCGACAGACACGGGATAGTGGGGTTTCCCCTCATATCAGAATTGCTAATAAGTGTGTGCAAGTTAAAAAAAATGTCAATCTTGAAGTTTAAAAGGGTTAATCATTTGATAGTGTTAATTAGAAGAATGAAACTATGAAAGAATGGATGAATGTGGAATGTGTAGAAGTGAGTCACAAAATCACCAAATGTGCATAAGATTCGTCGGCCTTCCTCTCTTAACTTTTCAGAGCATAAAGATATGATGTTGCCACACCATGGTCTTCTCATTTCTTAATTACCAATACACCCAAAGTTGCTCTAATAAACGACAAATCAAAAGAATATATAAAACCCGAATAAAAAAAAAAAAAAAAAAGAAAGAAAGAAAGAAAGAGTGGCGTCCAATTACTTTGCACTTCCAAAAATATGAAATGATTTAAATTTATTATTTATATATATTAAATTTAAATACTAAATTTTTTAGAATTAAAAAAACTGCAATTTTTTTAAATTTTTTGGAAATCAATAGGGTTTAAATTGTAAGATTTGGGTTTGGGAATATTTTTGTGGAAAAGAATAGTAGCCATAGAAATGGGAAGATAGAAGAATGTAGTTAGAGAGAAGTTGGTGGGAATGATAGAGAATCAAAGTGGGACCCTTGTGGCTTTCCATTAAGTGTAGTGCTAGAAGATGGGACACGTGGTAGGTGACATGAACCATAACGGGAAATTCATGTCTAAGATTTGATAATCATATGCTTATGCGTCACTATCATTGTCATCCTCACATTTTTGCACTTTTTTTTTTGGGGATAAATTATGTTTAAAATAAAGAGATATCTTATGTATTTTTAAATTATAGTATATCGGTTTATAAGTTAGAAAAAATTGTTTGAGGAAAAATGATAAATATAAATATTTAAAGTAATTTAATTAATATTAGATTAATATTTTAAAATTGAAACTAATTTAATTTTATATTTACGATCGGAGGGGTAATTGCCTTAAATTTCAAGCTAATTTTTCCTTTTATAATTTTTCCTTTTTTTTTTTTCATTTTCATTTTCATTTTACATAGCTCTGGTACAATTTTCTCTTTCTTTTAAAAGATACTTAATAAATGAGGGTTTCCTTAAAATTTTACCCTATAATCATTGAGCTACCTATTTTGGTATGTGTGATTTGGTTAAAATGGGACTTATAAATAGGATCGAGTCTCCAATGATTATGTGGTGAATTTTCAACTTTACCCCTCATTTGTGATTACCTTCAACTTTTTATTCTCTCTCTATTTTCATTAGATAATTAATATGAAAAAGATTACAATCTCATTTATTTGGTTGATTTAATCTTTTATAAAAATATTAATAAAAAATTAAATTATTAATAAAATATTTAAAATAATAGTTTTAAAATAAATATTTAAACTAATTTAATTAGCTTCATCCATATCTTTAGAAAATTTAATTTAATTTTATATTTAGGATTGGAGGGGGTAATTGATTTTTGTTTAAACATAGCTCTGGTACAACCCCCTTTCCTTTCCCTTCGCTCTCTCTCTCCCTCTCCTCTGTGGTTTTGAAAAGTATGCACTTTAAGCTTTATATAGATTGTTTGGTTAGAGGTAAACAGTCTTGTGTGTTCGGGACTTCTATCCAAAACGTTTGTTTATGTAAATCGAGATGTCATCATAAAAGTGTTTATTTACATAAATTAAGATAAATTTTTTTCACAAATTTGTAAAGAAGTGAGAAGTTGATAATTCCATCGCATCATGAGTGAGATGGCCAATGGTATTTCTATCCTAAAATGGTTAATAAAAGCTTGAAAACATCATTTGTCTTCAAAAAATTTGAAAATAGTTTGGTCATTTAATTATCTTTCATTATATTTTTATCCAGCTAAATATACAAGTACACAAAAGGGAAGTGGTGCTTTAGTGAAAACATGCTTTATTGGTTGGCGACATAAGGGAGTGAAAACTCTTTTCAGAGTGGTTTGCCTCCTTCTTCAATTGTTGGAGGACGTATTAAATATGTCTCACTTAGAATTGGGGTAGTTTCATTGCAATTAATGGTTTTATAATCCAGTGACGTAAAAGGTCCCAGATAAATAGGAAGTCACATGTTTTATCACGCTCGTAATGTTAGGATTCTAGTTCTTGTCCTCTTTGTTGGATCTTTTCTTCTTTATACATTACTTCTCCGAGCTCTCACACACGTCAAAGATCGTCAATTTCCTCAACAACTTCCTATTACTCTTGGAGGTCGAGATAGT
Source organism: Acacia acuminata (assembly GCA_019022655.1). Lineage (NCBI taxonomy): Eukaryota > Viridiplantae > Streptophyta > Magnoliopsida > Fabales > Fabaceae > Acacia > Acacia acuminata. The sequence continues at coordinate 12,903,848 of JAFJYI010000001.1, read as the reverse complement.
GTAATTTAATAGTTATACCATTATTAAATTTGACAAAAATTGCTCAAAATTATTTTATTATAAAAATAAAAAAACCAGTTGAATTGAGGTATATGCAACATTAATAATTTGCAAGCATTACTCACTCTATAGAATATATAAGTGCATTATTAAATTATTAGTGTATTTAATTATTATTAAAAAAGTATTAATAGCGGTATTTTGGAAAAAAAAAATTCGACCAAAATTAGAACTTTATCCTATAATTAAGACTAATATCAACTCTCAAATATTATTCTATAATTAGGATCCAAACGAACAAACTAGAGTATTAAATATGACATCTCTTTCAGCTAGAATTCAAATATTGATCGATAGGTTGTAAGAATCTAGTCCCAAACGAACAAACTAGTTTCATGCCCCTACCACAATTAACATGCGTTGATTTGTTTCAACATTTTTTTTAGGAGAAAAACAAGAAGAACAGACAGACAAAAGATGGGCTGGTTTGGACTTTTTGGGGTCCATTTGAGTAATTTGGACTGCTGTAAATATTTGCCTTCTAAAAGAATGTTGATGGGCCTATGAGGCTATCCTAAATTATTGTACCCTTATATTCTTAAGCCCTCATGGGCAATTATCAACCTTATTAACATTAAGGAATTTTTATATATATATATAAAAAAAACATTAAGGAATTTTGAGTAGTTAAGCTAATTGAATTTGTAGCAAGGCAATTATTCTTTTAAAATTTACACTCAATTATTTGTTGACTTTTATCTCAATAAATTATAAATTCCTCTCTCAAATTATCATTAACGAGAGGGAATTTTGAAAAATAATAATAATAATAATGACTCAAAGGCCAAAGCAATAATTTTATTTTAGAGCATCAAAATGCCTAAACACTTCTATTTTAGACCAAGAGGGAGTAATATACATTGGGAAACTGCTGAAAAAGTTAGGATGCTAATAGTACTGATTTTGATTAGTGATTCCCTAAGGTACCCTTCTAGCCCTTTAATGATTCCATTTTCCACATAGTGAATATTCATTAGCAATTATTGATTGGTTAATTAATTTAGGGTTGGTACTTTCTTTTGGTAAAATTTAGGGTTGGTGCTTGGTATTATAAGGAAGGTCAATCAAACTTGGGCTTTGATTTTTATTTGGATTAGGTTTAAAGATTGGGTGATGATATGAAATCTCTATGGGGTAATCCATGTAGAGGACCCACCTTTTTATTACACTAAGATTGGCTTATATGGCTCCAAAGAGTATGCTTAATAGTTTAATACCAGATAACCTCTCATCCTTGGATTTAACTGGCAAACGGGTCGGATACTCTCACCAAAGGGAGGGGTTTGATCCTGAGGAGGTATCCTAGCTCCGGGGTGTTTAGATAAATGCCTGAGGGTAATAGACGGCTTGCCCTACTCAACATTGGTATTACCTAGGAAGGAGATTTCATTATACCCTTAGATCGTGGTGAGCCCAACCCATTTCCTAAAATTTGCATATAAAAAAAAGTTTAATCTCGGATAAAAATATTACTTATAATTCAAACGTTAATTTATATGAATTAGAGTGAACTTTTGAAATGCATTTCAAAAAATTGGGGGAAAAATCGAAAATAAGCAAGAAGGTGCAAGTTTTGTGCAAATAAATGGCATTACTTTTAGGGAGGAAGGATAAATAAGAATGCTCTTCAAAATTGCAGATTTTAATTTAAGGTCCCGAGATAACCTAATCACTATAAACTTTAAACTTGGCTTCTCTCCTTTTCTTTTATGATCCGCTTTTATCCTTTACCCCTTTTATGACTATTGGATTAAGATCTAATGGTGCACATTCAATGCTATTAATGTTCATTTTCCTCTTATAAAATGAAGAGAGAGAAGAATGGGAAGGAAATAAAGAGAATGATGGGAATGAAATATTAAATATAGATCATTAGATCTTGATCCAATGGTCATAAAAGAGACAAAGGGTGGAAGCGAACCAGAAAAGAAAATGAAAGAAGCCAAGTCCATAAAGTTTCTAGGGATGAGTCTAATAAGATTAAATGTTGTAACAAAATAACTCAAATGACCTACTTTTCAATTTGAAGCTTATATCTAGGGATGGAGGGAAATCATGTCATCTTTTTGTTTTTCACATTTTAAAGTAATAGAATTTAAGTATTTTTGCTGTAAATTGAATCCCAATTTAATTTCTAGCGAATTCATATTGATTGAGTCATTTTGCAATTCTCAATTGGAATTTGCAGAGTTACGAGTACAAAAAACGCTTTCAAAACCGAACGAAAGAGGTATCGTAAGATCGGATGTCGACGGTCTTGTTCCAGCGGTTTTTAAGACCGGATGAAGGACCGATCTCAAAAATTTAGACCGGACTTTTGAAATATCCGATCTTAAAAGTGTTTCAAAATAATAATAAAAAAACCCAAATGAAACAACCGGTCCCAAATCACCAGATCTGGCAACATTTTGAATGTCTCTCCGTCATCACGACGGAGAACAAAGAGAAGATTAGAAGCAACACCAACAAAAAAAAAAAAAGAAGAGAATATTGGAAGAAACACAAACAAGAAAAACAAAAAAGACGAATACAAAGTCCAGAAATAAGAAAACATAACAAGAAATAGAAATCATTCACCATGGAAATCGAATTTGAATCAATATAAAATTAGAGGTGAAATTGAAGTCCAGATCTACAAAAAAAAATCACAAGCTTAAAGCAACCAAATCTGAGCAGGATCCTCTTGTCGATGCTGACAAAGCTTCAAACAACCAAAATCGAAGTCCAGATTTGAGCAGGAGCGGCCAAGGTAGGAGCAAACAGACTCAAACAAGAAGAGATTTGGGTTTGATTTTAAGCCGGATCTATGAAGGCGGCGTGGGAGGAGCCACAGATTGAAGAGGAAGGAGTCGTCGTCGTCCCGAAATCCTCGAAACGATACGCTTGCGTCGTTGCTGAGGATTGGAGTTGATGCCATCGCAAAAGCCTGGAAGCATCTCACCGCCAGCGTTGCCAAGGATTTGATTGTGTGGCTCTTAGGACGACTTACAAAGATTGCGAGTAGGTTAGAGAAAGAGGATGTCATTCTTGCTGAGGATTTGACCCGTGAGGCTCTTAGGACACTCATTGAATCTATAACTAAGCAAATGTTATATTACCAAGAAGACAAGCACACTTACAGACTTATCGAGTTTAGCTTTTTTTTTTAACACTTTTAAGACCGGTTGTTTGAAAAACTGGTCTTAAAAGTATATTTTTAAGACGGGATCCTTTATAATCCGGTCTTAAAAGCGTTCTATATATTTAAGAAATTGCCATTCATACTTTTAAGACCGGATCTTTTATAATCCGGTCTTAAAAGTGTTCTATACATTTAGGAAATTACCACCGATCATACTTTTAAGACCGGATCTTTTATAATTCGGTTTTAAAAGTGTTCTATATATTTACGAAATAACTACCGGTCATACTTTTAAGACCGGATCTTTTATAATCTGGTTTTAAAAGTGTTTTATATATTCGTTGGAAGTTCAGATTTAATTAGTTAGCATATATGATTATATTATGCAATTATCTTAATTAAGTTGTTAGAGATATTTTAGGAATTAAGTTAGCAGATTATGGTTTTTTGAATTTCGTAATTATATTCCTGATTGTAATCTCTAGATTATAGGAACTGCCTAGGTCAGAAGATTATTTACTTATTAGCATCAATTAAGTTAACAGATTATGGTTTTTTGAATTTCGTAATTATATTCTTGATTGTAATCCCTAGATTATAGGAACTACCTAGGTCAGAAGATTATTTACTTATTAGCATCTGTATATAATTCCAATTAAGCGAAGGAATAAATCATCGCATTCTCGAACTCATCTATGATCGGCGTCTTCTCACAATATTTACGAAATTGTCACTGGTCATACTTTTAAGACCGAATCTTTTATAATCTGGTCTTAAAAGTGTTCTATATATTTAGAAAGTGTCACCGATCATATTTTTAAGACTAGATCCTTTATAATATGGTCCAAAAAGTTCTTCATATTTACGAAACTATGCACCGGCATACTTTTAAGACTTGATTCTCTATAATCCGGTCTAAATGAGGCAATCATAAAGCTCTTTTTTGTACTAGTGATTTGGGGTTTTTTTTCCTTCTTATCTTTTTGTTCCCTTGTCAGTTTTCAGACTTATGGAAATTGTAAATTAGCCCAACCTATTTTCTCCAGTCTTATATATAAAATCCAATAAATTTTTTGGAGAGACAAAGGAAGATAAATAAATTATTTTAAAATACTTATATCTATCGTGTTTTTTTCAACCTAGTTACTAGTTAATCTGACTCATAAACTAATATATAATCTAATGATAGACAACATGTACCATGATTATATAATATATTTATTTTCCTTAATGTCTCCAAAAAAAAAGTGAAAGAGAATATGAACTTCTCCTATTCAAATGTCAAAACGGGGCAAAAAGAAAAATGGAGCAAAAAAAAGTTACAAATGTGCGCGTGTGATAGAGAGAGTATGCTTTTAGGAAACTATGTTTTTGATTGCGGTTTAACGTTTCTTATTTGAGTGTGTTTTTTTCTTTTTTCTTTTTTCTTTTTTAATTTGAATGGTTGGATGTGTTTCTATATAGGCAAAACGCACGCGTGTATATATATATATATATTTATATACACATTATATATATATAGACACATATTCTCACAGACACGCATGTGTGTGTGAGTAAGCATATTCCATGGTCTCCCAAAAACGAGAGCCTTAAGTTTGTTCTTTTGACTTTGAGGGAAAGATCTGGTTTCCTACTAATTAAAAAATTTAGTAGGGAGAGTTTATAAGATCTAGATCTAGGTCATCAGATTTAATTTAGACACTCTAGATTTGAGTTTTTAAAAATGTATATATATTTTTTAAAAAATTATTTTAATGAGTATATAATATAAAATAAAGATAATCCCTTAATTATTATTCTTTCAAAAAATATTTTTTTATTTAAAAAATCATTGTTTTTAAAAGACTTATATCTGGACCATCGAAAATTATATTTGAACAGCCCTGACTAATGAGCTCTCCCTACCAAACAAACCGATTCCGGAAATATGCTGCCTCTAATTAAAGGTTATATTGTTGACTATTGGATTAGGGTTAATCATCACGATCAAAATATAAATTAAAAATATTTGGGGGATGCCACTCACAATAACAAGATATTAGAAAGGAGTGTGAATTATAAGTGTAAAAGATAAGCATGTGGTGCCCCATGAGCGCAGTGACAAGTACGCCATCATTTTGATGGTGCTCATCAGGGTTCGTTCTCTACTGCAAGTGTTGCTTTGCCCATCTAAACTAAAAAAAGATAAGCATGTAGTACATATATGATGAGCCTTTTATTACACGCTAATCAAAACCCACTCACTCACACCCATGAGCCACTTATTTGGAGTCAATCCCTCACTATCTTGATTACGCAATCATAATTTTAAGGACTAGTGTGTTAGTGAAAAAACTATAGAGATATTGATCCGAATTGCCTATAATTATAATGACCAAAAATCATATTTCCCCCTTAAAATGTTCAAATTAAAATTAGAGAAGCTAAGCATCCACAGAAAGGAATCTAATAGGGGAGTTTGGTGACAAATCGGAATTGACCTGTTTGGCAGGACACTTTGGGTCACCACATGTGACTCATTCTAAATCTACCTTTTTTTTTTCTTTTCTTTTTTTCGCTCAAAATAAATCTACCTTCTCATCACACCTATACTCACAATTTATTTCCATCACTTATATTTGGCACCCAAAATCATCCACAAATATTACATGTGTCAAATACTCAAATCACACACACATCTTTTTGTGTATTTAGTAAAGTTCAGACTAAATCGATCATACTATTATTTTATTACTTAATGTTGATAGATATGTATAATGTATCCTATATTAATATTTTATTATTTGAATATTTACTATTCATTTGCATTTACAGTCCTCTACCCGGGCTTTAAGTTAAGGAAGGAAGTTAAATTAGTTAATTATGTGTATATTCCTAAAATACCCTTACCCAAGTTTATTTAATACAAATTCATCTCTCAAAGATAGAATTAAGTAATACAAATATAAGTTTATTTTCCTAAACCACACTCCAATCAAGCAAATAATACTATCTCACGCTCTCTGATGAAAGTGATAAATTGAGAAATCTCTTTATAAAATAATGTTCTTTCGCTGTATATAAATACTCCGTGGAGTAACATTTTATCACCTCAAACAATCTAATAAATGTTCTCTCGCTGTATATTAATATAAATACTTTTTTCATATTGATTGTGCGAACAATTTATCACCTCGTTGGCCAAAAAAAGACTCTGTCAGGAAAATAAATGTATAGGTATATTATTAAATCTAATATTATCACCTCAAGAACATTATTTACTTTATAAAATATATATGTGTATTATTAAATTATTAGTGTCTTTAATTATTATTGAGAAAGTATAAATAGGGGTATTATAGAAAAAATTGACAAAAGTTAAAACTTGTTCTTATAATTAAGACCAAAATAAACTCCAAAATTTACTCCTATAATTAGGGCCCCGGAGGAAGTACAATCATTTGCATTTACAGTCCTCTACCCGGGCTCAAGTCCTATGTTTTGTAGCGACCTCCACGCCCTTCCACTTCTAAGATAGATACACCCGATAGAAGATACATTATTCATATCAAAATGAGACCCAATTTTTGATCAAAATGAATTTATAAATAGGATCAGAGACCTAGATTTTGACAAAAGTTTGTCAAACATTCCAAAATTATCTAGAAGCTATTTTGTATCAAAATTTAGGTTTTGACAAAAGTTTACCAAACACTATAAAAATTGTCCAGAAGTTATTTTGCATCAAAACCGAGGTTTTGTAAAAAGCTATTTTTTTCAAGCTTTTTCTCTCTCCTCTACCATTATCAATATTTTTTCAATACTTGAAGATCCTCGAAGATCTTTTTAGTATCCTTCAATACCATAAAATATTTTTTTAAGATTAGTCATTACGACGTCCTTCCACTTCTAGATAGCTACAATATGAGAAAAAATATTGATAGAAGATATAATATTCATATCAAGTATCAACACTTGTGAACAATATAATCTGAAAAAAAAATCAATTTAAATTATGCAGCGTGCATAATTAGGTAAAGAGAAACTGGATTGCATGGTTTGTGGATGAAAGAGGGGACAAAATTCTTAGAATAACGTGTTTATTGTGCAGTGAGTGTATTGGATAGATGATGATAGCCACAATTTTGCTCTTGAGACGTCTTGTTCACCTTCCCTATCATTCTTACACATAATATTGTTCTGTCTAATTTTTTGATGCTGATATTTCCTCCCCATTTTGTGCCATTCCCTCATTTTTATTCATTTAAAAATAAAAGGAACCAAATATATCATTACTTTTTTTAAAAAGCAAAAATTGGCCATCTGGGGTTTTTGAACGCAAGGAGGAGGAAAAAAAAAAAAAAAAAAAAAAAAAACTCGATAGCCACTCGTTTATATAGATGAATTTAAGGTGAGTATATATGTCTTAAAAACTATCTTTTTTACCAAGGAAGAGAATTGAGGAACTGATTTCTCCAGTTTACCGATTTAAAATGCTATTTGAAAGGGCCCTAGTTTAAAAAGGGTATGCATACAATTTCATACAAAAGCAAAGAATAATATGCTTGTATTGGTGTATATCAATATATGTAAGTCACAATTTTTTTTTTTTTTTTTGCTTTAAAGATAAAGGGTTAAATACCTTTTGCCAAAGATTAATAATGGGGCACTCAGCACCCGGAAGTTTTTTTGGTACCAAATTTGTCCCGGAAGTATAAAAAAGGTAGCAAATTTGCCCTACCGTCACGGAAGTGCCACGTGGACCGTTAAAATTACACATGGCTTACAAAGAAACGCCACGCAAGCTTACATGATCAACAATGGCGCATCTAATTTTCCTTTCATCTCATCCTCAGACCATGGGAGAGAACGCTTTGGGAACTTCACAATCTTCATCTTCTTCATTGAGCTAGACCAGAAGTGACGAACTAGAGAAGAAGGGAAGAGAGGCTGTCGAAACTTCATTATCTTCGTCCTGGAGCTAGAAGTGAACAGAGAGCATAGAACGCTGAACCAGAGCGAGGAGGGAGAATTTGAAGCACAAGCAAGAACACTATTCTCTTTCCTTACTTTCTCTCATCTCCATTATCAGGCGTAATAACTCTAGCAATCCTTATTGAAAGCAAGAAACAGTAGTATAAGATGAAAACATGAATATAAAAGAAAGCTCCGAATATAAAAGCATAGTACTCTACTCTATCTTATCATCAAACCACAAGCCCATCAAAAGCAATTTACGAACACGATGAAACCACTTCTTATTATCAAGCCACTTCTTCATGCGTAAGCTTTTTGGCTTTGCTCTGTCTCTCTATAGTTTCGCTTCTAACGGCGGCGTCTCAGCCACTGTACACAAATTCGTGGTGGATCGTGACGGAAGACGATGAGCGAGTGAAGCTGGCGTGTGTGAATTGGGTGTCGCATCTGGAACCCTTGATTGCAAAAGGTCTGAGCAAGCAACCTGTAGATGTGATCTCCAAACAGATCAAGTCGATGGGATTCAACTGCGTGAGATTCACTTGGCCCATTCTTCTCGTTTCGGATCAGTAAGAAGATGGAAGCCAGTCCCAAACAGTCTCTCCTCTGGTTTCGATCGCTAAAGATGATGTGCCCTTTCTCTTCTTTAATGAAGAAGACGATTATCTGGGTCCAACCGCCTCCCCTGTTATATATATTCGGAGCTTGCGTGGCGTTTCTTTAGAAGCCATGTGTAATTTTAACGGTCCACGTGATACTTTCGTGACAGTAGGGCAAATTTGCTACCTTTTTCATATTTCGGGGGACAAATTTGCTACCTTTTCATACTTCCAGGGCAAATTTGGTACCAAAATAACTTTTGAGTGCTAAGTGCCCCCTTATCAATATTTCCGTGACAAATTAAGTATTTAACCCCAAGATAAAATACTTGTTCTTTTTTTTGTCCTTCAATATTTGTTAATTTGATCTTGATTCCTTTGAAATATTTTATTTTGGCCATTTTACGTTATAATACAAGATAAACTAGTATTTTAACATGTTAACTGGCCAAAACTAACAAAATTACTGTTTTGAACAAAAACGTTATTAATATTTTCAATGAAAAATGTTATCTAAACTTTTGTATTCGACTGCATAAGTTTTTTCTTTTTTTTGGGGCCCCCTAAGAATCTCAACTAAAGAACAATGAGGTTACTTGTTGGGAAAAAAAAAAAGACTACTTCCTCTTATCTTTATCAGACACCCACTAATAATTCTCATAAACCCATAAAAATAGTTAAAGTCAATAAAATTGTTCCATAATTTAAGTAATTTTAATATTATCCCTACTAATTACACTAAATTTTAATATTATATTAATTATTATTTTCACCTACTACCCTTATTAATACAGATATATATAAAAAAAACAATTAATATTCCTTAAAAATGAGTAAATTCTTGATTAAATAATCTTATTAATTGATACCTTATAATAAAAATTTATTCACACTAAAATTAATGATTATGTGCTATGCGAGTACAAATGAATAAGTCTGACAAAGTTACTTAAAACAATAAAGATATTGATAGCCATAGGATTTGGATACGTATATTTTGAAATATGTGCCTTAATACTGGTGCACGTTAAGCTTTAGGCCCTGTTTGAAAGGGACCCGGCTTTCGTCCAATGCCAGTTGGCGTCCACTGCATCCTTTTCAACTAGACTGTGTCGTTTTGGTGTGAAAATAGTCAACTGTTGGCTTTTTAAAAAAAAAAAAAGAAAGAAAAAAAAAATTAGGCTACTGATAGGTATTAAAAAAATATTGGCTTTGTACTAAAAATATTTCATGATTTTGAAAAATTATTTTAGGATATTAAAAAAATATTTTAGGATACTGACTGGTACTAAAAAGATACTTCAAGATTTTGACTGATATTAAAAAAATACTTCATGATCTTGAATTATTTGATGATCTAAAAAAAATATCCTTTTAATACTTGGAGTATATTTTTTAGTACCATTCAGTACCCTCAAATATTTTTTCAACATCCTAAAATAATTTTTCAAAATTATCAAGTATTTTTTCAATATCTTGTAATACACTACCATGAAATATATTTTCAAGATTCAAAAATAATTTTTCAAGATCCTGAAGTGTTTTTTCTTACCGGTTAGTATCCGAAAGTATCTTTTCAATACTCGTCAGTAACCTAATATATATATATATATATATATATATAGGGCAACAACTCATTGTCTTTGAGCCAAAACGACGCAGATTTACTGAAAAGGATGCAGTGGACGCTAATTGGCATCAGATGAAAGCCAGGTCCATTTGAAAGGGAGGGGATTAAAAGAAGGGTAAAAGATTACTCCCTCTAATCTTTATTATATGGCACCAACTAGCAAGTTTGTTTGGTGATTATTGTAAGGCACTTGCTTGTTTCCAAGGAGTATTAATTGCTTCTTTTTTTTTCATGTACGCCCCTAATTAATAAGGATAATGAGTGAGAGTAATAATTAATATAATATTAGAGTTTAGTGCAATTAGTAGAGTTAATATTTGAAGTTACTTAAATTGTAGGACAACTTTATTGACTTTAACTGTTTTTATTGATTTGTAAGAATTGTTAGTTGGTGCCTTATAATAAAGACCAGACAGAGTACCTTGTTTGTGAAGGTGGAATATCACCTAGAGGGGGGTGAATAGGTGATCTCAAATTCTTTTCGTGAATCACACAGGCATAAATGAAACAGAGACAAGAAAAGCAAACAGACACAGAGCAATTTATACTGGTTCGGTCTAATACTTCGACCTACGTCCAGTCCCCAGAACACTTGGGATTTTCACTATCTTTCAAGGACAATTACACTCTACTCGGATGATCCTCTCACTAGGACTCACTCCCCTTTACAAGCTGTAATTGTATACCCACTTAAGGTTCCACAACCTTAAGATTTTACAACACAATAATCAAATAAGTTTTTGAAACTCCTCACGAGTAGATAAAGATAAACACTGAGGTACACGATATCCAAAGATATTAATGGAATAGACAAAAACAATTGAATACAATAAGAGTAGAGTGCACAACATTTTTCAGTGTTTTTGATGAATTCAAAACTTCGTATATATAGTTAATCTTATGACCGTTGAGAAGCTTGAAAAATGTATCCGTTGATGCTTTTAAAATGGTCAGAATTAATCGCGTCATTCATTCCCGTGATTGTGATTATGACCGTTGAGACCCAGCAAAGGAAATGAAATATTTTTGCCATAACGTTGCGAGAGGTATGTTTGTTGGTTGAGGTCCTCAAATAGGAAATTTAATAAATGCTTGGATTGCTTTAGTCAACATCCTGTGTTGATCCTCTTTCTAATAATCTGTAACTCATTAACAAATTGATTAAATGCAATTAAGTATAATAATGAGTAATGATTTGAAGCAATGAAATCAAAATCAATTGATTTTGATTTTCCGGAGACGGTGATTAAAAAGATATGACTGGAGGAGCATGACTAGAGGCATATTAATTGACTGGAGGTAAGAATAAAGCATTTGAAGATTTTGCCTTGAGTCAAAAATATGATGCCTTGAGTTATCATGACTAGAGGCAAATAAGATATTAGTGTGAAAACAAGCAAGAGGACAATTTGCCTAGAGTCAATTAATAGATGCCTAGAGTTAATATGACTAGAGGTAGATGATAAATGACTAGAGTCATAGTTTTTGATATAATCATAATCTATCTCACCAAATCTTTCAACTTGGAAATAGTGGTTCGCATCGATGTTGATGGATCGCTTAAACAACAGACTTCTCAAGGAGGTAAGAACAAAATTCCTTGAGTCAAGTTGCCTTGAGGAATAAATAAATGACTTGATTGGCAATTCATGATAGTTTTAAAAGATGAAATAAGAAATGCCTAGAGTTTGTTTGTTTATGTAGGGCATATATTTATGCCTTGAGTTAATATGACTAGTACCTGATAAATGACTAGAGTCATGAGTTACTTGATTGGAGGCAAAAAAGTTGCGAGAGCTTAGAAATATTGGATAAAAGAATAGTTTATTGGATAAAAGAGAATGCCTAGAGTCATTGCCTAGAGGCAATTATATAGTGACTAGGGTCATGAGGTGAAGTTCAGCGTAATTACAATTTTGCCATTAAAAGTGAATTTCAAAGTAATTATAATTTTGCCATTATATGTGAATTTTCCAAAACTTGCGGGAGTGACTTGAGGCAAAACTAATTGACTAGAGGCAAAGAGTGAAAGTTCAACATATTTACGATTTTGCCATTAGAGTGAATTTTCACCATAATTACGATTTTGCCATTTTCAAGTGGATTTTCCAAAACATATGCCTAGAGGTAAAATATTGGATGACTAGAGGCAAACTAGACTCTCCAAATTTTCATCTAAAATTAAGATTCAATACATTATAATTGTTATCATCAAAACATCAAAAACATGAGAACTAACAGTTTGTTGGTGTAGGGAAAGGTGAGAGATTTTTTTTTTTAGTAAATACCCTATTTGGGGTTGATTGGTGAATGTTTTGATCTAGTCAAAGTTTGAAAGGATAAGAAAGAGACTAGATTATGAGAATCCAGCCCTTAATACATCAAAAGAAAATAAACTATAAGAGACAGGATCGTTGATCATTCGGTACCATATCGAGGCATCCTCTCGGATAGTTGGAATCAGAACCACATTGGCACCAACAGTGACACCATGACCTTCTTTGGTCATATACTCAACAAATGAAATGTTTTCTCTAGAAGTATGATGTAACTCAACGTCCCAGTCCTTGAAAAAAGGTCTCTAGTATCCCCAATAATGTGTTTAAGAGGATGATCAAGCAGGTAGGCTCTCATAAGAATATTGATGGCATCAAGGGAATCAAAATAGAGGATGATACTCTAAAAGCCCATCTGGAGTTCGATTTTTAATCTTACCATAATAGCGTGAATTTCAGCTTCAATAACGGTATGAAGGCCAAGGGGAAGATAGAAGCCCATCAGCCATTCACCCTGAACATCCCTAATCACTCCCCTGCAAGCTGCTTGGTGATGTTGGCGCACCGATCCATTGACATCAATATGGACCGCATTTGTAGGAGGGGGTCCAAGAATTCTCCTCAAACTTGTCAAGTCGGAAAATCTGATGAGTGAGTTTTTGAGTCGCGCTGTTTTCCATAAGAAAATAGTGGCATTGGTGAATCATCTCCTTAGTGTCTGTGCTCGCTCCATGAAATAGAAACTTGCATTTGATTGTCCATGGAATCCAACACCCCAAGCTAAAGATCCTTGTCTGTGAGAAGTTTTGAAATCTTCCTTTACCAGGCTTATGATTGGTGGTTCAGTTAAGCCAAACCTGCAAGCTGCCGGTAAAAAATTGAGAAAAATAGTTAGGTTTTAAAATTTGCTCCCACAAGTTTCTTGCTCGGTGAGATATTTTTAATGATCCTTATTTAGTTTAAGATGAGATGAGATGGAGAGAAGTGATAGCAATTAATATTCTACCGTAACATATTTAGTTATATTTTTTTATTATATGTGATATAAATTAATTTACCTCTTATCCTATTTATATAATAACATTTTTATTTATAATTAATATAATATATATTTTGTTTCAAATTAATTGTATAATTATATATATTTTTAACTATAATAGTAATTTTTATTTTAGATTACTTTCGTAATAATATATTTTTTAAAATATATTATTTTAAATTTAATAAAATCATATATTTTTCATTAATATTTTTTTTAAAAAAATTATATTAACATATTTTATAATCATAATATTTTTCTAAGAAAATTAATAATAGTATTTTTTATTTGTATTTATTAATGATAAAAAATATATTTGTATTCAAATTAATTTATTTTTAATATATTTATTTTTAAATTCTTATGAGCATATGTTATAACTATAACAAATCTTTATTCATAAATATATAATTTTATTTTAAATTATTTTTTTAACAATATATTTTTAATTATAATAATATTTGTATAATAATATATTTTATAATATTTTTTATCATGACATTGTTGGAATATTACATAAGTTTTAAGAGTAAAGTAGTCCAAAATTTTTAAGTCCTCTACAAGACCGTGAGTTGGAGAGGAGCAAAAATAGAGTTATTGGAGTGGAGGGGATGGAAACTTTGGTGCCTCGTCCCCTCCACAATTTCAAACCGAATAAGGGGCTCATTTTTTTTTCTTGTCCCTCCCAACACAATCCAACTAAATAGGCCCTTAAGCAAATTAAAACCCTTAGCCAAAAAATAAAAAAACCAAATGAAACCCATCTAAATTATAACCAAATTTATATTTTTATAATAATTTTTAACATAATATTAAACTTTTTTTTCCCAAACTACGTAACACACTTATTAGTTATTACTAATAATCAAATTTTTCGGTCTGTATTCGACCTTGTTTAATTAAATGAAATTTTCTCTAGGAAATAAAGAAAGAAGAGAATATACTACCAAAAAAAAAGAAAAAATATAATAGGAAATTTAGGGAAAAGACTTCAATAAAATTTAATTTTATTGGTGAAAAGGGCCTAATAGAAATATTTATCATGAGATTTTCCCAATTTTTCGTGTAATTTTGCATGATTGAGTAATTAACTTTTGTTTAGTATTTGCAAATTGCTTGAATTAAATATTATTTAATGATTGCATAATTAGAAGAATATTTGTAACTATAACTCTACCTGGAAAAAAAAATCACATAAAGAAAGTAATATAGTTAGAGATGGAAATAAATTATATCCCTTAAAATTTGAAGATATGCTGCTAGAAAAATAATATTTATTAAGAAGGACCGTAAAAATTGTAATTATTTTGAAGGACCATAAATTAAAAAATTAAAATAGAAAGACTAAATTGCTCTTAATCAGATTTCCTATATCCTCTCTAATTAAATCAGAATTTGGAGTAATTGATGAATAATGACAAATAAAGAAAAATCAAAATCTACAAAATTAGCGTCTCTAAAAGCACCGACACTCTTATTTTTAAAAAATATGCGTGTTGGACACTCCGACACCCATTCGACACTCCAACACCTTCCGACACTCCTCAACACTTCTATTTTAAAAAATATGGTTACTTTGAATATTACTAAATTGATGATGAATTTTTCTTTTGTATTTTTTTTTTTAAAAAAAGGAGGCATGACTTTTATGATGAAGTTGAATCTACGATGAGCCAAAGAAAATTTTAAATATTGAACTTAAATGTAATTATAACATATATATATATATATATATATATATCAAAACGTGTCCTAACGTGTCGAAATTTAGATTTTTTTACAATCAACGTGTTGGAGTGTCGAGTCGTGTCGTATTTCGTGTCTCGTGTCGGTGTCGATGCAACATAGCTCTACTGCACCGAAATCGTCTCTCAGTTACGATTAGGTGATTTCTTTTTCCGTCTCTCTTCTAAACTTCATGGAGAGATAAAGAAGCAAAGATACAACCGCGTACTAAAGACCTTCAAACTTCATCTTCGATCTTCATCCTCCACCCTCTCACCTTCTCTTCACCTACATCGCCGACGACCTGTGACCATCCCAACTCATTAAGAATTAGGACTATGAATAGTACGAAAGACTATTAAGAATTAAGATTAACTAAAGCATATAATTGGGAGGCGACTTCTATAAGAGATAAAATTCCTAATGATACATATTTTAAAATGAAAGATGGAAAATGAAGTCACCTTGATCGTAATTGGAAGGTGATTTTAGGGTAGTAGAGACATTAATTTAGCAGATTCTGATTTGTCTCTATTTGTTATTATCCATCAATCACTCCATATTTTAATTTAATTAGAGAGAATATAGGAAATCCTAAAGATAATTTAGTCTTTCTATTTTAATGTTTTAACTTTTGGTCATTTAAAATAATTAACATTTTTATGGTCATTCTTAATAAATATTATTTTCCTTAGATCATTTATTATAATTTTTCCTAAATTTTAAATTAGGTTTAATCATTTAATAAATTATTAAGACATATTAAAAAAGGACTTATGAAATAATGAATTATATTCGACCAAAAAAAAAAATAATGAATTATATTTATTAATTAACAGATCTAAATCAACATATTTTGTTATAAACAAAAAAAGAAAAAAAGAAATAATGAATTATATTTATTAATTAACAGATCTAAATCAACATATTTTGTTATAAACAAAAAACGAAAAGAAATAATGAATTATATTTATTAATTAACAGATCTAAATCAACATATTTTGTTATAAACAAGGTAGCACAAGTTTGAGAGAGTTGATTGATTGATGGATGGATTTACTGTATGCTCTATATTTATATTATTATATTTGTTTTGGGAACATTTCGACAAAATAAAAGGGGGACCATTACATTTTGTTGCCGGGAAAGATGAAGTATGATAAAACAGTCCTTTAAAATTTTAAAATTCTATTTAAATTGCATAGGATTTTTTATAATCAATTTTAATTGTCAAATGTTTATCTACTGGTTAGTAAAATTGAAATTTATTATAAACAAGTTTCAAAGACTTAAATATAATTTTAAAATTTTTAGAGTCTATTTTATCATATTTTCTCTTATTTAAGACCTAAATTCAATTTTCCCAAAAAAAAAAAAAAAAAAAAAAAAAGTATGCTGGGAACACGTTGTCCTGTGCAAAAGAGGAAAAAACTCACAATAAAGGGCCCTCCTTTGAAGTTTTTCGTCAGTGAAAGGCAAAACGTGACGGAAAGAAAGAACCAAACATTTTCTGCAGAGAAAAGCTCAGGGTGCTTCAGCTTCATCCTCCTCCTCTCCTTTCTCATTCTCTGAGATCTCTCTTCCCTTTGTCCCCCCCCCCAAAAAAAAAAAAAAAAAAAAAAAGCACCTAACCACACGGTACTGAGAAGGAAGGAAGCAGAGAAAAAGGAGACCGGAGAGATGAATTCTGATCCAGAGGAGCACACCATTATACCAAAACTACCCCTATTGCTCTCCGTCCCGTCAATGCCGTCTCCAGAGCACTCCGGCACCGTCACGCCTCCGCTCCACACTTCAGCTTCAGTCCCATTCCGATGGGAAGAAGAACCAGGAAAGCCCAGGCCCTGTACTGCTCTTATCCCCTTCAACAACAACAACCCCACTTGTGATCTTCCTCCAAAGTCCTTGGATTTGCCTCCAAGATTGCTTTTTGAAGCCAAGCTGGCCAAATTACTCTCACCCACTTCAGTTTTGGAGGGATCTTCTGCGAGTAGCGAGAGCTTTCGCTCTCCTCCTTCATTCAGAGTTGTTGGTTCTTTCAGTGATGAGAAGGATAGGCTTGGTGCTCTGGTTCTGAACAGAGGAGGACTCAGAGAGAACGAAGGAAGAGGAAGGTGGTTTGGGTCTTGGAGGAAGAAGGGTTTGAGAGTCAGAAGAGAAGTGAGTTGGGGTAGTTATGTCTTTCCATCTTCTGCTGATAATAATAGGGACTGTGATGATACTGGTTTTATTGGTGGAGGCTGTCACAAGATGAAACGATCTGGCAGCTTTTCTAGCGTTTTCCAAGCCAACTCTTGTGTCTGGGTAAGTTTTCACTCTGTTCTGGAATAATTCCTGTTTATCTCCTGCTTTTGTGTGAAAAGTTATGGCTTTTAATCAATTCTTGCTTGGAAGACTGATTTCAATGTGAAATTTTTGCTATGATCCTCACTTGAACTCACCCATCGTTCTTCTAAACCAATAAACAAAACTTTAATGCTTCAAGTATTCTACCAAAATAAAAAAAAAAAAAATGCTTCAAGTAGAGAGAGCTATTAGATGCCAGTTGGTAATTTGCTGCGATTCAGTTAAAAGGCCCTTGTATATATATGGACGGGCTGTAAAATGGAATTGGATCTTCTCTCCTTCTCCTATGTTCTCCTCATCCCTCCTTATCCAATACCTTTATTTCCCTCCTCAGGTAACCAACCAATCTAAATCATTGATTTGAATTAATTTTTAGTGTCCCTCCTCTTGAAATACTTTTTAATATCAATCAGGATTCTGCAACATTTTTTCAAGATCCTAAAATTTAAGATCTTAAAAAATATTTTAATGTACCGACTAATACTAAAAAAAAAAAATACTTCAAGATACTGAAAAATACTTCAATGACTAACATTAAAAAATATTTCATAATCTTAAGAAATATTTTAGGATATTAACTGTGATTAAAAATATATTTTAGGATACTGATTATGAGAGATAAGGAGGGATTAGGAGAAATGGCGCTAAGACGAGCAACCAAATCCCAGTAAAATCTAGAGTTTGCTTCCAAAGATGGTCCTCTGTTCTGTTTTTGGGATAAAGGAAGAAACTTTTATCAAAAGCAGTGATTTTTTTTTTTTTTTTTTTTAAATTCTATTTTCCCCCTTGTCAATGGGGGTGAGCTAATAATGCAATGTGGTGTCTTTTTCTATTGGGCAGACAACAATCACAGAGAGCTTGAAGCAGGTGGTTCCATGGCGGATGAAGAAACAGAAGAAAGTTGGTGGTGGTGGTGGGTATGAGCTGAAGAATCACTAGATTTTTTTTCTCTCTCTGTGGCACATGGTCAAGTCAAAATCATTTCTGCAATGTAATGCCTATGTCATATGTTATCCACTGCATCATCTGTACAATGTTATCTTTTAATGGAAGAGAGGGTGACAGCTTAGTTATCGGAAGTGGCAGTGCGTGAGGACCAGTTTCTTCTTGCAGTTACAAAAAAAAAAAAAAAAAAAAAACCCGCAATGCTGCAAGACTTAGGATTCGGTTCTTAGTTTTTTTTTTTTTTTTAAACTGTGGATGTGGAAGCCTTAGGTATTCCCATGTGACCTAGTTGTACAGGTTTTTGCAACCTATCCCTATCTCTGTTATTTTAGCTGGTACTTTAAAGAGGAAACCCAAACCCGAAATCATGGTGTGATTCAATCAATAATTCACTACGAGTATTAAGTTTGTTCCAGACTCCAGGGTATATTATTGTTCTCTTCATTATTCCTTTTTAATATTTTGCACCAGATATCCGACCATTGCCCTTGAATTCTGCAAACAGTAAATGTTATAGTGCACCATTTTTGTATTTGTGTTATTGTAGAACTCAATGACAATGTGTGATTTATATAACTGACCGCACATAATGAGATAACGTTTTGTTGTTGTTTTAGTATTATAATAGAGAACAATTTCTCCAACCGTAAGATCCAAAAGTAATAGACTAGAGCCATCACTCTGATCACACGTAACAAGTTTAAAAGTGAAAATGCAAGAAAACTAAGTGTTTGTTTGAAAAGTACATTTTCCCATGTTCAAATGAAAATGGGTTCCCACCAAAAATGGTGGGAAGCCATTTTCTCTCTGTTTTTGCCCCGAACATAGGAAAATGTATTTTTAAACACTCTTTTTAAGCTGAGACAAAACCATCTTGCGTCTTTATTTTCAATGGCATAAAAACATTTTAAATTTTTTTTTTTATTTTTTTTTGATTGCATAAAAGTTTTGGAGGGGTTCGACATGGAGGCCACCCCGGTCCACTCACCAAGGCCGCAATGGCAAGGAAGAGGAGGAAAATGGGGAAGAATGATATGGTTGTGGATGTTTGGGAAACCATGTCCTCCTTGATGGCACAATAGAGAGTTTTGACAACTGCGAGCACGTTTATCTTACTGCGGGGACTTACGAGATCGCTCTTCTACCAGCCAAAGAGTCGGTCATTGCTAACGACGGTAGAGAGGATCGAATCCACTTTTTGGGTGCCCATTTATTTATAATTTTGGCAAAGGCAACGTAAGCGTGCAATTGTCACGTTTAATATATATAAAGGATCCCTTTCATATGTTGTGCCATCTACGCCAACTCTCATTGGCAAAATTTTTAAAAGTTAAAAAACAGACACTATGAGGTAGTGTGTTGGACTTCGGAACCGGATCCTCTCCCTTTCAATTTTTCTGCCCATCTCTTGGCGGGACGGATCGGAATCATGGACCGTTCAAATGTTGATCCAACGGTCAGATTAAAAAAAAAAAGAGTTGTTTTTTTTTTTGTCTTTTTCGAAAAAGACAAAAACGACAATTTTTTTTTCCCATTTTCCCAATCTGGACCGTTGGATCAACATTTTAACGGCCCAGATGCGCCTGAGAGGGATGGGGAGGGGCCTGAATGTGAGAGAAACTGGACCCGTTGGACTTCACTTGTAACTTGATGTCAGGATTAGTTATAGCCAAACTGAACACTACTCATTTTGGAAACATACATGCTCACACTAAAAAATAAGGATGTGGGATCCGCTCATGTGA
This sequence comes from Acacia acuminata, assembly GCA_019022655.1. Lineage (NCBI taxonomy): Eukaryota > Viridiplantae > Streptophyta > Magnoliopsida > Fabales > Fabaceae > Acacia > Acacia acuminata. The sequence continues at coordinate 12,883,403 of JAFJYI010000001.1, read as the reverse complement.
CATGAAAAAAAGAAGGCATATACATATGTAGTACTTTCTGTCTTTTGTAATCTAACTGGGAAGATGCCTTGCCTTTCCCCTAATTATATGACTCTGATATCACGAGAGCAACAAAGGCCATCATGATATGTATACCATTAATATTACAATTATAGCAAAGGACCATTTTCTCCCTCATGGTCCCAGTGATTCCTATGAAGTAGCACATGTGTGACATAAACTTTTAAATATAACTTTTGAAAAAAAAAAATGAAGTTCGAATCAAATTTGTACCTTAAAAAAAATGATGTGATGATATGTGAATTATCAGCTTTAACATAGTTATTCAATTAACAGTCAAAAGTAACTGAAATAATACAAAGGCAAAATTGCTGCTGAAAAACTTCTAGGATAAAACCCTTAAAAAAATTATGATAACTTGATCTTGTAAACTTGGTGAAGGATTTTAATATTCAATACTTTCGCTGTCAATTTCACGAGTTTTAACTATTGGGTTAAGGTGCAGAAATATATATGTGGTTTTCTAAAAAAATGCACCCAACATCAATTTTTTTTTTTTTTTTTTTAATGCAAAAGTGACTATATGATTACAAAAGTGGAGTAAAAATACTTATTGACTGTTAGTTTGATTTTTTTTGTATTTTTAAAGGTGCGACGTAGGCGATGATTAAAATTAAATTTCATCACAAAATAGTAGCAAAGAACTAGAGAAAATTACATAAAAAGGCTTAGATAGTTTTGAAAATTGCAAAAAGGCGGCAACTGTGTGGCGAGGAGGTAGAGATGGGCTGCTCAACGGGTAAGACTGGGATTGACAGAGAGAAGGGCTAAATTATAATTTCCAAAATATCTACGACATTTTTTGTAACTTTCTATAGTTTTTTACTGCTAGTTAGGATGAAATTTAACTGAGTCATCATCCACATCAGCTTTAAAAATACAAAAAAGTCAAACTAACGATCAATGAGTATTGTTGCTTCATTTTTGTAATTACATAGTCACTTTTGTACCAAAAAAAAAACTTAATATTAGGTACTTTTGAAAAAAAAACCACATGTTTATTTTCACACTCTAACCCTTAATTCGTTCATTTTTCTCAAACAATATTCTTCAGCCATATGTAGCTGCTCTTCACTTTGTAACATCTGAAAACTAATGAAAGAGAATGGGAGTCAATCAATACTATCTATTTAGAATGATGATAGAAGTTGGTTTTTTTATTATGATTTATGGTGTATGAGATATGTAGTAAGATAAGGATTTTTTTTTTTTTTTTTTTTTTTTTCATTTGCATGAACATGCTTCTTTAAAGCTAATTCAAGCAGACCCAAACAAACAGAACCAAAAAAACCAGTTGCTTCTGCTTCATCTTCACCCCCGAGTTCATGTACATACATTCATCACACAAGTTAGATGTCAAATTAATAAGATATTTGACAAGGACTACAAAAATTTACAGAACTAAACTAGATACACATACAACAAAATAAATGCAGCTTCTCTCTCTGTTTACCTATTTCCCCTTCTCTAGCAACTTCATGTAAAAGCAGGACTATACTCAAATCATTAAATAAAAGAACTACAAATGAGGTAACATCCAACCCACACAACATCCTAAGAGCAAGCCAGCACCGACAATAGACAGTCCTACAGCAATTGCAACAGCATATGTTGTAATATTTTCACTTGTTGGTCTTAGTCGTTTGGTTTTGGGCAATTTCCGCTTTCTCTTCCTCAGCTTTCTTCCTTCACAAGTCATCCATGGAGGTCCGGCAGGCAATAGAGTTGAGAGTGGCTGATCCTTATTCTTGATTTGAGTGAGCAATGTTTCCAGCTGCAGCAACCTAAACCACTGCTTATAGGCAAAAATTTGCGATGCCTGCTTAAAAATGAGTCTAAGAACTTGCTCTTTCTCGACATGTGCTTGTTTGGCTGCGCCTTCTGCTTCTCTCGCTCGTGTTTGAGAATGGCAGAGTGCTTCCATCAGTTGAGCTTTGCTTTGATCTCCCTCAGAAGCTTGTTGATCCTCTGTGGTATTCTTATGCATAGTAGTGTAACTGTTATGAAGTTACGGTAAGATTAACATCCATGAAAACCTCAAAAATGCCTAAGTTGGATCCAACTAACAGAAAACTTGTACTAAAAATAATCACCTCCTATATTGCTAATGCATTTGTGTTTACATATTTTGGGAAGTGAATTCAAGCTACTTAAAACTCGAAAGGAAAGGTGAAATTCCAGTATTTACAACTAGATGATATTCTTTTCCTTTTACCTGGAAGAAGTTTCAGAAGCACAACGTACGAACTTTTCATTAGCTGATGCACCTTGCTTTCCATGCATCAATCGTGAATCCAAACTCCCTTGAGCATGAGCAGTCAAGTTGGACAGGCCACAGGACTTTGTCTCCCAGGTAACACATGATGTTCTCATCTTTTCATCACCAATTCTTTCACATGGATGTCTACTTACATACCTCCTCTGAGGTGGAGGAAGATCACAATTTTCAACATTGTTGAGTGATCTCATCAAAACAAAGGAAGCTAACTCATCTCTATCTGTAGTTTGCCACCATGGCTCAGCCTTATCACCTTCATTCCAAGTGCTATCCAAGTTAAACTCATCCATTTGCTTGGAAACTGAGCAACCAACACTGTCAATCTCCATCTCGTGCTTTCCTGTCATATCCATCAGTTGCACAAAAGACTGAGATTTTTCACTGGATCGCCCTAGCATTTCATCGTTGCTAGCTTTCCGGATCATATCAACCTGCGAATCATAGTCCACATGATAAAATGAATCATACTCCTCATCACCAAAGCAAGTAAAATCTTCGTATAATTCATCTTCATCACTGGCTTTCAACATCTCTGGTTCATCATCTAATGCACTTGATTGCTGATGCAATGTGCTCTTTTGATGCCCATAGTTAGTTTGTGTTTGCAACCACCATCTCGAGTCAGGAGATAGATTGGAAAATGAAGATTTCCGGCTAAAAGGCATGACATTAACAGCAGCATCAGCTGATTCATCTGCTACATTGGCTAGTTCTGCATCAAGCAATCTTGATGCTGCACATGAAGGTTGGCAACATGCTAATTTAGGAGCTCTTTTTGCGTCTTCTTGGACAAAACAACGATTAACAGTTCTCTGCCACACAGCCCTTACCTCTGCTGCTGCCATCAGTTGCCTAAGATTTCTTCATAATCACCGCCTATAATGGGAAAAAATGTTAAAGAGTTAAAAAACTTCATAACTCAAATAAGAGATGCTTACTCCAAACAGCACCTTAAACCATGAAATGATGAAATCACTTAGAATGGGTGATACTGGTTCATAATTAGATGGTCATATACCAACATAGTTAAAACAATAAATAATGCAAGGATGAATTTTGTTCCAGAAGCAGCAAGAACAACCCCCCTTTCTTCAAAGAAAGATAAGGTGAATGCTTGCACAACAACTACTAGAAACAATCGTTCAAACGTGCTTTAGCAAGTAATATTGTATAAATTCCTTGAGTTTTTCATCAAAAGGAGAATAACAATTAGATTCCAAGGTAGTAATTTAATAACAGCGAGATCTCAAAACAATCTTCAGCCGCAAGATTTTGGAGGAAGAGTTGACAATTAAATCTAAAAGATTAAAAATAAGGCAGTATCAGTTGCAAATAATTTTTTTGGCACCTAATTATTATTAAATCGGTTTCTAGGATCTAACTACAATCCCCAGTCAAGAAAAAAAAAAAAAAAACCAGAAAATGGAGGAGTAGATCATCTGAAACGTCAAGTCCACTCCACTGCAAAACAAGGCCTCAATTTTCATGATAGTTATTGTGGAGTCAAATTTTAAATTCCTCATGTAGTCCCCTGATCTTGTAACCAAGAAATTGAGTATATGTAGTCGAAGTGAGCAAGAAAACCACAAACCAGACAAAATAGTACAGAGTTGCAGTAAAGATTTATTCATTCGACATATTTGCAATCAATTGAAGAAACCCCAAAAGATCCAGCATACACTGAAGAGTATACGAAAGAAAAAAATGCTTATACTAGAAGGAAAAGACAGAAAACGGAGTAAAATATAGTAGCACAGAGAAGGATTGAGAGGCCATACCAAGAGAGCAATATGCAGATAGTGGAGGAAACTAAAGGAAGACTAATAGATGTGAAAGACAAGAATCGAATAGGGATCTAAATGAATCATCGCAGGGGGAGGAAGAAGATGAAGGTGATGCTTATCAGAAGAGGCCAAGAATTGTGTGCTCTTTTCTGTGTGTATTCGCTATCATTCTTTGGTGTTGGTTTTCCGATTGAAGGAACAAGATGAGTGACACGACGTCGTTTATAACCCTCGCCCACAAAGTTAGGCACGTCATTATTCGGAGTTAGTAACTCACAAGTTTGATGAGATCTCCAACATGTGACGCGTGGCAGGGGCTTGAAAATCCGACGGCCGTACACTGATTCTCTAAAGATAAGAACTTTATCCTTACAATAAGGGAAAAAAATGTAATACCCCACATGGACACGCCATCGCCTAGGAAAAGATGAGGGCGGAGTTAAATTAATACATTAATAAAAATAAAGTTTACGATATAAATGATTCATTGCTCAGCATACTCTACCCAATCTTGAAAATATCTTTCATATATATGAATATATACACACACACACACATATAAAAAGATTCCAATCTACTTTTTTTTTAAAAAAATCTATAACTTTCTTCCAAACATATTGAATGCATATAACAACGAAATATTCATTAAAAATAGTTTAAACGCAAATGACAATTAAAAAGGATATTCCATAAAAATTAATATTTTTTATAAATATCTAATTTAACTAATTTTCTTAATTTCTATAAATTAATTATTTAATTCTTATATTAAAAATACTGAAGGAGAAGTTAGCTTACTCTAGTTGTCATAAATATAAGGTTTATTTGAAAGTTTTGTCTTGCTTAGTTACGTTGATTTCAAGTATGAGGATAAAGTATTTCTTGATTATTTTTTATAATACCCTATTTATTGAGATAATTTAAATTTAAATTATCGTTTTTTTTTATCTTACAAATTAGTTTAAAAGACCTTAAATTTAGTATCCATCGAGTGTAAAAGTTGGAATTCACACCTTGGAGGGGGACAGGCTGACAAGTAATAAAAATGGAATTGAATATTTTATAATCAAACAGTCATGAATATTTTACTAATACATGGTATAAAAATTTATTTGTTTATGTCTCTTTTTCTTATTTTTCATGTGTGTCGGTAATATTACCATAGGAAATGAAATGAAAAAACAGGGTGTGCCCATGGTTTCTCTGTATGTTTGGTGGGTGACAAATGGCAAATCATGATGACTTGAAGAGGCAAAATGGGTAGTGAAAGATGCACGTTTCATGATTTTGGTTGGTAAGCAATCTAAGATGATTTTTCAATAAAAAGACATTTCTTGGTGAGAGAGCTTTGGATTTTAATTTTGTGAAGCAAGTAAAGTTACAGAAGCTTCTACAACTTAACTATAACAATGGTTGTTACTTGCAACCTAGGATTTCTCATTAATCAGTGGGTGTAATAAACCCACGTGCCAATCTTTTATAGATTTTTCTTTAAAGGAGTTTTAACTCATTGATGAGCGACGCCTGTTTTATTGGATATTCACATTCTTGGATTCTCTAAGGCTCCGTTTGGTTCAGTGCAAACCAGAAAAAGGAAAAGAAAAATAGCCATTTTCCATCTGGCGGTTCACATTTTCCCGGCAAAATATTTTCCGGCAATGGGATATTTTCCTTTATATATGGGAAAATATAAGGGAAAATGGGTTCCTACACAATTGGTGGGAACTTATTTTTCGACCAATAGATCTAAAGACTAACTTACCTTTTTCTGCCTGGGGGAGAGGAAAAGAGTGACGTCTAAAAATATCTCCGGAAAGTTCTCCGGCCCTGCGCTTTTGGTTTGTTTACCACGGTGGTGGTGTGGAGAAGACAGAATGGAGGTCGCTGAAATACGAGTCCTAGTTATAACCCAAAAATCATTCCTCAAAATATGAGTCCCAGTTATTAGAATAAGGGAGGATTTAGAAACAGAGACCGCTTGTTGTGTTCAGAGAATTGGGAGAGTTGGAGATTAACTGCGAAATCCAGAACCTTGCCCTAAAAATAATTGCTTGACGGATCTATGAAACTGAACCTTTTGAGCAGAGGAGTGAGACTTCCATAAAAGATTATGAGAAATATTTCCCCTAACTGTAGTAGTAGCATTAGCAGTGGAACCAGAACTAGGAAGCACACCAGTGAAGTAATTACTGGAGACATCCTCAAAGCTTAATCTTGGAAGATACCACAACTCATCAGTAAAATTATTTTGTCTCGGCGATGGGTGGATCCACCTTATGGAGAAGGGGCCCTTGAATTTGTTTTTTCTATTTTTTTCTTTTTGTTAAAGATGTGCCCCTTATTCAAGTGCTCCATTGGATAATAATAGCATTGATAATAAAATAATTATGATGAAATTTCAAAAAATTAAGGTCTAAAAAGATGACATTATAATTATTTTTATTGTGATATACTTTTGTTGTTAAAATATATATATTTGAACTAGAGCCGTCAAAACGGGCCAAGCCCATCGGGCCGGCCCGTTTAATATAGCCCTTTAAGGATCGGGCTTAAAAAATGGACGAGATATTTGAAATTAGCCCTGGAGGCCGGCCCTAACGGGCCTCGGGCTTAAACGGGCCGGCTTGGAAGGCCTCGGCTCAGCTCTGCAAGCCCTTTTCACCGTAGCTTTTTCTTTTTTTTCCTTTTTAAATTTATTAATATATATATATATATATATATATATATATATTGTATTTGTTATAAAGTTATTTATCCATTTAACTACAAATACATAATAACTATATTCTAATTTTATGATTTGATTTATTATTTGTTGTAAATAAAGATTATGGATGTGTTCATGATGCGGAGAAGAATTTCATGATATTCTTACTCATGAGCCGTGGCTATTACTCAAAGTGAAGAACAATCAAATGTCGTTAAAATTGATGATAGTGATGAAGATGACGACAATAATAGTCATCGTAATAATGTCGCTTAAGTGATATCTTTTTATGTTTTATATGAGTTATTTGTGAACATGGTTTGCTTTTGATTATGAATTAGTATTGTCTTTATTTATTGGATGATTCGTGTTGTAATTTACTAATTATATTTTTTAAAAAAAAATTGGAGGAAAAATAGTTAAAATTTGGAATAGTAATTTAGAGGCTGCGAATTGCCGGCCCCTGGTGCTCTTGATCGGGCTTTGAAAAACATATGTTTTTTGCTTACTCGAAGCCCGGAGGGCCGGCCTGATTAGGCCCTGGCCCTTCACAAGGCCGACCACGATTGGCTCTAATTTGAACCACCATTCATTGTAATTTATTATGTAGCTGCATTTCTAATAGCACTTAGCATTTCTTTTCTGAATGGTAGGTTTGTAAAATAACTGCCCTTCTTATTACATTATCAACATTCACTTGATTTTTTTGATTTTTTTTTATTATATTTTTTTTTTAGTGCATTTAAAATAACACTTTGTCAGTGTATGAGGGGGCCATGGCATAATTTGTTTATATTTTATATTTTTATTGGAGCATTGGTTGTTGTCGATTGTGGACTTATAGTGGGCCATGACATAATTTGTTGAGATATACTCCCTCCGATCTTTAATATAGGATTTACTCAGAGAGTTGATGTTAGTTTTAAATAAACATAGTTTTTATATTTGTCAATTTTTTTTAATTCACCCCGATGATGCTCCCTCAACAATATATAACGAGTAGAAGGAATGAGAGAATTAAAGAAGATAGGAAAATATATATCATAATGACTACTTAATTAAAAGGTTTTTTAGAAAATATATATCATAATGACTACTTAATTAAATATCTAATCTAATCAAATTATGTAAATATACCTTACATTAAAGACTGTATGGAATATTTTTTTTAGGCACATGTATCTTCTTATTGGAGACAATCTTATTCAAGGTATTATCGAATACTAAATGTAAGCACCTCTCCCAACAAAATTTAAACTAACATTTACTATGTTGTGAGAGATTAATCCGTTCAGCTAGATCAAACTGTCCCGGATATTGAAGGGCGTATTTATGAAACTTGTTTTCCGTAGAATTCTTACTGGGCTAACTAGTTTAAGCCCAAGCCCAACTTTCTGCTAACTTTAATAAATGTTTGGTACCATCTAAACTGCGATTTCAGAAATCATTTTTGTAACTCTAGTTGTAACTCCTCGCACATATTTATTAAAATCTACCACACTTAGTCTTAAGTCTTAACTCTAAGAACCGTCTCACCGCCAACGGTCATTTTTGCTTGTGCCTGATACCAATTAGTCATTCTTGACGTTCCAGGAAGAGCGGCTTAACTCAGATCCAACGGTCATTTCTTCTTTTGCACTACGAAATACACCGACTGTACCTTCCAGATCCAAATTCATTCAATCCATACTTTTCTGTACCGATCACCTTTCTCTTCCCGATCCGATCCTCCCATGGACAACAACGGTGGCTCCACCGTAGCTTGCGTCAAATTGGATCGAGTGGCTTCCTGGTTCAGCAGCAACGTCGCCTCCGCCTTCTTCGCCTCCTTAGAGCGATGCTCCTGTATCAACCTCAGCACCACCGACAACGATGAAGAAGACGACGATGCCCATATCGGATCAGAGATCGATGCCAAACCTTTCTTAGATTCCGCCAAGCTTCCTTGAGATGATGATGATGATGTATGCACTTTTTCTTCATGTTTGTCATCTTCTGGGGGATCTGTTAAAGGTTTCTTTCCCCCTTTTAATTCGATAAATTTCTTTAGTGTCCGTTTTAGCTTATCTGTTTTTTTTTTTTTTACCCTTGTTTATGATTTCCACACTGTTAATTTGTTGAATATATATGGCATGAAGTACAAATAATTTTGTCTTGGGGATCGAATTGTTACAATCGTTCAGTCACTCGTTTTTTTCTTGTTCTGGCGGTGGGGGAGAATGGAGATAGAGGCAGATTACCTATTGTACTAGGTTTCAAAAGATGCGAGTTCTCGTCTTGGTAACTTCTTCTTCTTTCTTGGCTATCCCTTTTTATTTTCCGAATTTTTAATTCGTCATAAACTATCGTTCATTTAAGATCAATCGAACCCTCTGTTAACTTTTTAATAATATTTTCTATCACAAATATATGATTGGTCTCTGGCAACCGGGAGTAAAACAGACATTCTGATACGACTAGAAGGAACATGATTTCGTCTGCACAAGGTCTATTTTCGTTGATTTTTTTGAGTTAATACGACACTCATTTACTGTTATCTTAATTTTGAAATACTAATAATAATAATAATAATAATAATGTTGGGATGAATTGTAATTAGCTCTCATTAACATGATGAGTGCCAGGTAGCGCCTTGGATCACTGAGATTGTAACTGACTTCAAATTTTGGCAATATGCGATTTGAATGTGTGAAACTACCTACCCTAGTGAAAAAAATAATTCTACTTCGATAATAATTTTGCCGTCAGAACTGATTTTGTGATAGCTTTCAGTCACTCTGTTAAAGGATTTAGCTTTAACTATTTCTTTTTTTCTTTCCAGATTTACTTCTGTGAGACAAAGGATGTAACTTTAGTCATCAAACTCATTAAAGGAGTGCAGTGGTTCCAGTCCTGTATAATAGTACATGATTGTTCATATCAATAGAACTCAATTAACGTCCATTAAGCAGTAGAATTTCAAGGATCATGGGTGAATCATGCACATCCCTTACATGCAAAAGCAGCAAGAATTATAGCAGGTTTACAGTTACAAGTTGAAAAAAATCCAAATTGCATGTTCAATATGCAATTTGGATTTTTTCTCCTTATAGTTTCTTTCAGTCTTGTACTTTAAATTTGTGATCAAATCCTTATGACTCTAAACCCTTTTAATCTCTGCTACTTAATGGACGTTAATTGAGTGTTCTATTGATATGAACAATCATGTGCTATTTATTGTAAGGTGGAGGCCCTGATCACCTATGGTTCTAGGATTCAGATTTTGTGAAGTCATGCTGGTGTACAATGTTTAGGATTAAATGATTCTAGTTTTGTCTTCTTATATAATCTTTTACTGGCATTTGTATCTCATTGCTCCCAAGGGGTGTTTCACTCATCGCCCTTTTTAGAGAGAATGGACTGAAGCTGAGTTTTGTCTTCTTACATAAGTACTAATGTTAATCCCATTTACGGGGGCTGAAGTTGATGCCGTCTGAGTTTGAGTTGGCATTAAAAAAGTACATTCACGCAAGTTGAGACAAAACTCCTCTCATATACTTACCTCGTATATAGTAAATCATGTTGGAAAAGCAGTTTCCATCACTAATCCAAACAGGCACCAATGTTCTTTCTTTGAATAACCAATTAAAAGCTGAAGTCTTGAAATAATTATTCTTTTTTTTTTTTTTTTTTTGGTCATCTCTGTCTATGCTGCTGTTTTGCTTCCTTCCGACTTGTTTCTCTTCATATATTTGATGGGGATCGCTTGCCTTTACTTTCTCAATATTCAATGTGGAGCTTTTGGGATCAGCATGCTTTGAAGCATAATTTCATACTGACTTTATTTCTATTATTTATTAGGAGAGTGATAGATTATGTGTTTGGATAATTTATATATTATATTAGTGCTTCAAATAATTTGTGAAGAAATAAGTCATCTTCTGAGGTTACTGGCAAACTTTGCTACAACAAAATTAACAAGTTATCACTCTTTTTATGGATGTTATCAACTGTCCCAGATTTTTCATGTTTTTCATTTTATTCGTCCTACCGGTCTTATGTTTACTGTTCATTAAGGTATTCTCTTTCTTTGGTTGGTGTTGAGTGGAACATGCTGACATCTGTTGTGGCAATTACCTCTGGGTCTATTGAACTCCTGGGCAAAGAGTGGATTGGATGTCTCATAATTATATTGCAGTAGTTGATAATTGTTGTTCTGTTGTGAAGTTCTTCCACCTGAAGAGGGCTTGTATGTTTGGACTTTTTAGAATATATTCGTTTAAGAAGTCTGAAATTCTAATCCGAAAGTCCGTAAGCAAGCATTCATTCATTCCATTCATGACATTTCATTTTATCATTTGTTTCCACAATTACTCATCTGTTTATGGGAATTCATATGTTAGGGTTGAACTTTAATTGATATATACTGACACGATAGGAAAGGGACTAGCTTCTCCTTTGGTGAGCCTTTCATTCTTTTGTGTGGGCATTATTAAATATTTCATTATGAGAAAAATGCTCTAGCTAGGTACATAAAAAAAGGCACCGATGAATATGTATGTAGGAGACATTGTTGGAGGAGATTTGACCAGTGTTTGATACATTTTGCACTAGAGGGGGACTCCAATTAGGTGGACCCGAGGGACTGATGGGCTCGTGTTTGATCTAGATTGAAAAGAATTGAGTCGCCTCTGTGCTAGTTTAAACTTTTTGCATGATGATTGATTCTTTGTTAGGGGATGGATTGGGTTTAAACACGTGGATCATAAAAGTCATAAGAGATTGGTAGACACGTGTCTAATCCGATGGAAAGAAATTAGGGTGCGCTTATGCTGCTAGTTTAATCTTTTGGCACGATTATTAACCATTTGTTCCTAAGGTTTGTTTTGGGGAGGGTGGACCATAAATTCATAGGAGACTCTCTAGGTTGAAAGGAACTGAGTTTGTGCACCTATTAGCAGAGGCAGAAGTAGGGAGGCTAGGAGTGGCCCCCCTAAAATTTAGAATTGAACCTAGATTTTTAGGAAATTATATTTAATATCATAAATTTTCAATATTTTCATTTTAATCCCTACTAAAAGTTTCATGGAGGGATTAAAATGAAAATATTGAAATTTTATAGAGCTGAAATGTACTTTCATGAAAACCTGAGTTCCATTCTGTAATTTTCGCCCCTAATTACATTTCTGGCTCTGCCTCTACCTATTAGGCTGTTACTCACTTATGCTTTGTTCCTAATGTTTGGTATGGGAGGAGTATGGATCAAGTTCAACTAGGTGGAACACAAGTCATAGGAGATTGGTGGCATGATGATTAGTTCTTCATTCAAAAGGTTTAGTGTGGGAGGAGTATGAATCAAGTTCAACAAAGTGGAGCACAAGTTATAGGAGACTGGTGGGCCCATATTTAATTTGTTTTGAAAGGAACGGGGTTGTGCCCTTGCTACTGTCCCAAGCTTTTGGCATGATGATTAATTCTTCATTCTTAAGGTTTGGTATGAGAGGAGAGAGGAGTATGGATCAGGTTCAATCTGGTGGAACAAAAGTCGTATGAGGCTAGTAGACCCAAGTTTAATTTGGGTTGAAAGGAACTGTTGTGTGCCCTGTTACTAGCTTAAGTTTTTGGCATAATAATTTGCGTTTTATTCCTAAAATTTGATATGGGGAGGAGATATGTATTAGGTTCAACATAGACCACACAATTGTAAGAGATTGGTGAACCTATGTGATTTTGGTTTAAAGGAAGTAAGTTGCATGATAATAGGTTTGGTATGAGGAGGAGGCGTGGATGGGTTCAACAAGGTGGAGTGCAAGTAACAAGAGACTAAGCCTGTGTTTGGTCTGAGTTGAAAGGAATTGGGGTACTTCTCTATCACTAACTTAAACCTTAGGCACGTAGAATAACATTCTTTTTGCTTCGCGATCGCCCTTGATCCTATGGTTAGGGAAGAGTTAGGAGCAAAGCCTAAGATGAGTAGGAGAGTAAATAAGCATTGGACTATAAAGCCTAGTGTCAGTTGAATTATAAAGCCCCAACCTAAAAAAAACCATATATATAAAATAGGAGGGTGACACTCAGGGATAACAATGATTAAAGTATTTGTTAATAATGATGGATATAAATATTGACTAATTCACATGGTGGCACGAACTCATATCCAATACACTCATACTTTGACAATTTAGCAAATCTTCCCCAAGTGTGAAGTCCTAGACAGAACCTACTTATAAGGATTGGGGGAATGGGGGCAAAAGGAGGAGCAAAGCCTAGGATGAGGGGAGAGAGTATTGTGGAATCGATATTACATCTTAATTCAAAATCTTAAAGTCACATTTATGAATCTTTCCACTTTCATATTCTCCCTCCTATTCTTTCTTTTTATAAGCAATAGCTGATAAGTCAACGATTATCCAGATCATGCAAAAAGAATTGACAGTTAAAATTAGTTAAAAAAACAATGAATATGTGATATAATTTTTCCCCCAAACGTACACTTATTTGGGAAGAATATGAGTGAGAAAAAAGATAAGAGAGACATGCAATTTATAAGTTAAAAATGAAAAAAGTGCATAAGTTAATTATATGTAGAACCGAGCTCATATGAGAGAAAATTGCTTATAAATAGGATCGGAGAGAGTATATTACCTGTTGAAACTATAGGCAAAGTAGGTTGCTATGGTTATACATATATGGGGTTTATATTTCTCATGTTGCATGAGAAGAAGAAGATTCTTACATACACATGAAATGGTGGGACCTACATCTTATATATATATATATATATATATATATATAAAAAACTGAAGCACAAAAATGGTGAGACAACATCTTTTTGTATTTATAACATGAGGAGACACTTCTCCTACAAAATGAGAAGTATATTTCGCTATATATATATATATATATATATATATAATGTTGTGCTCCCTTCGATTCTTTTTAGGGAAAATTAAAATAAAGGACCAAGAGAAAATAATATTTATTATAAAGGACCATAAAAATTGTAATTACTAAGAAGGACTAAACATCATAATATAAATTTAAAATGATTAAATTACCCTTAATCAAACCTCATGTATTATCTCTTGTATTCATAATTAAAAAATAACTATAACTAAAACTAAACTGTCTATCATGATGTGGTCATATCTTTTTTGTGTGTGGATATATTATTTAATTAATAACTGTTAAAAATAAAAACTAAACTTATTTCACTGTTTGAATATATTATTTAAGTGTAATTTCAAGGTTTGAATTAACTAAATTGCCCCTAATCCAATATCATGTATTATCAATTAAGCTCTTTTTATATAAATAAAAAATAAAATTATTTCATATTTTAAGGATATAATAGGTTAGTTAGATTTTTTAAAATTTTATTAACATTACATGAATTTTTAACCCATATAAATTGCTTCTAAAACAAAAACTAATCATATTTCTTGTGTTAACATATATGATAAAATATAAAAGACCTTGACTTTTATTAAGATATAATTCCATCTCGGATTTAAAAAAAATTGATTTAAAAAAATTGTAATTTTTACAAATTGAAAAATGCGTAATTTTTTTTTTCATAGATATATATTCAAGTTGTGAAAAATGAAATTGAGAAAACTATTGTTTAATTTAATGAAACTTAAAGCTTTGTATTGGTTTAAAAAATAGAATGGGGAAGAGAATGTAGAAGGGAATGTAAGAGATCTTGTAAAGGGCATTTTAGTACTTTTAATTTTGTCTTCTTATATTTGGTCCTTCTAAATAATTACCATTTTTATGGTCATTCTCCATAAATATCTTTTCCTCTAGATCCTTCATTCTAATTTTCCCTTCTTTTTATAAGAGAAAATAATTTGAATTATATTTGTCATTTTTATAAAAAAAAATTAATAAGAGTTGTCTAAACATTTAATACGTTTTTACTACTCATTAATTAAATAGTTGGTGATGCTTATATTTACTTTATTTTTCTTTCTTATTTTTCCCTTATAAATAAGGGTATATCTGGAAAAAAATTACTTCATACGTACTTATTATTTTTGACGTCTTTATTAAATTACATAATTCAACTATGAAGCTCTTATTTTTTTTTTGATAATAAAAAGTTTTGGAGGGGTTGGAGATGAGCACTGTTACGAGATCGCCTTCAAACAACCCACGACAAGTTAATCCCTTACCATCTACGCCAACACCGATCTCGCATCGAGGTTTGATTCAAGTTTTCGGTTTGGTGCTCATTGGGCCCATCAGATGTTGTCAAACAAAATTGATCTTGAGGAAGGGCATCTGGACAAAAAGAAAAAAGATGATTCAATGTTTCCTTTTCCAAATATCCAAATATCATTTCATCATTTCAATTAATAGCTTGTTGGTATCCTTTGTCTTTGGGTTCAACTGGCGTGGCGGTCGAACTTTCTCACCTTAAGGGAGTTCGATCCTACGTTTGTCAAGACGCTGGAGGAGGCATCCTAGGAGTCTAGGAAGCAGTGGAAACGCTGGTAGAGGTGGAAGCATGTGTACTTTCTAGCCAATATGCCCTTGGGACTAGCGCCTACCCTTGACCATGGGTGAGCCCAACCCCTTTCCTAAAATTTATTTATAAAAAAAAAAAAAAAAAAAAAAAAAAAAAAAAAAACTAATAGCTTGTTGGTATCCCTCATTCTATTTTAATCGACATCATCTCAGTATTACTTCTTCTTTTTTTGTAAGAAACCTCACCCTGTTAAGAGGAGAACATAAGTTTGACTTTTGGGAAACGTATTTGTTAGAAGAAGCAAAAACATTTTGTCTTCTAAGCCTAGAGAGCAAAAAGAATAAGGGATGTAGAAAGTATATTGTTTTTTACTTTTTTTTTTTTAATAATATAGGTCACTGCACTGTGTTAACAAAGCAATATATTAATATGGAGAAAGTATATTGATTTTGTTATTAAATGTGGGGTAAGTAAAGAAAAGATAAGAAAATAGAAAATTTTAGAGATAAAGGAGAGAGCAATTCCCATTCAATTTCTTATTATCATAATTTAGGGATGGAGAAAGTATATTGTTTTTTTACTATTTTTTAATAATATATGTCTCCGCCCTCCGCTAACAAAGCAATATATTAATATGGAGAAAATATATTGATTTTGTTAGGAAAATAACATAAATATGGAATAAAAAAAACAAGAGATAAGAAAAAAGAAGATTTTAGAAATAAAGGAGAGAATAATTCCCATTCAGATTCTTATGATTATAATGCTTGTACAAGACCTTGATTTGTCTCATCATCATTTTCTCATCATCTCTCATAATCTTTAAATTATGTTCCCAAATACTATTATCTCATCTTTCCAATCAACGGTCTAGATAGGCTCATGAGGGATAATAAGAAAAAAATTATGAGATGATTTGCTTTAATAAATGGTTACCACTAAAATCCAATAAATGGAAGAGTAAATACATCTAAATGTGCATTAAATTACCTATTAGTTTTCCACTTGATATTCAAGAGTGGTGATTATAATATGGAAGGTGAAGAGTTAATAAACATTCACATATTTATTACATTCATAACTGAATTTTCCTTTTTAACAAGCTTTGTTAATATGTCAAGAGGTTCGTGAATGTTGTACGAAAATTTTGAAGATAAATGAGAATTCAAATGGTCAAAACCTATTTTATAATTGAAAGTTTTAAGCTAATTTGTTTGTGGGTTTTTTTTGTTTGTGGGGGGGGGGAGGGGGGACACAATCAATATCAATTTTTCCTTTAATTGTATTGTGTACATAGTAAGAATTCTTTTACATTATCATTTTATAAGAATCATTCAACAATGGAATAATCTAATTATATTGGGATAAGTAGCAATTTTGCTCCGGAAGTATACCCAGGAGCAATGTTGTTCTAGAAGTTTTTTTGCGTTCGATTTTACCCTAAGAGTCTCAAATCGTAGCAATGTTGCCCTTCACTAACGATTAGGGTTGACGTCGTTAGCCCACACTCGAGTGTGAAACTATTTTTTTCTTCTTTGGTTGCACTGTGCACACTCAAAAATGAGTGTACACAACGCACACTTTGGTGCATACTCACTCAAGTGCGCATGGTGCACACTCATATGCAAAAAAAGAAAAAGAAAAAAAAAAGAATTAACTCCCACACTTGAGTGTAAGCTAACGGCATCAGTTTTTCATTGTTGGTGGAGGGCAACATTGCTACGTTTTTAGACTTTTGAGGTAAAATTGAACCTAAAAAAATTTTCAGGATAACATTACTCCTGGGGATGTACTTCTGGAGTAAAATTGCTATTTAACCCAATTACATATCCTAATATCCCTAATTGGTATATTATAAATTCCAGGTCATCATCAGAATCCTAAAGCTATGTAATTAAACTCTTAATTTAATTTGTTTGCCTCTTCCTTTCATGTAAATTCAATTATTAATTTTTCGAGAATATATAAACAACGACAAGTATACTTTGATGTTTATTCATACATTGCAACTGCATCTAAATAATGAAGGCATGAATGTGTTTTGTGGGTCAAATGTTCTTTTTGTCTTCTGTATATGATTAATCACCATCTCTCATCATTTTTTTTTTTTTTCAACAAAATAATTTCACATATGTATTATTTTATGCTGCCATGCATGTTTTATTTTTTTTAATACAATGTGTTATTTGGAAAATTAATTATTTCCATTTATTAAGACATGATAATATACAAAATTTACATATGAAAATATCTCACCATTTCATTTGTCCATTTACACACACTTACAATTTATTATGAGACAATTTAAAAGAGTAGCTTTCTCCTCTCTTTGATTTTAGGGTTAAAGTACAAAAATATATATGTGGCTTTTCTAAAAGCACACCCAACACCATTTTTTTTTAATGCAAACTATTAATTTGACTTTTTGTATTTTTAAGTCGATATGGACGATGACTCAACTAATTTTTATCTTGCCTAGCGAAAAAAACTGGAGAAAAATTATAGAAAATGATATAGATATTTTGAAAATTACAATGCCACCCTTCTCTCTCCAATTCCCCTTCTCTCCCAATCCCAATTTTACCCATCTCTCGCCTCCTTGCTTGTTGTTGCCTTTCTATAATTTCAAAACTATTGGGGCCCTTTTTTGTAATTTTCTTCAGTTTTTCACGCTAGCTAGGATGAAATTTAATTGAGTCATCGCCTATGTCAGCCTTAAAAATACAAACAAAAAAGTCAAACTAACGGTCAATAAGTATTTTTACTCAACTTTTATAACCACATAATCATTTTTACACAACAACAACAACAAAAAATTTGGTGTGGGTAGACTTTTGAAAAAACCACATATATTAATTTTTACACATTAACCCTTTATTTTATTCTCCTTGTCTCGTTTGCCTATCTATATACCTTTGATATTGATTTGTTGATTTTAATTTCAATTAAATAATATATAAATTATAACTTAACAACTTCGCCTCCAAACAAAGTGTATATAATTAGTCAAACATTTGATGAGTAATCGATCTGAACAAGCTACTCACCTTCCTCCTAGTAAAAAGTAATTAATTAGTAAGGGGAAAAAACCTTCTTGGCTATTATATGAGTCAAACTTACATGAGCTTGAATTGAATATGGCTTTGAAAACATAAATATATATAATCATAAAGCATTATTCTAATATGAAGAGTAGGTATCTTTATAATAATATTTGAGAAACACATGCATGCATGGAGTCACAAGTCACAACTTGGAACCATTAGACTCGATCAGTCAATCGATCTCCAGAAGGTTCGAACTCACAATTACATGTTTAAGAAAGTCTTAAGATGGTGATTAGTGTCGGTTGGATTATAAGGCCCCAGCATGAGAAAACCTTAGGAGACTAGCACTAAGATATAACAATGATATTGACATCAATTATTTCATAATTAAAGATAAGTTATTTGTTAATGATGGATAAAAAATTTGATTAATACACATTGTGGAACACGAAACTCATATCATATACATTTACTTATATATAGCTTAATGAGGAAGAAATATCCATCTCATTTTGATTGTCTTGTTTCCCCCCTCAGCAGTTGCTTCCTCCCTCATATACACCTTGTTTTTTGTGGAAAAATGAACTAATGTCCCTGTAGGCATTAACTTGGGTGAGAGATGGTGCCATGGAAAGTTATCAAACCCAAACCCGGCATCTCGAACCGGTCGAGGCAATGGTTTGAGGGTTAGTGAGTCATCCTAGAGTTAATTTGGGGGCCAGACCGGTGGAAAATTAAAATTAAAAAATAACTTCAATATTATCATAACATACAAACTCAATTCAATACCATAAATCATTGACAAAATAATGTACAATTTGTTTAATATTTTGACATCTAGAATCAATCAACCATCCAATGACATTATAATCCATAATCACAAATATTCTTCCTTGCAAATTATGAAAAATAGATAGATGACAACAAAATATTCATACCTTCAATGCTTTTATTATTAAACTAATAGCCATTAACAAAAAATTATTATTAACTCCAGCTAATATTGACATCTACCCCATAAAAAAGTTAATTTTTTTAAGGCAATGGGTGAACCCATGACTGGGTTGCACTAAAATCCAGGTTAGAGACTTGATCGAACTGGTTTCATGGCCAGTCATCGGTTTTCAGACCAGCCCCGTCGGTCAATCCGGTTTGAGTTTAATAACCCTAGCCATGTGTGAGATCAGGGTTGAGGACTTTTTCATAAAAGACAAAATTGAGCTAAAAAAGCTTTTACTTTAAGAAATTCAAAAGACGATACTCTTTATGAGGAAATTATTATTATTATTATTTTAAAAAAAGCTAGCTATAAAAAAACAAGGTTTTACTCTAAAAACTTCAAAGAGATTATGAAAAAATGTTTTAAAAAAAAAAAAAAAACTAATAATATTTTTTTTTTAAAAAAAAAATAAATATTGCCTCAATCTCTTATTATATGATCTTATCCAAACTTTTTAATCTCATTATCCTTTTTATAAGATTCAGACAATTTTATCTGAGTATTAAATACTAGTAAGTATTTTCTTTCATAATTTTTCTTTTTATCCTTTCTCTTACATTTTCTTTTATATTTTTCTCAACTTATATAATAAGAGATTGAGGGAGTATTTAATTTTTTTAAAAAATATTATCTCAGTTTTTACTCACTAAAAAAGTTTTATTTAACAGTTTCTCAGAATCTTTTTGTAGTTTTTAGAGTAAAATTTTGTAAAGAGTATTTTGAATTTCTTAAAGGAAGAACTTTTTCACCTCAACTTTGTCCTGTGTGAAAAAGTCCTCACCCTTGACCTCACCCATGACACCATCTCTTACTCTTTCTCACTCATGTTAAAGCCTGTGACACAAGTTCGTTTTTGCCTAAAAAATGAAGTGTTCTGAGGCAGCGGACAACAATAGAAAAAGAGAGAAGCTTATCCCAAACTTTTTATATATACCGATTATATCTTCATATAATTTGGAGTTGGTGAGAATGTCCGCAAGACAAATAAATATATAGTTATAAACTGATTAATTGTACGCATGTACTCATTTCATTTAGACGTGAATATGTGATTGATTATTTATGTCATGCCATGCAAAGTTGTTTAAGTAATTAAGAAAAAAAAAGGAAGTTAGTAATTAAGTTGCCATAATGAGGTGGAGTTTTTCTTTTCTTCAATTGCTTCAATTTTTTGCCAGATTCTTCAAATGTTCCAAACAAAATCAAAGTATGTCAAAATTATTGAAGAAAAGAATGAACTCTCTGGCAGTCAACCAAAATCCAGTTCTTACAATTAATTCAATTTTATAAAAAAAAGTAGTAAAATTGTTTTCATTATAAATTCATATAAAGTGGGGTTTGAAAGTAATCATCATTCAAATAAAAAAAAATCTGAGATATCGCAAGCAAGACGAGATGATTATGAAATAGAATCACACAACATTATTCAACTATATCCATTGTGATGACGATATATGATTTTGATTTTTGACCCATAGGGCATGTTTGAGTTGATGTTGGAAAGATATGTTTACACAAGTCGAGATAAAACTCTTCTCACAAACTTACCTCATATTATGTTGGAAAAGCAGCTTTTACCACTAATTCAAACAGATATACATAGAAATTCCTAACTCGTGATGTCATGATGTGATCCCCGTTTTTACCATTGTTTTACTTGTTAAAAACATCTATCTTTTGAAAATTTCAACTTTCTATTATTTATCTTACATTATATATATATATATATATAATTATGAAATACTGTATAAATTAAAAATATATTTATATATAACAATAAAACTCAACTTCTTGACAGAAAAAAAAAATTCTATAATATTTCCTATGTTTTGCATACTAAAGGGGATATCACTTTGGTTATTTTTAAGTCTCTAACGACATATTTTTCAAATAACATCATTAGTTGAATATTGCGTTACCTTTTTTTTTTCCTCAAGCGTTACCTTCTTATTTGAAATTATCTACTTTAACTGAGTAAATGTACGTGAATTAATTGGATACCCATGGGTCATGTACCCATTCGCCTGTCAACTAAACCAAGCATATATATGTTTGGTTTTATATTGAAAATCAAATATGTACTTTCACCAAAGTCAGAATTTTAGTCTTTTAATTTATAATATAAAATAAACATAATCTTAAAGACTCAGATGAACAATAGTAATACATTACTACAAAAAAAACCCGTCCTATTTTTGACATGTTTAGCGATCTTATTCTGCGGGACGTGTATCTGTGAGGCGCCATAAAGGGAGAGTTTTGGCGTCCTAAATTTTTTAGGACGCCTTATTGTTTTTTTTTTTAAAAAAAAAAGAACCCCGAACCTCGGAGTTCGGGATATAGGCAACTTTGCTACCAAGAAGAACCGACAATCGGATAAGAAGAAGACAGTTACCGAAGCAACAATTGACTACACAAAATCAAAAACTTGAATCAATAATATCAGTGCTCGACGGCTTGAAATTTCAAAATGAAAAAAGGCAAATCGAACTAAAAACTATCAATAATATCAGATCTACAGGCACAAAATTAGAAACTTTAATCGATCTACACACAAAAATCGAGAAGGGAGGTCGATGGAATAGACACCCGGACGGAGGGCTAGAACCATGAAGATTTCAAAACAAAGGAAAATCCAAGTTGCACTTAACCCCGATCTGGTAGTCTTTGCGCCTTATCGTCGACGGATCTGTCAACCGTCGAAAAGCTATTGCAACCCAAATCAAGATCTCGCAACCTAGAGACGCCGTTCTTTGTAAGGGATGGAGAAGGAGATCGCAGCCGTCGTCGTCGTCGTCGCCGGTGGCTTGGTGGGTCATGAACACTACGGATCTGCAAGAAAATGAAAAGTGAAATGATAATGAGAGTGAAAGGGTCACGACGCGCGGGATATGAAAAAATGAGGAACTTTTGACGTGGGATGTGAAAAAGGTGAAATATTTAACTTAGAGCATAACTTTTGGAGTCTAAGTTTATTAATTAGACTCCAAAAGTTATAACTTAAACTCCAAAAGTGTCTCTCGCTGCACGACGTGAGATATGACTTTTGGAGTCTAAGTTTAAAACTTAGACTCTAAAAGTGTCTCTCATGGGACTTTTGGCATCTAAGTTTATTACTTAGACGCCAAAAGTCAACTTTTATCACATATAATTACATAAATGCCACCACTTTTCTTTTTTACTTCTTTTTTTTTAAAAAAAAAAAGCGTCTTTTTGGGACGCAAAAACCGTTTTTTATAGTAGTGATAGTTTCAATTATTTTTTGCAGATTTAATAATTTTAATAATTTGGAGATGATTAAAAATAACCTATATTAAGAAAAGGAAAAAGACATATAAAGACCAACATAAATAGTAGACAAAGAGGTGCTTCCAATTTCAGTATTCCCTATAACATGTGAGTTCCCAATTTGTCCTATTTGAAATTAAAAGGAAATGACAAAATTGCCTTTTGTCAGCTTATTCCTCGCTGGAACCCCAACCTCATCGAAGACCTAAAACTCCTGAACTATTCGATGACAAGAGTTCCCTCAATTCACTTTTGAATGTCCCTTGCTCTCCTCAAAGCCCTCGTGTATCAGTATGGATCCTTGTTATCGTCCTCTTCATTCATATTATACTCCTCTAACCTCTGTAGTTTCTCGACGGTGCCATCGGTGACTTGACGTGGAGGAGTGAGAGGGTGCAATATCTAGTGACGGTGGTATATGAGAACGAAGAAGAAGACAGTGGTGGAAAATCTCGACAGTGCCATCAACGGTGGTCTAATTTCCTCTTCCCCTCTCCCTTTCGTTCCAAAATCGCACCTCCAATCTCTAGGTCCAAGCTAGGTTTGAAAGCCTACTTCCTCTTTAGTGGTTGAGAAGACGCCGGGGTGAAGAAGAAGGTAATCGACGATGGTGGTGGTGGTAGGAGATGGTGAGGCTCGATGGTGAGGTGATGATGATTTTTCCCTCTGGTTCATAGTTCCCAAATCCCTTATTAAGTTTTTGTTAATTTTGTCTTTTGTGAATTTGAGAATAACAACTCTCGATATGGAAATAGCAATTATACATTTAAAAATGACCGCTTGTGAAAATGAGAATGCAATCATAAATTAATTTCTAGAATTAATATGGGTTTACTAGGTTTGGATTTGAAAATAACAACTTCAGATATGGAAATGACAACCATCCATTAAAAAATGACCACTTGTGAAAATGAAAATGCATGCATGGATAATTTTCAGATCAATATGGTTCTACCAAGTTTGGATTTGAAAATAACTTTGGATATGGAAATAACAACTATCTATTTAAAAATTATCAATTATTCTCGCTGGAGCTTCGACAGATGTGTCACCAGCCAAAGGCCGGCGACAATCTCCAAAAGGAGGGTAAGGGTTGCTTTTAAAACAATTGTGTGAAGGGAATTTTTTCATTTCCTTTTAATTCCACAAAATTTGGGGGGGGGAAACTAGGACGTTATAGGGTTTTTGAAATTGAAAGCACCTATTTGTCCTTTACTATCTATATCGGTCTTTATGTGTCTTTTTCCTATGAAAAAATAAGGAAGTTTTGAAGATGGATATGAGTAGCATTTGCATGGGAGTGGCTTCTCTCCTTTTCCCTTGCTCTTATTTCCCCTCCTTTACTTTCATTTTCTCACCTCCACCATTAAATGAAAATTTCAATATAATGGCCCAGATTTTATATCTTATAAAAATATTATTATAATTTTAGTTAAAAATACATAAATAAATTTCAATTGTTAAAATTTGTTCTAAAAATTTTACATCTGTAGTGAAAAATTGCAAAGAAAATTTACTCTATAATAATAATATATTTATTTTTAGATCAAATTTTAACAATTTAAATTATTTTATGTATTTTTTTAAGTAAAAATAATGATATTTTTTAAGATGTAAAATCTGAGCCATTGAAATTTTCCTCCAATGGTGGAGTTGAGAAAAGAAGAATATATAAGGGAAAAGAAGAGGAGTCACTCTCCATTCGTGTAAGCTAAATGATTGTTAGTGACAGATGGGCAATTTTTTTTCAAATTTTCCCCATGTCACAATTTCCTAACTAGTTGAAATAATCAAGTGATAATATAATTAATAAAGTAATTAATTAATTAATCAACCAACTATTAGATGAAGTGTGGAGGAAATGAAAAGCGATGTAAAACTTATCACTTATTTCAGATTTTTAATTATACGCATATTTTTTTATTACTAATAATCTTACCTACCCTCCAATCTTTATCATTTGTGTAAATTGTTATGTCATATGTACTTTAAAATTTAAATTTGTACAAAACTTATGTTTCTATAAAATAATTATGTAGGGTTGGCATAATATAGAACTAAAATTATGTGGGCATATTATATATTATTGTTCTTTAATTTTAAGTATGGTATGATCTGTTGGACGTAATAATTTATATGAAAGCAAGGTTTCATACCAAATTAAGTATATGATGTACTTAATTAATTCTATAGAAGCAAATGTAAAATTTTCAAAATTATGTTTTTTAAATCATGACCTCGCTGTCTATGTTTTTACCCTTGTCCTTCATATATGACATTCGCTTTTCAAACTCTTGCACTCGTGTGTATAAGAAAGGTAGGTAACAAGTAAGTGATACTCACGTATTATCGTTGACATGAAACTTTTCTAAAAGAATAAACTTAACTAAAAAATGTACTAAACCATTAATAAATACACAAGTAAGTGTGTGTGGGGATAAACTAATAAAAGAGAATTAAGTATAATAATCATTTTATGGTTAACCAGATTCTTGGAGAATCTTTCTTAAATTGAAAAATATTTAGACTTCTGCAAAAGTCAAGGATATGTATTGCTACGGGTTTGAAAGAATGAAAAAAAGTAGAGTGGTATTAGAAGACGACAAGTTTATAAAGCTTATTTATTAATTAGTAGCTGATAAGTATCGCTAAGTTGGAAATGAAGTAGAGCACTTTTCCTCCCTTAATATATTAAAGGGAAGTTATATCTTAGGAGTTGTTTGTATCTGTCAGTGAGTTTTTTTATTTTTATTTATAAACATTAAATTAACATTCAACATTTTCCCTAATAATTAGATATATAGAGACATAGAGTTAATAGAGAGAGAGAGCAGCTAGGAGTGTAGGTTCTATTAACCTAAATGACACCAATATATAACTTCTTTTAAATGTGGAACCGGCTTCCCTCGCAAGTAAAGTGCTTAGTAGGGAAATCGGATCTTTTAAATGCCTTATTAAAGGTGAGGTTGCCCATGTTTAAACTATTTATGAAGGTAATAATGGCTGTGCAGGTTATAACAACAACAAAGAAACATACAAAGTGGTGAAATTAATGTTGAAGCCTTGTGGCTCGATCATACCAACTTTCTCACTTAACTTAAATCTTTCTTGAGCGTGAAGTCTTTCTTTTTCTCTTCCCCCCTTTTTGTTTGTGAAACTGATGAAATCAGCTAATAGAAGTAAATATCTTGTACTATTAAGTTTTAAATGTTAACAAGATGAGTAAAATCTTGAAAATCCTTTTAAGTTAATTAATTATGACAAAACCGGTAATGTCGGCTCAACTCACAACCCATGGGTTAGGTGTGGGTTAGGGTTGGCACTTTTGTACAAACCACAAAAGTGCAGGCTGCACTAGCCTGCATTGAATGGCCGACTGGCTAATGCAGGCTAGCCCTTAGGTTAGCCTACACTATTTTTTTTTAAAAAAATACGGTAATATCATAAAATCCTAAAGTCTCACATTCCTACCTTAATACTTCCTAAAGCCAGTAATGCGGGTTCAACTCACAACCCATAAGTTAGGTGTCGATTATGGCTGGCACTTTTGCAAGCCAGTTATGTGGGTTATGGTTGAGCAAGTTTAATGATTTTATCTCTTGAATTGTAGATTGTGCTTGTGAATTTTTGTAAGTGGAATGATTGATATTATAAAGGAAAATTTTATGACTTATATATATATATATTGGACTTTCGATCATCTTGAAAAATAGAGGGGAAAAGGTGTGGGTTGGCAGGCTGGCATGCAACCCACCACCGCAGGTTAAAGTTGACGTTTTGCCAACCCTCCCCCGTGCGTCCCCCACCGCACAATTATATTCTCGCAGGTTGGGGCATATTCACATCTCTATGTATCATTTATTACATGGCAATTGATGGTTTTGTAAACCACCTTTTAAAAGGAATTAATGGTCTCATATTTAATTCATTTAGCATGTTATTATCCTTTTCCAATATTACCCGCAATTTATTGAAAGGATTTAAAATTTGATAATATTTTTATGGTTTTAAATAAAGGTAAAAAAAAATTCAGTGAGTAATGAATAAAACTAAGTTAATTACAATCTCTTCTTAGTTTTATTACAAAGATGATTAGAGGTTTTTTATAATGATCATGGTGGGACAGGAGTCTCTGTGTGTGTGTGTGTGTGTGTACTAAGAAATATGTTTAGGAGGAAAGTCAGAGAGGTTACACAAAACTGTGGGCGTGTGTGTACGACCACGTCGTTTTCACTTAGGCGCTAGACTATTTAAAAAAAAGGGTTAATCTCTAATATATATAGATGGACGACATGAGAGATGTGATTAATATGTACACAAACAAATATAGATCAAATTATTATTAATAATAATCATTTATTCTAAATATACATTAACAAATTAATCTTTTAGAGAAACAAAGATGGATCAAAAGATTCCAACAGTTGCCCTTGGTTTTCACCACTAACATTATTATCGTCCTTCAAGAGCTGCAAATACTCCTCGTATAACCTCTCCAGTGACTCGCATTCCATATCAGTAATATTATTATTAATATTAACAATATTATTAATATTTTCTTCTGATACTGAGCCGTTGACTCGGTCAATATTCTGATCTTCTTCCACAGAAAACCCAAACACATCATGTTCACCAACCCAGGGCTCATAACTCATTGCATAATTATCCATATCTTGCTTCTCTGGTAACAACTCTTGTTGGCTTGAAGATCCACTTGCTGAAGAAGAACTGTTCTTAGAATATTCTTTGTTTACACCACTTACATGTAAAGCCCTAACCCTAATGGGTTTTGGAAGATATATAATGGTCTTCTTCTCTGCTTCTTCGTCGACACTGTTGGATTTATTCTTACTCTTATTTTGCGCGGGCTTCTTCTTCTTCTTAATGATCTTATTCTTGGCCTTATCGTCGGTGTTGTCGCTTAATGGTTGGGGATGATCAGGCTTGGATTGTTGTGCTTTGACTCCTTTGCTGAGATGAGTGTTCCAGTAGTTCTTGATTTCGTTATCGGTTCGTCCGGGTAATCGGCCGGCGATGAGAGACCACCGGTTTCCGATCAGAGCATGCATTCTGATGATGAGGTCGTCTTCTTCAGCAGTTATGTTGCCTCTCTTTATGTCTGGTCTCAGATAGTTCATCCATCTCAGTCTGCAACTTTTCCCACATCTCAGAAGCCCTGTATTTAATTAGAACAAAATTGATTGATAGAAGTGAGATAAGATTGATTAAAATATAATTAAGCCGGCTAACTCAGTCAAACATGTACTATATAGTACAACTGTAATTTTTTCTTTCAGCGGCGGAGATCTTTGAATTTTATATGTGTTCATGTTCATAATTCATTTGGCCGTTTGTAAATGAGATATGTTAGAATCTGTCCTGGCAATGATCCCAAAACGAGACCAAGTCCAAAGTCATATATTTATAAAATAGACAAAAAATAATACCAAATTCAAACTTTTTGTCAGAAAAGGAAAATGAATGAAACTCAGAGAGATTGAAAAGCAAGATGAGTCATCCATAAACTCATAATTCAAAACAAAGTTGATGAGTAATAACAAATATGAATAACGATGAATGACAATTACTTCACCACATAATAGTATAGACGCCTTGATGAGTGAGATGTCGTGAGTTTGATCAGCTTACAAGCTGTATGTTATTACTTGCACTTATAAATAAAGAAAAATAAAGATGAATGAGTGGGAAAAGAAGATCGAAGATAAATAAATACCAGCTTTTTTAGGAAGAGATTTCCATTGACCCTCGCCATGAGCTTGAATATACTTAGTGAGCACTGCATCTTCTTTTGGGGTCCATGGACCTCTGTGTAACCCTACTTTTGCACAACATGGAGCTCTTCCCATCTTCTTCTTCCCTTAATTATATTACTATATATATCTCTTATCTCTCCCACTATACTTTGTTCTAATTAATATTATTTTTGAGATTTTGAGAGAGAGAGAGAGAGAGAGAGAGTATCACTGGCTCTTATCAAGAAGCAAAGAGGAGCATAAATGATGATACACATTCCCACCACAATGTCTCTTGCCCTTTTATAAAGCCCTCAATCACATATGACTTTTTCTTCTTTTTTTTTACTTTTCAATGTACCTGGACAAAAACTATTGGTTGTTGATCCTGGCTGCCATTCTTTATTCCTTGTAACCTTTTTTTTTTTTTCATATTTACTCCCTCTCAACTTATCTCTACGTAAATTATTTCTCTTACTTTATACTCCCGTAGTTTGTGTAGTATTCTATATATGTATTTAGTTTAATTATACTGCTGTTATTATCACACTAAATACTCTGTATTTTGTTCAAAATTAATTATTCTATTTCACTACCATCCATCTTAATATAACTATAGTTTCAACTGAAGTGCGTTACTGGCAAATTTTTACCGAGTCTACCATGAAGTGCGTTACATTTGGCAAATTTACTAAGTTGTGGTACTGGCAACTTATAAAATATTGTAGATTTCTTAGTGTTTATATATTTTATATTAATATTTTTAAATAGGTAATAGTTTAATTTATTTTGAGATGAATTTCGGTAATTATTGTACCTAAAATTTGGGGAATATATATATATATTTTTTTTAAATCCTGCAATTTGCAAAGAAAGTTCAACAGTATATGACTAGTTGGTTGTTACTTGTCTTAGGCATATGTTTTAAATACCTTCCAAGTGGGTCCCTTTTCATTTGCCGTTGAGTTAGTATGTTGAAAAATATGAATATATTATTTATGGGAAAAGTATTTCTTCAGTCCCTGGAGATAAGGAGATAAGTTATCTCCAAATGGCCTCCCTAAAACTATATTGTTTTGAATTAATGAATGATGTGTTTGTAATTTTAAGTGAATTAATAAGGGGTGCAAAATTACGAAAACAACATTTATTAATTAGTTTTTTAGGGGTCACTTTGAAAATAACTTATCTCCAATGATGTGGAGAAATCCTTTACCCATTATTTATACTTCATAAGCTACACAATTTGTTATGAATTAAATGTTATTACACGTTATCTATATATAAATATTATTTTATTTTAATGTTATTATTAATTATATACAATATCCATATTAATCAAGAAAAACCGGGGTAGGGCAAGCAAAGTAGAAATTTTCAATCAATAAAATATCTATACAAAAGTAAAACTAGTTACTATTATATAAAGGGAATAATAATTATTACATTTGGGATAAGTTAAATCTCTCACCAGGCTTAATCAACCACTTAATTAATTAATTAAATAAATAAATATACTTAGTGGGGATGTGGGGGATGGCAACGGGTATTAGAAAAGTTTGATCTTATCATAATTTCTGCATCTGTCTGTGCATATATGGAAAATAGAGTATTATTTTTTAATCCTCAATATATAAATCGCATCATTACATTAATTATATGATTGTATAATTTTATCTTTGATTTATTATCCTTGAACTTCTCAATTCTCAGTTCACCCATTTTTTTGGTATTAAATAGGGATAAAATTAACAAAAATATTAAACTTCAAGATAATATTAATGAGATTTAACGTTTTTTTAATTTCAGTGAAACATAGTGAAAATGCATTATAAATAAAACATAAACAAAACGAGGAAAAGAAAGTTGGTGGTACTGGTCTAATTTCTAATTAGTCAAAGGTTATTTTTTTACAATTAATTTTTAACAATATGCCCCACATTATATGTAATTGAACAATTAATGATTATATACCTAATTAATTTGCAGATTCATGCCATACCTTTGAGGTAATAATCCAATCACTAAGGACACATAAAGAAACTTTGCCTGGTACGTTGAACCAGTTTTTGCCAGACATTTAATTACATCATTGGACATGGTCAGTTTTGTTTTAGTTAATTAATCACTCTGTCGTGTCTAATTAATTAACTTCGAATATTCAGAAAAAAGTAATTAAAATATTTTTGTATTTTAAATTATTTTCTTGCTGCTTTTGGAAGATTGCCTTTGCAAATCTTTGCCGACTTGAGTTTGGAAAAAGTCTTTGTATAAAACCGTGTTCATATATACTAACAATCAATTGGGGAAAAAAAAAAAAAAAAAAAAAAAAAAGCAATTTCAGACATGATACAACGAAAAAACAACAATTTACAATTATTCCTAACGAAAATTTTAAACTCAGAAAAGTCAGTTAATGGATAACGATGTCATTTTTTATATATATCTACTTGACTGAGTGAAATTTTTAATAAGGTTGGGTCTAAATTACATTGGGCAGCTCTTTTAAAAGCTCTTTTTTTTTTTTTTTTTTTGTTTTTTTAAACCATTGACATATGTTTGAACTTGAAATCTCGTGTTTAAATAGTTAAACTCATTAAAAATTTGGTTTAATACGAAGTTGTTTAATACTTTTCAAAATGATTATTATATTTTAAACGAAAATCATTTGTAGGTTTTTGGTTAAAATAATTACAAACACTGGAGCTCCAAGAAATTCAGTTGTTTACAAATTTGATTTATAAATATGAAAGTTTGACTTATAAATATGAATTTTTTGATACCTCCCTATGTTTAATTGAAATATGATAAACCCGATGAAACTCCCAAAGTATATATATTGACAAATGATGAAGAGTATGTATAAATATATAGATATGTGCATAAATGATGAGATCGCATCAAATCTCTCACGAGGAATATCATGAATATATCATGATCTAGATTTGAAATTCTAATCATAACTACTTGAAGATACTAATAGTATATAATAATAATAACAATAATAATAAGATATTATTCTTCAAAATAACTAAGATGCTTTTGTATTTTTTTTTAAATATGATATTTTGAGTTTGTGTTAGAAAAATATGTTCACACAAGTTGAAACAAAACTCATATCATAAATTTATCTCGTATATTATAAATTACTTTGGAAGAAGCAGTTTCTATACTAATTCAAACAAGCACTAAGTACCAAAGATATTTCACATGAAATGTGTAACTGTTTCTTATATATATTTTCTCTCATTAAGAAAATGTGGGGCGAATCTGTAAAAATAGTAAATTTTACCATTACTATATTTTAAAACCAAATTAAAATAACAAAAGTGACCACTATTTTGAAATTGAAATAGTGGCGATAACAAAAGTATTATGTGTTATTATAGGGACTAAAAGTTTAACAATTGTTTCTTGCATTTTTAGAGATAATTAACTACATGATTTGGTGTGCATAATGATTAGCGGCAAACTATATTTTATAAACTGATTAAGTGATTCAGATCCCCTTTTATAGATTAGTATAAAGGGAAAAAACAAAAAAATATCTTTTAAATTTCAAAATCGACATCAACAGTAATGAGATTTAAAGGTTAATAAAATAATTAACAAATCGTTTAGTTAAGAAATCACCCATTTATTTTGAAGTTTAAATGATATTTTTTTTAATTATAATTTTCCTTTACTATAACTAAATAAATTGATAAACAAATAGTTCTGTCTGACTATTACGTTGGCTTTTAAAGTCTAAACAAATAGTCCTGTCTGAAAAATCAAATTAAGTTGGCTTTTAAAGTCTAATTTTTGACTACGCACCCAAAAAATACGGCTTTTGTTTTAGGATTTTTGGGAAACATTACGTGGAAATTACATTCATTGACCCAAATCAATATCAATATTACCGGTTTAAGGGGCAAACAAACGGTATTTAAATTAATATAAACATTGTCAATATTAATTAATTGATATTTTTTGTATCATAAAAAAATAATGGATATTTCTATCAACATTAAAATCAATTAAATAAACATTTTATAGCAAATTAAGATATAACAATAACAATTATTCAAACAATTTTTTTAATAGTATAATTTATTTTTAAAAAACTAAATGTAGTAAGAGGCCCTCCTCATTTTAAGAATTCAAACTTGAAGGTAATAAACTTGTAAATTCTTATTATTTGTAAATAATTAACAATGATGTTCACTTTTGATATTATATATCACCTTGTTTCCTATTTATAAGTCTAGTTTCATGTAATAAATGAGATTGTGATAATTTTACCCATATTAATTGTACTCATGAAGATAGAGAAAAAAAAAAAACAGTTGAAAAATATTCACATAAATTAATAAAGTTAAAAATTTACCCCCATAATCATTGAGTTAACTACATGCCATTTGTAAATGAGATTTGGTCAAAATGAATTTATAAATAAGATTAGAGTGGTATATATTTTTAAAGACATAAGCTACTCATTAAATTAAAAATATGCTCTTATGTGTTAATTAAATTATCACTAAAATAATCTACAAATTTCATTATAAAAGATTCTTAAGCTTAGTAGCTTACAACTTTCTTAATTTGATAGTATCTTCCTTAAAATTGTAATAAATCTCACAAAACTTAGCAACGAGTTTGATCTTTTAAAAAGTAATTATAACCGTGAAGATTACTTAACTTAAAATTTCTAAAGTACAGAGATTACTGTCAAATTTGTGAGTTGGTTCTCTTAGTTTACCTTTTTTACGATTCTATCTTACAAAAATGAGTTAAATCACTAGTAAACTCGTGTCAATTGTAAATTTGATTAAACTCACGAGTTTATATACGAGTTTACCGTTTTTACGATTTCTAGCTTACAAAAGCGTGTTAAATTACTCTTAAACTCGTATTAACTATTTTGATTTGATCATGCTCAACGGTTTTATATATAAATTTTATAGAAATTCTTTTGTTAGATATGATAAATGATATAGTTTAATTATTTAATTATACACTAGTAATACATATTTCATAATAAAAGTATATTTTTATGAGTTTACTATTCGAGTTCATATGAGTCTACATCACTATCGAAATTTACTTAAACTTGTGAATTTGATAATCTTAGTACAAAACACTAAATAATTACAAAAATCTAAACACCTAATAAATAATAAAAAGGTAAATTACGCGGAAGGTGTTTGGGTAAACACGTACGTGATCAAGTCAGACACACTGACCCGAGCGTTACGTTGAAGGGCCTGCAATATAATGATAATTATCTAAAAACAGTGACGTTGAGTCACCCCTTTTACTATCTAACATGCCCTTGTTATGTCAAATATTGTAAAACTAAATTAAAGATGTAAAATAAAATATTCTTAAAATGATATATTAAAATATAAAATATAATGTTTTACATTGAGAGTCCCTCCTCCAACATCCTTTTCTAGTCATGAATATCATAACAACTAAAATAAAGATAAAAGATAAAGAGAGATATCTAGGAGATAATTATAAATGGAAAATATTTCGAAACATTAAAATATAAAATAAAATATTATTAAAAAAGAAATAATAAAATGTAGTTTCAAAATATTCTATTTAAATGTTCGATAATTGGCTTATGCATCTACTTTTTAGAAGTTATACAATTTAGAAATATAAAATCTTTATTTTTCATAAGAAACTTTATTTAAGATTTTATTGTTAAAAAATGTTTATATATTTTTAATTTATAATTTCCTCTTTTTTTCCAGTTAGTTTTACTTGCCATTTTAAATTTAACAATTTTTAGGAGTATCATAATAACTTGATTATTTTTAAATCAATTGGGAATCTACCTATACCTCTATTTTGTTGGGAGTTATCCAAACTAAAAATATTAAATCTTTGCATTTTCTAAAATCTGTTCCACGCATCAATTATCTTCCGATTAGCGGAGGAATTTATAATATTTAGATTAATATCTTACCGAGTTACTCCATGCTATTTGGAGAAAGAATTTTGATAATTATATGAGATTTTATTAATTATTTATTACAAATATTTTTAATTCTTCCCTTTTTAACTCAATACGTAGGAAAACTATATTTCAAATATATATTTAATATGAACATAGTAGATTTTTTTTCCCCCTCTCATTGGACTAAAGCATTCTCTAGCCGTTTAGGGTGAATTTATTTTACTTGTAGACATAATCAATAAATTTTAAAATTTTATTAATTTTTTTGAACAATAGATGAGACTGAGTTAAAAATAAAAATTAGATAAAGTATAGTTCAATGAAATCAATAAATATTTGGATCCGAATTTTTTTTTTTCGCCAATAATGTGAATCCAGAAATATGAATGTTTTAATCATAACTTTAAATATTAAAGTTTAAATTTATTTAAAATCAAAAGATAACAGTAGAAAATTTTACAATAAATTATGGATTCTTATCATTTTCTTAAATAAAAATTTTCAAAACAGTAAAAATCCATGACTTCATGCTCGTTGAAAATATTCAAAATTTTTCATATATCAACAGAAAAGAAAACCCAAGACCTAGCATATATATTTTTTAACTTCCCACTTATTATTGGAATTTAGAATTTTACAAAATTGATATGTTATAACTTCCTAACCATGACCAATTATTTCTCTTGAATTGAAAGATTATAAATCAATAAGAAAAAATATAAAGTTTCTGAATAAACTTTTGATCCAATGATAACTATTTTAATGTGTCCATCTAGAAATTTATAATATAACATAAGACGCGATCATATCTAGAACAATATATAATAAACGGGAAATGTCGTGACGGGGTTATTGGTCTTTTTTTCAAAATATAAATACAAGATCATGTCTTTTTTCTATTTTTTTATCATGAGATTTTCGTCTCTTTTTCAAAGATTATAATATTTTTTGCTTTGCGCCAGCGTGTTGCGCAGGTTCCAAAATAGCTGCTACTAATTTCTAATTAGACAAAAATGTCGTAGGTTTTTTAATACTATTAAATAATAATTAATTCATCATCCCTGTCTCATTGACTAAGTAAACCCATAATACTCAATCAACGATACTACTCTACAATTTAATTGAGTCACGGCCCAAGGTTTTGTCTTTAATTAATCACATAACTATATAATTAATTAGTTACAAACAATATGGTCACTGGTCAGCTTAATTGACTCAGTAGTCATCGGTAGTACGTAACCAAATTTTTTATTTACTTTATATTTAATAGATGGGAACACGAACGAAGAAAATCAGAAAAAATGGCTACAAACAGTTAAACATTCCGTAGACGACCAGGGAATGTTTATATTACAATTAAGATTACAATTTACAAGTTGTCAATGGGAAAAAGAAAAATTTGGTTATTACTTGTAGCGTAGCGATAATCTATTTTTTCTCGACATGGTACGTAGAGCAATTTTGAAAAGCATGCATTAATTAAGATTAGAAGTCTGACAATCACTCCCTCCAATGCTACTTGTATCATTACGCAATTTAAAAAATTCGATTGATGCAGTAAAAAAATAATAATTTTTTTTTTTTTTTTTTTTTAACTATACCCTTATTTATAAGGGGTAAGTAAGAAAGAAAAATAAAATAAATATAAGTATCACTAATATTTTAATTAATGTAATATATAAAATTAATAATCGATAAAAAAATAAAAATAAAAACTCATTAAAAGTTCAGATAATCTATATCGAATTCTTATAAAAAAGATTAAGATAATTTAAATTTTAGGCTCTTATATAATTATATAAAAGACTATAGAGTGTGACGCCAAGCATAGATATCAAACACTTTTTTGAATCTTGGCTTACATAAGAGTTTACGAGTTCAACTTTCCGTGCAGTCTCATATTCTTTTTGTGTTGTTTTTTTTTTCTTCTTCTTCTTCGCATATAATAGTGACTGTTATGATCACAATTCATTCATCATTTTTCTACCAATAATAATCCAGGATGCACACAAACTCCCTCCCTCCCTCTTCATTTCACACAAAAATAATGATTAATTAAATTTATAAATGGCTATTTTTCTTTAAATATTTAACAGCTTGTTGATAAATCAATAAAACACATGCTTTAATAGTTTAATTTCAATTCAAACAACTGAAAGTTAAACCAATATAGAGTTGGTCTAGTAGAGTAAAGCTCTACTAGATCCTTTTAAGTCTTAAGTTTAAATCTCGGAAAAGACACTTATATTGAGAAAGGCGTTGAACTTAGAACCGCAACCAAGATACTAATATTTTTTTAAAAACTTAATGTTAAAAAAAAAAAAAAAAAGTGGATAGCCCTCTTTGTGGTTAGTGTAACCAATGTTATTAAACCTGGACCGGACACTCAAATGGTCGGGTAGTGCGAGTCAAAGTCAATGGGTTAAACCGGAGCTAACCTTAGGCCAAATTAGTGAGAAATTAAAGATTTCAAGGTTATTAATATAAAATTTTAAAAAATTGATTTTTTTTTTCAAAAATAGTGAACTGGGTTGATATAAATTAGACCGATTTATCAATTGTTTTTGAACCGGCTGGTTCAGGTTTTGAACTGCCTAATCCGGGTTTCAAAATCTAAAGTGTAACCATAAAAAATTAAAAAGTACAATTGCGTCACAGGAGCATTTTGAGTTCCCAAATAAAAACGGTGGAAGGGGTTGAAAAATAATGGTCCCGTAATTTCTGACCAAGTTCAATGAATTAGCCATTTAATAAATGCCGCATTTAATTTTCTCAATTGAAATATGATCCACAAATATTTGCATTGTTCAGTGCTTATGCATGTGGCTGAACCTGAATCTTTGAAAAAGATTTTATATATTTCGATTTGACTTATAATGCATGTGGCTCAACCTGAATCTCTGAAAAAGATTTTAAATATTTCGATTTGACTTAGCGCCCTTTATGTTCACTTTTATGGGAGATGATTATATATAATCCTCATGTAACAAATCAATTATGGTGTTTTGTTATCCTCATGTCATAGATACTAAGATTTTCATGCTTGATTATTTATTTATTTTTTTAATAAAAAAATGTGTGGGTCCCACTATTTTATGTGTGTGTAGGAATCTTCTTCTTCTCACGTAACATAAGAAATGTAAACCCCTTTATGTAATGTAAAGATGATTACATTTTATAGTTATGATTACATCACTATGAGAGAGAATTATATGTAATCTTGATGAAAGAGACTGATTACAGTGTTTTGATTAGTCTTATGTAATGTAAAGATGATTACATTTTATAATCCTAATCCTTTGATGTAATAAGTATTGTAGTGCTAGGACTGATGAATGATGATGCACTCATCCTGTAATCAAGTGAAAAGACACTATTGCCATTATAATTTTTTACCTATAAATTCTATTAGATATTAAATATTACCACCATTAAATATTTTAAATATTTAATTAATTATATAAAAATAAAAAAATATTCCCCACTAAAAAAATTTAAAAATTATATTCCATAATTAAAAATATTGAAATATCCCAACGCATACACTGCACAAATTGAAAAAAAAAAAAAAAAAAAAAAAAAAAAATCCAACGTGCACATTATGTATATATGTATAGATAGGAGTAATTTTGTCTCTTGTCATATTATTTCCACATATTTTCATTTTTTGATATAACCTAACCAAACGTTTCTATGTATATGTATTATTGTATCATCTTTCTTTAATGACAAACCAAAAAATTCATATAACCATTACATTGCCTCCGATTCCGTGAACCAAAGAGCACTTATAAATTTGATCTTGAATAGAAAATATCTGAAGTCTTGCCCATTAATTACTTGATTAATTGAAGTGGGCGATAAAGTTTGTGTGTGGGATTCATACACTGAATTAAGCTTTTCATTTAATGAAGCCTCCTCTACATTTTTAAGAATGACGTGCCTTTTGGCCAGATTTTTATGAATGCTTAAAAGTCACTAGTTTTGCCCATTTTATTACGCTTCTAAAGAATAATTGAACATCATTTAATGAATAATTATATTGAACACCATTCATGGCCTACTTAATTTGACTATTTATATGCTTTCCAATCTCTCCACTTCTTTTTATAATACAAATAAGTCTCTTTTAACTAAATAAGTCTCTTTAAAAATAAAACTATCTATATATATATTTAAAAATAAAACTATGCTTATTCTCTCTTATCCTTATTCAATAAAACTATGCTTATTCTCTCTT
This sequence comes from Acacia acuminata, assembly GCA_019022655.1. Classification (NCBI taxonomy): domain Eukaryota; kingdom Viridiplantae; phylum Streptophyta; class Magnoliopsida; order Fabales; family Fabaceae; genus Acacia; species Acacia acuminata. The sequence goes on along the minus strand of JAFJYI010000001.1, from coordinate 12,844,844 downwards.
ATCCTTATTGAATTTGTACTCAATATATAACTTGTTTAGAATAGACTACTAAGAGAGATAATGAGTACAAATTTATTATAGAGAGGTAATGGGTGATACATATTCAATAAGGATAAAAATGAAAAAGACTAGTTAAATATTTCAGAGAATAAAGATTTTTTTCCTTGTATTAAGTGTTGCCTCTATGATTAAGAATATTCTTTATCAGAGAACCGAATGAAGTACTATTCTAATTTCCAATATAAATTGATATAATCTAATTTTATACATAGATATTTTAGGGAGATCTAATTACATTTGTTATAATTAAGTAATTTATCTAATTTTCTTGAACTACCTAAATTAATGAAATAGCTTTTATATTAAAAAATCTAGGAATATTCTCAAATGGGTAACATCGCTGGCTAAGTTTTGACTTTTGAGTTACACTCGGACATGAGGATGATTTTTTAAGACTAAAACACTAATTTTGCTTTTAAAATGATGTATACATGGCTAACGTCTTAGTAGCACAATGGTATAGGAGCTTGGCTCCCTCCCCATGTCGGTTCAAACCCCGCCCTCCTCTACTATGTGTATAAAAAAAAAGATGTATACATGATAAAAAAAAAGGTTTTATCTTTTTCATAAAAAAACAGAAATTTAAAAATATTCATTAATCAACATATTACTATAGTCGTCAATACGAAATCCTATACTAAATTTATGACAAGCTGTGTTATTTATTTTATTGTTATTATAAATTAAAAACAACATGAATTATATCTCTATGTTTTTCTTGCCAATTATCTCAAATTTTGTACAATATGAGAAAAAATATATACATTTTGAAAATGAAAACATATAGCTAAGTGTGAAAAGAATATCTTACACTTAAAATTTTCATATGAACTTTGGACCCTAAATTTTAGAAGGATTTTTGTGAATTATGATGTTTGCTGCTTCGGTAACATTTTGAAAAGTTGAAATGAGACTAGAGACCAGCCATTAATTTGATAAAAACGTTACAGTGACAAAAACTGTTACGTTTCTTTTTCATATTAGAAGCATTTGAATTCTTAACCTTAAGCTTTGTTTCATTCAAAGGAGTGTCGGAGAAGTAAGGCAAGAGAATATATTTTTTCAAAAATGAAGAAATATGGGAAAATTTTCAATTAATTTTCAATTTTCTCAATTTTCTCATATATATATATATATATATATTTCCCTCTATAAAAATGTATAATGCCATTTACTCATAAGGCCATCAGCACATAAAATGAAAACAAATATGATTAAGAAAATATATCTTTTACATTCTTAAATAAAAATGTTTTTTTTTTTGAAGTATTATTAAAAATGATAATAGGCATATACATACATATCGGTATATGGAGTATATAATAATTATACATATATTAGTATTTCGTGCAATGAAATAATTTATAATATAATATATTTTAATTAATTTATGCTTAGATAAGACATATACCTGCATTCCATGCATTATAGTAAAGTAATTAATAATTTGTAATTTTATCCCAAAAGGTGGATCCCTATTTTTTGTTTTTTTTGGCAAAAACATTTTGATCCCACTAAAAAAAATTATTTATAGCTATTGAAATAGTAGATTTATAGCGGTTTTTTGTAAACGCCATTAAAAAGTGATTTTTTAATTATTAAATAGTGACACAATAAATTTTATTATCATTGAATTTTAAACTTCTGCCAAAACCCCGTTTCATTCCTAGCACTTGATAATAAAGTCTAAATTCTATGTCATACAAGGAAATAAATAATTTCTAAATTAAGAATATTTTAGATACCATAGTGCGAACGCAAATAATAAAATAACGTGAAATTCTTATGCTTTGAATTTGGATAATTTCAAGTTTCATCCCCAAAATTATTACGAAATGAAGACGAGTCGTACGAATGTAGGTACGAACAAATATAAGCGGGATTATGGGACCCGCCAATTTAGATATTTTCTCATCCAATTCAATTCATCCGCAAGGAAGAAAAAGAAGTTCCACAAACCAAGCCATTTTCAGCACCATTCTCATTCGGTCTTAAATACTACTATAAAGGTCCTAAATAATTACTTGTGGATGAAGTATGATATAAATAATTACTCCTTCCAGAATATATGACATATTTAAGGAGTTGATCTTAATCCTAAATATATGATTTATTTATCATACTACATCCTATCCTAATTATAAGGCGCCGTTAACTTTTTTGGAGAGATTAAGGAAACTAAATAAGTTCTTAATCATTTTATATGTTGTGTATCCTTAAATTATATATTAGTTTATTTGTTAAATTAATTAGTTTGAAGAAAAACTTAAAAATAAAAAGTACTCTAAAGTAATTTGATTAGCTTCTTTAATATCTTTAAAAAAGTCAACTAGATCTTATAATTATGACCGGAGGGAGTACTTGTCAATATTTTCCTAACTTATTTTTTTTTTATGTTTCCTTAATAATAATTAAGGAGGAGGAAAAAAAAAAGAACTAAGGAAGATGACTAGAGTGTTTAAAAAAATATATTTCATATTAACTAACTTCTTTAATTTAATCAAATTAGATAATATATTTTATATTAAAGACTGGAGGGATTAATTTTGTAAATATTAAAAATTTAGTTATATTAGTTAGATTTAGTATTAACGGTAAAATAGTAAATAAATTTTATTTTTATATAAAATTTAATTAAAAAATGTTTTTAGAATGTTCTTATGAGAGTTAATTGTTTGGACTTAAATGTAAATTTTTAAAATAAAGGAGATTCTATGTAATTAAGATAAAACAAGAGGGTGAGAAGAGTAACTCATAAAGAATTGCGCCATAAGTAGCAAGTGAAAATGCAGGCCACAAAATTTACTCAAATATACAAGCAAAACACTAAATAACCAAACCACGTGGTGGTCGCCATTAGTCATTTAAATGATAATAAAGTGGGTATGAGATTAAACTTTATCAGTTTCATTTAGATTTTGATTTTCCAATCATATACCATCATCTCTTTAAGAATAATTAATAGCTGTTTTAGTATTTTTGGGCACATGTGTAATGTGTTCTCAAGGAATCCTTTTCGAAGTTGGACATTAAATATTGGGAAGCGTGCAACCGCAGCAAGTTTTGTTTGCTGTGTCGCTGCCTTCAATTGTGTCGTTAAAAATTGTAAAGCTCTTGCCATTAATTGAAATAAATGTTTTAGGGTATTGACAAGTACCAAAAAATATTTCAGAATACTAATTAGTGTTGGAAAAATACTTCATGATTTTGAAAAAATATTTTAGGATTTTGAAAAATATTCTAAAGTATATTTTTAATACCAAATCAAGACTGCAAATATTTTTAAAAAATCCTAAAATATCATAAAATATTTTTTCAGAATTAGTTAGTATCTTTAAGTAACATTTCAGTACTAATAGGTACCCTGAAATATTTTTCCTTAATTTTTCAAGATAGTATTTTTTAAATACCAATTAGTATCCTAAAGTATCTTTTTAGTATCGTTCAATACCTAAAATATTTTTTTAAAGATCATGAAGTATTTTTCTAGCACTAGTCAAGATCCTAAAGCATTTTTTTAATGCCCGTCGCATCTAAAATATTTATTAAAAAAAAAAAAGGCAAAAGCTTCACAATTTTTGCCTCAAAATGACGCAGCTTGAGGGCGTGGACGGGAACTTGTAATGGATGCAAGCCAAATCTTAAATATTGTGAGCACATCTCTAGTAGAGATTTGAATATTTATTTGTCATATTATGAGGGATTAACCTATTTCACCAGACTCAATCCTGTTGGTATGAGTTTGCTTTAGCTCTGCATAATTCTTTGCTCAACTTAAAATAATTATCATAATTAAAGATTTACCATTTTTTTTAAAAAATAAAGAAATATACTCCTCCGGTCCTAATTATAAAATATATTTAACCGATTTTGGGGAGATTAATAAGAAGAGTTAAATTAGTTAATTTTACCCATTTTCAAAAATGCCCTTATATAAATTGAAAATGACATAAGTAAAAATGAATCAACAGCCCCTACCACATACCTCTCCGACTTAGAATTTTCTTTTCCACACGCTTTTCTAATAGAAATAATGGTCTTATTATATATGTGTGTGCACAGGCGCATACATGTGTGTGTATCCACACACACATATATTGATAGATATACACACACATACAAATACAGATATACATATATGTGCACATACACATATACACAGATATACATATATGTACACACACATATATGTGTTTTGTGTGTGTCTATATAGAGACATATATATATACACATACATATATATATATATATATATATAGACATGTGTGTGTGTCTATATGTATTGTGTGTAGACAGACACATATATACATACATATATATAGAGGCACACACACATATGTGTGTTTATATATATCTACAAATTAACATCCTTTGGATTAATAAATAAATTAAAATCCAACAATTTAAAAAGTTTTACTGGATTGGAAAAGTCTATGCCCTCATATATATATACTAACAAAAAACTAAACCCACTTGAGAGAATAAAATAGATGTATTTTAGGAATAAATTGATAAAAATTAAAATATTGTTCTATAATTAAGACCAAACCAACTCCTAAATATTGTTCTATAATTAGGACCCAAAAGAGTAGTATATAGGAAATGGCAATTTCTTTGGTCCAATGTCACACATATATGTGTTGTGACACATATACAGAGACATATATATATACATACATATATATACACACACACACACACGTGTGATGTGTGTGTCTATGTGTATTGTGTGTAGACAGACACATATATACATGCATATATATAGAGGCACACACACATGTGTGTGTTTATATATATATATATATATTTACAAATTAATTGTCATTGGATTAATAAATAAATTAAAATCCAACAATTTAAAAAGTTTTACTGATCGGAAAAGTCTATGCCCCCCATATATATATACTAACCAAAAACCAAACACACTTGAGAGAATAAAATAGAGGTATTTTAAGAATAAATTGATAAAAATTAAAATATTGTCTTATAATTAAGACCAAACCAACTCCTAAATATTGTTATAATTAGGACCCAAAAGAGTAGTATATAGGAAATGGCAATTTCTTTGGTCCAATGGGCTATTTAGTAGGAAGTGGCAATTTCTTTGGTCCAATGGGCAATTTCTTTGGTCCAATGTGTGTGTGTACATATATGTACACACACATATATACAGAGACATATATATATATACATACATACATATGGAATAGATATATACAGATGATTTGGTTCTATAAATATGAAGAACACAAGAACATATCATATGATATCCTTCTTATAATAGATAACAGTGTCTCAGTGTTCTTTCCTTCTCTTCTAGTATAGGCTATCATGTATTGTGTGTACTTCATGCCCTACTTTTGGTCCCGAGAGAACTCGGGATGAGCATATATACATACATATATATATAGAGGCACACACACATATGCGTGTGTTTATATATATATATATATATATATTTACAAATTAACCGTCATTGGATTAATAAATAAATTAAATCCAACAATTTAAAAAGTTTTACTGATCGGAAAAGTCTATGCCCCCCATATATATATACTAACAAAAAACCAAACACATTTGAGAGAATAAAATAGAAGTATTTTAGGAATAAATTGATAAAAATTAAAATATTGTCTTATAATTAAGATCAAACCAACTCCTAAATATTGTCCTATAATTAGGACCCAAAAGAGTAGTATATAGGTAATGGCAATTTCTTTGGTCCAGTGGGCTATTTAGTAGGAAGTGGGCCTAGCCTTACGAGGACCATGGTTGGTGTGGCCCACGTCCTCAAGAAATCATGACTTTTAACTCAGATCACTCCCTGTACCAAAAAAAAAAAAAAAAAAAAAAAAAAAAAAACTCAGCTTTCTTCATCCAGCATCCAGCTTCCGCCTTCCAAGTAACCAGAAGCTTCCCTCGACCGTCTGTCAGTCCGTCACCGTCTTCCAGGAGCTTCGACCGTCGACCGTCAATCCCTCAGTCCCTTGACAGTTAGTCCTTATAATTGTATTCAAATTTGAGAATCCATCTTGTTTTTCGTTGTAATTGACATTTTTTCCCATCGAAAATTCACTGAACAGAATACTGTTATAGATGATTCAGAGACCGCCAGTAGTTTCTTCTTCATTGTGGAATTCATCTCATAAAAGTGAGTTATATTTTCCTTTCATATTGTTATAGCTTTTAGTTAATGTGGGTAAGAAACCACTTGAGCTTCCGTGCCCAGCAGACCAACATAAATTAGTGTGTAGAAATACTGAATTTGTTATTATGCTCTTATTCACTGCTGCCACTACTATGAGATTTTTCTTTACTCTTTCAACACTTCATTTTAAGTTAGTTATAATGTACCATGTAGATGTTTGAGATGAAATCTGAAACAGCTTTATCTTGTCGAGAAACTTAATACTTGCTCCCTACTTAATATAACACATATTTACCTAATTTGATTAGATTAAGGAACCGAGTTGAGTTAGTTAATATGATATGAGAACACCTAATCATCTTCCTTAATTTTCTCTTTCCCTCTCTTCCTTGATTATTGTTGAGGGAGAATTAGTAGGGGTAAATTAGGGAAACATTGACAAATATGAAAATTATGTCTTATATTTAGGACAAAAATCAACTCCCAAATATATCTTATATTAAGGACAGGAGGAGTATTGTAGAAGATTATTTTGTAACCTTTTGCAATACAAAGGTTTCATGCACAAGGATAGTAATTTTTCTTTTGGGTCTTCTACAGACTACCGGGATCAAATGAATAATTTGGTTTTGCTTGAACAGTATACTATATTATAGCAACTTTTTGTTGTTTTCCTTTGCTGGCATGGCTACCAGCTGTTTAGTTGAATTTACATCAGTCTTTTCTTTGGCAAGTGATTAATTCACTCTTCTCCTCCCACTACAAATATTGATAAAATAATGAGAAAAATGAAACGTTTAAAGTATATATCTCTGTCTCAAATTGATCCGAAGCTAGTATTGAACTATACGTCAGAACTAGATTGTTGCACTGTCGAATTTTATAGTCTATCCCCTCTGGTGACTATGCCCAAACTATTATAATTGGTATATCAGGATTGAAATGCCAAAAGCTTGTGCCTGTTTTACCTACCATGTTGCTTCTTGTGATTGGACTTTCAATGTGCAGATGGTCTCCCAGGCATGGAGTTTTTGAGGCCACAACTTTCATCTTCTGAGTCATATGCTATTGGATTGAAGGTTTTTGTGCCTTTTCAATTAAATTTTTCTAAATGAACTACTTATGTTTTAGTTATGCTTGCTGGTTTTCACAAGATATAGGTTCATCATGTTTTCTATGTTGAAATTTTGGTATACTAGCTTGTGAAAAGTTACCACTGCAAATTTCAGCTGCCCTTGTTAAGGATTTTGGCTCACTTTCTATTGTGTGACTGATAGAGGTTATAAAAGTTTTCCTTGACTGCAATCGTTTTTATTCTGAAAAGTAAGCTACTGGCATTACTCTTAATACTAACCAACCAAGGAAATTGCTGGAAAAAATTCTTATTTATTGTCTCCCTTCAGTCTATATTTCCAACAACTTTGTTGGAACTCAAAGTCCCCCACAGCCAAACTTAAACTCGTATTTCATCTCTATTGCAGTTTGGATATGAACAAATTTACAAGGGTGGATTGACACTACCTGGAAGTTTTCTATGTGCCAGTCAAAAGCCCAGAGGCTACAAACCTGTGGAAAGAAGAAGGATACCCCAAAATGTTGATTTCCCGCCCGTGTTTCCTAAGAAAAAGAAAAAACCATACCCTATTCCCATTAAGGAGATCAAGCAAGCCGCAAGGGAGGACAAAAAACTTGCACAAATGGGAATAGAGAAGCCCCTTGAGCCTCCAAAGAATGGATTGCTTGTGCCAGACCTAATTCCTGTTGCCTATGAAGTTTTTGATGCTTGGAAAATGCTAATTAAAGGTCTTGGACAGCTCTTGCACATCATTCCTGTACATGGCTGTAGGTAGACTGTGGACACCCTTTTTTTCCTTGGACGGAAGTGCACACTTTCAAAATTTTGTTTAAAGTCCTAATTGCTTGCCTTTTCTTCTAGTCAAATAATAATAATTTCAACGTACAAGTTTATGATTTAAGCCAATGTTTCATGCAGTGAATGTTCAGAAGTTCATGTGGGCCACTCAGTTCACCACATCCAGGATTGCCTTGGTTCAACCAGCGCACAGCGTCATAGTTTTCATGCATGGGTCAAGGGTTCCATCAATGATATACTAATCCCTGTGGAGTCATATCATCTCTATGATCCTTTTGGTCGGCGTATCAAGCATGAGACGCGGTTTGATCATGACCGGATTCCAGCCATTGTGGAGCTATGCATTCAATCTGGTGTGGACATACCGGAGTATCCTTCACGTCGAAGGACGAACCCTATAAGAATGCTAGGGAAAAGAGTCATTGACAGAGGTGGCTATGTTGAAGAACCTAAGCCTTGGCGCTCTGCAGATCCCTCTGCACTTATTGACTTCGATACTTACCAAGCCTGCGACCGATTTCCAACCCCAGAATTGTCCGAGTTACCTAGGATCGCCCAGGAAACAATCGACGCGTATGAAACTGTCAGGAAGGGAGTGAGGACGTTGATGAAGAAATACACGGTTAAGGCGTGTGGATATTGTTCAGAGGTTCATGTGGGGCCATGGGGCCACAATGCCAAGCTTTGTGGGGCATTCAAACATCAATGGAGGGATGGGAAACATGGTTGGCAAGATGCAACAGTAGAGGAAGTTTTTCCCCCAAACTATGTGTGGCATGTGAGAGATCCCGCAGGACCTCCCTTAAGTGGTGCTCTGAAAAGATTCTACGGCAAGGCTCCGGCCGTGGTTGAAGTGTGCATGCAAGCCGGGGCAGAGATTCCTGACGAGTACAAACCCATGATGAGGCTTGACATTGTAATTCCTGGAGCCGATGAAGCAAAACTGATTGCATGATTATGTTCATGTTGTATACAACTTAGAGCTAGTTGTTGTTATTGTTGTTGTTGTTGGTTTTTTTTTTTTTTTTTTTTTAAAAAAGATGGCTAGAAGCCTACATTAGAAAGATAAATTACACATAGAGGAATTTAATCTCAAACACTCGCGATCCATCTAACCTCTAAGGTTGCGAGGACATTTGTCCAAAACAGCAGATTCAGAAATGCCTAACTCAGCTAAAGCATCAACAATAAAGTTAAAATCTTTAGGAATGACACTAACATCAACCTGACAATCTAATGCTAATAATTCCCTAGCTTTCAACACCAAATTGCTACAGGAGATAGAAGCATGATCAAGAATCAAATTAATTACATTATCAGCATCGGATTCTAAAATAATTTTCTTTAAAACCCAAATCCCAAGTCAAATGTAATCCTTCAACTACCGCACATTCTTCAGTGATAGACAATCGCCAATCTTCCTTGTAAATCCCACGATCCAGTTGTCCAACGAATCACGAACCAAACCCAAATGTAAGGTTCTAACACCATTCACATTCAATATAAACCAACCATATGGCGGCTTCTCCCATCCTTCCATTTTTTTTTTTTGGGGTCAAACATCCTTCCATTGAATTATTAGTTTGTTGGGTCTTACAATGGGAGCCATCCGCGAGAGAAGCATACCTGGTCCAGCTCGAAGAAATGATGTGACCCGGTCTATTGGGCTTAACAAACTGACAATCAAATACACATTGGTTAGTATGCCTGAAATGTGGAATTTTTTATTTTTATTTTTATTTATTTATTTATTTATTTTTTACCGAAAATTAAGTCTCTGTTTAGCAACTAGGGTATGGTCCATGTCCATTGTTACGACTTGAGAATGATATGATTTTGTTTTAAAATTGTATATAATTAAGAGTTAAGGGTAAAAATATATGTGTTTTTTTTCTGAGGTAACACTAACACCAAATATTTTTTTTAAGTGTAAAAGTAACTACGTAGTTACAAATTAGGTGCAAAAATATCATTTGACTATTAAATTTGATTTTTTTTAATGACTGGATAATGATGTGGCTTTCGAGATGCAAAAATACATATATCGTTTGGCCAAAAAAGTTCCCAACACCAAGTGCTTCTTTTTAGGTGCAAAAATACAATTTGACCATCAGTTTGAATTTTTTTATCTTTTTAGTACCAGTCAATATCATGAAATATTTTTTGCAGATCCTAAAATAATTTTTCAAGATCATGAAGTATTTTTCAGAACTCTCAAGTATTTTTTTAGTACCATTTAGTACCTGCAAATATTTTTTTCAAGATCATAAAGTATTTTTTAGTATCAATCAGTATCATGAAATATTTTTTTAAGTATCATTTAGTACCCTGAAGTATCTTTTTAATATAGTTCAGCATCTTGAAGTATTTTTTAGTACCATTAGATTTTCGAATATCTTTTCAAGATCATAAAATAATTTTTCAAGATCATGAAGTATACCTTGGTCCTAATTATAGAAACACTTTTGTAGTGCAAAGCAAAATTGCACTACAAAAGTGTTCCTATAATTAGGACCGGAGGGAATATTTTTTTTAGTACCAATCAGTATCCTGAAATATCTTTTTACTATCTATTAATATTTTGAAGTATTTTTTTTAGTACCAATCAGTACCTTGAATATTTTTTCAAGCTCCTAAAATAATTTTTCAAGATCATAAAGTATTTTTTTCAATAGTAGTTAGTATTCAAGTATCTTTTTACTAAATGTCAATATTTTGAAGCTATTTTTTTAGCATTAGTCACTACCTTGAAATATTTTTTTCAAGATCATGAAGTATTTTTTTCAATCTCAAAGATCTTGAAATATTTTTTTAGTACCACAAATCTTAAAATATTTTTTCAAGATCCTATGTTTCGCAGATTGACCTGTACTATTTTTCCACAAAAATAATAATAATCAAATTTAACGGTCAAAAAATATTTTTGCACTTAAAAAGAGCACTTAGTGTTGTGTGCTCTTTTGGTTAAACTACATATGTATTTTTGTACCTTAAAAGCCACATCATCGTTCGCCGGCAAAAAAATCAAACTTAATATTATTTTTGCACCTAATTTGTAATCACATAGTTACTTTTATACCTAAAAAAAGTACTTGATGTTGAACGCTACTCTGGAAAAAACACATGTATTTTTGTCCCTTAACCCTATAATTTAAAACACCGTGTCTAATAAGAACTAAGGCCCTGTTTGTTACACGGAACCTTGGCCAAGGAAAGGGAACTTGAGACACTTCCCTCAAATTAAATAAAACACGTTTGACACGCCTATCTTCCTGGAACCTGAAATCTCCAATCTTCCCGCCCTCTCCAATGTTCCCTTAAACGCAGTAACTTGCATTCCATCCGAAAAATGGAGGGAAAGCTGAAATCTTCCAGGGAGAGTGAAATCTGTGACGAAATTGACCGAAAATTTTTGCACGCAGTTCTTCTTCTTCCTACTTCTTCTTCATCAGATGTAGTAGACTAAGATCGGCAATTTCATGGCCGCTTGTTTCGATGCTTCAATGGCAGGCATCACCAAAACCTACTGACCCTCCCTGAAAAAGCCAAGCGGCCTCCAATTCGACTATAAGTCGAGCAACTCTCTAAAATTTTGCCGACCCTCTCCGATCGTGTCTCCGCCGTGCCCGGTTGCAGAACCCAACCCAGAACCCAAAACACCCACCACAAGGTTCTTAAGAAAGTTGACCAGAACGACCGCAAAGAGAAAGTGGAACAACATGAGCAAGAACAAGAAGACGATGTGTGGGTCTGCGTTGTGGTTTTTACTATCTTGTATTTATATTACTATTGTTTTTGTCAAAAATGCCTACTTCTGTTTCTGTCATATTGTTGTTCCTGTAATGTTCTGATATAAACAGCTGCACAAATTTAGTGCTTTACGTTCGAAGCCAACGCCAACGTTCGAACAGTTTAGAGGCATTGTAGAATTTCACTTAATCTTCCCACTTAACCAACATCCAATTCTTTATACCAAACATTTCATTTTTCCTCAACTAACTTCCATTCCTTAGTATACCAAACAACTCGCATTTTTAAAGTTCCCTACTAATCTTCCTTTTCTTTCCTTCCTCAAATCTTCCGTGTAACAAACAAGGCCTAAAAACGTCCATAGGTGAAACCCATGCAATATGCTCTTTTCATAATTTGAAGGTTCCGATCTGTTCTTTCCCCTTCTAATTCACAATTTTGAGTTTCTTTCTTTAAGTACATATTTGAATTAACTTTTGGAGAATAGCTTTTATGATTTACAATGTAAGTATGTGAAAAAAGTTTTGTCTCAGCTTGAAAAAATGTTTCTGAAACCACGGTTTTATGGTTTGTCAAACATGTATTAAGTAGTGACACTCTGGAGATCTTGTATATTAAGAGGCAGTTCTTAAATTCAACCAATTGACAAGCTGCTACCAAGAATGTTGGTTGGACACATCTTCTATACGTAGAAGTCCTTTTAAGTGTCTCGTTTACATTTAGCACAGGATTCCCTCTTCCTTAGGCCTATTGATTGAATTCTGGTCTTACAATTTTTTCCTGCTATATAGAACTCTCATTTTAATTTAATTTGGGTTAGAGTCCAATTTTGCTTCGTTTTTTGTTTTTCTTTATCTATTCACTGCATTGGATTAGCTATTACCATAATGAGCTAGTTATTCACCATAATCGTACACGTTTTATCTGCATTACCATCATTGTTATCCCCTCCAATTTACTCTTAAGCTAAACCACTCTTTTTCTTTCCAAAGTCTGCATGCCTAAGGTATTCAATCACTCAAAGCTCACATGATAACAACGTTGTAAGTTTTGAGTTACAGAAGATATTTCTGCCATATATAACCATTCTAAGATGACAATCAACCCAATCACCCATACATGCATGTGGCCTTGTGTGGACCGTCCGATGTATTAAAGTCACGAATGATTACCATCTCAAACATCAAGAACGATTAAGAGACATAGTCAACTCGAGTTGGTGACTCACTAACGAAAAATTCCTCATTGGATTGCTACTTTGTATTTAGGGAGGCTACTTTTTGTTTGTGGTGTTGGTTTTGAAGATTCAAAATTAAAAGCAAAGAATTTTAACCACTTTTTGTATCCTCTTGAATAGTCAGAAGATGGTTGGGAAATCCAATTTGTTCGTTTTAGTCAATCTTATTCCCTTGCTAAAATTGTTTGAAAGTTTAGTAGAATGGAAGTGTCCCTTGTTCATGACGAAGTTCAACGATTGCTTATTTTTTGTCACCTACTTGCTTAAATTTGTGTTGACTGTGTTTGTTGTTGGTCGTGGTTTCTTCAACTCATCAAATAATCAATAAAGATGGTCCAGTTCGTAAAAAGGTTAGCTTATAACCATAAGGTTATAGGTTCGATTCAACTGATGTGAGGACCTTATTGATGGACGATTTGTAAGTACTTCTATAAACGATGTATTAGTCTGAAGGCATACCTTACTCCTAGAGTCGGCAAAATGGGCTAGGCCCATCGGGCCGACCCGTTTAAGCCTAGCCCTTTAAGGGCCAGGTTTGGAAATTGAAAGTGAGAAGTGAAGTTAGGCCCTGGAAGCCGCCTTTAGAGGGCCACGGTCACCTGGAGGGCTACGAGCCGACTTTAGGCCCTTTAATTTCTTTTTTTGCTTAAAAAAGATGAAAACTGAAATTGAAGTTGGGGTCAAGTAAAGTTTTTCCCCCACATGTTCTAAAAAAATATAGAAGTTCCAGTCGTTTATCTAATGTTCAAGCTTTTATTTGTACTCACAATTAGATGCATGGATTCACATATGATGATAATTTATTAATTTATATGTATTTTGTATTTGTTATAGAGTTATTTATCCATTTAAGTACAAATACATAATAACTATACTCTAATTTTACAATTTGGTTTATTATTATTTATTACGGATAAAAATTATCGATGTGTTCATGATGCGAGAAAAGAAATTTATGATATTTTTACTCTTGAACCAGAGACTACTACTCAAAATGATGAAGAATAAAATGTGTTTGAATTGAAATTGATGATAGTGAAAAAGATGACGACAATAATAGTCATCGTACAAATGTCGCTTAGTGATACGCTTCTTATATTTAGGATATGTGAGTTATTTGTGAACATAGTTTGCTTTTAATTATGAATTAGTGATTGTGCTTATTTGTTAGATGATTCGTGTTATAATTTACTAATTATATTCCTTTGAAAAAAATGGAGAAAAAATAATTAAAATTTGGAATAGTAACTTCTAGGCCCATCGGCTAGCCCTGGCCCTGGTGCTCTCGGGCCGAGCTTTGAAAAACATATGTTTTTCTTACCTTAGGTCCTGGAGAGTCAGGTCGGCTCTGATTGCCAGCTCTACCTACTCCTAGTGAGCCTCGGGATCAAACTCATCTAAACTTTTTGTTTTAAAAAAAAAAAAAACTCATCAAATAAGGGACATGCATGACATTGTCTTCAAGCTCGTGCTAGATTGGGCATATTGGAGACGCGCGTGAACATGAGGAAGATATGTTATTGCTTGGAGTGGTATTCTTTGGTCTCAGCCTCGCACTAGCTATTCTCATGTTCAGCGGTTATGTTTTAGAACTTGGCTTTGGTCCGCTGCCAATAAGCTTCCGCTATTATCAAATTCGTTGAAACCACGTCATTTTATCATTTTTTTTTTTTTCAAGATCATGAAGTATTTTTTCAGTACCGATCAATATTCTGAAGTATTTTTTTTAGTATCAATTAGTATCCTGAAATATTTTTAAAAAAGGGCACCAAGTCATTATTTTTGCTCCAAAACGACGTAGTTTCATAAAAAAGGATGGCAGCGGACCAAAGTCATGTCCTGTATTTCATGCGTGTTTATATCCAACAGGTTTGATTTTAGCAAAAAGGATTAGTCCCTATAACAAACCCAGATTCAAATACCTATTAAAAGAGGTGCTACATTTAGTGTTCCACTATACCTCAACTACGACTATTTCAATAGGAGCATATATATTCTTATAAAAAAAGTTATAGAACCGGAAGGATATTATATTGATAAAATTGGCCAAAGCAGAAACTATAGTATGCTATGTACAACGTCCTTGACTGGATAAATTGGATTATTTAATCTA
Source organism: Acacia acuminata (assembly GCA_019022655.1). Taxonomy (NCBI): domain Eukaryota; kingdom Viridiplantae; phylum Streptophyta; class Magnoliopsida; order Fabales; family Fabaceae; genus Acacia; species Acacia acuminata. The sequence goes on along the minus strand of JAFJYI010000001.1, from coordinate 12,829,663 downwards.
ATTATAATTAGTTAAATTATGACAAAATAATTATACAAATAAGTGTGCGTTTGTCACTATAGCTATGTAGCTCTAATCAAATACATAAAAAGGTACTCCTATTGTCCTAAGGGCTCATTTAGATGGGCTTTTTGATTTAAAAAAAGCACTTTTTTAATACAAAAAATGTTTTTTTTTATTAATTTATGTGTTTAGATGATATATATTTTTTTTTTCAAAAAGTAAGTGTCACAAAAAAAAAAAAAAAAAAAAGCTAGAATGCTCCTTTTTCTAAAAGCTTAAATTTGGAGCTTAAAAAAGCACTTTTTTTAAAAGCCCATCCAAATAGGCCCTAAATATAAGATAAAATTAACTTTTTTAGAGAGGTTAGGAAACTAATTAAATTACTTTAGAATTTTTTTTATTTTTTCTCCAAACTAATTAATTTGACTAATAAATTGATATATAATTTAAAGATACACAATATATGATATGATTAAATAACTCATTTAGTTTCTTTAATCTCTCCCCAAAATAATCAATATTGTCTTATATTTAGGATCAGAATGAGTACTATATTAGCGTGTGAGTAATAAAAAAAAAAACCAAATACATAAAAAGGTTAATAATAAAATAATAACACAACATTATAATATTAACTCATGTACATGATTAAACGAAGTTAGAATATTCTCCAAAAGATAATCCACATTTCTTCCTCGAAATCTGATATTTTTATTTCACAAGTAGACATACAAATAAATATGCGCATTTAGAAATCTATCTAATAATAATTAATACAAAAGGAGTGAAAGAAGTAAAAGAAACATCATAGAATTTTTCTTCGATCATGGAATTAATACAAAAGATAAACACAAAAGAAAAAGAAGTAAATCCCCATATTTATGGCAAGAATTTTTCTTCGAAACATCATAGAATTAATTAATGACCAAATCAGGTAATGATTGTTTCTGAAATCACGCTCACACCAATTTCGGACTATGATTTAGTTTGACACGAGATTAATTAAACGAATATAATATAAATTAAGTTTGAAGCTTCCATATTGATGCAAGACAATAATCATAGTTATAGGGACGATAACAATAGAACAAGAGATAAGATATTAATACTACCAATTAGTGTTATACACTTATAGCAACGTAACGTTAGTATAAGTTTGTTCACCGTTAGATCATAATGTCAATAGGAGAAAAAAATGATTGAGATGAATGAGATTTTGATGTAACGGTAAAACAAACTGGTAGTAATGTTGGTAATAACACTAATTGGTAATAACAATATCCTATCCTATATATTGAACAAAGCTTAATAAATATTATATTGCTTTTTTTTTGGGTTATATATGTTCCTTTTCATTTCGTTTTTAATTCTAGCATATAATTTTTATGTTCTCTCTTTATCTCATGTCCACACACTTGACTATATATATACTCTAGACTCTCCTACTTGTCCTATATAGCATACAAAATGAAGATTAATATATATTTATTGATAAAAGTAAGTTATTACAAGTTTACGATTCGAGTATAAGATATGATTGTGCATTACTATCATGATTTTTCTTAAATTTGTGGGTTTGATAACCTTAAGAGGGAGTAGTTTTTTTCTATTAAAAAAAAAATAGAGGTTAATTATGGGTGTGGTGTAATATTCAGGAGGAGGATTATTGAAAGGGGAAGAGGTCACAACTCACAACATCTAAAGCTGAGCGTCACTGAGATTCTGAGACTCATTGGTTGGTCCTCACATCTCTATCCAAAATGACTAAAATTCCAAACACTAGACGACACCCCACCTTCCTTCCCACCCATTTTCATCTTCTCCTTCTTTCTTTATTTTTTTTTTTTTTCCTGTTAAAATATTATTGAATTATTGAAACTTCAACAATGTTATATGTTGCTTCCTCCGATATAAAAGTCAATTTTTTTTTAAAATGAGAGATTAAAAAATAAGTTCTTAATAATAGCAAATGTTGTGTAAAATTAAATTATATATTAATTTTTAAGTTAGTTAAATTAATTTGAAGAAAAAAATAAATTAAATACTTTAATATAACTTATTTAGCTTCTTTATGTTAAAAACCAAAGGTAGTTTAAATGTTGGGTTTTAAAGAGATAATAAGAGGACTAGGATGTTGAGATGATTACCATAAAAGATTATATTTGTGATGAAGTTATTTATATGACAAAGTGTTGGTGTGGCCTCTAGTTATTAAAACAAAAATGATAGAAAATCGTTCAAGATGGTTCAAATATGTATAAAGAAAGATTTTGAAGGCATTAATAATAAAACTAGATAAGATAGTAAAGTATTCTTCTAAAAAAGAGTGGAGGAAGACCAAAACAACAATCAATGAAATGATTGAATATTACTTTTTGATTAATAATCTATCAAATATGTAGGTGTTGATAGAGTATAATAGTATTGAATTTATAAAACTAAGAAAAGTTTTTTTTTTTTTTTTTTTTTTTTATGTCGAAAGATATATCTATATTAATATTAAGAAATAATACATTATAATAGTACACAAACAAAGACAAAACAACTACAACAACACAAACCAAATACAAGAAGAACCAATCACCACCCATTAAAAAGATAAGAGCAAAAGGAGAATCATAGACAACAACAGCCTCTTGGATACCCAAAATTAGAAGAAAAGTTATTTTTAACATACACTGAATGTGGTATTTTGCATTAAGTATACTCTTGGAAATAACTTGGAAACCACCCAACTTTATTTTAAACAAATCAAACTATTTGTTTCTTTCTTTTCCTCCCGCCCCCTAACCCATTCACATTATAGGATCCCACCTCAATCAGTTTTGTCGTTTCTTGTCGGCTGCTAATATTTGTTTCAACTTGGCCTCCTTCTTTCCCACTTCCTTTGGTATATATGTATGATCATATATTCTTTTTGTGTTTAATATAAGATATGATTGATTTTTTTTTTTTTTTTTTTTTTTTGAGAAATTGAGGAAATTATATTATATGTCATGTATTATTTAATTATATATGATCAGTTCATTATAAGTCGACAAATTAATTTAGTATAAAAAAGATAAATATTCATACTTTAAAGTAGTTAATTTAATTAACTTCTTTAATTTTTTTTATTATTATGTCTTATATTAAGGATTGAAAGAGTATTTAATTTGAAATCATGATTTCTCATAATTTAATTTATAGGGACTGAGAATTGACATCATTATGGCTCATAAAGCAACGTTGTAGCTCATTTTAGGATGCATGCTTAAAGAAGCTTTTCTTAGAAAAAGCATATATGTTGTCCATCCACGAATATATAATGGTTTACTTCTCATATCATATCTGAAGAAAATTCTTCAACATTATCATTCCAATACTATTCCTCATACTCCTTAATTTAATCGACAATCCTATTGATATTGAGAATATTGGTGATGAGAAGTCTCTGTTCAATTTCATTGGTTTGAAGAATCTGGGTTAGATTATTGATAGTTTTTTTGTATAAAAATATATTAGATCATTTTTATTAAACAAATACTTTTCACTTATTTTCCCAATGATATTTCATGTTTCAAAAGGGAAAAAAAAAAATCAATAGACCTTTACATCATATTTTTATTTAAATTTTGAATGATTAATTAGTTTCCACACTCAATGTAAAAAGAAAAACTCACTATACACTTTTAAACTTCTGGCTAATTCTCTTCTTCTCTCAGTACGTGGTTCGTCATATTTAGCAATTAAAATATATTAATTACTTAATGAACAAACAAGTAAAATTATATATCATAACAAATCATAACTCGTGTTTCGTTCTTGTATATATACATGCATTATTTAAAAGTGGTGGCTAATTTATATATATATCTGTGTGTGTGTGTATTTATGTATAAAATTGAGCATTATAAAGTAGGTTTCACCTAAGCCTTTCTGGTGCTTGCCAAGTCTCCCAAGCAATCTTGTTGGTCACCATCGAAGCATTTGACAGATTTTCCACATGAAAATTAGGTTCCCACATTTTTCTTAATAACGTAAGCACTCATCCATCAATATATTTTTAAATTTGCAGGTAGATATGGTATCATGTAATTAATCAAAGAAATATAATATTAATTAAGATCTCTTCAATCATACTATCAATGTACCTAATTGAATCAAAGAAAGACATTGATTATTAGTGTCATGATCATAAATTCAAAGAGAGTGTTCCTTAGACTGATAAACTTATAAACGACAATTCATTTGATACGTGGGACTTATTACAGTGTTGGCCTGCCTAGTAAATGTGATTCACAATTCTCTCTGATGAACTTTATGATGATTAGAGACAATGGATCCAAATTAGGAAAAAACAAATATGAAGTAATTAAAATGAAGGTACTTGATTAGGTTGTAAGCAAACCCTAGCTGGGATGTAACTGCTTGAAATTAATTAAACACAGAGAGGAGATTATATATATTAATGGATCGAGAAAAAAAAAATGGGTTTTTGAGAATGAAAGTATATATGAAGCAATCAAATCCGATGTTTCAGATTAAATTAACCTCACGTTCAATTTTCTCAGTGCTCGTGAATGGTGCTTTAATTTTCTTAGTTGATTGATTAGAAAGAAAAAGATGGTTTGACGATTGAACACAGCAAAGAGTCCAGATCGTATGTTCAAAAAAGAGACAATAAGCCCCCACACACTCATTATTCCACACCCCCAATAAATTATTATATTAAATAAAGAAAAAGGGAGACCTATAATTAAGAAATGCATTTAATTAATTGATATTAAAAACGGAAAAAAGAAAAGCATTAAAGATCAACCCACATAGAAATAAATAAAGTAATAAACAAACCCCATAAAAGGACTGAGAAAGAAACAGTGACTCATAAAGTGGTATTATTATTATTATTGCAAGTAGAGTCAAAACAAACACATTTCTTCACTTTCTCTTTCTCCTTTTTCTCTCTTTTTTTCCAGAGCATCATTCATAAAAGTAAAGCCATCCCACAAACGAACTAAAACATTCTTTCTCGCCACAAAGCTGAAGCTTCATCGGACAGAGACAAACAATAAGGTGATTTCTCTCTCTCTCTGAAGTCATCTCCTTGCTTTTATCTCTTCCTTTTCTGCTCAGAATTCTTTCATGTATATGAGTCGCTCAGTACAGCCACAGGTGGGTGGATTTTAATTTTTCAGGTTTTTATCAGTTCTTCTGAGTTCTGAGCTATATATTTATTCTAGATTCTAGGGTTTGTTCAAAAAGCTGACACACACACATAAAAGAAAATCGCTTTCTGCTAAGTTTTAAAGATCCTCTTTGCTTGTATGTATCTTTGATATTTTCTCTAATCTGGTCCCAAATACAAAGGCACTGAAACTTTTTATTATCTCCTCTTTAAATCACCTTTTCGCTCATCAGAAGATGATAAAGAGAAAATTAAACAAGATACTAAAATTTTTATTCTATCGATTAATTCCTTCCACAACATGATCATATAATTATCTCTCCCTCTCTTTTTCTTTGCTTTCTCAATTGATTATCTTCTCAATCTTCTATACTCTCTGAACCTAACCATGATGAGTTATATTCTTGTCATATAACCATAGCTTTTGTTTCTTTCTTTTTGAATTTTTCAGGAAGTGAAATATTGAATTGAGAAAGGAGATGGAAAGGAATTTTATAGAAGGAAGCAACAATAATAATAGCAATTCAGGCACAAAAGAAGTAGTAGGGTTAGGAGGAGAGAAGAAGGGAAGGCCACAAGAACAACTGAACTGTCCAAGGTGCAATTCAACAAACACAAAGTTCTGTTACTACAACAACTATAGCCTCACTCAACCCAGATATTTCTGCAAGACTTGCAGAAGGTACTGGACTGAAGGTGGGTCCCTCAGGAATGTCCCTGTTGGTGGAGGTTCCAGAAAGAACAAGAAGCTCTTCACGAATAATCCTAATTCATCTTCATCAACAAAGGTTCTTCCTGACTTGAATCCACCAACAACAAGTACTTCTTCTTCTCAGAACCCTAAATTGTTAATGCAAGGAGGCCAAGATCTTAATCTGGCTTTCCCGCCTATTAATATGGACAATTATCATCATGGGCTTACTTATCAAAGCTCTTCTTCTACTTCTGCTTTGGCGCTTCTAAGAGCAGGCATGAATAATAATAATAATCAGGCTTTTGTTCATAATCCGGTACTGATGATGCCAAACTCAAATAACAACAACGATAATAATGGGCTTTTCCCAGCTTCTGGTGGGTTTATAAGTCCCATTATGCATGAGGTTAAGCCAGGAAGCCTTGGATTTTCAGTAGCGGATAATCATCAAGGGCTTCGAGGAGGAAGCAGATATGGTAGTGTTCATCATCATCAAGAGAATAGTGATGATAATAATATTAATGCTGGTGGAGCAAGGTTGTTGTTTCCTTTTGGAGATGTGAAGCAGATTCCAGAAGAAAATAAAGAACATGCAGCTGGGAATAATTCATCTTCTTCTGGGTATTGGACTGGTATGATAGGTGGAGGATCCTGGTAATTCATTAGAGATCTCAGAGACACAACTTGGAACATAGTTTCTTTGGTGGTAAAAATTACCTAAGTTTTTGTCAGAAGAAAATGAGAGGAGAAGGAGAACAAGAGGCTAGCTATGCATTTTTCTTTTCTTCTCTCTCTCCCTCTCTCTCTCTCTCTCTGTATTCCATGGATCGTTACAAAATGCTGTTTGGAGTTGCTAATCACAACTAACAAAAACAACAGGATACATTTGGCTGCTGCCCCTTTTTTTTTTTCAAACACTACCTTAGCTTTATGCAATGTGAGAGGAAATAATTAGTTACTGCAGTTCTAGCTTGTGATGGATCTTTTGGTGTATAATTTTATGATGATTTAGAGATAGAAGAAGAAAAGATGAATATAGTGACTGTTTTGGTAGTCTAAGGCTTTTTTATTTATATGCAATTTACCTGTATTCATGAATTCTTCGGTACTGATGGTCATAATTGTAGAGATCAGAAGCTTTTATATTATTGAATGGTGTGTGCTTTTTACTAATACTTTGTTCCAAATTATTAGTGACTTTTTTGTTTGTTTTGGTCATTAACGAAATCTAAAAATCAGATATTGATTCAATTTCGTATGACCAAGGGTTATCAATTTGGGATTTGAAGTACTGATTCGGATTCTCTTTTATTTATAAATATAAAGGGGAATAAGTGAATCCGATGCACAAGAACACTCTTTCACATCACTTTTTCTAAAACTCTTTCACATCACTTTTTTTAAGGTCTAAATAATAATAATAATTAAATAATTAAGAAAGATTTAATGTTATTCAAATGGGGTAATACTTTATGCCTTTTTCTCTACGCCCACTTGGTCTAATTTTGTGAGTGCAAACATGAGTGGGTTGTCAGCCTTTGAAATCAAAATTATGACGTAGGAGATTCTTCCAACTATGAAAGCACTTCATGGAATTATTGAAAAGAATATGATAATTAAAAAAATAAGGGTAAAATACCATCCAACACCAGGCTATTTTCCAATCACATCAAGCATACATTCAATCTCATTATATTTATGATGCATCCGGTGTATTGTATTGATGTTATTTTTTTTGTGTTTCCAACACTCTAATCTTATTTATAGTGTACATAGAGCATCCTAACCATCCTAACCCATAAATAAGATTAGGATGTCAGATGTAACTAAACAATATCACAAGGACGTGTTGGATACAGCGAAATTATGTATGAAAGTGCTAGATGTTACTTTACATAAAATAATAATAATAATAATAATAATAATAATAATAGTATAGGAAGAAAATTAAACTGAAAAAGGAGAAACAAAGGAGTGTCCTGTGATCTTCATCTTTTAGCTGATTAGGAATGATACACCGACTTCTGGTGCTGACTTCATGCATGTTAGCATTATAATTATGTACATATATTAAATGCACCTTTTAGACAAGAGGAAAATTATATATTGTTGATAGAGAAAGGTTTTTTTAAAGACCCCCGAGAAAGGTTTTATTTTTTAAAGTAAATCAAACTTATTTAATTAAGAAAAATACAGTTTGAAAACTAAATTAAATTTATGGAAAAACCATCAAGTTAATAGGAAAGGCTTATAAAAAGAGAACTTAATCATTTTTTTTTCCACAAAAGTTTCCTAGTTAAAGCCTTAATTTTGATTGCTACAAATTAAATTATATTAAAATTAGTATCAAACATTTACTCAAGTCTATTTTTTTAGTTAAAGGAGTCTTGAAATTTTGCTAAACTTCCAAGATGATAATCTGTCGGTAAAATAGATCCAACAGTTCTTGGGGATTGTGAATTATTTTCGAGACTTTATCCCTAATGTGACCGAACACACTAATCAACTGTCAAAGCTTCTCAAAAAGGACCCGATTTCTAGGGTTCAGACCAAACCAAAGCAGTCGATCAAAAAATTGAAACATATAGCTCAACATCCACCACTTAAAATCCCTCGATTAGGACAAAGGATTCTGCAAACATATGCCAACGAGCATTTCTGGGAGCAATGCTTATTGAAGAAATCAATAGGAAATGCCATTATTGTGAACATGGAAGTGGACAATTCAAAGAGTCTAAAAAGCATTAACATGCTACCTACAAGGAAATTCTAACGGTAAAAAGAGGAATTGAGAAATTTGCTTTTATCTAAGCTCGTACAACTTTACTGTTGAAATGAACAACTTCCCATCCTAGCAAGAAGCAAAAAGAAAGACTCTTCCTGACTCTCAACTTCGACGGAGGGACTGGTTTTCACGCTATAAATTCACAGTAAGACATATAAAAGGCCACTGGAATATTGTAGCTAATTACCTTTCCAGGCCTTAAAAGATTCAACTCCTCACCCCTTCCAAACCACTTAGCATTCTATGCACCAACACTATGTCTCTTCCAACAACCTCCTATTTCATCACCAAACACCATGAGTTCCCACCTGGTTTCAAACTAGAAAATCCTGAACAAGTCCAGCAAGTAGCCAAAAGAAATTTGTTCTATTGGCTTCATATCCTTATCAACTCCCTTCATATTTTACCATCTTTTGAGTTTTTTAATTTTAAAAAACCATACTTGACTATCTCTTTCATTATTAGAGGTTCCATTCTTGAATAGATAAAGTGGTACATTTGGTCCCTCTCAACCCTTTATGCCTATTGCATAGTCCTTGAACCTCTTCATGTTTACCATTACCTCCATGATAGCAAAAACAAAGACTCTCGCTTATGGACCATGCTTCAATGGTTCTCTCCTCTTCCAATCTGGAGGAAACAACTTGGAAAAGTCATCAAAGATCATGGACTTTGGCATATTCCTGAGTGTCAAACTAGCCAATGTTTCCTTGCACTTCATAGACCTTACAATTTAGACTTCCAAGGAAGACTTTGTACCACCAATCAGGCTCATCTTTGGCCTATCAGTACTGAATGGCCACAGTACAGTGAACAAATTTTGGATAATCTAAAACTATTTATCATCAATTTGAATAATTGCCCTGATGGAAATCTTGGGTTATCATGTACCTTACTTGGTCTTGTTCCCAATAAACCATTCATTCCCGATCCTCGCAAATGATACAAAAGGCTCGAGCACAAGAGTTTGATTTGATTACCATCGCCTATCTTGATTCCAAAAAATCCAAAGAACTCCAGCTGTTTCCAACTAAATCCCAGGGTCAGCCTAGCTCACAGGAAAGATCATTGTCTCCATTCTCCCAGGACCCATGGGGAGGACCATTCTCCCAAGACCCATATTCACAATACCCATAATATTGTTCTTAAGGAGAGTCGGCACTTGAGGACAACATGGATAGCCCTAGCTATGACACAGGATATGATGAAGGCTACTCTAACCTATCTCCTAATAATGATCATGAACCCATATGCAAATCAGGATGGTGATCTAACAAGATTCCCTCATCACATGGCCCGTGTCCACTTTATTGTATAAACACTACTACAAAAAGCATTTTTTATGTCTGTTTTTAAACTCTTTCTGTGTCCCTTTTTAGGGGGACGCCTATGTGAGGGACGTAGTAGGGTAGAGACCTACGATGTCCCTTTTTAATTTGGGACGCATAAGGTTTTTTTTTTTAAAAAAAGATTCAAAAGCTGCACTCTTCAAATGCTCACTTTTGGCAGCGTGTTGAGGTTGCCCCTATCATTCCGATGGCTCACCCAATCATTTTTTTAATGCTTTTGCTCGAGTAAACCATGTGATGGAAGTTGTCGAACGTTGTGAGATGTGCGGGTTTGATCAGTCTGTTGCAGAGTTCCGCTGCTCTGTTGGCAATGGTGGTGCCCTCAGTGACTTTGATTCTTCCTACTCGAGCAATGAATAGTACTAGGCATCAAAACAGAGGAAGGAGAACTTGGAAAAATTAGAGACAGAACAGATCTAAGAAAACGAATTGTACCAAAATCACCAAGAGCAAGCATAGATATGGAGCGCAAGCACAAAGGAATAAAATCTGTACTAAATCAAACAAAACTTCTCTAGCAAATGATAACAGAGAGCCGAGACGATGGCTAGTCAATACGAGTTTCGATGACGCATAGATTTGGAGCAAGTGAGAATCAAAGAGATTGAGGTTGTTGATGGTAGAGGCGAAATAGATCCGACGACGCAGAGACACAAAGATCCAAAACAACTCTTGAGCGTTAACGATGTCCGACGACGTAGAGATACACAAATCTAGAGCAACTTTGGATCAAACGAAAGACCACTTTTGAATAAGAGCACCGACGGACTTCTTCCAAGTAAATGACCTGAATGGGGAAGAGCACCACGAGAGGCCACTAGGTCTTCTGAGGGCAAGAGGGAAAGTATAGGTATCGTGTGTGAGTGGCTAAAGCATGTGCACTATGTTACCTTTCGGCATCCCAATTTAAAATTGGGACGCCAAAAGCCTACTTTTTTTCAAATTGAGACCCCAAAAATGGTGCTCTTGGCTCTAAAATCCCTTGATTTTTGTGTTTCTTTTCTAAATGGGACGCCAAAAGTATACTTTTATACTTGTGGCGTCCCAATTTAGAAAAAAGACGCCAAAAGCCTCATAGAATTACAAAAATGCTACTGCCTTTATTTTTTACTTCCCTTTTTGAAAAATAAATGTTTTTAGGGAAGTAAAATCTATATTTTGTAGTGGTGAAAGTTATATCTTCTTTTGCTAATGTGCTTGTGCTTGTGCTTGTGCTTTTACTTCAACAGAAATGATTTTTACTTTAATTATTGTACTATTAGTTATGAGTGTGCTTAATTGTTTGAGTGTTTTTACTTTAATCAGTCATGGGTGTGATTAGTTGTCCTACTTTACAGCTAGCATGTAATAATTCACTTTGTCGTGTTGTAAGCATGAGTTTCTATATAATCGGTGCTCCTAGCCATAAGAGAATCATCGAAGGTTGTAACTTCTCTTATCAATAGAAGAGTGTTTTCCAATGTCTTCATTCTAAGTGCTTTATCTTCTTAAAGCTCTATCTTCCTATAACTTCTTTGTTATCTCTCCGGAGATTCTAGTATGTTATAGTACACTTGCCTCTTGAAGAGGATCCTATGTATCAGAATGAATCTGACATGATCCTTGGGATCAAGTTCCTTTATGAATGATGTGGTTTAGTTTGGGTATCTATAGATTGAGATCCTCATGTGGTCTATATGGTTGAAGAATACTTGATATAATCTTGATATGGTAAGATCTATAGTTATATACTGGACTAAGTCTCACAGTTTGTAAGGAGGCTCACCTCCTTGACCGGAAATATCTTATATTGAAAAATATTTGTAAAAAGTGTACTTGATATCATAACAAAAATAATTATAATATTTTAATAATGTAAATCATGAAATTTAATAAGTAATATCTAGAATAATTAATAACAAAGAAAGAGGAGCGTAATTAATAGCAAATTGCACAAATCTTCAAAACTGGATTACCTGCTCCAACCAAACGTTTAACCTAATACATTTGTCACCCACTTTGGCCTTTCCCTAATTAATTATAATTAATGATAATACTCTTCTAATCTATCTCATCTCTATACAGCATTATCCTCCATCACTTCAATCATCACTACTTCCTCTGTCATTTACCTACCTGCTTTTGAAATATACATAGAAAGCTACACTATGAGGATAATTGCATCTAAGTCACAAATATCATATTAAAAAAAAATGTTATTATCAAGTTCTAGTGACTTATTATCATATTTTGTAGTATATAATTTTGTAAAGGAAGTTTCTAGAACCTACTGTGATTTTGTCTATGGAAAATTTTCAACATTGTAATTTTTTTGGTTTGAATTTGGGCCCTCAGAAGGAATTTTCGCTTCAAGTGGGGACCCCAAAACAGGGCAGAGACGAAATTATTTGTAGCTTCTGGGTCAATCATTAAATATTATATATTATTTTTATGTTCTGTGCTTTTTTTTTCCCCCTTTTTTCTTAATCTGAGATGGAGACTGTCTTCTTTCTTTCTTGTGCCCCCGCCTTATATCCATTTTCTTTAGTTACTTCTTGTGAGATTAACTTACTAAAATCAGAATGCGTTCTTCCGCATTTAATTATTTCTACATAATTTGCTTAAAAAGTATTATTCCCTTAATCTCATATATAATTCTTTTTTTAAATATTATAAAAAAAAGAAGGGTTTAAAGAAAAAATACACATGTGTTTTATCCTCGGGAGCCCTTGAAAGACCATATCTTTTTTGGAAGCAAAAATACACATGTGGTTACATTTTAGAGCAAAAGTCATACCACCGTTAAAATTTTGTTATAAATACGAAACTTCTTCCTATCAGATAAATATGGTTTTTTTTGTTGTAAATGACCTTTTAAATTTTGTTCAAAATCCAAATGACCTTTCTATGTTAAATTTTATTGTAAATGTGATATGGATTTTAAATTTTGTTGTAAATATTGTAAATATTTTTTTTTTTTTTTTTTGTAAATGACCTTTATATATTCAAAATCCAGAAATGTTGTTGTAAATGTGACATTTTTGTTTGTAAATATGAATTTTTTGCTCCTAAAAAGTTAGATTTTAACGGTGGTGTGATTTTCTTTCCTAAAAAAAATATTTTTACTCCAGTATATGGTATTGGACGCTCTCAAGGGTAAAGTACATGCGTATTTTTCTCTTTTACCCAAAAAAAGAATAATCTTTTTTGAGGGGCCATTGCACATTACTCATTGCGTATTGCTAAAGCTTTTTCCTCGGTCCTTCAATGAATGAAGACGAGTGGTCCAACCTTTTCCTTGGAGTTCATACTATTTTTCCTTTGAAAAAAAAATGCTTTCGCGAGAGACTATTTTCTTATCACTAAGTAGGAGAATTGACTTTTACGCTTTACACGAATATATGATAATAGCTTTATCTTGTAAAGCATAAAATTGATTGTTTGTAAGCAATCTAGTAGTTGTGACTTGTAAGTACAAATTATAATTATTGTCTTTTAAAAAAAAAAAATAACAAAAAGCCTCCTCGGCTGGATAATATGGACATTGCATGATAGATTAGATGTTTCGGCAAAGAGATTAATCTTGGGGGAGTTATTATAAAATCCCAAGCGATGAGATTTAATCATCCAAAAATCTGAAGGTCGATAATAGAAAATGACAACAAATTTATATCACCCATTTTTTATTGGGACTTTTTGATAATTAAATCTTTTTCTTACGTAATTTTCCCATTAATCCTTACTAATGCGAAGGTACACCTAGGCTCACCAATAAACTTGTCTTTCACTGATGCGAGGAAAGGAACAATATGAATTCATGAAGTGTTTGCAATAAAGGTCAAATGATGTGGTGAGTGGTGACGCAAAAGGGTTCATCTTCCTATGTATGTTGTTCCACACATTGATATTTCCAGTTCTAAGGTTGGAAAAATATCAAACGGATTGAAAGCAAAAGAAAGGTGAATTTTTCAAGTCTATAAGCAATAATAAAGTAACGTTATAATCTTTAGACATATTCTCTCCTGTACAATAACAACTCAAAGATATTTATTCCTTTTATGATCTGACAAGCAGCCTGAGAAATCAGTTGGCACAAAAAACGTTACATTGTTGAGTTATCCTTCCAGTTGTGACTTCCTATACAAAGATACAACTTTTTTTTGCAGAACAAGTGAGAAGGATCATAAGACGCTCATGATCAGCAGGTAAACCAAGACCCCATTGACCTGACGATATCGTCAAGTATCGGCATTAATTCCAAAGATTCGAACCTTGTGCATGTTGGGGAACTTTGCAACAACTAACACCATCACTGCAAGGGTATTGAAGAAGAGCATTGGGTGTTGATAGTCAGTCGTGTGCGAGGCTATCAAGTACCTGACAAGAAAGTTGTTAGGGTGAATAACTAATTTTAAAGGAGAACCCCTTCTCAAGAACAAGAAAAACAAATATATATATATATATATATAGAGAGAGAGAGAGAGAGAGAGAGACGCTAAGTCAGCTAGGCAAAAATCATGCATCACTTTTCAGTTTATGCTAGAGGACACAACTAAATCAATCAAGGATTTTGATGGCTGCCTAAGTGGGATGAGATATCCTACTTAAACGCCTTACAGTATATCCCAGACTACTTACTACTCAATGTGGTACTTGGACATTCCGTTCTACCTTAATCTCTCATATTTAATTGATTACCACACACTATAATGGCATCATTAAGTAATTTTCAATAATCAGTCATGCTCAGATCAAGCAAACTCGATTCAAACAGGTTCTATTCTTTTATTTTGGGGTCTACCATCAATATAGACAGAATTTGTCCCAGAATCAACTAACCTGGAGCTTTAATTCAATGGACAAAATTTTCAGAGCAGCAAGATAACTCTAATGGTTAGTATTATCTATCATCTTTAAAATCTACACCTTCCAGTTGCATGCGTCAACAAATCAACTGCTTCAACTTGGCAAAACTTTTAAAACTAACCTCTCAAGAAATGCTCCTTCCCTCAAAGGAAACATTTAAATTTTACAACCAATAGATCACAGTGGGGAGCAACAATATTACTTGGACTGACAAATAGTGGTAATTACATCATGTGAATACGTGTTCATCAAAACATGTGAATACCTGTGTCCCAAACTAAATCTAATAGAGTGACATAGTACATGACAAACAATTCGATCTATTTATTCAAATTCAAAGGAGTTTTTGAGTTTGGGGACAGAAAGCCACTCTAGAAGTCTCATTTGAGAAAATCTGTTTCTAAAGAAGAATGCAGCCACATAACACAAAATTGTGGAGCTTTTGAATACGTAGATTTAACGGAAGAAACAACAGGTAACAGATCAAGACAAACTGCAGGACAACATGAATGAGGCAATCCTCCTAATGTGAGTTAACACCACTCAAGATTGCAAGTTAAACTTTGGAATTTATGAACCACATATGTATACAAGATATATCCATCAAACTAGAAAAGCACCGTACCACAGAACACTTGAACATCTTATATTCCAATTTAGGCAATATTAAAAAGTAATTTAACCAGAAGAGTTAAATGGACAAACATTTGCAAAGATGAGGTTGGTATATTCACACTTAAATATAAACATTATCAAATTAATTGTAGGTTCCTCCACCACAAGAAAATCACAAGACCAAAATAAAATGTAAAGCATATCTTTTATGACAATGTTGTAATGAATTGCATGTATATGTATGTATTGAAGCATGCTTTATGAATGCATATCAGTTAGTGCTGTGCAAAAAAGACAGCAATAAAAGTTCCTACTCATGTACTAATCCACATATATTCAATGTCCAGTATAACCCATTCTGGCTAAAACAGGAAAACTTACAGCACCACAGGGACAACTGTAAGAAATTTCCTGTTACGAGTGAGCTGCTTTCCACTATCTATCTGCTCCCACCATGTCAATCCATTGTATATTCCCTGATCATCTGCAAATGGGGTTCCTTTCTTCCAGTGGAAAAAGTGATATGTTACCTAATGAAAACAACAAAATCAAGCAAACAATTAAGAGAGGTCATATTTCATATGAATAAAATTATATAAACTTAAACCAGTCATGCAATTCTAGAGGATGAAAAGTTGTTATCTTGCTGATGGACTCATTAGGTGTGAGGACAAATGTTTCATGAGCATTAGTTTAAGTATGACACATAGCAAGCAAAAACAACTAAAAGGAAATTTGTTACAAGTCTCAAGTCAAAGCTACAAATTAAATGATGCCACATGAAAAGGTGATGTCATCTTAAAACATGAAAAAGTCGATTGGTATTATATTTTAGAAGGCCTTTCATATTCAAATAATGACCATGAAATGTGAAATGAAAATCAAATACTTTTCCACCAATCTAAACCAGCAAGAGGACAAGCTCCAACAAGACCCCGGCTGGCAAGACAAAATATTAATTTAACAAGAAGAAGGAGATAAAAGATAGCAGTATCATAAGTTCCTCATTTCTTTATCCTTGTCACATCTTCATACAGTGATTTTCATTAGTTTATAAGCAACCTTTTACTGTCTACTATAAATTTCTTCCCCTTTACAGGATCCTTCAGACATAGCTTCATTATTAATTTATTATTATGAAGGACATAATGTTTTAATAGTTCTGTATTCAATATGCTCCCTAAAATATTCTTCCTCTTACTTCAGATAAGAATTAGTAAGAAAAGAGAATGAACCAGATAGAAATTTATCTGGATACACAAGAATAATTTGGAAAATGAATTAAAGGCAAGTAGAATAATAATTTGAGTTCCACACAATATGTCCAACAAAGATTTATGTTTTCTCCTTTCTCTGTTGGTTCAGGCAAGTCCTAACTTCATGGGATAAAAAGCCTTTTATTGCTCACTAGAGCAAACAGTGATGCAAATAATGGAGATAATGAGATGAAGGCCTAAATTAACAACAGATGACTTAATATCTCTTATGGACATCATGACATAACTTTAAGCTCCAACCACAAACAGAGATCAATATTTTATCTACAAAAATAATAGTTCACAACTGAAACCTCACTTTTGGAGCCAAGTAAAATCCAAAGGCCTTTAATATCAATCAATAACCAATCAGGAGTTCCTAGCTGGAGAAAAACAAAATACAATAGAAGTAAAAGAGTAACCCCTAAATCAAATTAATGAGGCACCCTCAAAAACATAAATCCAGAACAAAAACAAGCAAATAAGCATCAATGACTTGAGAAAAATTGCGAAAATGAATCCAGTATAAGTAGCTAAATTGGGGGTCTTCATAGCCAGACGGAAGCAAGAAACGATCTCCAATTTAATAGCAGTAAACCACCTAATTAAATCGTTAAAATTACAAAACCTGAAAGCAAGTATGCGAACGAGCATTAAAAAAACAAACAAGAAAAGAACAAACCGCGAAGTGGCCGAGATTGACGATGGTCCAAGCCATGCCAGGAGTGCAGCCAAAGATGGAGAGGACGAGAAGCCATGCGAAGAAGAGGATAAGGATGTAGGTGGTCCACACACCCGGATAGGTGAACCACTCGGTGTTTTTATTCATATCGGCCGGTGGCGTGGCCTTGACATAAAGATTTGCCATTTAAATTCTATGGATTGAAAACAGGAAAAGGCAAGATTTTGACAATAAGAAGCTAAAATAGAATAGTCGGTGCCGGGTTTATGTGTTGACGATTGTGGGTGTGTCCGACGCTCAAACCTAAAAACCCAGAAAAAGCTGTGATTCTCTCTCCTCGCTCTACAATGCCTGATCAGAACGATCAATAAGGGGGTGGCCGACTAAGATTGAAGGCTAAATATGAATAATCGGCGACGTTAATGACGATGTTGATTGTTGATGACTGGAGAAGAAAAAATCTAAGGCTGCGGTCCGAACAAAAATTGGTTGAGAACAATAAATCTTTCACTGTGACAATTCCATAAATGTTCGAAGAAAAAGGAGACGACGCCGTTTATGGGTTGTCCGAATTTATTCTTGGATAACAACTGGATTTTAATTTTAATTTTAATTTTTTTTTTTTGAAATGGGAAAGTTTTGGAGGGTTCAACATCGGGCCTCCACTAAGCGCCAAAGATGCCTTGGCCTTATGAAGACTTACTCGTGACTTACGAGATCGCTTACCAAAGCGAGCCCCAAATGACAGAGGGATCAACCCACGACCATTTGCGCTAAAATCACGATCCCTTAACAACTGGATTTTAATTGACCAAAAAAAAAAAAACATTTGGATTTGATCTTTTTGAAACAGAAATGAGTTGGATTTGTTTTGCCAGACAAATGAGGTGGACTGGACCTCAGATAGTTTTTTTTTTTTTTTGGGTACAAAGCATCCATAGTTGTCAGAGGAAGGTAAATGGCATTTAACAAACTTTTTTTTAAAAAAATATTAATAATAGTCTTGTCCCAAAAAAAAAAAAAAAAAAAAAAAAAAAGGAGTCATTTTAGATGTTTTGGGGGAAAATCTATTGATAAAAACTGTATAAAATACATTTTAAAACTAGGCAAAATTATTAAAAAGCCTCCCATTAATTTTGTTGTGTGGGAACCACAGAGATCGGAGTACTGATACCATGTGCTTATAAAATTTACCGGGCACCAGTACTTGATTTTTTTTCCTAATTTTCCTTTTAAATTATAAAAATTTATTTAAAATTATGCCACGTGAAAATCACATGAATAAAATAAAAACTTAAGAGTGTAGCAATGTGCTCCTCGTGTCTGTAATACGTATGGATGACATAAAAAGCCGACAATGCCCCTAAACCCAAAAAAAAAAGGCATCGTATTAGAAAAATTAATTTTGGATGCATGAGATGTTGATAAGTCCCAATTTCACCATGTACTTTCATACCTCTTTTGAAGGATTTTATTTGGATTATGATGCTTGAAATGCTCTTGTTATGATCAATTGTGATTAAGAATGATTATGTGGAAATAATTCTTCAAAGAACTTAATTGATACATTTTATAACTTCTCCTAAATGTTTGAGTTGTGGAACAAATGGTATTAATTTTCTGGGTTTAAGCATTACTAGTTTCTCAAATATTTTACTTTCTTTTCATTGCTCTAGTGTTGTTACAACATCAAAACGGTACTAAATGATAAACTCTGCAGTAGTGTTTTCAAGGTTTAAATTGGATTCTTTATCATGAAAATACAGAAAATCGTTGCTGACATTAAGCCATGTGGTCTAAGGATGGATGAAGAAGGCCACGTGTTAGAGGGAAAAGCAAAAAGGGTGGGGAAATTAAGAAATGCCAACTTGAGAGAGAGAAAACATAAAGAATATTCTTACAGAGCTTGTATAAAAGACAAGCTCATTCCACTATTAGAAGAAAAAGATAACTCTAGCCATTAGATAAATGACCTGATGAACTTTTGCCATTCTTAACCCTAACCAGGAAAGAAAGGATAGCCTTAAAGGCAATATGAGCATCGAAAAGAGAGTAGCAGCTGGGAGCTAAGGGAAAAAGAAAAATCCTGAGAAAGAACATGAAGCAAGGCTCAAAGAGGAAACCCCACGAGGTGAAGGACGAAGTTCAGCATACTGTAGAAAAGTTTTTCCTTCTAAGGCTGCTGTGATTTTCTACTTTTCTTCTTCTTCCTTTTTAGTTTGTTTCTTTGTTCTATTTTGGAAAGATTTATATTAAACACAGTTGTAATGTTGTCAAAAGCCATGAGTTAAGCTTTCCATGGCTAAGCTTTGATGGAAAATTGATCTGTACCTGTTACCCAAATACTTAGCCAAAATATAAATATTGATTCAGTCTATTTAATGGTGCACATTCAATTTGTCTATTTTCTTTGTTGACTAGCCATTAATAGGTAAGATCCTATTTATAAGTCATAACTAAATCACACATACCAAGTTTTAATTTATGAGATGAATTTTCAATTTTACCCTCATTTATGATTGAATGGGTATAATTAATATGAAAATTATCTCTCATTTATTTGATCAAATGGGACTTATAAATAAGATCAGAGTGGTAAAAGATATGGTTTTAATTTACTGGAATGGGATTAAGACTAGATCTCCATTAAATAGTGGGTGTTAGTGGATTTAACTTTTAAATCTAGCTAAGCCAGCAAACTTCAAGCATGGGTTTGCCTCACACAACTGTACACTTAACACTTCATGGTATTTTGAGCTCAGGTTTCATATAGGCATATGATAAAATTAATGTTAGGAGTAAATATACAGGATTGTTGGAAAACTTCTGTATACAAAAGAGGTGGGTTAGCTAAAGAACATTGTTATAGCATTACTGAAGCATTCTAAGTAGAAGTTGCAAAAAAAGGGGGGGGGGGAATCGAAGCTTAACCTATTTTTTACCTTGCTCGATATTGATTGGTTACATTTCAATTTTATATTCAATAGTTTACATGACTCAAATCACATCAAAATAGACTTTATCTAATAACCCTAAAATTTGAATTATCTCTTCTCTGCCTCACGACCCTCCTTCATCTCTTTCTCATTGGCGGGGGTGAGTATCATTCTATCTGCATAACTCGCGTCGAGTGGTAGATTTGTTCCCAAATCTTTGATCTGTAGCCTTCTCCCTCTTATTTCTGGCGGTTGTGGACTTCTTTCCTCCGTGTGGGGAGTTTTTTCCTTTCCTTCTTCATAAATTTTCTGTAGCGATGAGAGCTATCTGTCTTTTGTTTCTTTTTTGTGGTGCAGGGTTTTGTGGTGGTGTTCTTGTTTTCTCAGGAAATAAATAGAGCTATGAGATCTGAGTATAAATCCTCTTGGTTAGATGGTTGTTTAAACGTTATTAGATTTGACTATCACCTAGTGGCTCGGATCTACATTCTTGGGGAAGATTTCAAGAGGTTTTGTTTGGTGTGTGGTCAAGGTCACCATATTTGCTTGAACGGGGGAGCAGAAGTGTTCTTTAGAATATCATGGGTTTTTTTAACTTTTGAGGTTGGGTTTTCTTTGATCGTTACCCCAAGACGGGTATCTGTGCAGCTACTCTAATTGCAACTACTAGTTATAAGGAGGTGTACCCGTTATGGTGGGTTTTACAACTAACACTTTCTTTCACATCACTTCTAATCTTGGATATCGAGGAGACCTATTTTATCCATGTTTCTACTTCTATTCTTAAATCTTTAATATATGGTAATTGGCTATTCTTATATTTGTGTTATTTTGTTGTATTTGATTTAATTTTGTTTGTATTTCATCTTCAATTTGTTTTCATGTATCACACTAGTTTGCAATAATAATATAAATAGCTTTTGACCAAAAAAAATCACATCAAAATATCTTTTCATTTTACCAAATCCAACAATGAGTATTAACTTCTTTGCATGCATATTACATTGTTATGATCCCCTCTGAGACAATACTTTACTCATCATTTTATTACTTGTTTGTTTGACAAGTACACTTGTCTAGTAAAATAATCAATAGGTGTCTACATGTATCTTCTGTGTGTGTGTGTGTTTTTTTTTTTTTTTGCTCGGTGTATCTTCTCTGTGTTTTACTTCGTCAATTTCAACACCTACTCATGTTTGACTAACCACATCTATTCATTCATAGTTCTGATTAGCTCATCAAAACCAACGCTTCATTTTGCTCACCAATACAAACCTGTTTATATCCAAAAGCCGTCATTTAGATAAATCACTTTAAAATAAACAGAAAAGAAGTTAATCTTCGAAATTTGATCAAGGCATGTTAATACCTATAACAACGAACATGTTAGTCCTTTCATCAATACTACTTTATTAATCATCAAATTAACTGTACTTCATTCCATGCACAACCTGAATAACTAACCAGACAACAATAATTTCTAACATACAGTTGTCCAGAATAAAATAAACAGGAAGGCAAGCATTATATATAGTTACTATTGAATTTGAGCAGAACGAGGAAAAGTAAGATCATATTGGCAATCTGTCAGCTTCAAGTTTTAATTTTCAGCCACCTCTTCATTATTAGAATTTGTCCATTCCAGGTTCACAGCTAAGTCCTCCACCGCCACCTTGATCACGTCACTTCTGACACCGATATCGGTGGCGTAACGGCTCATAACATACATTCCGGCTGTAACGGTGGCCACGCCGACAGGACTTGGCATCAACAGCTTGAGGGGAGAAGAAAGTACGGCGGCCAAGGGAGCTCCGATGACAGAAGAAGCCTGACCACTTCTTCCCACACCTTGCTTGTCTACTATCAGAAGACCGGTTTTACAGTACAGGGCGAAATCCTCACAGTTGTTCTGAAACACATCATAACTGCCAAAGCCATTTTGGAGGAGATACATTGCTCTGTGGATAACTGTCTCTGCAGGATCAGATGGCGCAGTGGTGCATGTGCCACCCCGTATTTTGGCCATGAAAACCGATGGTGAAACCTCGTACTCGAAGCAGTATAGGGATCCGTTATGAAGGAAGCAGTCCAGACAAGAGAGAACTACGCCACTGTTTGGCTGCCTGAATCCACAGTCAGGAAAGGTTGGACATGGGCTTGAGGTATCAACATCTTCTTCTTCCATGTTGGAAGATGTCCCAGCGATTGCCTTGAACTTTCGCTCTGGTATAAAATGAACCACCTTGCTTCCCCCAACAAAAATACCTGCAAGGTATCAAATTCAATGTGATTTAGAAACAAACATGGTATGAATTATGAAATTCCATCATGGATTTAGAGATGACTTAAGACTTTTTAGAGTCCAGAGATGTGACCTTGAGTTGGCCAATTTTGCAAAATTCATTGATACTACAAAACGATGTAGTCAAATATCAGATCCTGATGTAAAAGCAGAGGGTAGATCGGGTTCACAGAACAGAAGGAAATAGCTTAAAACTAACCAAAAGCAAACAAGAAAGGCCTCACATATTTGCATTCGTCATAGGGAAGAAAGGACAGTCATAGGTCAGTCTTAATGCTACGGAAAGGAAATGCATAAGGCTGCGTAAGCCCAGATTGAATCAAAGAATGACAGTTTCAAAACATGCAAAGCAAAATGGAGAATTACCCACAGGGCAAACAAATGATTCAGTGAGAAAGCAAAAGCATGATAGCTTGCTTTAAACCAGTAAATAACAAATTCAATGTATCTGATCTTATAAGTAAATCCACATATAAGATACTAGAGGAGTGTCAAAGAGAGAAAAATCCAAGCTGGCACCAGGGTAGATGAGTGGCTTTTTTATACAACTGGCACAGTTTAAGAGTAGCATTTTATTTCATAGGATTTACTTAAAAGGTGATAACAGTGAAAAATATCTTGAGCTTCAAATCCCTTGATCTTACCATAGTTTTTCAGGTATTCAAAGTAAAGAAATCAGAAAAATGTAATACAAACTCTTCAACAGGGTAGCATGACAAAAATATTAAGGTATAAAATCAGGAACTTGATTTGTAGCTAGGACCTTTCCCAGTGACCAATGCACGGATTCACATCCAACTTATAATTTTTTGCACACTAAATCTGTGCCTTTATGGTCTAAGGATTTTCCTACATACATTGCTAAATTAAGGTAGTACTTAACATCTATGCAGAATTTAGATGTAAATCAAACAGAAAACCCACACTGATGAACAAGTTTAACCTACCGATATTGTGAAGAGTGAAGACACTAATGAAGACAATAACACAACAGAAGGCACACAATTCTGGTACCATCAAGTAACACCTGAACAAATCGTTAGTTACAATTAAGAGTTAAGACACTTCAGAGTTTCATTGTTCAAACACTAAGCAGTTTGTACTGTGGATATAATTCTGTCCTCCCAAAGTATGAAGACAAGATCTCAATGACTCGTGCTATGATAGCAATACCACTTCATGCTAAATAAATAGTGTGTTTCCCATTCAACTCATCCAGGTCCATCATGAATTAAAAGAACCAATGAGCACAAGTGGAAGCTCAAAACAGGAAGATGCAAATATGACAGAATGATGACTTATGCTTATGCTTCGATCACAACATATATCCCAGCTACAGAGAACTTTGTCTTCATTGGACTATTTTTATGTATGTACATTGTGAGGATGATTCAGAACATTAAGAAGCGCTACTTTAATAGCCCTGGAGAGTAACTTCGTTCATTTATAACAAAAAAGGTCCACTTTCAGCGGTAGTAAATGAAAGAGGGGTTGGAATGATGACTTGCTATTTCCCCACATTCTACCTACAATTAAAAAGCAGAGCACCATAACAATGTAAACCAACTTAAAAAAACCAAAAAGCCAAATCGATTGAATTAGAGAGTCTAATAATGGTTTACGCATTGGGCTGATCCCATAAAATCCCAAATATATACCCCACAGATAATTTATTTTACACAATTTGCATTGTTACTATGTGACACCTCCTGAATTGTAAAGCTTTAATTCAAGAACTCCGTCTACTTAAAGGACAATAAGAGCTAGGACAGGGACATATATTGAAAAAGAAAAGGAAAGAGAAAATCCTAAAGCACAAACGTGAAAGTGAAGCAAACTGCAATAAAAATTACAAACGAGAATCAAACTACAACAAGCTGAACATGAGAAATTAAAGCCGCAAGGAAGCGAATTGTATTGCGAATTAATTTAAAAAGACTACTTATCCAAGCTCAATCAAAGTCAAAATCCACCAATGTTCTTGCGAACTACGAAATCCAAATCTGAATACACAAACCAAACACTTTCCTCGTCGCAGGAAGCGAGGATCCTTGAGCAACCAGGACTTCATGAACCCACTTTGCATAATGTCATCAAAATATAAAAGAAAAACAAGAATATTATACACAAAAAGGAAGAGTCCAGCAGAATAATGATGAAGAAAACCCAAATTGCTCAATCAATTTCAAACAGAAAACATACATTGCAAATCTACCGAAAAACAATCTACAAATCTGAATTGAGGAAGAAGGGAGCACAAAGCAGTGAGAAAGAGAGTGAAAGAGACCATGATGAGAGTAGGTGAAGATAGCTCTGTATGTATAGATATGATCGCCTGGCTTGATCTCATTCCGCTCCACTCTGTGACTAAGCAAACCCATGTCTGCTTCTCTGTGTGTCTCTCTCCGTCGCTCTCGCTACCGGAACACCGCTTCCTTCCTTCTTCCTGGTGCGACTTGACGATGCCTTTTGAAGTCAAGTCCAAAGCTTTTGAGAAATTGGACTCGGGCCCACCTAACATCATCATAATTGAAGTTTTTTTTTTTGGGGTCACATGATAACATCAATAACGTATGGAATGGGCGTGTCAATTAATGGTTCGTTTGACCAAAAAAAAAATTAATGGTTCGTTAATTCTGACAATAAAAAAATTAAATTGATGTGTAATCAACAACTCTTACCAACCAAGAATGCTTTTTTTTTTTTTTTTTTTTTGCTAGAAAAATTTTAGAATTAAAGTTTGATTTTTTTAATTGTGAAAAAAGTTTGAATTTTTATTTAATATGGAACATCCCTATGGGTATTTACCAAAAGAATGTTGATTGAAGAATTAAAGTTTGAATTTTTATTTAATATGGAACATCCCTATGCGTAGGTCAAAAAACAACTCTAACCAGATGAATAAATGATACTCCTCTAAATCCGAATATAGGATAAAATTTTACTATAAACTTTATTCTATATTTATAATTGAGAGTAATATATAGCTTTTTTTTTTCCAGTGAAATGATACATAGCTTTGAAGCACTACTTTTGTCCTCAATATTAAGAGTTAGATGATTTTTTTTTTAGAAAGCTAAATATATTACTTTATCATGATATATATTATGTTTTGACAAAAAAAAATAATATACGGCAGGTATCACTCCGTTAAATTATATATCAATTTCGAAGTCAAACAAATTAATTTAGAGAAAAATAATAAATATAAATATTTTAATGTAATTTATTTAAATTTTTAATTTCTTTAAAAAAATTAACTAAATTTTATATTAAGAACCGAAAATTAAAGTTTTGGTTTATATGATGTCAAATTGATAATGACAATGATTGTGGATGATGATGACCCATTGCCCCATCTTTGAGTTTTCCTTGGGCTATTTCTCTCCCAGTTGACCATCAAGGCAGATGCAGGAGAGCTTCTTATTAGTTACTAGTCATACTCGTGAATATGACCATTTTTCAAGTGAATTTAATTACTTAGTATCTAGGAAGTAATAATAATAATAATACCGTAGAACCTATTTAATGTAGATTAAGTGAAGAAATTAAAATTAATTAACAATCTTAATACTAGTCTTTTTATTATAAAAAAATTGACAAGATCTTTCCAAAAAAATAAAAATTTAAAAATACTAAATTGTCATTATTATATTTGTTAAATAGTGTGTGGGCTCTATTTTTTAATTTACTTTAGGATACATTAAATAAAAATATTTTTGAAAATGTATGATAAATCTTATGTCCTGAGTTTTAAGATGACAAGAGCATGTACAAAGGAGCAGAAATAGTAACAAAATTGTATGTTAAAAAAAAATCTTATGTCCTGAGTTTTAAGATGTAACAAAATTGTTATAAATATGATGGGGCCCATAGCCAATTTGGCATAAGGATGAAGTTTCCACCCACTTTGGAGCTTTGGATTCCTTGCCACGTTAAGAAGCGATTCTCATTTGATGCCCTTTTTCTCACCCTATCTCTTATTGGCTAGTCACCTTATTTTTTCATCACTACTTTTATAAAGAATGTATGTGTGTGTAAGGCTTCATGTGTAAATTAAAGTGGATAAAAATTCCATATTAGACTAAAAATGTAATATGTGCTTATAAAAGTGATAAATCATACTTATCATAAATAACCATATTTTATCATGCCTCAGTCCTAAAAATTTATCACCTCACGGGTGACCCAATACATAAGTCTGAGGAGGAATAAATGTAAGCAATCTCATTCCCACAAAGGAAAGATTATTTATAGGATTCGAACGACCTCTAGGTCACATAACAACAACTTTGATACTACGTGAGGACTTACCCTCTGTGAAGAACAAACAAAAACTCTGTGAAGATGCACCCTGGTTTATCAAGTACAAATAAAGAGTGAAATATTTCAATATATAACTTTATTGGCAGTGAATTTCATATGCATATCGGTACTACACCGAAAATGTAACACACACACACACACTACCTTGTTGCATAAAGCTTTATTGTTGTTGTATATATTATCAATAATCACAATGACCTCTAGATATACAAAAGAACAGGATAAGAATAAGCCTATTAATCAACACATAACACCTAAATTCTGATACAAGAGTCACACAAAAATCTTCCAGTCATAGATTTTCACATCAAACTGTTTCTCAGTTTGGAGGCTGTGCCTGAGTTGTTTGGCTGACTCAGCATGTCTGGCCAGTAAGAGAGCAAAGCCCCCACCACCAGCTCCAACCAGCTTGTACCCACAGCAATAGGGACTGGCAAAGGAAAAGAGGCTATCAACAGACTCATTGCTACAAAATGGGTCAAGTTCTTGATGCAGCCTCCAAGCTTCCAACATTATCTCACCAAGCTCATCCACATCACAGTTCATTAAAGCTTCTCTCCCAATCTTTGCCAGTTCCACAAGGCGTTTGATGCTCGACACGAGAAGGTTATCACGGCGAAGATATCTAGTGACCACTTTTTGCAGCACCTTATTGGCCAGTCGAACCTAACAGAGACATTCATGGTATAATTAAATTCAAAGTTCTCAAATAATAAGCAAGTTAATTGCTGTATAACATTAGCCTAAGAATGACTAGGAACAAGTAAAATAGTCTTAAAAAAATTAAATGCAAAACAAAAACAATTCCGTGAGAATTCAGACTTCAAGCTTAAGCTTTCCTTTTCTTTTTGGTCAAACATAGGAGTACTTCTGTTTAACTTAGTCCTGGGCTTTGTGCATTAGCTTTCGCAAGAACAACAGGAATAATAAGGAATAATTTCCTTGGGTGGTATAAGCATCCTAAGCGCTTTGGAATATCATCTCTAGATACTATCTATCAGTTATCCACATAAAGAGCACAAAAGTAGAGCAAACTCTATATCCATATTCCTATTGCTCAGAAAAAGGAGACGTGTATATGCCTTCTGATTCGGATTCTCATGCTTTCATGTTCATGGTAAATCTGATAAAACCCAAAATCTACCCGTACCATTCCTTGTAACAATAATAATAATTTTCTACTGTACAAAGTACGGTTACAATGCATTGGGGTCTTTTCAGTTTTCACCAAAGTAGTACTAGACAATAAAATTGGAAACTTCGCCCAAATAGTACAGATTAAATGAAAGAACAACCTGTTACTTGCTGTTGCAAAGCTTAAGAAGATAAATAACCCAACATATGAATCTCTAAAGAAAATTCTTGATATTTGTGAAGCAACAAACATAATATGCAAATCAGTAACAAAAACTAATACTTACCTGACCAGTAAATACTACAAGCAGTCGTTGCTGCAACTCCGAAATCAACTGAGGTGAAGCCAACAGGGGAATGACTTGAAGCCTCAATGGAATTCCAGGAAAGCTTGAAGTGCACTTAATCCCTGGGTACAAACCCCCAATTTGATCTTGCCATCCCCCTCCAGTCCCCATGAGCTGCTCCAACACCAAAACAAGTCTAGCAACATTCTCAGTGCTCTCATCCCCATCAATTATCTGAAGAAGACCTTTCACAACTGCAGCAGCTAAGATACTTGAAGTACCCAATCCACTACCACGGGGAACATTGGCCCATGTCTTAATTCGCAAACCCATACGAGCAAGAATCTTATCATGAACAATGCCAGTTACTAGTAATGCAGATTTCACCAACCGAAATGAATCATCTTTGTCAAATGGTGCAGAAATAGATGTAAAATCTTCAATGTACAACTGATTCTCAGCATCATCAGCAATTAATACGCCAGTTGTTTCAGTTGTTTCTATGGTGGTGCCAATTGGAAGAGAACCTTCCAAGCTTATTGCCATATTCAGGACACATCCAGCACGCTCTATGCTCCAAGGGGGGGTATCACTCCAACCACCAACAAAATCTACCCGAACCGGTAACTCTACCTGCACTCTTCTAGGATGGAAGGACTTATGGGTATCATGATTGTTATTCTGGTATTCCTGACAGGAGATGGCGCCAGAAGACTCTGATAAATGTTCTACAGTAAAAGAAGCTTATAAACTTCTGAACAGTTGAAGGTCAAGTGGTGCTAAAGACAATCATCAACAGAGGATGGGGGAATAGAGGTACCAAATATTACTATGTAACAATATTTTCCTATAAATTTTTAAGTTTGGGGAGAAAACAACATTGGAACATAATTCATCTATAGAGAAGAAAAATCATCTTGTTGCCACTGCTGATAAAATCATGTCCAATAGCAAATACTATGTAACAATATTTTCCTATAAAGTTTAAAGTAATTAAACTTGAGAAGAAAAATGTTGCAAGTGTTATGTGACCTGACATTACAGCAAGGAATGTTATCACACTATAACCCCAACTTTTTGCTGAACCAATATAATTAGATGCAAACTTAAATGTTATCATCTAAGTGCCAACACCTTCACTATTTTTACTTCAAAACATAATTAGGTTTTACATTGTTCAAACCTGTGTTATATAAAAAGGCTCTCAAAATAACCACCTCATTTTATATTTCATTTCATTATTTGATGCCAAAGGTAACAATAAATTATAATCATACTAGCAACGCTTAATAACACTTTACAATGAAACTAAGAATTCATCACTCATTAAGACCTAAAATTCAAAGTAGCTTTCCAAAAGAAAATTATCCCTTTTGCCAATTTATATATACCAAACTCTACCCGGAATGATCTGACAATACATTTTCATTAGGATTTCTCAGGCTAGCTTATCCTAAACTTCCATGAATGATCCTAAAATGACTACTTTCTCTGTTTTGCTTTTATTCCGTAGAGTCAAGATAGAGAATTAACTCAAAAGCCAAAAATCAGAGTGCATACTAATCATCCAGTTGTATCAAAATATAGCCACCAAAAATGCATGCTTTACTTCAAAGTATAAACTATTTTTCAATTCAGTGTGTGAATATGACAGCTGTAGCCAAGATAAAAGCATGTACTCTGTATGTAAACCAGAAAGAAAAAAAAAAAAAGCACGTACTCAGTACCTTTAAATCCATATCTTACTGCTGAAGCAGTTTCATCAGCCACTGCTGCCCAAACTTTGTGCTCCAACTTGCATGCTGCCATTTCATCATTGCAGGCTCTAAGAAGATCAACTTGAACCTGGTAAGCCCGGCTTTTGGGAAGCACATTAGAGTTCTGCTCCTGAACTTTTGGACACATAGCTAGGAAATCCTTGCATATTCCAATGCCCAATTCCTCTTTTTGAAGAATTTCATCACATAATTGAGACAAATTACGGCCAAGCATTCCATAACTGATGCAAGCTTTTGCAATTCCTGCAGCCAGATCAGCTTGGTGGTTACTAGAACCAATGCACATCTTGGAGAAATCAATCGATCTATGCAACTCCTCTAGACTAATGCGACGGGATGATTTCCATAAAGAAAGCATCTGCTCAAATTTGTTGTTAACTAGACCCATTAACCACATTGCAACCTTAAGCATCTCGGCATAGGGAAGTATAGGGTATATTTTTGAGTTCCACAAACAGTTATCAGTAGTTCTTGTGGCGGTCCATAAATCACTTTCTAAAATACCTAAATCATGTAAAACCTTCTTCCAAGGTTTCCCACAAAAGGTACCATCTCTAGAAAGTAAACTTTTGGGGTTATCATGAAGGCCACAATATACTAGGACTCTTTCACCGCTTCCAACCAGGGGAACCTCCCAAAGACAATGCCGATCTGGAAGCATAAATTTAAATGAATCTTCTACTTTAGTGTAATCATCAAGTGAGATGTTAACTCCAACAACAATACAAAGGGAACCAATTTGAATTCCCCCAGCAATGGATGAATCATAAACCAGAGAGTCTTCTCCAACTGAGATACCAGACGCAATTTTACTAGAAAGAATAATAGCTGATGCTGTAATGTCACATGCCGTAGTTGCTGGAATAGAACACAAGTGTCTTCGACCAACAAGTTCTGAACCAACCCCACTTAGATGATCTAAGACTTCACTTGAGGTTCCAAAATGCAAAAACAACAAGTCATCTGCAGCAGATTTATACGACAATTACAATGGGAAAAAAGGAATTATATACAGGATAGAAAGGAGGAATGAAACATATATATATAGAAATCATGAGGTTATTCATACAGGCACAATAGCTAAACATCTTTTGCTTTCCCAAATTGCCAACTAATTCTTTGCCCAGTGGACGTTTCCTCAACCATTCATGCTTTGCAGGTACCCATGCAGCAACCAGGTCTTCATATAGACTCATCTGCGCAACATGATGAAATTATTCTAAGATCAAAAGCCTTCACTACTCCATGAAGTCATGAAAGCATCAGATGCTTTTTTTATACAGACCCTATAACTAACTATACATATCCTAAAGTTATGTTGTTGCTTGTACTGACTT
Source organism: Acacia acuminata (assembly GCA_019022655.1). NCBI lineage: Eukaryota > Viridiplantae > Streptophyta > Magnoliopsida > Fabales > Fabaceae > Acacia > Acacia acuminata. The sequence goes on along the minus strand of JAFJYI010000001.1, from coordinate 12,798,167 downwards.
GTAGAGTTATAGTTTATAAGAGGAATTATTACAGAAATGAATGAAGGAAATCAAGTTGGAGAAAAAGAAAGGGATAACCAATCAGTCAGTATGGGGGAAAAGAAAAAGGAAAACAATTGACCCAAAAGAAATTTTTGTCATGTCAAAAGGAAGTCTTTTATTGGTTGGATGGTACATGGTACTGAACCAAAGTAGCTGCAGTAAAAGCAATCTGAGTCAATACTATGAGGAATTTTTGGTTTTTGATAAAAGTGCACACACACAAGTCTTCAAAAAGTTTCCATAAATATAACTTCTGCCAACACCTAGGGCATAAAAAAGAGATCCTCATGTATTCTTAATAATAAATTAAAAGTACATATTTAAAACTGAACTCTGGCAGCATACCTCCTTTTTGGTCTTCAGGAGCTCTTTAATCATTTCCGGACAGGAACATGCAAGTGTAACAAGCTCCAACCATGCCTTGCCTTTAACTGCTATTATTCCAGTATCAAGAAGTGTTCTACCATCACCTAAAATTGCTTTACTTTTCTCCAGCTCCTCCATGGTAGGTTTCTGAAGTAGATTATCAACTAAACTGACTGCATAACTTTGGACTGGAATTTCAGTTTGAGCTGCAACAACTACTCCATGGTTTGAAGCAACATCAAGGGTAATTGGAACAGTAACAATGCAGGAACTGTCTTCAGGAAGTGTCAACATGGATGCATCAAAACAAGGAAGAACATCACCAGTCATGGTCAACATTCCACCTGTAAATATTAAAAGAATTACAAACGCAAACATCAGCACATCATTAATGCCAGAACGTCAGCAGATTCCTTTACAGACAAAGATGCTATAATCATTAAATTTAAGAGTTAATTTATTACCAATATAAAATTAATATGAATCAACAAAAAAATAAACACCTTAGGCAAACACTTACATGTCAGATATTTCATCAGACACTAGAAGCTTTTAAACTAAAATAAAATCAATAGAATTTACATATGAACAAAAAACCTTCATTTCCAAAAGGTTGCCTTGCACGAGAAGCAATGGCAAGTATATGGTCAAAAAGCAGTGGAACTGGCCCATCTGGATCATCTGCTGCCAAATATGGAAGAGGCAAGAAAACTTTTCCCATTGGGTTTGCCCATGGCACCCTTTTAGAATCACCACCAGCATGAAGCAATAGCACATGTCTTTTGGCTATTAAATTAACTATTCGCTGAAGAGAATCCCCATGCAGCTCAACAGATCCAGTATCATTATTATTTATATTTGACACCTGTTAATCATAGATCACTCATCAAGCCTCACATTTGAGAATTGGATACTTGAGTACAAAATACAAAGCATTTGACCCTGGAACAAAGAAAATGTGAATAGAATATCAAGCAGGCTGACATAAACAAATGCTAAGCGCACGCATTGATCATGTTAGAGCCACGTGAGGGATTCTCCTTAACAGTTTTGCAGCCAGAAGGATCATTAATCAGAGACAAGTCTAAGTTCCCTATCTGCTGAATGATGCAAAGCCGTCAAGCTATAACCTGACCATTGGAATAAACTGAGTTTGACAAATATGATAGATTTTGCTTATATCTTGGTACCATCAGTCCCATCTGATCAGATTCAAGCCAAATATGAGCAGCACCAATGCATCAAAAAACAATCCATTGAACCACTTCATTTGAAAATAAATATTCAGAGCATCAATTCAATTTGCAGAGCAATGAAACATAATTAGCTGCACAATAGGCCAACAATTCAGAGAGTGATTCATTAACATCTACCAATGCTATTATAAAACAGCAGCTCCATCATTGACTATGGGACAGGACAAAAACTTTAAGTTTTTAGGTGCAGTGTACCACAATATTAGTTCAACAGTTCAAACTATTAGAATGGCACTAATATTAAATATCTGTACCTCTGTACCAAGATCCGCTCCAAGGTTCTGATAATGCCTGAGGAGGGCATAAATGGCATTAAGGGTTGCAGCTCCAGATCCGATCCGCTGTCCATCCGGGTCAGGCACAGCCAGTGTGATTGTGGACTCCGCAATCCGACCCATTCGCTTTGCCCGGTTGAGTTGCCAGTTGTACAGCTCGGCTTGCTCGGGACTAGCCGCGGTGAGCACAATGGCATCCCAGGTCGGAACCCTAGCTGGATCTCTGACGGACAACCTTAAATGGTACCATGATTTCCTAAGAACTGATATCAAGTCAGCCTTCTGCTTGGTCCTCGAAGATCTGGTGCCTCTCGTCGTCTCCATAAGCATCAGAAAAATTAGGAAAGATTTTTTTCCCCTTGCGGGATCAGCAGAGAGTGGAGCAAAACCAGTAGGAACAGTAAGAGTAAGACCTGAAAGAGAGGAAGGTGACTAATCCATTTTCTGTCTCAGTATTCACTATTCTGTAATAGCCCATGAATCAAGGAATCTCAGTTTTTAATTGCTATGACCGTTTTGCGATGAAATAACTACCACCCCTATTGGTCAACGGATGAAGAAAAAACCAAAATTAACGGAATAAACAAAAAAACATAAAAATGGCGTCGCCCGGGTTCGAACCGGAGACCTTCAGTGTGTTAGACTGACGTGATAACCAACTACACCACGACACCATGCTGAAACGAAGATGACAATTTTTATATCTAGTCCATAACATTTTGTGCCTGCTCAGTATTACCGTCTTCCTTCCTCGAATCTTTGATTTCGTTTTGTGTTCTTATTTTCATGACCTGATATATTTGACTACGCTTCCTTGGATAATTATGCCTATGCTTAGTGTTGGTATACTCGTGCTTGCGTGTATGGCACGTGATGATGTTTAACAATTAATGTTAAACTACTATATAATCAATCCTAAAATAATTAAATAAAACAAAGTTTATAGTACAATAACAATGCAAATTTTGTCCTAATTATAAGATAAAATTTATGATTAAAGGCTTTATTCTATAATTAAAACTAAAAGTTAATAAATTTTTTCACTTTCGTTCATATCTTTTAATCTTCTTCATTCTCCTTTTTTTTCTTAATGAATAATCCTCTTCACATAAAGAAAAAAGGGAAAATTTCAAATAAATACAATTTAAACTTAGAAAATTCTAAAAAATCTGTTCATATGAAAAGGGCAATTAGGTCTAAAAGGATTAATATGAGATTTTGAAAGGTTATTTTTTACAAAAATGCCCCTCATTTTTTTTTTTCAAAAAAAATAACCCTTTGTAGAGCCAGCTCCACTAGTGGGCCTCCAACATAACGGTTAAGTAATGAAATTAATACTTAAACTCTATAAATTTTATATGACGTTGATGACAAGTTTAATAAAAAACAATGACAACTAAGTATAGTGATTGACAACTCGCGCTCACAAGATTCTTATTGACTACACCTCAAGTCGTCATTGTCAATACTCAAGTTGTTATTGTATTTATTCAACTTATCAACGACACTTGAAAAAGTTTAGGAGTTCAAATAGTTAATTATATTACTCACATTGTCACTGGAACTCCGGCGGCGATGCTTGAGCTCTGAGTACTAGTATGGTGGCACTGGCCCATGGAGCTTCGGCACTGGCGATGGTTCTTTCTTTTTATTTTTCTTAAAAAAAGGGAGCATTTTAGTAAAAGCACAACATTTCAAAATCTTAAAATAGTTCCTTAAGACTTATTTTGTCATTTCTATATGTTAACATACTTTTTGAGATTTCTAATTCAAATGGTATTTATTTGTCTTTTTCTCTAAAAAAACAAAACAAGGGTATATATCAAAGAACAAGGCTTGGGATAAAATTATTTGATTTTTTAGAAACATATACTACCTCATGTTCTTAATATAATAGTCCGTTGGTGATTGAATTTGTCATACATATAACACCTCAATATATATATATATCTTCTAAATTTATAATTTGTTTTCAAAACATTCCTATCGATTCACATATTAAGGAGCTTATACCTAAAGATAGTCATGATAAAAGTTGGCATTTTAGGAAAACTATTTTATATTAATTAACTTCTTTAATCTACACAAATTAGTCAACCAACTCTTATATTTTGGTTAAAAACTAACTCTTATATTAAAGATTATGCAATATGTTTTACAGGAAATGTCAACTAATTAACTTAGTATAATTATATTTTTCATATAGGTTTTTCGAGCAACAAGCTTTTATACTTCCTAAAAGCATCACAAAGAAAGTTGAATCTTTTTGTAAAGCCTTTTCTCTCTTCCTAAAACCATAATGTATAATGACTTGCAAATTCTAGCAACGACCTTGGATTATATTCTATGTTGATATGGGTATTGATTTGGTATATCTTTTTTCCTTTTTGCAATGTCAATGAGTTAGAGATATGTTAATTTCAATTTGTAACTAGTTGGTAATAAATCGTTGTTCCAACAATTAAGTAGGTGAATATATATATATATATATCTATTCAGTCCAAATGAACTCATAATTTAAATAAGGATCTAATGCTTTTATTTTTATTTATAAACATCATTTTACAATTGAATCCACCCTTCAACAATTCCATGTGGCGCACAAATATGGGGGTTTTTTCTCACGTAAAAATGTCTCGATTTTTCTGACAGATTCTTTATGTGGCAAGTTGGTCACGAGAGACTTGTCACCAACTCTCTTCGAGCCGGGAGGGCCTTACCACCATGATAATGGTTTCTCTTTTCAATCAATAGTGAGGAAAGTGTGATTCACATAATTTGAGATTGTGGCTTGAGCTAAAAATTTGTGGAACCGATTTTTAAAACCTAACTATTTCTCTAAGTTTTTCTGCGGCAAATTGGGGGTGGCAAGCGGAGATTTTAGAACTTATATAAAAGTGAGTGGGTCCTACTAATATTTTATCTCTTTTTTTTTTAAAAAAATAAGACCTACTTATTTTTAAGTGAGTGTGGTAAGAAAAAAAAATCCTACAAGCAGAAATATTTAACATTTTCAACAAATAGTTATACGTAGGCCTTGCTGATTTATCATGCTTTAGGGAAGAAAAAAAACACACTCGCAATCATGTGGTAAAAATCTTGTAACTCAGAGTGTGGTAGCTGCAATAAAACTAGTATTAAAAGCAAGATGCAAAATATGTGAAGCACAGAAACAACAAGGATGTATGAGTATTTTTTTATTTATGTGAATTTTTTTTCTGCATCAATCATTTATACTCTTTTCAATCTAATATAATAGTCAATTAACTTTTTAAAAAAGATAATAAAGCAAAATAAGGTACATTAGGGTATTTATATTTATCATTTTTTCTAAATTAATTTCTTTAATGTATAAGCCAACATATAATCTAATAATACACAATATATATTATAATTAAATAAGTTATTTAGCTTAATCCTTAATCCTATTGACTCTTATACATCCAACTTTACTCAAAAAGTCACAATTTCATAAATAAAACAATTTACCCACATTTTATGGTAAAACATGACATCATTAGAAATTATGGGAAAAGTCATCCACTTCATCCACTTGAGATATATAAAAGTATAATGATTTTAAGATTTTAATTATAGAATTATGAAAATCCATTCAACATAATATTTATAATAGTTTTTAGTTATTTTTCTTTTTGTTGTGAATATACAGAATGTAAAGCATCTATTTGGGTGGTAATGAAAGTTATTACTTATTAAAGTTAAAAAAAAAAAAAGAAAAAGAAGGAAACTCACTAACGGACAAACTGGAACATATAATTTTATTGAGGTTATTTTGCCCAAAGTATATTCAATATAAGATATATTTATTTAATTTGATTAAATTAAAAAGTTAGTTAATATAACATGTATTTTTTAAAACATCATAGTTAATCATCTTCTTTAATTCTCTCCATCTCTATTCTCTTGAATTATAATTAAAAATTAAAAATTGAAAAACATATATCATATTTAGGATTAATATCAATCCTATATTGAGGATACAGGAGGGAGCATTATAAATTAATAATGTAAAGGTTTTAAACATTTTTCCCCCACTTTTTGGGCTAATATTTTTTACCGAACTTTTTTAAAAAGAAAATTCTAAAACAATACCTTCAGAATATCAAAATTCTAAGTAAGTTTTGGTGCTCAGAAACGTGGAATTTTTAGTATGTGATCATTAATGTGAAATTTTTAAATTTTAAAGGTATTTTCCTGAAATTTCTGCCTTTTTTAGACACGTGTCTATCACTCTATTGACCTACTTTTTTGTTAAAAAAATTTAAAATAAACGGGCCAGCCCGCCAATTGTCAGGTCCGGTTTCCCGGGAGATTGGAGAGGAACTGACCTCAACAATCAGAACCAACGTTTTCTCTGTTCCTCACCGAACGGAAGGATATGGATTCTCAAAAAAGCTTCCTTCAACATGACCGTACAAGTGTCTGTTTCGTCCTTCTCTCTCGCACCCCCCCTCGAATCAGTTCCGATTTTACTCATTCTCATCTGCTTCTTTCTCCCTCTTTCTTTTGCCCGCCAATCATCACAAGTTCCTCCCAAATGTATCTTCTCTTACTTTTTCCTTTTCTCTGGGAGATGTTGTAATCAAAATTCACTAGGTAGATCTTTGTTCTCTGTGTTAGGGTTTCCTGGGACTTGGGGCTGGTGGTGTTAAATATGGATTTCGATAGGAAGGTGGTGTTAGGCTTTGTTTGAGGATGAGCTTTTGTTATGATATGGATGGCAGGGTTTTGGATTCAGGTTCATTCCCTCCTACAATTGTGTTCGGATGTGGATCCCTTCGGCATTCCATTTCTCTAGCATCGCTTCCCCGTAATTCTTCGGGGGTCGTTGTTCTTTCGTTGATCAGCAACGTTTGTAATCGATTCGAACAACAATAACAATCGAAGAACCAAAAGTAAATAGATCTTGTTGCTGTTGGGTTCTGTGAGCGGAATGGATTCTGGGGTTGAGTCGGCAATGCCTGAAAACGATGGGACAGGGACAAAAGAGCCAGCTGAGTTGGAGGAGGATTTTGCAGAGAAAGACCCAACTGGTCGATACACGCGGGTATGAAGGCTATGCATGTTTTACATTATCTGTTTTTCAATTCTATTTGCTCTTCTGTACTATAACTTTTGGGGATGGTGCTGGTTATTTCTAAATAAGATTCAATTCTGGTTGATGATTATGTTTTGTTTTGAGTCTAAGAAGCAAAGAAATAGATAAAAACACCAAGGCTTTAGGAATTTTGGATGGCAAATATTGATGCCTTGGAGGCTGGGAACTACAATTGAACATTATGGTGAATATGAGTAAGTTTAGCTATAGGAGTCGACACATATCCTTGATACTTGTCTGGATTACTACGTGAGGAATTCCATCTTTTGTTTGTTAGGGAAATAAGTTGAGCTTGGTTTAAATAACTGCAAAATTTATATAATATGCCAGAATGCACATTTTCCATCATTCTAAAATTAGGGCAGCTAATATAGGGCTTGACATTGTTTTGCTGAAGGTAATAATTACATGTTTATTGTTTAAACCTGAGAGATAAATCATGTTCAATTTCTACATTTATGAACTGCACATTTTATTAAGTGTGTTAGCCCCAGTGAAACTTCAAAAGCCTTGAAGCTTATGTCCAATATTCAATTATTTGCCTAGTCTTTCTATATTATTGTTCTAATTTCTCTCTTTTTCTTTTTGTCACAGTACAATGATATCTTAGGCAAGGGTGCTTTCAAGACTGTGTATGACTATGATCCTTTATCTCTTATTATTGTTGAATTACTATTGTTACTTTATTTTACTTAGATCTTTTTTCCTCTTTCATTGGCAGTTATAGGGCTTTTGATGAAATTGATGGGATTGAAGTTGCTTGGAACCAAGTTAGGATTAATGACCTTTTCCACTCAGCAGTAAATCTGGAAAAACTGTACTCTGAAGTTCACATACTGAAGTCTTTGAAAAATGAAAATATCATGAAGTTCTACCATTCTTGGGTTGATGATGAGAACAAAACTATTAACATGATCACTGAGCTCTTCATGTCGGGAACTTTGAGACAGTATGTTGTTGTGTCTGGATTTTCTTGCTTTCCTTTAAGTTGTTCTGCTGTTATATTTTACACATTTTGGCTAACAGATACCGTAAGAAGCATAAAAATGTTGACCTGAAGGCCATCAAAAGTTGGGCTAGGAAGATTCTCCAAGGTTTAGCCTACATCCATAGTCAAAAGCCTCCTATTATTCATAGGGACTTGAAATGTGACAACATCTTTGTGAATGGAAACCAGGGAGAAGTTAAGATAGGAGACCTAGGCTTGGCAACTGTGATGCAGCAACCATTTGCTCGAAGTGTCATTGGTATGATATTAATCTCTTTAACTGTGAGTTTTTCATTATACCCCGCCGGGGCCCTCAATATAAGATTTATTTAACTAATTTGGGTAGATTAAAGAAGTTAGTTAAATTAGTTGTTTGTCAAAAATTTATATTGGTTTCTCTAAAATGCCCACTCAAATCATTTGCATTGAAATTGCCTCTTGATGCAAACTCCCTTAACATGTGCAAAGTGGATAGTTTAGAAAAAAACATGATAAATATGGAGGACAAAGTGGATTGAGATTTTATATTTAGGACCATATCAATCCCACAACTATTTGTTATATTAAGGACCAGAGGTAGCACTAAATCTTCCGGGACACTCAATTTGTTGTTTTGTACTTTTAATTATTAAGGGACTCCTGAATTTATGGCGCCTGAACTTTATGAAGAGGAATACAATGAACTTGTCGACATCTATTCTTTTGGGATGTGCATGTTAGAGATGGTTACTTTTGAGTATCCCTATAGTGAATGCAAAAATCCAGCTCAAGTCTTTAAGAAAGTTCTCTCTGTAAGTATACTAAACATCAGTAGCTAGTTCCTTATGCTATTGAATACAGTTAGATGCTTACCACTTCATGTAACATCTAATGTTCTGATGCCTCCTACTGCAGGGCATTAAACCTGTGTCTCTTAATAAGGTGAATGACCGCCAAATTAGAGAGTTTATTGAAAAATGTTTGGTTCCAGCATCTCAGAGATTGTCTGCAGAGGAGCTTCTCAAAGACCCATTTCTGCAAGTTGAGAATCCAAAGAATCCAATCCGAGATCCTTTACAGTTGCCTCATAAAACTCCAAGGTCTATAAATTTGTCCAGGTCCGGTGCTTCATCTATCGACCTAGATGCTGACTATAAACAGATTTCTGTGAGTACCTTTGCTGAAAGCAACCGTGGAAGTCCTCAGTCTCCAGTTGTAGAATTCCAGAGGTTATCTGAGGAGAATGAATTTAGTTTGAAAGGGACAAAAAAAGATGATAAATCTTTATCGTTGACCCTGCGTATTGCAGATTCCTATGGTCAGTATATCCCCCCCCCAAAAGAAAAAAAAAAAGAAAAAAAATTCTATCTCTGAGGGGGAGTTGAAGAATGCATGAACTGGTGTTAGGGTCATGCTACATTTTTCATCATCTATATTTCAATGACATGACATTCTTATACTTGCAGGTCGAGTTAGGGATATAAATTTTCCCTTTTATCTTGATTCAGACACTGCAGTCTCAGTGGCCTCAGAGATGGTTGAACAACAACTAGATTTAGCAGAATGTGATGTGCTCTCCATTGCAGAGCTTATTGATCATTTGATAACAAAACTTCTACCTGGCTGGAAACCTTCATCTGATTGTTCCTCAAGTGAAGTAACGAGCCTCAATGGTGGTGGGTTTTCAACAATGGTAGATGGCCAGACCCAAACAAGTCTATGGGACTCCATCCTAACTAGTGATCCTGCGGGATCAGTTACTTACCAAGATGATGTGTGCGAGCTGATTACCCGTGTTCAAGATGGTGAGGCTACAACTGATGAGGGCAGCTTGCTGGGTGACACTGTTAACAATGCTACTTTGCAATGTTCCCAAGGATCCTCAACCTCTGCGCTAGTTGCTAAGAATTCATGTGTAAAAACTGAAAACTCTCTCGATTCCAATGGGAGCTCTAAATCCTTAAGCTGGTCTCTCTCTGAACGGGATCTTGGGGATGCATATCTTGAGGCTTGCGAACTGGAAAGAACAACAGATAACAACAGTGTGGGGAAAGGCATTGGGATGAACAACTTTACTGTGATTGAAACGGATCCACCATTTAATGGAACATATAATGTTTTAAGCTTGACAAGAAACTGTTCTTTTTCTTTAGCAGAGGAGGACGCAGATCCTGAGCTGAAGTTGGAAATTGAGGCGATTGAAGCTTTCTATCGAGAACAGTTTGAAGAACTTTCTAAACGGAAGAAGGCGCATTTGAATCTCATCAGAAAGGGATGGATGGCTAAGAAGAAATTGGATGTCCATTGATCCTGCAATGGTTGATTCCCCTTTTTCTTTCACTTGCTGATGCTATTTTGTTGTTGTTGTTGTGAAGTTCATTATATTTGTTGAACTTCACATATTTGAGTGTTGCTTGGATTAGGATTCTCTCAATTAATCAAAGGTATAAAGTGAAAGAGACAAGAGACATGGATGATACCTATCTCCATCAGGGTCTTTCCCACATTCTCTTCTTTCTTCTCACATAATTCTTTCAATTAATTGAAGGGATCTAACTCCACTAGGATGTGGTTCTTTTCTTTTTTCTTTTTTAAGTTGGTGTTCTTATTCTCTGGGCCTTTGGGTTAACGGTGGGAGCGTGCTTTATTTTCTATTTGACCTTTTTAAAAGCCTAGTAGGAAAAAAGTCAAGTTGTAAATATGATTTGTGTTTGGATTGATGATGATAGAAGTGGCGGGCCCACGTCAAAATGCTGAAAGCTTTTGGAAAAAGCTACCTCATGAAGTTTTTTCCTTAACCAACTTTTTGGAGCTTTTTTTTAAAAAAAGTCCAGAAAACTTAAAACTCAACCCAAACACTCAACTTTTGGCTTTTTTTCTATTGCTACTTTTTTTTTTTTTCTTGGTTTTAAGCTATTTAAAGCTCTCTCCAAACAGGTCCTTTAATGTTTAAAATTATTTCCCAACTTTGGAGAAATTTTCTTATGGGTTGTATGTACAAGACTATGTTTGCAATTTGTCATTATATTCTTAAGCTTTGGAGATTATTGTTTTTTTTTTTTTTTGGTATATCTTTGGAGATTATTGTTATTAGCTAGAAATGTATGTATATTTTTTTAAGGGTAATGTAGAAACCAACACCTTTTATATTATTTCTCTATAGCATCCAGCACCTTAATAGTATTATATATGTTGCATCCTGCAATTGATGTTAACTTTGCAAATGGATTGCCTTTTAAAAACGGAAATTAGCTACTGGTAAGGAGGAGACATAGCTTCTCTTCTTTTCTTTTTCCGTCCGTTCCTATCCTTTATCCCATTCTAATCATTGGATCAAGATTTAATGGTCCATATTTAATATTTTCTTCTCATTCTTTTCTCCATTTCATTTCTATCCTTCTTTCCATTGCAATAATATCCATTTTCTTTTAATAATATTTTTATAAAATATTAAATGTGAACTATTAGATCTTGATCTGATGATTATGAAAGGGGTAAAAGATGGGAACGAACGAGAAAAGAAAATGAAAAAAGCCAAATCTGAGCAGGGCATCTTTTTCTTATAAAACTACTTGAAACACAACCAAATAGATGAACTGATTTGAACTCAATCAAACACACATAACAAATAAAATTACAAAAGTCAATTTTTTTCCCACAATTTAAAATTAGTTTCAATCAGTTTAACCTTGTTTAGTCGAATAAAACCAAACAAATTATAACAGTGAGATTTGTCCCTTTTTTTCCTTTTCTTTTTGGCCTTTTTTTTTTTTTTTTGCTCTTTTTGGCCTTCATGATTGAAGAATATCTCGGACAACCATGATGTGATTCTGAGTCTGTTTATTAGGTTTCGGGATTAATTTTTTCTTTAAAAAAAAAAAAAAAAAAAAAAAAAAAAAAAAAAAAAACCAAGTGAGTAAAAAAACCCCATAAAAAGCACAAAAGAAACTAAATCCAACCAAACCACCCAAAATGAATAGGTCATTCATTTTGCAAAACCAAGTTAATAATTCGATTTAGTTTTGATCTAAGGCCGAATGGAATCAATCCTATGGATTGTGAGGTTATCATTTCTACATAAACTGCAATGCAATTGAGAAACTACTGAGAATAATATCGGTAAAAAAGACTCGCATATCTCAAAGGAATAAATTACGTTAATTTAAAGGAATGATTATTCTACTTGCGCAGCCTAGGACAGAAAAACAAAAGAAAATGGGGAAATTCTTCCATCGATGAATAAGCAAGTTAGAGAATTAGCCATCACGCCATTGATTTCTGCAATTGTCATTCAAGCACAGGTAGAATATGGTTGCTGGCTCATCAGCTGACCGAGTCTGAAATTCTGCGTAGGCAGCTTTATCATGATTGCATTTTGGACATGGCACTGCCAAAAAAAAAAAAAAAAAAAAAAGTACTAGTGAGAAAATAGAATGAAGATATAAGAAGAAACATGAAGAAGCTAGAACCATATGGTAGCATCACCTCTAGGAGGCACTCAATTTAAAGATCTGGATGAATAAAAACAATACTACCTCAGGTCCTTAATATAAGTTGTGGATCTTATATTAAAGATGGGAGGGAGTAGTTATTTTATTGTCTATCATTTCCTTCTAGCCCCAAAAAGAAAAGGCATACCAGTTCCTTACGTAAAACTATTGTCCAGTCAAGCTAGCAGTTACATTATGAAATCAAATTTAAGAACTAGTAGTATTACTCTAGTTTAGAGTTTCCAAGCTAAAATTAGAACAGTCTCATGCTAGTGGTTCAAAGAATTTATCTCATCTCCTAATTTAGATTTATCATGAGCAGATAAAACCCAGAAGTTTGGTTAACAACACACATGCCACTATAGTTACAAATTTAATCATATGTCATGTTGTACTCCACGACTTTGACATGACACATATTCATTCCACACCCTCTTAGTTTGTCCAAAATGATTGATGAAATCAACCATTAAAACTCCTCTCACAACTATCTTAGCTTTCGACAATAGGACACCCTCCAGAAACAATTTCAATTTAAACCAACCGCATCATGGTCCGCTTCACAATTTCAATTTCAATATATTATGGTCTACTTCACAATTTGGATTTGTTTCTTCTTGTTCTTGTTTGTTCACATTAATCAAGGAAACCAACTGCATCAATGTTAACGGGGTGATTTGATTAGAAAACCATTGAGAGCAAGGGTGGAAGTAGAGAAAAAAGATCTAGACCGATCTCATGTTCATAAAAAATTTATAAATAAACTATTTTACATTGCAATGACTGTTTATCCAGCATTTGGAACAGGCAAAAAGTTTCAATTAAGCCTAACCAACACACACAGAATTTTTTCAGAAGGCAAAATGGTCATGCTAAGAAGAGGATTCAGAATTAACTCACTCCCCTCCTCAAAATGAACACAGCTAAGAATTACTTAGGATCGCTTCTGATGAATGTGGCAAGAAAAATCCACTGAAAGTTACTACGTATTAGCAATGGCCAATGCGTTCATACTAACACAACCCAGCATAATCTGACGACTAGTTGATTCAGGAATTTGAAGAACTACTTAGGATCACTATGCTCATGTTTCAATATGAAACCAAGCCAGAGCACAGCTTAAAATAGCATAGTTCTCAGCAGTATTTTACATGTAAGTTCAATTAAGAGAAGCACCAAGGCTATAAGATTCAAATCTAAAGGACCCCTTAGAGTAAATTCCCACAATACAATGTATATATCTCCAAAGATCAATATAAGAAAAATCACAAACTTATCACGTTTTAACTGGAGAAGCTGATAGCAAAAATGTAAAGATCAGCATTAAAGCTTTTTCCTTACACATTAGGCATCAGAATAAGATTAGAAGAGTTTCATCCAAATAAAAGGGAATTAAAAAGCAGCATAGTGTGCACGGATCAGCAACTAACCAAAAACTAATGATTATCCAACTAACCAAGCCAAAAAGAGATGAAAGGAAAAGTAATTCTACTCTCAGCAGTAGGGGGAAAAACGATGAGGTGGGAATATATGTACCTTCAGCTGTGGGTGCATTCTTCATATCATCTTGGGAGATTACAGGTTCTATCTCTTTTCTGACTAAACGCTGCTTTCTCTTTATCTTCACCTGCACAGTGAAGAGATGAAGGGATAAAAGGGGGAAAAGTATAACATTGATTATAAAAACAAAAGAGGATAAAAAGAGAGGAAAATTTTCATCAGGGACATAGCTGTTGAAACCATACATTTTTCTCGATGTAACAAACATATGGGCAGGTAGGACAAAAGAATCTTGAAGGGCGACCCATATAGGTCATTTCATATTGTAACAGAGTGCCGCAAGTCGGACAAAATTCCATCTTCTGTATAAGCCTCTAGCAGAAACACACCTACTGCAACAGTTTTTTGAATAAAGAAAAAATTAAAATAACTATAACAAACAACTTCGCACACAAAATAAAATGTTATAGGATCACAAAATCAAACCCAAACAATCGAGATTACCCCGACGGAAATTTGCATAAAATGATAGTGAAGACAACGAAAAAGTCAAGAGGGGAAATCGCGAACGCATTGCTTACCAGAATAATGTAGAGGAGGGATTTTCGTTGCTTCTCCCCTGCCTGGATATGACGTCGCCGCCGTCAAAGTCTCCAGAGCCTGAGGACTGAGGCTACCTATCAATCGGAACTCCGACCGTGTTCGCGAGAGACTTGGCTTGCGTAAAACACACCTAGTACTTTTTTTTCTTAAAAAATAAATTTTAAGATGCTACTGGATAGTAAAAAAAATAATTCAGGATATTAAAAAATTAGAAAAAACTCTATACAAAATATCATCTCCTCCTTCTCTCCCTATTAAATTAAAGCCCCACCGCCGGCGGCCACCACCCGCCAGCGGCCACCGCCGGCCACCACCCCCCCAGCGGCGACTACGACCGGCAACCGGCCACCGGTGGGAGGGTTTTTTTTTTTTTGGTGGGTGGGGTGTTTTGTCAAAAATCAAAAATGTGTTTTGGAAATGTAGGGGGTGGGGTTCAACCCCCACCCCCACAAAAACCAAGTAGCCCAACCAGTTGGGCTACTTGGTTCTTTATTATATATATACATTAACAAATATATATATTCTTCTTAACATTTTTTCAACGATAATTACCATTCCACAAGTGAGAATTACCATTCGTGAAGTGAGAATTACCATTTCGTGTTTGAGAATTACCATTTTTTCTCCAGGGTTCACTTTGTTTACTTGAAGCATGTTTTGTAAAAACCCAAAAAACATGAACTTTTACAAAACCTGGTGAGAATTACCATTCGTGAAGTGAGAATTACCATTTTTTCTCCGTGTTCACTTTTTTTACTTGAAGCATGTTTTGTAAAAACCCAAAAAAACATGAACTTTTACAAAACCTGAAGTGAGAATTACCATTCGTGAAGTGAGAATTACCATTTCAGAAGTGAGAATTACCATTTTTTCTCCAGGGTTCACTTTTTTTTATTGAAGCATGTTTTGTAAAAACCCAAAAAAAACATGAACTTTTACAAAACCTGCGAAGTGAGAATTACCATTCGTGAAGTGAAAATTACCATTTTCGAAGTGAGAATTACCATTTTTTCTCCGGGTTCACTTTTTTTGACTTGAAGTATGTTTTGTAAAAACCCAAAAAAAATAAACTTTTACAAAACCTGTGGTAATTCTCACTTCGAAATGGTAATTCTCACTTCACGAATAGTAATTCTCACTTCAGTTTTGTAAAAGTTCATGTTTTTTTGGTTTTTACAAAACATGCTTCAAGTAAACAAAGTGAACCCCGGAGAAAAAATGGTAATTCTCACTTCCGAAATGGTAATTCTCACTTCACGAATGGTAATTTTCACTTGTGGAATGGTAATTATCGTTGAAAAAATGTTAAGAAGAATATATATATTTGTTAATGTATATATATAATAAGAGAACCAAGTAGCCCAACTGGTTTGGCTACTTGGTTTTGTGTGGGGGTGGGGGGTTCAACCCCACCCCTACATTTCCAAAACACATTTTTGATTTTTGACAAAACACCCCACCTACCAAAAAAAAAAAAAAAAAAAAAAAAAAAAAAAAAAAAAAACCCTCCCACCGGTGTTGGTCATAGGTCGCCCACGGGGTGGTGGCCGCGGTGGCCGCCGGGGGGGTGGTGGCACGGCGGGTGGGGCCCACCGTGGGTATTTTCTTTTTTTCTTTTTAATTATTTAGAACTAAAGGGCAAAATGGTCATTTACGCAAATTTGCAAAACCCTTAAAAGTCTTTGTCACCTCTAAGTCTTTTTGCAAATTCGCGTCACCTCTCGGGGTTTTACAAATTCATTTGGTATTTAAACTAATTTTCCCTAAAGAGTTTCATTCACCTTATAACTTATATATAACATAAAAGGTATGTGAAATCTCATAGTCTATCCATATTTATTAATGTTGGTATTATTTATAGTATAAAAAAGATTGACTATGGAATTTCATATATGAAAAAATCCACAATTTGCCAAGTTTAATAATAAGGGTCTTCCTAGAAAATAAGGACATGGGAACAGTGAGAATTTGAGCTTGGAAGCTAGACAGACATTAATTTAAATGCATCTCAAAAATTCTTAAACAAAGTAGTTATTGGGACAAATGGTCTCATGTGATTGAGACATGTTTTTGATTTTTGGATGGAGATGATTGGAACATGTATTTTAAATTCATACATTTTTTGTAATTATACATCTATAGGTGTTTTTAATAAATAAAATCTAAATATGATAAAAATGCTCAAAATCACTTGTAAAAATAATATCCAAATAGAAAACATGATTAACCAACACTACCTTTCAAATGAACTCTTTGTTCTATGTTTTTCTCTTACTATCATGGTTAATACATTTAAACTATAGATGAATCATATTTTATTTTATTAAATATTAATGTTTATCTATATATATATATATATATATATTTTTGAAGAATAGAAGTTACAAATTCTCTTTAGTGAGAGGAGAGGAGAGGGGAGAAGACATTAAAGTCATTTTACCCATATTTTGAAATCTTAAATTGGATTAATGACTTAATTAATAATTTGTTAAGTTTACCAATTTGATTTAGAAATTTCCTATTTTGAGTGGCTTGGATTTCCCCATAAATAAATTATTCATGATCTTAAAAAATTATATTAGAATCTTCAAAAATATTTTAAGGTACTAACGAGTATTGAATGGTACTAAAAAAAAAAATTCTTATCTTAAAAAATAATTTTAGGATCTTGAAAAAATATTTTGGGTACTAATTTATACTAGAATGATATTGACCGGATCAAGAAATAATTCATGATCTTGAAAAGTTATTTTAGGATCTTGAAAAAATATTTTAGGGTAATAACCGATATTGAAAAAATACTTCAAGATATTGAATGATACTAAAAAATTAATTCATGATCTTAAAAAATTATTTTAGGATGTTGAAAAATATCTTAAAGAATATTTTTAGTAGCGATCAACACCTACCTGAAATATTTTTTCGATCCTAAAATAATTTTTTAAGATCATAAATTATTTTTTCAAGATCCTCAAGTATCCTTTTAGTACCAATCAATACCTAAAATATTTTTTTAAGATCATAAAATATTTTTTCAAGATCAAAGTACTATTCAATATTTTAAATTATTTTTTTACCACTTCGGCAATACCTTAAATTTTTTTTCTTTTTAAGAGAAAGGGACTGGGTGGGGTTTTGTTCCAAAATGGCTCCGTTTGGAGCAAAGGGGACGGCAACGGACGCAAGTCAACAAAGAATGTAAGCCAAATTTGTTGGCAAGGATGACCAAAGTCCAAGAAGAGTTTTTTTTTTTTTTTTTTTTGCCGGGTAAGAAGAAATGTTTCCTTTTGTATATTAATTAACGTTGTGGTGCATAATAAATGGACAAAGTTAATCACTTTCCCTTTATAATTTTCACTATAACTCATTTTCTTTTTTTTCTTCCAACCACCATAAATCATTTCCTTTTTTCCCGAACCACTATAGCTCATTTTCTAAATTTTAATTTGGTATGAACCCAGTCCATATGGTTTAGCCATTTAGAATATTAATCCTTATATTTTAAAAAATAAAATTACATGTTTCACTACATTTATGAACTAAAATTTTAAAAGGGCATATAAGGCTGGTTTAAAGATAAAAATACCTTGGAAGCTTTTACTTATGGGCACTGAAGAGCCTATTTGGCATAGTGCGGTGGTGATAGAGGAAATAAGCCCAACATAATAATTTAAGACATCGTTTGTGATAGGAGTGGTCTTAGATGAGTTTATTTTAAAAAAAGTGACTTCTGATAGAAGTCACTTCTTTCAGCTTCTAGCGTGACTTTTTTTCAGCTTCGGATGAAAAATGGTAGGGATAAGTTGTTAATTAGTATAATTAGATAAGATAATAAGGAGAAAGAAGATGAAGAATGATTTATTATCAACAATAGAGCATAATGCTCTTACAAAGAGTAATTATGAGGGCTAATTTCCCAACACTCACTATTATCATATTAATTAAGACCCCTTTATATAGACTAGGGCTCCTAACTAACTCTCTAACTAATCATTTAATCTCACCTTATATTCTAACATAAGTTATCCAATAATCAATGTATTATTAAATATACATTTGTATACATTCTAATTTATCCATTAGAATATATTTAATTAAGTACTCTAGATTTTTTTTTAATAATAATTTAATTTTTTAATCAAATTTAAATTTAAATTATTATCTTCAATTATCAAAAATATACAACTAATATATATATATATATATATATAAATTTAAACTTCTCATGTTGCATGCGTATATATATAAAGAAAAAGAAAAAGATTCTTACACACACATGAAATAGTGGGACCCACATTTTTTATGTGTGTGTGACATGAGAAAACACTTCTCCTACAACATGAGAAGTGTTTTTCCCATATATATATATATATATTATATTCAATAAGATTCATATAATTTTAAGCTTTTTTTTTATTTCAACTAACTTTTTAAATACGAGCTCATTTGGGAGAGGGGAAGTTATTTCTCTTATCATCATTCTAAATACAAATCATATTTACAATCTAATTTTTATTCTACTTTATTTTTGTAAAAGTCATATTGCAATAAATTACTTCTGTCACCGCTATCTCAAACGAACCTTAAGGACCCGTTTGTTAAGCGGAAAATCGGCCAAAGGGAAGGGAAGATTGCAGATCTTCCATCACCGAATGCATTTGGCGCCACGCTTCCGGAAACCATCTTCCAACAACCTTCAATCTTCCTTCATTCATGGGAAGACTACTTCCCTCCATTTTTGGTGGGAAAGTTGATCTTCCCTAGGGAAGAAATTCCCAAATGACCATCTTCTCCTCCTTCAATCATCTGTCTTCCTTGCAATTGCTCCCGACGTCGACGCCGCCTCCTCCTCCCTTTGCAAATCTCGATGCCGACGTTGCAAGGATGAAAAATAAAGCCGAAACTTTTTTTTTTTGGGCTGATGTCGGGTTGAGGGATGAAGGAGGGATCAAAGAGGGACAGTAGGGATGAGGGACAAAGTAGGATTTGGGATGAGAGAGAGAAGGATGAAGGAGGAACTGTTTTTTTTTTTTTTTTTTTTTGGTTTATTGGTTGTGGTTGTCGGCCGAGCGAGAGCGTGAGGATGAAGAAGAGAGGAATGAATTAATTTTTTAGGTTAAGGGGTATTTTAGACAATTTATATTTTATATTTATATTTATATTTTTTAAAATTATCATCTTCCATCACCTTTTTCCATGGTTTAGGAACCCGGGCCGGACCGACCGGTTCAGACCAAAAACCAGAGAACCGGACGGAAAACTGGTCCGAGTTAGGGGAACCCGGGTTAACTAGGTGACTCTGAGTCAACTCAGCTAGAACTGGCCGAGTTGAGACTGTGTCACCAAGTCATGAACTAAAAAAAAAGAAAAATCAGATGGAGGTTGTGTGCGACAGATCAAGGAAGATGAAGAGATAAGAAGAAGAGAACTGAAGTGAAGGTTGGTTGGAATATATTTTCAACTACGGCCACCTTTTTCGCCGACATGAGATTGGACGGAGTGAAGGTTGAGGGCGGAAGCTATGGATGATGGAGCTTTTTCGCCTTGTCGGTGATGGAGGGAGGAGGAGGAAGGTTATGGTGAGAGATATAGATGAGATCTGAATGTTGAATGCGAATGCTAGGACAAAGAGTCCACATTCCATGCTAATATTTACATGTTTCTTACATGCTTATATGTGTAAGCCATGACGAAGCAGGGAAGTGGGTATGATGGAGATTTGAACTTTGAATATAATGAGAGAGAAAGATGTTTGACCGATATGATGGATATGACGGGGAGTAGGTGAGAGCAGATTGTGAATATTTTTTTTTTAATTCTTACAAACATAAAAAATGGAGAGTATGAGGAAAACAAATAAGAAATTCATGATGTACAGATTGCACTTGCACACATGAGTGATTGTATCTAATCACAAAATTTATTGAGGTGTATCCATATATCTCATATTGGTGATACCGATAGACTTTAATTGTTTGACAAAATATTTTTATTATTAAAATATGAATATTTTTATCTATGTTAATTAAATTATATTCTTAATTAATACCGGTTTGACTCCGGTCTGACCCACTGACCCTTAACCCAATACCCTCACCGGTTCAGTGACCGGTCCGGGTTTTAGAACCTTGCCTTTTTTATGTTTACCAAACAGCTCATTTTTTTTTTAAGTTCCCTCTTAATCTTCCTTTCCTTTCCTTCCTCATATCTTCCCTCTAACAAACAAGGCCTAAGTATCTAGAAGTTTTAGAGGGCAAAAATACCATGGAAGTTGTAAAAACGTGGCATTTTTGCCCTCCTGATATAAATACTAATGGTCCAAACTATGCTGAGTTGTCTTGGTCACATGGCATATTATGCCATGCATTATTCCACAATTATGCCACATCGTCATCGTCTTTGCCGCTTCATCCAAACTTCCTTTCCTGGGTAAAAACACTCTCACCCGGTCACCCCGTTCCATCCAAGCTCGTCGCACCTAAAGAGGTAGACTAGCACCATCGACGGCGTCTCTTCCTTCTCTCCCCACGGAAGATGATGATGAAGCTTGAAGAAGAAGAACAGCTGTCGAGGTTACGGCTCCAAATCGCGCTCTGGTCTTTCCGGCGTCGCTCAGATGGAGAAGATGAACAAAACAGAGAAATTTGATGCGCAAAGCGCTAGAAAAGAATATCAAACAAATATAAATGAAATACCTCTTGAGAAAATGTCATAAATGAGATCAAATTTTATAAAGTCCAAGTCATTGTTGCGAATGCAGTAGCAAATTTCATGTTTACAAAGCACATATCATAATATTAACAAGTGACGAGTGTGGTTTAACGGAAAATCACAAATTATAAGTAAAAATTAACCAAAAAGTACCTTTGTTCTTCAACTAGAACAACTGATCTAAAACTTCCTCTCAAACCAAACATCAAAGCAATGACTTCAATAAATTCTATATTTTAATAACAAAAACATATTACAATAAAAATAATTATAATGATCATTCTAAGTGCATCAACCTTTTATTTATTCTAAATTATAGCGGATGAAATCGAAGGCGAGGTCAAAATATATATTACATAAACTTCCCTTCTAGTTTTGGATTCAACTTCCATCCATCTAACAGTATCGTGATTGACTCATTATGTTGACAAAAATGCCCTTCCTTAAGATAAATATTACTACTTATCATGTAATCTTTGCCAAAAAAAAAAAAAAAAAAAAAAAAAAATCATTTAATTACATATCTTTATTCAAAATATTAAAAAAAAAAATTAGTATATATTTTTACATTTTTGTCATTGTCATACTTTTAAATTTATCATATTATAAAGTTAATTAATTTTATCATTATAACTTTTAATTTTTAATCTCTTTTATTTGTTAAACTTATCAAGTAATTTTTAAATACACATGATGATGTTTTGCAATAATACATACATACATATATTCAATTAAGTTATATAATTATAAAATGATATTATTATGAGATTCGCATATTAATTATCTTATAATTTAAAATTTTTAAGAATATTTCCTTAAACATATATTCTTAAAAATAATTACTCAAATTTTGAACAAGTTATTAATATTTACCACAAAAATAGATTACTAAAAATTATTCTAAATTAAATTTATTAAAAATATTAAATAGATCATTAATGAACATTAATATTAAAAGATAAATTAGGGAATTGGTATAATGAGGGGTATATCAGCAAACAACATTTATTTTGATATGATTTTTAATTTAAAAATATATTTAAAGAATATTTTTTAATAACAATGATATGGACTAAAGTGTATGTTTTCAAAATAGATGGGATAATAAAAAAATTATAATGCCAGAGTATTTTACTATTATTTTTTGAAATTTTATCATAATTGTCTTATTAATAATGCTATTAAATATATATTTTTCAATATAAGGCATTTTTATATAACTGAAAAATAAAATTCTAGGGTGGCCACTTACCCCTTCCCTTTAACCTGTGTCTGCCTATGATTGTGGGCGTCACTATGGTCGGCGGCGGCTTAAAGAGAACGAAAGTGAAAGCGTTGATGAAGAGGTCGTAAAGGAGGGTGGAGAAAAGCATGGGAGAGCAGAGGTTGTTGCTCAAGGCGTGATCTGACATCGTCACCAGCGGCAAGGGTGGCGGGGATGGCTTTGTTGTAGTGGGTGGAGAATCAATGCCTGAGATGGAGAACTTTTGGATGCTTTGGGGATGGTGAGGGATTAAGGGCATGTTTAGCAATTCTTATTTTTAGTTTTATTTTGATGATGTGGCCTAATATGTGGCATTATAAGTGGTGTAATATCTTACATGGCAAAGCCACATCAGCATAGTTTCACCAAATAACTTTGACCATTAGGTTTTAAACGGGAGGGCAAAAATGCCATATTTTTATAACTTCCGAGTAATTTTGCCCATCGAAAAGTTCTAGACACTCAGTATCCATTTGTAAAAATTTTCGGGACATCTTTACCCCTTAAGTTTTAACTTTTAAGTGGGGCTGTTGGGGTTTCAGTTGGCGTTAAAGGGGTAGTTAATGACTGTCTGTTTCTGTTAGAGTCTTTTAGGGGGTTTATGGTATATGATTAGTGTGTTGTGATATCTTCATAAAAAAAAAATTAATAGTTCATCAAGAAAAAAAAAATTAATAACATGTGGCATGGCCTTTTCTTATGACGAAATCAGTGACGCGACACTCTACACATTATTAAAAAAAAAAAAAAAAAACATGTGATATGCCCATGGCACTAAATTTAGTTTAATGTCTCTAGAATGAGCTAAATAACGCGCAAATATAATATATAAAAAGAACTTTGATTCTATCCTTAAAAACAAAACAAAATTATACCATGATAGGTTAGGCTGACTTTACTTAAAAATAAGTCTAAGTTTAGATTTAAAGTCTAAGACTAGGTTTGAGTCTGTATATAAGCTTTTTTTTTTTTAGACATAAACTTGAAAACTTATTTAAAGACCTAATTAAAATATAAACATTTAAATATAGTTTAAACCTTATACTTCCAAATGTATATGTAATTCTTCACACTTAATTACATTTTTAAATTATATCTTAAAAGCCTAACATCAATTCTTGTTGAGTATAATGGTTTAGTAGGGGGAAAAAAGTGTCTAGTGGCAATCTGTATGAGCAAGTAGAAATACTAACAATTTTGATTAATGAGATATATTTTCTAAACTCAACTAATCATGACAAGCAGTATATTAACTTGGATTTTAACTCTTTTATTTTTTGTACATAAATTGGGACAAACTCCAATTAAGATTATAATATTTCATTTAGCACTGAAATAAACTTATGGCAGTTATTATGCTTTAACAGACGATACAAATCAAATGAAAGGGAGTGAATTAGCATTTTGATTAAAGAGAGATAGGAGTGAATGATTGATAAGAAAGCAAGGGTTGGGTGTAATGACAATGAGAAGTTAAACTTAGGATTAACGTTGAGTTGGTAAATTTATAAATAATTTATGAAAGTATCTAGATAATATTATGTATATCTATATAATAGTATAATTTTTTTTAAAAAAAGTTAAATAAGTCATACCTATAGATTTATAAACTAGGCCTAATAAAAATAGATTTGAGCTTGAATCTGATCTATTTAGTAAATTGGCTACGTGAAACTTTACATAACATAGGCTAGGTCATAAGTAATAGTACTTAGGTATTTCCACCCTAATGATCATCAATAAATATAATATAATGGTAAGTCACATCATTCAATAAGAATAATATAAATCATTTATGAGCTCGATATGATTATAATTAAAATAAAAATAGTGCGACTTGCTTTTATATTTGATATTATATTAAGCTTTCAAATTTTTACACTTTTTCAATACAATATAAAAATATTTATAGTTATAGTTGATCTCACTAAAGTCACACCATTTATGGTATATATTTAAGAAAAAGGGTCAAGTAGATATTGAGTTTTATCATTAAAAATTCATTTAACCATATTAAAAGATATGAGTTATACTTTTATAGTTTTGTTTTATTTTAATTTAACCTTTATAACTAGTCAAAAGCAACATTAATTATGGTTTTCCATCAACAGTTTCTTCATTTTCTAACCATCCAAAATTGACTTTAACCTCAAGTACTTTCTTCATTTTTTTATTTTTTTTTTTTTACCAATACTAAAATTAGTCATAAAAAAAACATCATGTTTCTAATTCTATCAAGGTAGTTTATGATACGATCCAACTCGTTAGAGATTAGAGAATGGGAGGGATTAATCTTTAAAGGATCTTTATTAAGAATATTTCTTTAATACTTTTCATATATATAAAAATATCCTATCCCTACTTTTCATATAGGTTAATAATGACTCCCTAGAAATACTCCTAAAACTCTCCCATTAATCAAAATAAATTAAATATTAATTTAATATGCAAGTCTAACCTACTAATCCTAAACTTGAGTTGTTCAAAAACTAAAATCCTAAATTTGAGGATCACTGAACAAACAAGAAAATATCCTAAATAAAATAAAAATGTCCTAAAATCTAAAATAATGTTAATAAATATTTATTAATATTTCTCTAAATCCTCAAATCACCAGTTATCCAAGACTAATCGGTATTCTATCAAGTTATCTGATTAAAATTAACACAATTAACATATTATTTTCATAAGCTGAGTTTGCTTCAGAATATCTATCCTTGATCCAGTTATCCCCCAGCCAAAAACTTGAGTCATATCACAAACATAATTTTTTATTGCAACCTGAAGTCAATATTATCCATATTCTTTCTTAGAAGCTGCCTTGAAGACAAATTCATAATCAATGGCAACTTTGAGGGGATTATACTGCTGCTTCAAGTGCCAGAACCATATTGCTTTCCATGATGATATTATTTCCAAAGATTTTCGGGTCAGCTTTATTATTACTATTTCTTTTTTTCTTTTGATTAGTTTCTTCATCTCTTGTTCTAGTTCCCAGATTGAAAAGTCTCAAACTTTCTAACCAATTTCAAAAGGGTGAGGTTCCAATTTGATTCTACAACCGTTCTGATATGTTCCAAAGGCCCAGATTTGAGTCCCAAATCAAAAGCATAGAATTTATATATGAACTTACAGTTCTGGGTTTTTGGGCTGATATGAACTGGTTTTGATTTGTTTGACAGGCAAGCAGTGGGAGGGCTTTTCTGTTTGCTCATGCCATTAACATTAATAAAGGAGCCATGGAGGATAGGCATCTCATGACTGGTCTTCACACAGTTTCTGATGTGTATTGCTCTGATTGTGGAGAAGCTTTGGGATGGAAATACATCAAAGCTTATGAGGAATCCCAGAAATACAAAGAGGGGAAATTCGTTCTAGAAAAGTTCAAGATCACGGTCATGAGTCCCACATTAGGAAGATTTACTTGAAGGAGGGGCCCCAAAGCTTTCGGCTCTCCCAAGGATTTGTGCTTGTTACAATCACCATGACCTCTAATCACTAGCAAATCTGGAATCTTGTGAATGGATTCTGAAGAAGTTGCACATTCAAAGCTAAAGAAACAAAAGCTCTTTTAAAAACAATAAAATGGCCATTTTTTCATATTGTACAAAGATTGTTTAGAGGAAAAATTGTGCAGGTGGTTAGTTTTATGCAGAAAGCTGAATTGGCAGAGGTATATTGGTCTGCTGCAACATCACGACAGAGTCAGTCGTTTCAGAAACATGTAACATGTGAAAAGATGAGATTTTTAATTTTAATATGGTATATGAGTATGAATCTGTTGAAATTCCTGATAAATCAGCATGCGTTCATATTCAGCTTCTGAGAAGCGAATAAGAAAATATGATAATCCCAGAATTTTCTGCTGCTTTTGAGCAAGAGATTGACAATGGCATGTATTTGAAGGATTAAGGTTTTTTCTTAATATACAAGTTTTATCCGACCGAGTGGAGTTAGCTACACGAGTTAAATTAGAAGTTTGAAACCTCTCTAGTTTATGTAGTATGTTATGAGATCATTAAATTCTTTACTGGAATGTGTTTTTCTGGGCATGTTCTGTTGGTTTGACTATTTTTCAGATGAACACACAGCAAAATCTAAATATGGAGGCTGTAAAAGATTATAATTAAATTGTTGATGAATGGTCATTTAATGATTTTGAGCAAGAACCTGACCTTGTCTGGTTTGGTTAGGAAAAAATACTCATATATCAGAGAAGAAAAGAGGAAGATTCAAGAAAGCATGTCTAAGAAGATTACGTGTGCCTCGAATAGTCAAATACATGTTTTCTTCCCCGCCAAAGGCACCTTCCAAGAAACCATCACTGATAGGTGATTGAGTGTCTATGGAACCAGAAAATGAAATAAAAATTAATAGTGCAAGGGAAAACTTACAACAACATCAATAATAATAAATTTTACTCTGCTTTTTTTTTTTTTTTTTTTTTTTAATGAAGAAAAGGGAAGTTTTACCCCCTAAACTAAAGCAATAAAATAGACACGTCAAACTTTAAAAAATAATTTTTCAAGTCCAAAGTTCAGGCAAGTTAAACATTGGTAAGATGGTCAAAATTAGGTGGCCTTCCAACGTTAATTTTAAATTTGATTTGGTGTCTCAAAAAAAAAAAAAAAAAAAAAAAAAAAAAAAAAAACCATTACTTGGTCAACACTCGACTTAGAAAGTCACATGAATTTTCTTTTGCACCTTTTATGAGAAAATGAGAATGCCTTCTTCTATGAAATTTCCTTATAGACTAGTCGAGCGGATTATTCTAGCTTGTGTTGGTGAAAGTCTGAGTAAGAATTCAACTCTTCTGGACATGGAGGGAATAAACACAGAAGGCAATACTGTTGTTGGAGATGGGAAGCCAAACGAGAATGAGTTTTGCAATTTAGATTAGCCCTGACAATATGGAAAAGATGCCTAGGCATGGCTAGACAAGGCTTTCCAGTAAGAGCTCTAAGAAAACTTCAACTTAATTTTCTTAAAAAAATAAATTATCACTCGTATCAATCAAAAAACAAATTGCAGACTTCATTATCCACACGATCTTCATAGGCTCACGATAGTTTAGAGGCATATCGAAGTACTATGTAGCATCTACGCATAATTTTTATTTCTTCCCATGATTCTTGCTCATTTCTTTTCATGAATATGAACCAGTTGTGGCCAACAACAACTCCATATGCTACTGTAAACGAGATATCAATCGTCACTGAACACGTCCGGATAGTAATATCTACTAACCAACCCTACTTTGAACAAGCTATATATCAGTCCTAAAAGCAAAATAAGACCCCCAAATGCTTAATTTCTAGATACAGAAAGGAAACCATAAATTGCACAGAGAAGTGTTCACTTTCCTACAGATTGTACTACTTCCTATTCCGACACACAGACTAAGAACCACCAGAACCTGCTTCTGCTTCATTCCACATCATTGGACATTTTTCAAGTCCTGGACCTTCTGATTGGTGAGCGGCTGCAGATGAATAAGACAACAGATTAGTTCGTGATATGATTTAAATAAACAAAAGCACCAACTTCCAGAAAGATGATTGACAAAAAATAGAACAAAAACAATACCTGCGGTATCTGCCATATTCAGGACTCCTCGCCCTACCATAATCGGGACTCCTAGGCCTGCCATAATCAGGACTCCTACGTCTGTCATATGCGGGTCCATTGTACCTATCATACACAGGGCTTCTTGGACGACCATAATCAGGACTAGGTCGCCTCCGAGCAACTGGACTGGGTGATCTTCCATAACCCCCTCCTCTTCTGGGGCTGTCATAGTATCTGTCACCCCTCTCATCATCATCCCTCAGAGCATACTCCACTGAAACCACCCTATCCAGTATCTTGCTGCAATAACAAGGCTAAAATTTGATTCCCGATGCCATGCCATGAATAGGAAACCAACAAGAAGAAACTCACCAAGAAGTATCATAACCAAATCACTGACCTCATATGTGTGCACTCAAGAGCTTTAGTGGCATCTTCTTGTGTTTCAAACTGCACAAATGCAAAATTCCGACGAATCCGAACATGAAGAACTTTCCCATATGGTTCAAAGTGTCTTTCTATATCACGAATTCTAGTACGAATTGGGTCAAAGTTAATCACAAATAATGTTTTTGTGGGCTTCTGGTTTGCCCTGGACCCGTCTCGATGACGGCCACGCTCACCCTGCTAGGATCAAAACAACTAGTAAGTATAAATAATATTTTGGCAGGAAATCATTTCACTAGCCAATACAAAAATATGGAAAACAGCTTGTCATAAAAATATTATCCTACCCTAGCCCACTCTACAGACAGCCTTCTCTTGTCATAACCAAATGGAAAATTGTCTAATGCACGGATTGCATCTTCAGCATCACGCTCATCCTCATAATACACAAATGCAAAACCTGCAATAACAGCACTCATATTAGAGACCGAGTGATGATGGAAGGCAACAGCATGTCATCCCTCACCAAGCAGTACATCAGCCAAATCAGGATTTTATTTTTCCCTGTCAGGAATAACAGAATACAACACCTGCATATATGCGAGGGCTGATGCACATGAAGCGGTAGAGGCGTTCAATGAGGAACAAAATCATGATTGCAATAAAAGATTTAAATCCAAAATTCAGATCTGGGATTGTCATTGCAAAGCATGATTCTCCATTCAGACAGCACGAGTGAATTCAGTAAGATAAGGCATGGCATGGCATGATAGATTTCATTGATCCCCTATTTTCAGTGGATGTAGGCATGGCATTGCATGACAGTGTTCATTGATCCCCTATTTTCAGTCAATGTAGGCATGGCTTAATAAATTGAATGATGATCCCACTATGATCATTCTGGTAAAATAGCAATGTTAAGCGATGAGGTGAGTGAGTGACTGATGATCAGGTGAGAAAGTGCAGATGATGCTATCTGAGAGTAGAAGGAGAGCAGACAGGCAGGAAGTTTCCTTCCAAAAAAAGTTTGGCAGAGAAGTTGGCAAGCCAAGAAAGAGCTCAGCATATTTTCCCTTAGTAGAGGTTCCTGCGTCAAAAGAAACACTTAAATATGGAGGACTTCTCCAAAGAATTGCAATTTTTCGGCTGCCACATATTTTCCATCAAGACATAGGAATGGAACAGATAAGCCATAAAAGCAGGCATACGTCCATATCCAAATATCCTGGTTTCAATATCTCAGTTTTCAGTATCTCTTCAAGAGATTCTAATTAAGATAGAAGCATTTTCATAGATTTTTTTT
The DNA here is from genome assembly GCA_019022655.1 of Acacia acuminata. Taxonomy (NCBI): domain Eukaryota; kingdom Viridiplantae; phylum Streptophyta; class Magnoliopsida; order Fabales; family Fabaceae; genus Acacia; species Acacia acuminata. Next base: position 12,768,316 of record JAFJYI010000001.1, on the reverse strand, counting down.
ATTAATAGAACTTGCTTTAAGAAATTCGAAGTGACATACTCACTTCATATTCAATCTGATAGATTAAAAAAATTTGCAAGCCCTAAGTAACGCCCATAAATTTGGCAAATCATTCAGAATGCCACGTCATTCTAAAAGAGATGCTAAAGGTGATGAATCAGCTGGATGGAACTATAAAAAAAATAGGATCTAAATTAGGGAAAAAATGTACTTCATCATAATTAAATTGCCATATAACAAATATCAGATAAACACCCCATTACAAGCCTTCCAGCAGTAATCTCAAAGTAGTAGTGGCAGAAAGGAGAGCTCAGGCTGGTCAGTTCAAAGTAAGCTGAGCTCTCACGCGCTTGCCAAAAGAAGAACCAATAAATTTAAGAGAGGATTGCCCTTTTAAGAGCATAGGTAATATATAAATTATGCTAGTCTCTCCTCTTCTAACTTCCAAGACAATTGAGGGCGCAAATATCAAACTCTAGTTATAATAAATGGATGCAAGGAAAACATTTACACCATGAAAATCTTAAGAATTGATCTGGGCGAAGTGAGTGATCTGGAATGAGTAAAAGGGAAGATGATGCACGGCCCACCAAAATTTAAAATTAACAACGGAAAGGTGTTTCTTACAGCTAAATAGAATCATTGATTGCATGACCAAGTTGGTACGAAAAAGGTGCAACGTGCAAAGCCATCACTCATAGGTGTAAAAATATCCTTCATCTTACTAAGTTCTATAAATGTTGTTCTGAGTACTCGCTGTAATGAAACTTAAGTTTATCAAACACTGCCTCTAATCCCAAAACTGGCAGAGAATGAAGTCAGGAATCATGAGAGTAACAACGTTCAACAGAATCCAAGAAACTTCCCTTCAAAAGGATATGACAGGTTCGATAGTCTCTTTGATACTAATACGAGGCTGAGCAGAAAAAAATTTACCCGATTTCATGTCAACGCGTTCTATCCTCCCATACTTAGCGAACAAGCGTTCCAGCTCAGATTGACGGGTATCATACTCGAAGTTCCCAACAAAAACCGGCCTCATCTTCGCAACTATTCCACCAAGCAGCCTTCAGAAACAAAAAGACAGCAGCAGTCGTCAAAATCAGAAAACTAACAAACCAATATATACCAAAACCTACATGCCCTTGTCCAACATCTTAAAAGGGAAGCGTTTACTTCTAATTAGCAAAAATAGAAGGAGCGAAAGAAAACGCGAACCTGAAAAACCTCGAATTTGTTTCCTTTCGCGTAAAGCTCCGGAATACAGAGATCGCAGCGAGAAGACAGGATGATGACTGATTTTATGCTATGGGCGGTTCGAATATAAGGAAGCCCTAATTTTACTGTTGGCAGCTGACGGGCCATCGGCACAAATGGGCTCCTATTACGATAAATTCAGCCCAATATTGGCCCATACGAAATATGGCCCGGTTGTCTGGATTTTCGCATTTGCCACAAAATAAAAACAAAATATTCTCTCGACACCAACACCGAGTTACGATTTTTTTTCATTTTTCATTTTTCCAGCGTTTCGATTTTTTTACGGTCTAATCGTGTAAAATTTTTAGATCACTTTGGGTATTGAGTTCAATTTATAGAAGAGATACCTATGTTGGGAGGAGTCACCATGAACCTCGAATTGGATATCAGATTATAATATCAAAAAACAAAAACTCTTTGTCCTTAATATAATACATATTTACCTAATTTAATTAGATTAAAGAAGTTAGTTAAGTTAGTTCATATGAAATGTATTTATTCATTTACAATGTAGCTAATCAAGCTTCGAATTCCCGTTAAGAGAGGTGCCCACATTAGTGTCTAACAGTGTTTTGATCAGAATTACCTTCAATAAGAAAATACTTATGTTTAGCAAAAAAAAAAAAGTATCGTAATGACTGGTGAACTGGTAGTCCTTCTTTATTTCTGTGTAAGTAATATATTTCTAAAGGCTATTACTGATGAGAGAAATCCTGATTAGTTAGCCATACAAAGTTTTGAATCAAATTGTCATAATACATAACAACATTGATGAGATACTGAGAATAAGAATGGTATCCATCAATTGTGGTTTCAAATAATGTCGTGTCATTTTTTACTTTACTGCTCATGAACTATATGATCGTTCTTTTTTTTAATGCTTGACTATTGGCATCACATTCGTATCACAAGCAAGTCTCTTTTTTTTTTTTTTCATATTTTCTTGCCAATGTTTTTTTTTTCATATCTTTAAATTAAGTTATATTCTGTTAGGAGGTGCATAATTAATTTATTGAGCTTAAGAAAGTTAATTAAATTATTTATTTAAAAAATATGTGTTGGTTTCCTTTAATATCCCTTTGGTTTATTTGCATTAAAAACTATCCATTAGCAAAAACCTCATTAATAAGTTCAATTGATATGGATAATTCAGAGAATAGATTATAAATTTGGAGAACAAATTGAGCTGTGTTGGAAAATAGCTTGATCCACCCATGGTAGATTTAGACCCAAGCCCAATGGTATCGAGGCTAGAAAATAAATAATATAAAAAGTTTCGACGGATATATGTGATATTTCTCAATTATCACAAGTCATATTGTTTAACCCATGCAATATGTCTCTATGAGTTATGTTGTTTAATAGATGAAATATATCTCTATGATGAAATGGTATATTGGTAGAGGAAGAGGTACACAAAACACTGTAAATAGGCATGAGAAGTTTAGTTAGGGGTGTTCAACATTTTCCTGTCTGGGCAATCTCATCCGTATCCTAAGCAAATTAGGACAGGAAAATCCTGTCCTGAAAAGTTTGGGGACTGAAAAAGTATAAGCGGGAATGGTAATTCATGAAACCGAATATATATGTATTTGTATATATATTTTTAAATTTCCCAAAAATTACCTAAATGCCACTATGCCAGAAGCCACGAACCAACCAGGTGAACCCTAATTTTGCTTAGACACACACACACTTTCTACTTCTCTTAGTGGTTGCTATTGTGATGCTGCCTCTCGTCTCTCCGTCGACTTGCTACACTCCTCCAACTCTGATTGATCGACTCGCTCCGTCAACTCCATCACGTATGAGAACCAAGGGGGGGGGGCTTCGGTCCACCGCAGTGGACCATTCACGCCCCCAAGCCTTGTGAATCTCTGCCTTTTTTTTTTTAATTTTAAAAAAAAAAAAATAAAATAAAATAAAGGTAGAAGTTCACCGCCTTGGAGGAGGCAAATGAACCAAAGGAATCCGGAATATCCTCTCTCATAGAAAGAAACCCTATCGAGTAGACTCCATCTAACTCTGTGAGTACATAATAATTTAGTTTAAATGCTAATCCAATTTATTAGCCTCTTGGTTTAAATAGATTTTTTTTTTTTTTTTTTTTTTTTTTTTTTTTTTTTGCAATTGAATTGGGTTGGATCCGGGTTGACTCATCATTAAGCTAAAACTTGAAATGACTTTTACAAAATTAAACTAGTTTTAGAAGAAGGCAATGTTCCCCTTGTTCTGGTTGGCTACATAGAAAAAATGCTCTCAAGTTATTAAAAAAAAAAAAAAAAAAAAAAAAAAAAAAAAACTGCTAGAAAAATCGACCTTCTCACAAAATTCAATGTTTTTTTTGGGGATAACGTTTGAGAACTCTAAAAGTTTTCATTTACATAAATCAATACAAAATTTATATCATATATTTACATCATATATCCTAAATCACGATTAAAAAACTGATTTTAAATACTCCAATCATTATCTCAAACAAGCCTTCAATAAATTTTCATACATGCCGTCAATAAATCAGATGATGTCATTTTATTGAAAGCTTATATTTTATAATGTTATCAAGTTAATAATTAGACTTATACATTATCTATATGCGCGTATATAAATATTTTTTATTAAAATTTTTATTGGATTACCATAAACAGTTCAAAAATCGTCAATTTTAATTTTAATCGATTAAGCTATGAAAACGGAGCCCCGCTAACTTCCGGTTTAGCCTCTCATGTGACTTTTTAAAACATTGAATGGATTCAACTTTATTTTATTTTTTATCCAACTAAGATGTCAGTCTCCAGAATCTGATGAAATGGACTTTGAAAATGAACGTTAGGAAGCTTCATGGAAATCGCCCCGTTGCGTAGAATGTTTATGTTACAATATACTACTACTACTATCATTTTAATATAAATTTTTTGTTTGCCCGCTGTCATTTTAATAAAACAAAGACAAACGTGTTAAACCGTTAGATAGAAATGATTTATTAAATAAATAAATAAATTCCATTCAATTAATTATTCTACCAATCAGCTTAATTCTTTGATTAATTCAAAATCTGAAAATTTTGGAGGAATAGAGTTGACGAAAACGAAATTATTCTTTAATTGATGATCTGCACTGAAGTGATTCAAATTTCAAATTTAAAAGTGTAAACTAAAACCTCTAATGCAGTGAAATTATTATGAAAAAAGAAAATTAAACAAAATCAAACCCATAAGAATAATCATATTGATAATGTGGACATTACACTTGGACCAATCAAGAAGAAGTTAAAACTATGGGAAAATTTCATTAAAATACCTTTTGAATTTGTAAAACCCCCAGAAGTCTTCCGAATTTGTAAAAAGACTGAGAGGTACAAAGGATCTATGAGAGATATGCAAATTCGGGGCGAAATTACTCTTTTGCCACTAGTTTTAAATTGAAAAAAAAAAACTCCTCCACCCCCTCGGCCGGACCACCACCATCGCCGCCGCGACGGTGGTGGTGGTGGCTACCGGGTGGGTGGTGGTGGTGGCCCATTTGGGGGGGGAGGGGGAGGAAAATTCCGTCCTGAAAAGTTTGGGGACGAGAAAAGTATAGTTGAGAATGGTACTTTATGATCTCGAATATATATGTGTGTTTATATATATATATATATATATATATATATATGTATGCATGTATGTATATCAATTTCCCTAAAATTACCTAAATGCCACTATGCCAGAAGCCATAAACCAACCAAGTGAACCCTAGTTTTGCTTTGTCACACACACACATTCTCTCTACTTCTCTTCACGTTCGTCGTTGCTACGCTGCCACTCATGTCTCCGCCAACTCGCTTCGCCACTCCGTCGAATTTGATCGATCGACTCGCTCCGTCTACTCTGTCAAGTATGAGAACCAGAGGAATCTAGGTTTCCTCTCTCGTAGGAAAAAAGCTTGTTGAGTAGACTCCATCTAACTCCGTGAGTACAAAATAATTTACTTTAAATGCTAATCCAATTTATTAGCCTCTTGGTTTAAATAGAAAAACTATTTTTGCAGTTGAATTGGGATGGATCTAGGTTGACTCATCGTTAAGCCAAAACTTGAAACCACTTTTACAGAACTAAATAAGTTTTAGAAGAAGGCTATGTTTCCCTTGTTCTATTAGGTTACGTAGAAAAAAAGGGTTAAAAAAATCTACCTTCTCACAAAATGTGAATGTTTGTTTGGGATTAGGTTTGGGACCTTAAAAGTGTTTATTTATGTAAATCAAGACAAAACTCTTATCACATACTCCCCTGGTCCTTATTATAAGGCACCAACTACTAAGAGTATTTAGTCATTTTTATAAGGTACTTTGCTTGTTATCAAAAAACATTAATTATTGTTTTCTATATATGCCCCTAATTAATAAGGTAGTGGGTAAGAGTAATAATTAGTATGATATTGGAGTTTAGTGTAATTAGTAGGGATAATATTGGAAGTTACTTAAATTGTAGGGTAACTTTATTGACTTTAACTGTTTTTATTGGTTTGTGAGAATTGTTAGTTAGTGCCTTATAATAAAAACCAGAGGGAGTACTTATATCATATATCGTAAATCACGATTGAAAAACTACTTTTAAAGATCCCAATAATATCTCAAACATGCATAAATTTTCATAACATATTGTTAATAAATCACATGGTGCCATTTTTTATATTTTACAATGTTATCATGTTAATAAGTAGACTTATACATTATCTATTTGCGCATATAACTCTTATATGACTTTCTAAAACATTGACTGGACTCAGCTTTAGTTATTTATTTTTCTAGGAGTATAGTCCAACTAAGGGCCCGTTTGGTACGGGGAAGATTTAAGGAGGGAAAGGAATTTAAAGGAGAGAAAGGAATGGAAGAGAAGATTGAGAGGGAAATTAAAAAGCTGAGCTATTTGGTAGACATGGGAAGGGAACTTAAGTTGATGGAAAATGAATTGTTTGGTATGAAGAATTGGGTGTTAGTTAAATGGGAATGTGAGGTGAAATACCAAAAAAGCCCTATATTAAAAAAAAAAAAAACAAAAACAATTGTGAAGTTTCGGTTTTGTTTTTTTCGCAGTGGGAGAACGACGAACCCTAACCAGATGGCGTCAATGTGCATATTGAAAACGGAAGTAGACGTGGATGCGAAATGGAATTGCGCCGACGAATGGATTCGGGATGTTGAGAAGGACGACGCACATGATTGGAATTAGAAGGTGACAACAGTAAACGATGAAACCGGTAGTGAAAATAGTAACAGAGGAACAATGGAAAAAATAGCAAACCTTTGAACCTAGTTGATGCATTCGTAGAGAATGGAAAGATAAATGAAAATAAAGACAAAGAAAAAAACCTTGAAAAGTGTGAAGTCCATGAAGAATTGGAGTTCCTTCGTTAAGAAAAATTGATTGAAGCGATGAATATAATGAAATTTGGCATTCCCACACTAAAAAGCAGGAAAAGAATTGATTGCTTTTAATTAACCTAACTCATCAGCACTGTTATAATCCACATCAGAACAACGATAATGACCTCTGTTGTGTTACTACGGCACAGAAACAAAACATGTGCACGTGTGAGGATGAAAAGGAAGATAGAATGAGTGATACAAGATGCATATCAGCATATTTGTTTGAGAAATATCAGCTTAAAGAAGAAGATCAGAGAGTGAACCAATATAATGCACACAAATGCAAAACAAAGACAGATTGATGCAATAGAGGATTAAAACTCAAATGGCCAATTGAGACTGATTGAAGCGATGAATATAATGAAATTTGGCATTCCCAAATGCCTCAAAATAGGGAAGGCAATGTAGCATTACAAGTCACATGGCTAATTGAGGCAAACTTTTGATAGATGGAATGAATGAACATAATCAAATTTGACCTTCTCAAATGCTTCAGAAGAGTGAAGGCAATGTAGGATTACAAGTCACATGGCTAATTGAGAAGATAATTTGACAGATGGAATGAAATAACATAATCAAATTTGGCCTTCTCAAATGCTTCAAAACAAGGAAGGCAATGTTGGATGAAAAGTCAAATGGTTAATTGACACAAATGCAAGCAATATGAGGAGGTGGGTGAAAGCAATTAAAAGGGCATTTATAAATTTTCAATTGCTACATAAGAAGGAAGGCAAAGTTGGATTCAACAACCATAAAAGGTACCCTACAAATGGGGGTTAACATGCACAAGGATGCAAAGGATGAATGTGGACAATGAACAAGCAATGGTGTTCATCAGAACAACTAGAAAGACTATATATCAGTCAATTTAGCAGTTGCAATTATGGGGGAAAGCACATTCAATATTACGCAAAACATAAAACACATCAAAACAATGGAAAAAAAATATTGCTAGTATACACAAGTAAAGATAATGGATAGCACTTAACACATAGCAACAATATCAACACAACTGAGTTCTAGTTCAATTGCTCAAAAACACAAAAGTTGACGTTCAAACGAAACAATCATGTTCGAACGCAACATGACAGACCTACACCATGACAGCAATAGTTGAACCAGAGAAAAAAAAAGTAGGGTAAATGCAAAAACCGTATCCACTGGTTACAAAAAAAAACAACATACATTACAATATAAAAAGTCTCCTAAGCCTTCTTTTGCCTCTTTGTTGGGGACCTCTTGGTAGTGGACCGCCTTGGTGATGTTGCCTGTGAACCAAGGAGGTTGACTAGGATGAATAAGGGGGAAGCAGACCTCTAGGAGGAGAAGGAAAGGGTGTGGCAGTAGAGAATATATGGGGCAAATTCTCAGCTGCTGCCCCGGACCTAAAATTGGTTGATGGGATGACTCTCAAAGGCACAGGCGCGACTATTGTCCTCGAAGGTGCAGGAGGAGGGTTTACAGGTTCCGGTAAAGGCACAATAGATAGAGGTGTGATTGGCTCATACTCCTCAATGACAATTGGTGAGTTGGGTTTAGGCACATGGTCTTCAACAGGGCCTTCAATAGTGGGGGACTAAAGTGGTGACTGTGGCCCTGGATGAGATGTGTCTTCATCGGGGACCACATGTTCTTCTGCTGCCGTGGAGTGAGGCACCTCTTCCTCATCAGAAACATCATGAAGGTGGGAAGCTTCTTCCTCAGCATTGGAATTAGGCACAACTGTTTCTTCACATGCCTCTGTACTCTCATGATGGTGTGAAGGTTCATCTGGACTCTTCGCACTAGCCACGTCTTCTTCATTGAGCTGTGAAGGTTCATCAGCACCCTTAGCTCCAGGCACCTCTTCTTCATGATGCTGTGAAGGTTCATCAGGAGCCTTAGCACCAGCCACCTCTTCTTCATGATGATCATCGATCTTTTGTGAGTGGTGGGAGGGCAGTGGAGAGGCACGGTCACAAGTTTTTGAACTTGTTGGAGTCTGATTATGAGTGGATGTGTTTGCATTATGAGCTTCTGTATCAAGTGCACCACATGGCTTTTGTGATGCCTTGAATGCTGCATACTCCCTGCACTCATCAGTTGCGTACATCTGAATAAACTCTCTCAGGAAAACCATCTCAAGACAAATGGTGCTCATTCGCGATTCAATGCTTCCCAATTGTGCAACCATTGTCTCAAACTTATCTTTCAATGGTAGAACCTTCTCCTCCACAATTTTCCCAACTAGTTCTGCCATGTACCCATTTGTATCCTCAAATGTTGGTTCATGAACACGTGGTTGTTAAGGAGGAGGTCTCTCAGGCTCAAGGTTGGACTGAGGAGTCTGTTTACACTCATTGGTAGAAGTTGAAACCTCTTTCATAGCAACACGAATCTTCATTCGGTTCAACGCTTCTTCACCAAATTCGGGACTCCATATTGGACCATGGCCATGTTCCAGATACCAGATTTTGTTCTTCTCCAAAATCAAAGAGACAACTGAGGGGTAAGGCAAGTGTGAGTTTTTTCTCGGATAAATGGGCGGCCTTTAATGGTGTCAAGTATTATCTTCCCCAATTTAAATGGCTTGGCCTTTATCAAACAAGCTAGCACACGTTTGTCCTCAGGGCTCCTCGTTGCGTAGTGTTTCCCCTTATTGACAAAGTTTCTACTATACAGATAATGAAGCACTCTGTATCTATCTGGGAGTTGTTTGGGTCTGCACAGAGAAGAATCATCATCTGGTGTGTGTCCCTCAAGCAATATGGCGTCAATTTCTTCCCCAGTATAACTCGTGTCCTTCGCTTGTGGTGTCGTAATATCTAACCATTCTAGTATTTTTTTCTTCATTTATCTCAATGGTCTGTCCTTGGACACATGTATACACAACTCCCTTCCTTGAAATTTTTAGATTTGAATAAAAAACCTTAACCATTGACTCACTGTATGGAAGTGACAACTCTAGAATGCCCTTGAATGGCATGAGGATGTCAGCTAGGCCAAATTCGTAATCATTTTCAAACGTCTCAAGGTTTATCCTACTCATTTTACATAAGGATTTACCAACTAACCGCATGTCGAAGTCCTCCAGTTGCCGTTGGTTGAACTCTGGTGTGGGCTCTAGCACCACATTTGTCCTCTGTTTCCTTCGAAGTTGCTTGTACAACTTTGCCCTGACACCATCGTCTGCGTCATTGACCTTTTCTTCCTCCTTCGATTCCGATGACCCCTGTTCTGAGTCGTCATCTCTGTCTCCTTCCTCATCCCAACTTGAGTTTTCACTTTCACTAACCACAACCTTTTCCTTCCCTTTCTTAATGTCATGTAGCCTCTGTTTTTTGACCTTCCACGATTTACCTGCCTCTGTTTCATGATCAAAGTCAGAAGCTTCCATTTCATTGTTGGAGTCCCCTGGCGGTTCCTTTTGCTTTGCTTGTTGTTTCTGCTTCTCAATCTGTTTCTTCCACTTCGCAGTTGCCTTATAGTTCACATACCAATCTTCCTCTTTCGTTTTGTACTTTGAGTGCCCACGTCGTCCACATCGCGAAGGCTTGCCCTGTGCTTTCTGAAGTTACGAACATCCTCCATTGTGATTCCTATCTCCTTCAACCGCTCCGTCGTCATTTTCACCCTAGCCATTTGTGATTTTAGGTTTAGGGTCCAGAAATGCATCTATGGTTGAACTACGCAGGTGATTTGAGGGCAATGCAGGACTGGGGGTTCCGATTCCACAAGAGAGTAGTCGGAAATCGTTGGTTTCTCGCAAAATGAAAAACAGAGTAACAATGGGGAAGGAGTTTTATGTTGGATGACCATCGGACTTCCACGCACATATAGTCGGGGTTTTTTTTTTTAATTTTAGCGAAATTGGGGGGAAACACAATTTTAAAAAATAAATAACAAATAACTATATTCTTCAAGGAACGTTCAAGCGACACTTCTACGTTCGAACGCAATCACCCGCATGTACTTCAGATGATGTAACTGGGAATGACACTTTTACGTTCGAACGTATTAATTACGTTCGAACATAATTGGAAAACAATGCAAAGCGTTCGAACGTAAAAATTGACAAAGGCGACATCTGTGCTAAATCAGATACCTAACTTTGTGCAAATAAAACCATAGCAACATAAGACATAAAGTAACTCTAAATTCTGTGAAACATAAAATGCGGACGTAACAAAGGTCCTTTTAACTTTCATAAACTTGTTCCTGATTTACATTCCATATATGTTGCCGCATATACATTTGACAGACCACAACAACACAAAACATTTTCAATTACATTGACGATAGACACAAAGTGTATCCCATCTCGAACTCTAAATTTCCACTAAGTTAACATGGTCTACACTTTGCTGTCCTAAACATACAAAAGGCAGACTTGTCCCAAAAAGTGAACGACACCCCTCCATCATATATGGCTATACAAAAGACTACAGAAATTAGGCCAATCTGTATTATATATGGCTACACAAAAAGACAGTTTCAAGGCCATTCTGAGCTATATATATATGGCTATACAAGATCTACTACTGCAGCAAGGTTTGGATCCATGATGTCTTAAACTCAAGAGGCATCTTGTAAAATGACCTAAGGAGTTTGTCACATGCTATTATCTTCATATGAGCCAAGTTCCTCTCATTAAATGTGAGATCCTCAAGTTGAAGCAGCTCCATGAACAGATCATCCCCCTTCACATCAAGTTCTGCTTGCCTTTCTTGTGTGGACATTCGATTCCCCAGTTTTTCAAAGACAGTCACGATGGTCTTGTCAAGCGCTGTTACTGTCTCTCTCAGAGCCTCAGCCATCACTTCTGAGTGGTTCAACCGGCGCTTCTTCCTGGGACACATAGAAGTTTCACTTGGAGGGATTTGTATGAAACCAATGTCAGGCTGTGTGGGTGAGAAATCAGAATCAACAGGGACAGTATTTGGTGTTTCTGGTAGGCCATCATCTTCAAGCATCACATCATCCTCCATCCCACCCGGGGATCTTCCTTCATCACCAACAACCCTGTCCTTTCCCCACACGAAGCACAGACCATCAAAGTTGGGTAAGGTCTTGGTGCGAAAATGAATTAGGGAGCTAGAGAAAATTACAGATTGGACCCAAATTTTTGAGAAATGCTTTAGCCTCATAAAAATTTCAAGTACCCTATTAAAAAAGGGACTCATGAAAATTTGAAATAGTCATCAAAAAAATTTCTATAATTTTCGGTCCAATTTCAAATGTTGACTCCACATGAAATGTTCACTGCATGCAAAAATGAGAACACCTTGGATTACCAACAAAAAAAAAATCATGTTATCGAATGAAATGTCATGCATGTCAGTTTGTGAATTAAGCTAAGATGAACACCGCAATGATATGACATACCTTCAGATACTCTTCCCAAACTGTTGGGTCTGCAGTGACAAATTTGGTGTCGGGGTCCCAACCAAATCCGGAAGTGTTGGCACCTTATACCACGTCATAAGCCATTTGCCACAATCGTTTCAATGTCTTTAACCTAGAGGTAATATGTGGAGTGGCTTTTATGCCACAACCTGGTAGCTTTGCTTCCATCATCTCTTGGAGGGCATTGGCAAACCCATTCTTGAAGCCGTTATCAGCCATGTATTTTTGCTCAATCTTAAGAGTGACTAAGCAGTCAACAAGCAATTTGTCCTCCTCAGCAGACCACATTTTCATCATGCGATCAGATGACTCCATCTACACCCAAACTAATGCACAGAAAACAAATTAAGGCACAATATGTTTGACATAATAAGAAACAACAGATAATGAACCATTAAAGCAACAACCATCACAGGTGAAGAAAAACATAAACCAAGTCACTAAATGGAATTAAAATTAACAAAATAAAGCATTGGTTTTGCCTCATACTACTGGAAGGCCATGGTGTACAAACAAGTCTTAATTTTTAACTACATCATCAATTTTCCATATGCGTCACAAAAGCAGCAAACATGTCATTTGCAACATGCTCCCTAAAATTATTCCAGAAGTCACTGGTTTCCATAGGCATGATGGGAGTGTTGAGATTTGTATCTATCGCAGGTTCAAACGTATCAAGATGATGATCGAGGGGGTCTTCAACATTGTCTCGACGAATAAGGTTGTGCAGCAAACAACAAGTGACGATGTATCGGTTTTGGATCTTCACAGGGTAATAGGAGGCGCTCCTCAGGATGGCCCAACGCAACTTTAGTATGCCAAAGCACCTTTCAATAACATTTCGAGCAGCTGAATGTCGCATATTGAAGCACTCACGTGCAGATTGGGGTTGGTATCCTTGTCTCCACTCATTAAGGTGGTACCGTTGCCCTCTGTATGGCGCCAAAAAACCCTGGCAATTCATGTACCTTGCATCAACCAAGTAGTACTTTCATGGAAAAAAAGATCAAGTGCGTTAAAATTGTTTTTTCCTATGAAGTACACATGCAGCAAACAATTTCAGCATTTCCTACACCATTGTACACACATACCTTGCGCCACTAGTAAGCCGTGTGATCTCCTTATAGCATCCCTCAACACCCTCCCATCCGCAGCTGACCCTTCCCACCCATGCAAGACATAAATGAATTGGCATCCGGTGAGCATACACCAAGGACATTGGTTGTTACCTCTCCTTTCCTATTTCGATATCTACCCTTGTGTGCGGCAGGTAATTGTACTCGTATGTAAGTACCATCTAATGCACCAAGGCACCCCTAAAAACACAACCACAGTGTCACCGGTTAGGTTAATGGACAATTTGTTTAATTATCGTCAAGTAATAAGTGAGTTGCACAATAACACATTCTACATACCTTGAACCACTTCCAGCGATTATCATTTGAGTCCTCCGAATGGGCTCCGGTTTCTTCAGAAGCAATGATTGCAATCTAATCGTAGCATTGAGCACCAATTTAAAGTATCTACTAATGGTTTCGCTTGACCTTCCAAACTCGAACTGAATTACTCTATTCTTCACATGATGACCCAAGATGTGAAGGAACATTGCCACTTGCTCATCAACTAGCATATGTTTAGTTGCTTTCAACCCACCAATTGTGTCTAACATGTAACACAATTTATCAAACGTCACCCGGTACATCCTAATTTGGTTGAAGCAAGTGGTGTCGCTACTATATATCATAGCCCTCAAATTCGCTCTCTTCGCATGAAAATCTAATCTAAATGACCTATCTGGTAAGTGCCTTGGTCTACCTCCTCCCACTGCCACTATCATAATGACAATCAACCTCCTCACTGCTATAAGCAAAGCTAGGCACCCCAACAACATTGCAACCATTTCCTCTTCAAAATGTGGCTCCATACCTACACAATTTTTGTGCACACCCATTTCCTTTTTCATTATAATCTACTACTCCTCTTTACAAACAACCATTATTTACATTCAAACATATCACATTTTCGGCCACCCCAAAATTTTTATAGCAACATCACCCAACCATAGACATCACATCGTGACTAAAATAAACTCACATTAATTCTATATTTCAACTATGTTAACTTTCTAATTCAGGGGTTAGCAAATACGGTTTTATTGTTAGTACATGCAAGGATAAACAAAAAATAACTCCTATATACTAAACAGTTGAACAATGTCACAGTGGCTTTGGCCTCTCTTCTACGCTTTCAGACATTTAGAACTAGATAACAAATTTTATGGAAGCACCAAACAGAACTCAAATTCTCGAGTCTCCACAGCTAATGGACAAAACAACAATAAAAAATAGATGCTTAATAAATACAAACAGGAGAAAGAAGGACTAGTCCGAGTAACTGATATATTGCAATATTCCGAAGGATTGAATCATTTCAAATCAGCAAGACCGATCACCCAAATCATATCGAAATTTGTATTAAAAAAGAGTTAGAATACTCATCCAAGATAATAAAATATCAAAATAGGGGAGAAAACCGACACTAATTAATATACGAAACATAAGAATGTCAATCCATTTTTCATATTAAATGCGCATACCCACACACAAACCACTTTCATTTATAACACAACACATTTTAATGACCACATTTATTATTGTCGACATTAACAGAGATGCCCCTACCACCGCCTCTCTTTTATTAACATCACCTTACTCCCATTAACCCACAAACATGCATATTATTCGACCAACCTTCAGCTCCAAACTCACATACCCATCGACAACTCCATACCCATCGACACAGAAAGAGACGAATGTAAAGAAATGAACACGGGGCATCGGCAACAATGGATAAAACAACAAACAATTCTCATACCCATCGAAACTCACCTGTATTTGCACTTGCGTCCAAGTTGAGCTGCGTCTCCAAATCCAGTGCCTTCAATTTCAGGTTCGCGGCCTTCGTATACCTAAACCCACAAATGTCTTTTTTTAATAAACAACGTGCATTGTACAGGGGCTTTTTTGTCCCTAAATTTCACTCTCCCGGGAACGAAATCACTATCCCGCCAGATTTGGAGGGATTCAACTTTGCCACATGTGTGGGAAGATGGAGGCTGGCGGGAAAGGCATTTTCCAAGACAATGGCGCGCCAAACAGATTTCTCCGTGGGAAGACACTGATCTTCCCTTTCCCTTTGCCGAAATCAGCGTACCAAACAGGCCCTAAGATGTCAATCTCCAGAATCTTATGTAATGGACCACGTGAATTGGGAAATGAGCTTGAGGAAGCTTCGAGGAAATCGCCTTTTTGCGTAGAATGTTTATATTACAATATACTACTATCTCCGGTCCTAATTATAAAAGCACTTTTACGATATACTACTACCTCCGGTCCTAATTATACTACAAAAGTATTCATATAATTAGGACCGGAGATAGTAGTATATTGTAATATAAACATTCTACGCAAAAAGGCGATTTCCTCGAAGCTTCCTCAATTTACACTACAAAAGTGCTTATATAATTAGGATCGGAGGGAATACTATATATATTATCATTTTAATATAACTTTTTTTTTTTTTTTACCGCTATCATTTTAATATAACAAGGCAAACGTACATCTGATGGCGGGCAAAAGGATTTAAATATCGTAGATAATAAAAGTTATTTTCTAAAAGTTAATCTAACCATTAATATATATTAATTGTTCTAAGAGTAATGTCCACAACATCAATATGCTTATTGTTATGGGTTGATTTTGTTTAATTTTATTTTTTTCACAATAATTTCACTGCGTTAGATGTTTTAGTTTACACTTTTAAATTTGAAATTTGAATCACTTCAGATTATCAATTAAAGAATAATTTAGTTTTCGTCAACTCTTTTCCTCCAAAATTTTCAGATTTTGAATTAATTAAAGAATTAAGCTGATCGGTAGAATAATTAATTGAATGAAATTTATTTATTTATTTAATAAATTATTTCTATTTAATGGTTTTAGGACTTGTTTGGGATAGCTTCAAACAGTAAAATGAGTCTAACGGAAGCAAAAAAGCTAATCTAAACTGTTTGGTATAAGGGTTGATGGACTTATTGTAAAAGATAGAAGTCACTTTTGGAAAAAAAATGTTAGGGATAAGTGATTCAATTAACAAAGTATTATTAAATATATATTTATATGTATTTTAATTTATCCATTAGAATATATTTAATTAAGTACTTTTTAAATTTTTTTAATAATAATTTATTTTTAATAAAATTTTAATATAAATTTTTATCTTTAATTATCACAATATCTACAACTAATATATAAATATGTATATATGTGTGTGTGTGATATTCAATAAAATTTCAGTCATTTTTATCTCAAATGAATTTTCAAACACTATTTCAAATAAGAGCCCATTTAGAAAAAAGTCACTTCTATTACCGATATCTCAAACACAAATCACATTTACAATCCGACTTTTATCGTATTTTTCATCTACAAAAGCCATCTAGGGAAAAAAATTATTTGTGCCATCGCTATCTAAACAGGCATAGACAAAACTCCTCTCACATGCTTGGGAAGTATGTGAGAAAAGTTTTGTCTCAGTTTGAAGAAAAGGGTTTCTGAAACCACGGTTTCAGAGTTATCCAAACACTCACATGAGTGTTTGGGTAATACTCAAATTGCGGTTTTAGAATCCATTTTCTCAAGGAAATGGCCGATAAAACTTTTCTCACATACTTACCTTAGGTTGATCAAACTATTTTCCAACATTGTTCAATTTGTTTTCTAAAATTATAATCTATTCTCCAAATTATCCATATCAATTGAACTTATTAATGAGATTTTCACTTATGGATTGTTTTCAATGCACATAAGCCAAAGGGATATTTTAGGAAACCAACATATATTTTTTAACATAAATAATTTAATTAACTTTCTTAATCTATATAAATTAATTATGCAGCTCCTAGAAGAATATAACTTAATTTAAAGATATGACAAAAAATGTTGGCAATAAAATACGGAAAAAATGACTTGCTTTGGAAGGTGATACGAATGTGATGCCAGTAGCCAAACACTAACAAAAGAACAATCATATAGTTCATGAGCAATAAGACAAAAAATGACACGACGTTACTTAAAGCCACACTTGGTGGGTACTCTTCTTATTCTCAGTATCATATCATAAATAAAGAGGAGTTTGTTAATTAGCTGCAGTTAGAGAACACCATATACTGATTTAGTGTGAACTCTGTTCATATTCAATTCAGTTTTGGTTAACAAATTATTGCTTGAACCCCAATTTTCAACTGACTGGTGTCATGCCTCCAAATGTAACCTTTGTTCACAGCACTAGTCTAAAACATATAAAAATAGGCCTCCAAATTTGTATTTTCCTTTTCCTGAGTTTTGTTTTGCAATTGGTCCAATATGTTTCTAGTAACCATCCTGTGGCTTTAGTAAATGTCATTTCTCTCCTTCCAAACATGTGTATCTACTATCTAGGAAAGGAAAACTTCTTCCTTGCTCAGCAATGGTATGTTAGGTATTAGGACGATTTGATTCAAAACTTTGTATGGCTAACTAATCAGGATTTCTCTCATTAGTAATAAAGTAACAATAAATTCTGCCTCGAGCACAATAATCATGTATGTTCGCCTCGGCACAATCCGCAGGACCGCCTGGTCAAGACAAGCCCCTTGGTACTATCAGCGCGCAAGGGCCTCAGTAGTCAAGGCGGCCAAACCCTAACTACCTATCCCAAGAGGTTTCAGTAGCAACCTATAAACACACAGTCATATAGGCCCTACTTACCTCACATACCTCGGTACTGCAGTAGAAACCTAAGGACCCACAGTCCAATAGGCACTACAACCCGATCATACATGCCCTCGGTACTGTAGCAGAGCCCTAAGGACACGCAGTCCCACAGGTACTACAACCCGATCTCCTACATCATGATCAAACATACATGCAAAAGCAACATAGAGTATGCAAGTCAACAGTTACTACCTGGCACGCCTTGAAATTGGAAAATACTTCTCTTGATATTGAAACTATGGTCCACACGAACTTACACCCTAGTTACAACAAAAGATCATACTATCAATTATGTGTGTTAATTTACTAGCCTTTAGAAAGACATTACTTACAAAGAAATGAAGAAAGATTACCAGTTCACCTAGATTCGGCAAGTCGATGGGTGAGCTTGAGATCTTGATCCTTGAGCTTGGACTATGGAGGTTTCTGAGCTCTCTCCTGCCCTCTGGAATTTTCTCCCCCTCTAAATACCTTTTTATAAAAGTAAGTTTGATCCGGTAGAATTAGAATTAACGGCGTAATTTCGATGTTGTGTAATGATGAGATCGAATTTTTGACTTATTTCCCAAGTCAAGATTTTTTATTTGTGCAGATCCTTATCCGCCTTTGGGGCAAATTACGAGTTTTGGCCCTAATATTCGCATTTTTTTTGTGCTTGGAAAGGAAAGTTTTAAATGTATTAAAAGATAAAAGAATGTAAACAAAAAGAAAAAAAAACTTCAACTTAATATAAAAAAATAATAATCAAAAGTCAACTAAGTTATTACAAAGTATGTTGGTTTCAACGAGCCTTTAGAAAGACATTACTTACAAAGAAATGAAGAAATATTACCAGATTACAAAAGGATTTTTTATTTGCATTCTTCGATTCTTCATTCCTTTAAAATATTGCATTATATCTTTATCATCAATCTTATCAAACATATCACGTTCAACATAAGTTTGTCAAGAGTTCTTTAAGATCATGCAAGATGAGTTTGAAATGTCTACGATAAGGAGAATTAAATTTCTTCTTAAGACTTCGAATCAAGCAAAAGAAGAATGTAATATTTATTTCCCAAACCAAATACTCAGAACTTCTTAAGAAATATGGAATGGATCATTGCAACAGAACTGATACCCCTATGAGCTCAATGATTTTTGTAATATCCTAATTTTTACTTTTAGGATTTATTTATAATTAAGAGTAAAATTATATATGATAAATGTACTTAATTTATATTAAAAATATATATATATATAAAAAGAAATAGTGGTCAAGTTATAAAAAATAATATCTTTATGCTGTTTTGAAATCGCAGATAAAATTAGTGCTACATGTGTTTTTCATAAGGAGTAAAAACGTGGGAAAATAATAAGAAATGAAAAAGGACTCATAAGGAGTAAAAATGTGGGAAAAGAATAAGAAATGAAAAAGGACCCAAATGCGTTCGAACCAATGACCTCTTAATCTGTAATATTAAATGCTCTACCATTGAGCTATGGACCCATTGACCCTAACATGTTTCAGCTAAATAATATATATATTTTAAAATTTTGTGTCTGCACTTGCACACATAGGCACAAGTGTGGCTCCACCACCGAGTTCACTAGTCACCACTATATTTTTTGTTTGGCTAGGCACAAGTATTTATTATTGGAGGCAGTTCTGATCGAGACATCATCGGGCACTAATGTGGGTAGTTCTGCCGTCGGGAATTTGAAGCTTGATTCGCTACATTGTAAATGACTAAATACATGTCATGTAAACTAATTTAACTAATTTTTTTAATTTAATCAAATTAGGTAAAATGTCCGTAAAAAATGTGGAAGCAAATATTTTTTTTTTTTTTTTTTTTTTGATATTAGAAAAGTTTTGGAGGGGTTCGGCTAAGAGCAAATGTGGAAGCAAATATGATTAAAGTGACATGTGGTTGCCTGCAAAATCTGCAATACAGCAAACACACTATCACTTTAGCATTCTTTATCATTTACAATCCCCACACACATTTATATGATTCACTCTGCGCCGGCCTCTTTTTCACTTTGTCCCCCTTACTTTCTGTCTTCCCTCCATTTTTGAATTTCTACTTTTCAGAAAGAAGCCGACTCAAAATTATTGAGTTTGAATCTCATTCATTCTTCAAGACTTTGTTAGTGGATAATTAAGTACTATCTCCTGTCTTAATTATAAGAGTTAGTTGATTTTCTTTAGAGAGATTAAGGAAGCTAAATAAGTTGCTTAATCATTTCATATGTTAAATATTTTTAGATTATATATTAGTTTATTAGTCAAATTAATAAGTTTGAAGGAAAAAAAAATACTTTAAAGTAATTTAATTAGCTTCCTTAATCTCTCCAAAAAAAGTCAACTAGCTCTTATAATTAGGACAGGAAAGAATACTTCTTTAAACAATTTTAAAATTCAGAGGTGTACCATGAACTTGTTGAGACGTCCCTAAAACTTAATTTACCTAAGCTTTTCTTTTATTAAAAAAAATTAGTATAAAATTCATATATCCTTCTGATCTTTCCAGTTAATTCTACATGTGAAGGAACGAGTCAGTAAATTTGTCCTAAATTGATTGACCTCTTTTTAAATGATACGATCTATTTCTTCCAATTCATTAAGCCTCAATTAATAAAAAGGTAAAATGGAGGAAAAAATAGAGCAACTAATAAGGCTTCTGGAGACTTATATTTGGGAGAAAAAATTAATCAAAGAAGATGCCCTATATGTATATAAAGGAAGTACTTAACAGATTGTTCAAATTTTTAGTCAATGCGTGGCATGGGATGTAATTCATGACTAAAGATTGGAGTAAATCGATATCAATAAATTTAAGAAGACTATGCTCCACTTGTTCTGGTCGGCTACATAAAAAAACGCTCTCAAGGGAAAAAATTTGCACAAATGGTTTATTTTGACACCGTTTATAAATCATTGGTGTCATTTTATTGAAATCTTATATTTTACTCATGTTACCATGTTAATAATTAGACTTATACTACCTCCGTTTATAATTACAAAAATCAGTGGACCTTTTTTTTTTTTTTTTTTTTGGAAAAGATTAAGAAGCTTAATAAGTTACTTAATCATATTTCATATTGTTTATCTTTGGATTTATTAGTTAAACTAATTAATTTGGAGAAAAAAGTTTAAAATAAAAATATTCTAAAGTAATTTAATTAGCTTCATTAATTTCTCTAAAAAAAATCAACTTAGTCTTATAATTAAGATCGGAGGAAGTACATTACTATATGTGTATATAAATTTTTTTATTAAAATTTTTATTTGATTATCATAAACAGTTAAAAAATCGTCAATTTATTTTTAACTGCTTAAAATATGAAAACAGATTCCCGCTAACTTCTGGTTTAGCCTCAGATTTGGCTTGTATTCGCTGCCATCCTATACTCAAAACAACGCAGTTTTGAGTTAAACTTTGCTTTAAAAAAAATAAAAAATTCATGGTACTGACAGGTACTAGAAAGATACGTTATTTATTGGTACTGAAAAAATACTTCATGATCTAGAAAATTTATTTTATAATCTTAAATAAATATCCTAAAGTATATTTTTAAGCGTATAAATTTTTTTTAGTACTAGCCAGTATGATAAAATATTTTTTCAAAATCCTAAAATAATTTTTTAAGTTCAAGAAGTTTTTTTTTTGAATATTTTTTTTTTAGTACTTTCAAGATCCCGAAATAATTTTTCAAGATCAAAAATATTTTTTTAGTATCAAAATCCTAAAATAAAATTTTTTTTTTTTTTAATAAAAAAGACAAAGATTAACTCAAAATCCTAAAATAACGTTTTGAGCATAGGACGGATGCAGCCTCTTATGTGACTTTTTAAACCATTGAATGGAGTCAACTTTATTTATTTATTTTTTATTTTAGAAAAATGCGCAAGGAATATATCATCCAACTAAGATGTCACTGTCGGTCTCCAGAATCTTATGTAATGGGCCCGGGAAATGAGCTTGAGGAAGCTTCGTGGAAATCGCCTTTTTGCGTAGAATGTTTATATTACAATATACTACTCCTACTTCGTACTTATTATCATTTTAATATAACTTTTTTTGTTTGCCCGCTATCATTTTAATATAACAAGGCCAACGTGTGATGCAAGGGTAAAAGAACCGTTAAATAGAAATGATTTATTAAAAAAATAAATAATTCCATTCAATTAATTATTCTAGGGTAAAATACTCTAACCATCTTTCTATTTTATCTTAATTATATGGACCTCTCATCTATTTTAAAAACATACATTTTAGTTCAAATCATTAACACCGTTAAAGAATATTCTAAAAAAATTCTTCAAGTATATTTTTAAATTAAAAACCACATTAAAATAAATGTTGTTGACTAATTTACCCCTCATTATACCAATTCCCTAATTTATCTTTTAATATTTACATTCATTAATGATCTATTTAATATTTTTACTAAATTTCATTTTGAATAAGTTTTAGTAATCTTTTTATGTGGCAAATATTAACAACACATTCAAAATTTGAGTAATTATTTTTAAGAATATATGTTTAATGAAATATTCTGAAAATTTTAAAATTATAAGATATTAATATGAAAATCTCATAATAATATCATTTTATAATTATATAACTTAATTAAATATATGTATGTATTATTGCAAAACATCATCATATTTAAAAATTACATAATAAGTTTAATAAATAAAAGAGATTAAACATTTAAATTTATTAATAAAATTAATTAAATTTTAATATGATCAATTTAAAAGTATGCCAAAAATATACAAATATACACAAATTTTTTAAAACTTTGAATAAAGATATGTGGTTAAATGATTATTCTTTTTGCCAAAGATTAGATGATTATTGAGTAATAGGAGGGACATTTTAGTCAAAATCATGAGTCAATGTTGTAATTTAACGATCAACTAACGATTAAATGGATGGAAGTTGAATCTCAAAACTATGAGAGAAGTTTATACAATATATATTTTGATTTTAAGGGAGGTTTATATTCGTTTTCAAAATAGAAGAGAGATCTCTATAATTTAGAATAAATAGAAGGGAGATTGATATATTTTACTCATTATTCTACTAATCAACTTAAGTCTTTAATTAATTCAAAATCTTTTGGAGGAATCGGGTTGACGAAAACGAAATTATTATTTAATTGATAATCTGAAGTGATTCAAATTTCAAATTTAAAAGTGTAAACTAAAACGTCTAACGCAAGGAAATTATTATGAAAAAAGAAAATTCAACAAACTCAACCCATAAGATTAATCATATTGATGATCTGGACATTACAAATGCACCAATGAAGAAGTTAAAACCGTTGTGTGTGTGTACCTGTTGATTTTGATTGTGACTAGAGTTGACTTATATTGATATTGGCTGTTATTAGGGTTGAGCCAAAGAAGAGTTTCTTTAACCTATTAGTCTTTATTATAAGCGCACAAACTAATAATTTTTATAAATCAATAAAAATAATTGAAGTTAATAAAGTCACTCTAAAATTTAAGTAATTTTCAATATTACCCATACTAATTGCATTAAACTATAATATCATATTTATTATTGCTCTCACCCATTGCCCTTATAGATTATGAGCATACAGGAAAAAATAATTAATGCTTCTTGGGAACAAGCAATTACCTTATAAAAAAGACTAAATGTATTTGCTAGTTAGTACCTTATAATAAAGATCAGATGGAGCATTATTAAGGTGGAATAGGTCAAACCCTATTAGGTGGTTTACGCCCGACTTGTTTAATAAAAAGATCAGGCTAAGACCTAAATATATAAACACGACTAAGCCTATTTTTATGAAGGTCCGGCCTGGAAACCTTCAGGCCTAGCTTGTTTATACATTATAAAATATAATTTATACATTTTTAAATATAATTTCATTATATTATATGTCTATGGTATATTTATATTTTTACCATTTTTTAAATTTAAAAATACAATTATTAAATTATCTCGTGGGTTGGTTCTCTATAAAAAATATTTTTATTTCCTATAACGCAACAGAATATAATTAAATTCAAATTTTTGCCATAAATTCAAATTTGATTAGAGAATATTTTAGAAAAATTTCATAAGAAAATATTTTAGACAAATTCATTTTTCTTTTTGCCAAAAAAATGCTTCGTTATAAAATTCGAATTTAACCAATAAATTCTTTTTTGTTAAAATTAAATATTTCATCATAAAATTTAAAATTAATGCATAAATTCGAATTTAGTGCAAACAAATTTGTATCAAATTTGAATTATGAAAAAAATAAATTTTCCTTTTTATTTTAAATTAATTACTTTTGAGAATAAAATATGTATTTCTTCATTCTTTATCAATTGTCACCCCTTCATTTTTTTTACCAAACAACTTATCTTTCCTTATCTCTCAAAATCTCCTCCTCCCTTCTTTTTTTTTTTTTTTTTTTTTTTTTTTGCTAGAAAAATTTTAGGAAAGGGTTGGGTTCACCTACGGATTCAAGCGGGCGCTTGGAGCCCAGTCCACAGGGGATACTGGCCAGAGAGTACACATGTCTCTACCTCTACTAGCGTTACCACTACTTCTTAGACCCCTAGGATGCATCCCCCAACGCCTTGACCAATGCAGGGATCGAACCCCCTCCTTTAAGGTGAGGAAGACCGACCCCACGCTAGTTGAACCCAAGGACGATGAGTCTCTCTTCTAAATTCATTTCCCTCCTTAAATCCTCCCTAAATCCTGACTGTACCAAATGGGCCCTAAAATGTCAATGTCCAGAATCTTATGAAATGGACTGCGTGACGTGGAAAAAAAGAGAGTAGGGAAGCTTCATGGAAATCGCCCTGTTGCTTAGAATGTGTATATTACGATATACTACTACTCTTATCATTTTAATATAACAAGGCAAACGTGTGATGCACGGGAAATTTTTTTCTAACCGTTAAATAGAAATGATTTTTTAAATAAATAAATTTCATTCAATTAATTATTCAACCAATCAGCCTAATTCTTTACTTAATTCAAAATCTGAAAATTTTGCAGGAATAGAGTTGACGAAAACGAAATTATTCTTTAATTGATAATCTGAACTGAAGTGATTCAAATTTCAAATTGTAAACTAAAACATCTAACGCAAGGAAATTATTATGAAAAAAGAAAATTGAACAAAGTCAACCCATAAGATTAATCATATTGATTATCTGGAAATTACACTTGGACCAATCAAGAAGAAGTTAAAACTATTATGTGTCTATATATAGACATATTGATGTTGATTGTAACTAGAGTTGACTTATATTGATATTGATTGTAACTGGAGTTGATGTATATTGATATTGACATTATAAAAAAATTGTTAATTAATAGTGGTTAAAATAAACCATTATAAATATGAGAATTTATAGAAATTTATACTTAAATTGCTACAAATTTACAATAGTATAATTCGTGCCAATTGGCATGCTGGCTAAGAAACAATCTTTGTAGTAGTTATTATAAAATAACGACTACAAAATATAGCATTAAGTTTGTGCCAAATTTGTCACGGTTTGTTTATACAAACTGCCACAGATGTGGTACGAAATTTGTGGCGCTTGATATGAAAAGAATCACTACAAAATTTACACATTTGCAATGGTTACTCATAGAGACCACTAATTTGTAGCGGTTACTTATAGAAGCCGCTACAAAATGCAAAGAGTCTTACAAATTTGCAGCGGTTACTCATAGAAGCCGCTACAGAATATAAAGAGTCTTACAAATTTGTAGCGGTCACTCATAGAAGTCGCTACAGAATGTAAAGAGTCTAGAACATTTCTAGGGGTTACATAAGACAATTACAAAGTTTCACGTTGGACACGGTAGGATTTCTTCACTTGTAGCGGTTGACGTAGTGATTTTATAACCACTACAAAACAAAAGTGAAACAGCTACAAACATTGTGACATAAACCGCTATAAATAAAAATCGCTACAAAAACCATCAAGATCCTTATAAATACCCTCACCACACATTATTTCACACAATCTTTCATTTCTTCCCACCCTCTTCTTTCTAGTTTTCTCTCATTTGTAAACTTTTGTTTGAAGAGGTTAAGTGTTGCGTAATCGATCAAATATGATAATTTTTTTAAAAAAATCTTTAATTTTAATTTTTTCCTTCTTATAATAACGATACTAATTTTTTTTTTTTTCATATTCAAAACTTAAAGAATATTTCCCCAACATTCATTCTATCGTCATCAATATTTATTTCATAATCAAATATGATCTAGTAGACAATATAATAAGTCTTTATTTTCTACATATTCTCAATATTATACCTATATAACATATATATTTATCTAACTAAAATTTAATATTTTTAAATATTAAATATTCTCAATTAAATAATAAAATATTGTAATAATGGACTCAAATTATGATTTTTTTTTAAAAAAATGTGCAATATTTTGTAGCGGTTTTAGAACCAATACAAATTTTAATTCAAATCCGCCTTAAAAATATGCACAATTTTTGAAATTTCATCCATTATTTGTAGTGGTTTTATAACCGCTATACTGTTGGCGCCAATTTCTTAATTTTCCTTTCCGTCACTCAAAATTTCGCGTTGTAGTTTGTATCGGTTTTATAACCGCTACAAAATTTTCAAACTGTTAAAATTGAAAGATCACATTGAAGCACATGAGAAATACTCTAATTATAATTGATCCTTAAGAATAAAAGATAGTACACAGAGGCATTTATATAGACAAATTAATAGGCTAATACTTACCCCAAAATCTATCATAATCAAATCAAATCATAATAGGGTTAAGATGCAGATTTGCCAACGAACTATTACCCGAGGAGCATCTGGCACAAAAAACAATTGAGGGTACCAAAATTACCAATAAACAATAAAAAAAGTGAAAAAAGTACCAAATAACTACTGAAAAAAAACTATCACAATTACATTAAAAATATGAGGCACTGGCGTAGGACGGTGGCGGAGACGCTGGAGAAAAGAGCGGTTAAGCCTTCTTGTTGGATAAGTCAAACACCAACAGAGATGGGACCCATGCGAGCAGGCACTGTGGCAGCGACGGCTGCTGCTTGTGGCATCGGAGGGATGCAATCAGGGTGCAAGGCGTGTGCCAGTTCAAAGCTGTGGACTGTTGGATTTGGTTTCGGTGCGTGATTCTCGCCTTAAAGCTGCATACGGATACCTTGATGAGTTCAAGAGGGTGAGTGAAATACCCAACAACAATGGAAGCTTTGGAGACGCCGATGTCGCCGACACTGTGAGAGTCAATGGAAGACGGAGACATTAAGACAGTGACGGGGTAATAGTTTGTTGGCAAATTTACACGTTGATTGTGTTTTTTTTTTTTTTCATTTTTTAATTGTTGATTGGTAATTTTGGTACCCTCAATTGTTTTTTGTGCCAGATGCTCCTCGGGTAATAGTTCGTTGGCATATCTGCACCTTAACCCATCATAATATCATAAAGATATATTCTTAAAGTATAATATTCATATCTAATCCTAATAAATACTAAACGATATCCCTAATAATAATACTTGATTAATATTTCTCAATACTCCCCCTCAAGTGGGAAGTAGCTTAAATGTGAGTAGCAGCTAATCACCAATAATTTGCTTCTTCATGAAATCCTAGATCGATTAGCAAGTTCAGAGACCAAAACAACAACCAAAGGGGACCAAAATAACCACCAACGGTCTTACCAAGGACCAAACAATATTCGAAATGTTTCACCAGAGACAAATACTAAACGGTGTCAGTAAGGACCAAACAAAACA
This sequence comes from Acacia acuminata, assembly GCA_019022655.1. Lineage (NCBI taxonomy): Eukaryota > Viridiplantae > Streptophyta > Magnoliopsida > Fabales > Fabaceae > Acacia > Acacia acuminata. The sequence goes on along the minus strand of JAFJYI010000001.1, from coordinate 12,740,671 downwards.
CATCACTCGAGGCAAAGAACAAATAGGTCACACAACACTAAATAATAAATAATTGCCCAGAACAGCCAACATGAACCCAGACCTGAAACCCAAACTGAATCAAGGAGAACCACATGAGCCAACCTCTAGCACGACACCCAAGACAAAGAATCAAAGAGCACTTCATGAACGTGCTGGAAAATGTAACAAACAAGAACTTAGCCACTAGAAACAAATGAACGTGCAGAAAATGAAACACCGATAGTGGTGCAATAGTAGAAACAACTAAACCTAGTCTCACAATGCAACCTTTGAAGCAAAAATCGACCTACACATACCGGGAATGAGGGCTTGACGTCGGAGAACAAAGAACGACCAGGAAATAAGGGAAACAACAACTTGAAACTAAATAGAACAACAACCAAACACCCAATACCTACACAGGGCAAACCATTAGAGATGCGATGCTGGAGAAGGAAGTCGACGTCAGAATGTGACATCACATTCCAAAAAGGCGTCACAGTCTGCGTATGCGCCGACGGAAAATTGAAGTTAGAACATGAGAGGAAAACAAGGAAAAAATGAACTCAGGGAATTAGATTGGAGCTCTGATACCATGTTGTGATTAAAGGATCATATTGAAATATAAGAGAAATACTAATAATCAAATCATAATATCATAAATATATGTTCCTAAATATAATATACACAATCTGTTATTTCAATCTCATCATATAGCGGTGACGTAAAACTGTTGCTAGTACAATAATGGTTTTTTAAAAACTAGTACAAAACAACTTGCAATAATATATTTTGAAGCGATTCTTTATTGTTTGTATCAGTTTTAACCATTACAAAACGTCAGTTTTTTTGTAGTGTAATTGTGACTAGAGTTGACCTAACAAGGAGTTCCTTTAACTTAACATGAATATTTCTTCCTATATCGTGTTCGTACGATTGTATGCTATATTTTAAATATTACCATTGATTTATGTAATTTACAAGCTAATGTCCTATTATTACATTGTTTTCTCATCAACAACTTATCACTTTGCATAACCATGATTTACTCCAATCTCTGAGTCATGAATTACATCACATGCCACACATTGACTAAAAATTTGAAGAGTCTGTTAAGTACCTGTTTGGCTTAACTTATTTTTAGCTTATCTTTTACTTATAAGTATAAGCTAGGCCAAACATGATTTTACATAAGCTCTTATATAATTATAAGAGCTTATTTTATGATGAAGAAAAAAGAGCTAGCTCCTCATAGGAGCTTATTTTTAAGCTCTTTTTTTTATAAGCTCTTTTTTTAAAAAAAAAGAAAAAGAAAAGAGAACTCGTAATCTCTCGATCGACCACTATTGCAACCGCCGCCACTACCGCCGCCGCCTTCCCACCACCACCGTCGCCCCCGCTCCCGCCACCACCTTATTATAATATACCTTTTATGATAATTTTTATTAGAAAGTGCTTATAACAAAAATTTTGTCAAACAGCTTATTTTTTATTTTCAGCTTTTAAATAACTTTTAAGATAAAAAATTTATATAATCACCAAACAGCTTTTAACTTTTTTTAAAAGCTCTTTTTTTTAGCTTTAGCTTAAAAGTAGCTTTTAAGTTAAAAATAAGAGGATTCAAACGGGCTCTAAGTACTTCCTTTATATACATATAGGGCATCTTCTTTGAGTAATTTTTAGTCCCAAATATTAATATAGGTCACCAATTGCCTTATTAGTTACCCTACTTTTTTCCCATTTTACCTTGTTATTAACTGAGGTTTAAGGAATTGAAAGAAATAGATCATATCATTTAAGAAGAGGTCAATCAATTTAGAACAAATTTATTTACTTAAGTGTCATTCCTTGACATATAAAAATTAGCTAGAAATGCCTTATAATAAAGATTAGAAGGATATATGAAAATGATACTGATTTGATTTTTTCTTTTTTATAAAATAAAAGTTCAGGTAAATTAAGTTCCAGGGTTTCAACAATTTCACGGTACATCGCTAAGTTTTAAAAGTATTTAAAGAAGCACCACTTTGTTTCTATTTATAAGTCAAAATTAACTAGTTCTCACATACTAAAGAGAGTTAATTAACTCATTAATTATGAGCTAAATTTTTAATTTTACCCTCATCTATGAGTGGTTCCAAAAGTCAATATGAATAAATTTTTTTTGTTATTGCAATTAATATGGACACAAATATAAAAAATGTATTTATTACTTTGAAAATTGGATTTATAATAAGAATAAATTTTTTTAATCAAAATAAACTTGTAAATAAAATCAAAGTTATAGCTCATTGTCCATTGACACAGTCTTGAAGGATGAATGAGATTCAAATTCACGTAGTGTGAGTCAATGCCTCACTGAAAAGTAGAAATTCAAAAATGGAGGAAAGACAGAAAGTAAAAGGAGAAAAAAACAAAGTGAAAAAGAAGGTGCGGGGTGAATCATGCAAATGTGTGTGGAGATTGTGAATGATAAGGAAGGCTAAAGTTGATAAATGTGTTTGCTGTGTTGCAGATTTTGCAGGCAACCACGTGTCACTTTAATCATATTTACTTTCAAATTTACTTCTTAGCTGTTACTACTAATTAATTATAATTATAGTTACAACCTCCACTCACAATAATACACTCAACTAACATGTCCTCTCTAACGCCACCCTAGCTATCACGCTCGCTTTCAACTCCTATTATTTTATACCACTAATTATTATTAAATACTAGTACTATATATATATATATATATATATAAAATACGGCACCTTGTTGTAGAAGATAGTTTATAATTTTAGCTAGAACTCGCCTTATTATGATACTATGATTCACTTCATGTATATTATACTCCCTCAGTTAGTCACTATAGTTTAATTAATAGTCTTTATAATTAATACTCACTTTCTAATTTTATAAAACACATTTCTTAAGAAAGGTAAAAATGAAAAAAAAAAAATTTAGACTGTATTAAATGACTTAATTATCATTTCTCCTTTTTTTTTTTTAAATAAAGTGTCTTACATTATAAACCAGATAAATAATATATTTTTGTTGTGTTTGATGATAGCTAGGTTGTCACCAAATGAGAAACGGCCAAAAACAAATCGAAAATATAAGTGGCAGAGGAGTATAAGACTCGGAGAGATTATTGTTTAATGAAATGCCTTAAATTATTAATTAAAATGAAGCTAAATTTATTTTAAGAGAAAAATCATATTAAAGTCCCAATTAAAAAAAATAATGTTAGAAAAGTCCTACAGCTTGTTAACAACAAATGAAATAACAACCATTAACAGGTAAAAAAGCTACTCCTCCGGTTTAATTATAAGACCTAGTTGATTTTTTAGAGAGATTAAAGAAGCTAATTAAATTATTTTCAAGTATTTATATTTGTATTTTTCCTTCAAATTAATTAGTTTAACTAATAAACTAATATATAATCTAAAAATCACAACATATGAAATGATTAAGTAACTTATTTAGCTTTTTTAATATCTCAAAAAAAAAATTCAACTAGATCTTATAATTAGACTTGAGGTTGTAACATTGATAAGTTATTAGACTTTTTTTTTTACATAGTGTATTCGGTGTCCCAGGGCAAACCACTTTTCAGGCACATCAACGGCCCCAGACTAATCCGGACTGAGAGCAGGTTGGCCCCCTTTCGAGGGGAAGCCTCTACCACTCACGCATGCTGCATTCTCATATCTCAAACTCAAAACTCGTAGTTAAGTTAGGACAACTCCTTATCAACTGATCTGAGAGTGTAGTGGTTTACATTATTTTTTTTAGTTGAACTTTGGTGCCATTTTCTCTTTATCTAACTATCAGCCTGTCGTGGTCGTTGGGTTTGGCGCTCCTTGGACCTTCACTTTTCTTCTCTCTTTCCTGCTTTTATCTTCTTCTTTTTTGTTTGACCTTATCAAGTATCTTCTTCCTTCTTCGTTCAAATTTAGGCTCACTTTTTTTTGTTTCCTTTTTCCAAACTTCATTCCAATTATTTTTTTCTGTTATATGCATAGACCTGTGAATAAGTTATCGTTATGCAGACTCCTCTAAAAAACTTGTTATAAGCAGAAAAAGTTATGAAAACTTTAAACTCAGATTTATATTCTTTGATGACGCAGATTTATGAATAGTAGTACTAGTAACCCATAGAATTCCTCCTTTCATGTGACCATATTTTTTTAATAATACTTCATTCGATCTTAATTATTCTCTCTCAATTTCCTTTTTATTTAATGTCTCCAACCCATAGAATTTCTCCTTTCATGTGACCAGGTTTTTTTTTAAAATAATACTTCATTCGATCTTAATTAATCCCTCTCAATTTCCTTTTTATTTAATGCCTCCACCACTAAATCAAATTTTAATAGTTTGGATTTATTATATTTAATTTTATAATAATATATATCATGATGAACTAATTTATTTAGCTTATGTAATATCTAAAAAAAAAAAAAAAAACTCGATTGAACTTTTGTCCATTTATTGTAGTTATATTTTTTTGCCAACACATTAATATTGTTTTTGTTGTACTTTTTTACTCTAATTAATCTGTTCGGACCGAGCCAACCGTTGCCCACTGCGGCGCAGGTGTTTTGCCAACAGATGCGGCACAAAAGAAAAGTCAAAGGCACGTACCGTCGTAATCAAAGGGTGCTTCCGTAACTTCACATCCCCACCACTTTCTGAATATAAATAACGGAACGGAGTCACGACTCTTGGCAGTTCTCAAACTCACAGGAATTTTTGAATAAAAAGATTCCAAAATTCTTTTGAGTCCGCCTCCAGTCACCAGTCACCAGTCACCACCGCAATATAACTTCAACATTCAAAAAGAGTTTCGGATGGGAAAAGTCCAAAAGGTTTCTCATTCAAAGGTAAAGACTAATCCTTCTTTAATCTACAGTAAAAGAAATTCTCTGTTTCTTGGACAAAAGGTTTTCTTATGGAATTCCAGTACTTCCTGGTCCTTGCTTTGTTTCCAAGCTACAGACTTTGACGTCTTCTGCTTCTTCTAATGCCTATAAGCAACTTCTTTTTCCAGTAATTTAAACAACCCACAGTCTCCTGTTTTTTTTAACGCACTCGTAGATTTCGTGGGTGGTCCAGGTATGTGTTCTTTTGTGATGTGCTTACAACAACGGTTTTTTTTTTGGTTTGGCTGAGATTCATGTCTGTTTTACTTGGAAGTTCGTTTCCCTTGAGTTTTTGGTTTGTAGAAAAAGCTTTCTGGGTTTTGTTTGTTTTCTCTCTGCTCTGGTTTTGAAACTGCTTCCCTGTTCTTATTGGGGGGAAAAAAAAAACTGATTCTCTCCTCTTTTGATGCGTGACTTTAATTCTTATATTTTAGTTTCCTTCCTTTTCTTTTGAATTTCCCGTTTTAGATATCAAGGTCAATACTCGATTCATTTAATCCGTGTTTCATCTTTTCTCACATGAAAACTTCAAACATTATGGTTACTTTCATCCCTGATGGATCACAGAGCCTTATTGGAACCAGAGTATAATAATGGAACCGTTTCAGATTTGTAGAAAGGTCTCATAGTTCGGATGGCCACCGGTTATCAATTAATTCGGTTTAACTTATTCATCCCAAAAAGATTTTTTTCTTTTTCTTTTTTTTTCCTGCTGGAAAAAAAAACAAAACAGAAAACGGTTTTCATTTTTGGATTTATGTGATGGTTACTGATGCATACCTTGAAAATAAAATCACGGATTTTGCGATTTTCCTCCCTGATACATACAGATTAGTTATCTGAGTCTGATCTGCTCACAGCATTTTATTTTCTTTTTCTGCTGTGAACTTTAACACAGTACCAGATGAAAACTTCAATGGAAGACAAACCATTCCCTGCATGGTCATGGTCTGTTGAACAATGCTTGAAAGAATACAGTGTTAAACTCGAAAAGGGCTTGAACACCTACGAGGTAGAGAAGCAGCGCGAGAGATATGGTTGGAATGAGTTAGAGAAAGAGAAGGGGAAGCCCTTGTGGCAACTAGTATTAGAGCAATTTGATGACATGCTTGTGAAGGTTCTTCTGGTTGCAGCTTTCATATCATTCATTCTTGCTTATTTGCATGGGAATGAATCAGGGGAATCTGGATTTGAAGCTTATGTGGAGCCACTTGTGATCGTCCTGATCTTAGTACTTAATGCCATTGTTGGAGTTTGGCAAGAGAACAATGCTGAGAAGGCACTTGATGCTCTCAAAGAGTTGCAATGTGAATCTGGAAAAGTGTTAAGAGATGGGTATTTTGTGCCTGATTTGCCTGCAAGAGAGCTTGTTCCTGGTGATATTGTGGAATTACACGTAGGAGATAAAGTTCCCGCTGATATGAGAGTTGCAGCTTTGAAAACCTCAACACTGAGAGTTGAACAAAGCTCACTAACTGGAGAAGCAATGCCTGTTTTGAAAGGAACAAATCCTATTTTCAAGGATGATTGTGAGTTGCAGGCCAAAGAAAACATGGTTTTTGCAGGCACCACTGTTGTTAATGGGAGATGTATCTGCATTGTTGTCACCACTGGGATGAACACTGAAATTGGGAAGATACAGACGCAGATTCATGAAGCTTCTTTGGAGGATCATGACACCCCATTAAAGAAGAAGCTAGATGAGTTTGGTGGGCAACTGACAATTGCAATTGGGTTTGTTTGCCTTGTTGTGTGGGTTATAAACTACAAAAATTTCCTTTCTTGGGAGCTTGTAGACGGATGGCCTTCAAACATCAAATTTTCCTTTGGGAAGTGTACTTATTATTTTAAAATTGCTGTTGCCCTGGCTGTAGCTGCAATCCCTGAAGGCCTTCCCACTGTTATTACAACTTGTTTGGCCCTTGGCACGAGGAAAATGGCGCAAAAGAATGCGATTGTACGAAAGCTTCCTAGTGTAGAAACTCTTGGATGCACAACTGTTATCTGTTCAGATAAAACTGGTACTTTGACAACAAATCAGATGTCTGTGACAGAGTTCTTCACTTTGGGAGGGAAAACCAGTGCTTCTCGAGTCATCCGTGTTGAAGGTTCAACTTATGATCCCAGAGATGGAGGAATTGTGGATTGGGCTTGCTATAACATGGATGCAAACTTGCAGTCCATGGCAGAAATATGTGCCATTTGTAATGATGCTGGGATTCATTTTGATGGTCGCCTTTTCCGGGTTACCGGTTTGCCTACTGAAGCGGCTCTCAAGGTTTTGGTTGAAAAGATGGGAATTCCAGATAACAAGGCAAGGAACGGAATTCGGGATACAGAAGTTGCTGCAAGCCACTTGATTGATGGCAACACTGTTAAGTTAGGTGAGCAAGTGGACTTTATAGATGAGTTAAACTGTCAAGGTAGGTGCCTTGGAATAACGATTTGCTATTTTGGTTTGCTTGTGCAGGAAGTTGTGAGTGGTGGACTAGAAGATCCAAAAGAGTTGCCACATTGGAGTTTGATCGAATTAGGAAGTCAATGAGTGTTATTGTTCGTGAACCAACTGGGCGAAACCGGCTTCTGGTTAAGGTGAGTTGACCCAACTATATCTTCATACTGGTTATTTTATTGAAAGAGATATTATCATACTATTTCATTAGAATTTATGATCATAAGCTGCATAAAATAGAATTAATATGCATAAGAAGCATAAGAGGCAGAAGCAGAATTTTGTTGTTGACCTCTACCTTATGGATTCGTTTATTTATTTTTCAGTTGCTGAGGAATCATATAATTTTTCTCTAACATTATCCTCCATTTCCAAAACTGTAACATATCTTGATGCCTGATCTCATCTATTGCTTCCATTTAAGCTTTCAAGTGGTTTTACTTGTATTGCAGGGAGCTGTTGAGAGCTTACTTGAACGTAGTTCACATGTGCAACTAGCTGATGGATCTCTGGTTCCAATTGATGAGCAATGTAGGGAACTACTGTTTTCAAGACTCCTGGAGATGAGTTCAAAAGGATTGAGGTGCTTGGGTTTGGCATATAAGGATGAATTGGGTGAATTTTCGGACTATTATGCTGAAAATCATCCTGCTCACAAGAAACTGCTTGATCCTACTTGCTACTCATCCATTGAAAGTGATCTAGTATTTGTTGGTGTTGTTGGTCTAAGAGTAAGTTCATTCCTTAGTTTTTTCGCGGTTTGTCATACAGCTTCTTTGGAGGATGTTTAATATATATATAACTACATTTATCAGGATCCTCCTCGTGAGGAAGTTCCAGGGGCGATCGATGATTGCAAGGAAGCTGGGATTAAAGTCATGGTGATAACCGGAGATAACAAGTCCACGGCAGAAGCTATTTGTCGGGAAATTAATCTGTTTTCCAGAGATGAAGATCTTACAGAGAGAAGTCTGACAGGCAAGGAGTTCATGTCTCTTTCTCCTTCAGAACAAGTTAAAATGTTGTCAAAACCAGGAAGCAAGGTATTCTCTCGATCCGAGCCTAAGCACAAGCAAGAGATTGTGAGGTTACTGAAGGATATGGGAGAGATTGTTGCAATGACTGGAGATGGTGTGAATGATGCTCCTGCTCTTAAACTTGCTGACATAGGGATTGCCATGGGCATAACTGGAACTGAGGTAAAGTTAAAGCACCTGAAAATTAAGTGCTTGTACTCAGATTCTGCTTTGGTTATCTTTAATGTTTGCATGATGTTGCAGGTGGCAAAAGAAGCTTCAGATATGGTACTTGCAGATGACAAATTTAGTACCATTGTTTCAGCTGTTTCTGAAGGTCGCTCTATTTTCAATAACATGAAAGCCTTTATTAGGTATGTTTCTTTCCAAATACTAATCATGATTGGAGATATAAACATTGTGTTTAAATATTTATTGATTATTTTGTCTTACCTATGAATTTCTTTCTTATGACTGATCAAGACTAGTTCTTCACATTTGTGTGATCATCAGGTACATGATATCATCCAATGTTGGAGAAGTGATGTCTATATTCTTGACTGCCGCTCTGGGAATCCCAGAATGTATGATACCTGTGCACCTTCTGTGGGTGAATTTGGTTACTGATGGTCCTCCAGCAACAGCTCTGGGTTTTAACCCGGCTGATGTTGATATAATGCGAAAACCGCCTCGTAAAACTGATGAACCTCTCATTAGTTCATGGGTTCTTTTCCGTTATCTGGTAAAGGATGCTCAAGTTTATCTCATTTTCCATTTAAGATTATGCATGGCTCCAGTTTTGCTGGTTATAGCATATCCTTTTCCCTTTAATGAAATATAAAAGGAAAAATCACTATGAGGTCTTAAGAAATGAATGTAATTACCAAAATATCCCAATAATAAATAAGTAACATAAACCTGTTGTCATTTTTTGCATCAAAACTTATCATTGCATATTATTCACTTATTGTAAGACTTTTTTGGTGATTATATTTCTTCCTTAAGACCTCATAGTAATTCTCCCTACATAAAACTTTCATGTTATCATTCTTTTAATCTGACTAAACCTTGTTTAAATGACACATTCATGACAATGTTCTTGGCAGGTAGTTGGCTCCTATGTAGGGATGGCAACAGTGGGAATTTTTGTCTTGTGGTACACGCAAGCATCTTTTCTCGGCATCGATCTGGCAAGTGACGGGCATACAATCATAGAATTTTCGCAGCTTCGCAACTGGGGAGAGTGTCGTTCGTGGTCAAATTTCACCGCATCTCCATTTGAAGTAAGTGGGGGTCGCCTGATTACATTCTCAAATCCATGTGATTACTTTTCAGTTGGCAAAGTGAAGGCCATGACTCTGTCCCTCTCAGTCTTGGTGGCAATTGAGATGTTTAACGCTTTCAATGCTTTATCTGAAGAGAACAGCTTGTATCAGATGCCCCCATGGAGGAACCCTTGGCTTTTGGTAGCCACAGCAGTATCACTAGGACTTCATTTCCTCATCCTCCATGTTCCATTCCTTGCAAACGTGTTTGGTGTTGTTCCACTAAGTCTCAAAGAATGGTTTTTGGTCATACTAGTTGCTTTACCTGTAATTTTTGTTGATGAGGTTTTGAAGTTAGTGGCAAGGTGGACCAGGAAACCGAGAAAGGAGAAAACAGCATGAAGAAGAAGTCGTCTTTGGTCATGGTCATTGAAAAAAAAGAAGCAAGCACAAATGGTTGATGGGTCTATCAAACCAAACTCCGTGATAAATTTTCAATTGCTTTACTATAAATAAATGCTGCCTGAGCCCAAGAAAAAGATTAAATTTATAACAAGTCACTAGTTGTGAATATTTTGTAAATTGCTTTCGGGTTATAATATTAGAGTTTTGTTATGCCTACAACATTTAATCAGTTTGTATGATACTAGCTAGGCCCAGTTGACCTTTTTTGTTTTTAATATTAAAGAAGTTAAATACATTTCATTAGAGTATTTATATTTATCATTTTTCTCTAAATTGGTTTACCTGACTTATAAACTTATATATAATTTAATACTCTTCCAATCCTTAATATAAAATATATTTAGGAAGTCGATCTTGGTCCTAAATATAAAACATAGTTTTCATATTTATCAATGTTTTTCCAAATAACTCTTATTGATGCTCCTTCAACCATAATCAAGGAGAAGAGAGAATTGAAGAATTAAGGAAGAAGATGAAGTATTTTATAAAATACATGTCATATTAATTAACTTTATTTAATATTTCTTATATTAAGGACCATAGAGAGTAAAATATATGCTATAATTAAGTAATTTTTTTAATTTTTTAATCTTCAAAAAATCAAATGGGTCTTATATTAAGAAACGGAATGGAGGAAGTATATATATCTCAAGTATGTCCAACTCCACTCTTATTATGCAAAACAACAAAGCTAATAAATTTTCTTCAATCTGAACTTGCAAATCATTTTCTAGATCAAATAGGAAACAGTACACAGTTCATGTCTGCAATTGTATATTTTAGGGGAATCCACCATAATGACATATACTATGAGTAGTTGTTCAAATCAAGCACAGAATGGAAATCAAATTTGCTTCTTTGAAACCTTGTTATTCTATAAACGCCATCTAATAAAGCAAATATTTCCTCACTTTTTGAATGTGATCTATCTTCCACAATGAACTTATGAAGCCGACCTCCCTCTTCAATTAAACTATAGCCAGCTGCTTTTGTTATCTGGCCACCCTTCATCACTTTCCTGAGTTTTGCAACTCCATCCCATTGACCAGCTGATGCATAAATATTGGAGAGAATAACATAGTTTCCTGGGTTGTAAGGTTCAAGGGCGAAAAGTGACTCGGCTGCTATCTCAGCCACCTCAACATTTCCATGGAAGCTGCAAGCTCCCAAAAGAGCACCCCATACAATTGAGTCTGGTTTCATCGGCATACTTAGTATGGCTTCATGAGCTTCTCTCAATTTCCCGGCGCGGCCTAGGAGGTCAACCATGCAACCATAGTGTTCTAGTTTGGGTGTAATGTGGAAATCATTTGTCATTGCATCAAGGATTTGTCTGCCTTTTTCAACCAAGCCTCCGTGGATGCATGCCATGAGGAGTCCCACAAACGTCACATCATCAGGTGAGGTTCCTTCTCTCTGGCATTGTCAGTAAAACAAACACATCAATGCTTGGATCAGTTAGGAGAGTTGTGATTTAGGTCCTACAAAGTTCAAAGAGAAAAAAAACATAACAAGCAAGACTCATCAAATAATCAGTAGACCCTACTTGAATGCGAGTCTCAAAACAATTGAAAACATCTCTCTTTGAAGTTTACCCTATGAACTCTAGAGGATCCAAATCTAAGAGACTATTAAGTGAACTCCATTTTACCAAAGCCGTGTAGACTAAAACAACTATAAAGAGACATGTCAAAGGCAAGTCATAGAGTCCACATTATATGCACATAGTTTATGTGCTCATACCTCTATTAGAGGTATGAGCATTTTTTTTTTATAGTAGAGGTATGAGCATTTTTTTATTTATAGATATTGTATTTATTTAAATTTAAATTATATCTTTGCTTTTTGACATGTTTTTTGCATCTAATATTTTAAATTAATTAGTTTTCAGTTCGTATTCTAAAATATTTGTCTATAATACCGGTATCATGAAAATTAATTAATTTAAGATACGAGTGCAAAAAACATGTCAGGAAGCAGCGTATAATTTAAATCTAAATAAATACAATATATAAAAAAAAAAAAAAGTATTTTAAAAAATATGTTCATACTTCTAATAAAGGTATGAGTACATAAGAAGTACATAAACTATGTGCATATAATGTGGACTCCAAGTCATACTGGACATTGCACAAGATAAATGTACATTGCTTAAAAGTAGTTTGATCTGCCTAAGAACTTTTCATCAATTAGAAACTATAAGCTTCATAATCATGGTAAAAGTCATAAAGATGCAGTCCATCATGGTGAATAAGAGCTTAATAAAATAGTTGCTTACGAGCATTTGATCATAAAGCTCAAGAGCCATAGCACATTGTCCATGAACAGCCAAACCCATGATCATTGAATTCCAAGAGCATAAATTTCTGTGACTTCCTATCTCATTAAATAAACGCCAAGCAATATCGATCTTACCACACCTGGCATACATCTCCAATATAGCATTGCTCACATATACATTCTTAAAGAATCCATTTTTTCTAGCATATGCTTCAATCCTCTGCCCAATCTCTAGTGCCCCGAGATTTGCACAAGCTGGTAAAATACTTGCTAAGGTTACTTCATTGGGCTTTAAATCCTTCACATTTTCCATCTTCATAAACAACTCCAAGGCCTTCTCATATTGTTTGTTCTGAGAGTAACCGGATATCATTGCCGTCCATGAAACCACATTCCTAGAAGGCATCAACACAAACAATTCCTCTGCATCCACCATATTCCCAAACCTTGCATAGCCTGCAATCATAGCATTCCAAGTGGGTATCTCTCGCACAACCATTTTATCAAACACCTTGCGTGCAAACTTCAGCTCACCCATTTTAGCATACATATCAAGCAAAGCCGTGGAGGCAAACACGTCGAGTTCAAAACCCGATTTGATGAAATGGGTATGGAGGGATTGTCCAAGGGAAGAAGACAAAGAAGCGCATGCGGAAAAGAGGAAGTTGAAAGTGTATTCATTTGGTGGGCGTCCTTGAAGCAGCATTTGAGAGTAAAGCGATAAGCTTTGATGTTGTTGTCCATGGAGAGAGAAGGCTTGGATGAGCTTGTTGTAGATAAACACAGTTCGCTTGGTGGGCGTATGGATAAAGAGTAAATGTGCATATTGGAGGTTTGGGATTTCGAGTAACTTCCCGATGAGAATCTTGGTATGGTCTATGCCATTTCTGAGAGTATAGGCATGGATTTGCTTCAGTTGGTTCATAAGAGCTTTTTAGGTTGGCCTAAAGTTTGAAACTTCATGCATGTTATGTTAACGGTGTTTCCGGTAAATGTTGCGCTGATTTTCGTTTTTGGAAAAGCAAATTAGGATGCATTGATTAACTTTAAAAGCTTCGAGTCTCACTCATGGGATATACTCCCTTCCCCTCTGGTCTTTATTATAAGGCACTAACTAACTTTTCTCACAAACCAATAAAAACAGTTAAAGTCAATAAAGTTACCCTACAATTTAAGTAACTTTCAATATTACCCCTAGTAATTACACTAAACTCTAATATTATACTCCATCTGGTCCTTATTATAAGCACCAACTAACAAGTTTATTTAGTCATTTTTATAAAGCACTTGCTTGTTCCCAATGAGCATCAATAATTTGTTTCCATGTCTGCCCATAATTAATGAGGGTAGTGTGTAAGAGTAATAATTAATATAATATTAGAATTTAATACAATTAGTAGAGGTAATACTGTAAGTTACTTAAATTGTAGGGAAACTTTATTGACTTTAACTGTTTTTATTGGTTTGTGAGAAAAGTTAGTTGATGCCTTATAATAAAGACCAGAGGGAGTATTAATTATTACTCTCACACACTACTCTCATTAATTATGGGCAGACATTGAAACAAATAATTAATGCTCATTGGAAACAAGCAAGTGCCTTATAAAAAGGACCAAATAAATTTACTAGTTGATGCATTATAATAAAGACCAAAGTAGTACTTGCGTAATTGCATTGAGACTTTCCCATCGATTAGATTTTAAAGAATGGAAAACTAAGTGGTGAATATGTTAAAGGAATTAATTTTTTGTCATATAAATATATGTTAGTTTCCTAAACTACGTCTTTAATCAATATAGGGAGTAGTATTGCTATATTTAAAATTAAAGTAAACCATTTATCTAAACGCACGTAAACATGTCAACACCATACTCAAATTTGAAACCTTGTCCAAATGTCACGGATGACGTTGTTACGGGACAACTAGCCATTGACAAAAACAGGCAGATCTCTAATACATACCTTGCTGTGAGAAGATCTACTTCTTAGAAATAGGACACGGCCTTAATTTTTCTAAAATATGTAAATAAAATAAGTTTGTGGTATTTTCTTAAATTCTGACTCTGCACGAAAAGTAGGTGAAGTTTGCAACAAAACTGTGTCATTAACATTGAGAAGTCATGAGATTCTGCAACAAACTCTTCCTCGTATATTCACAAATAACTAAGTCGTGGTAGGCCCCAGAAGGGACGATGAATCTTATGCTGATTATCACATCTTGTAGCTCTAACTATACGTGAAGATTGAAGAATCACAACGTGGCTTTAATATTACAAAGAATACATCTATACCGGAAATAAGGAATCCTTTTTTTCTTCTCGGAGCCAACTAACAAGGCAATGCAACTCAATAAATCCCTACATGTCCAATGGTTCTACTTTTCTATACCTCAAACTACCCAAACTGATGGTCAGCCATGTTTGGTACAAGACCTCTGGATTCTTTGTAAGGTATAGCCTCATCCAATATTGAAAGTTTGTGACTTTGGAAACTTGTCACCAGATTCGAGAACTTCAAAAACTTGGATTCTCTTTTCAGGCAAAACCAAAGTTATGGAACTGGTGATGTTCTTAGTTTCGCAACCATTGATCTCATGGAAGGGAGGTTTTTCCACGATCATTGTTAGCTCCTCCGTACATGAATTTGAATGAGCACTTCTCTTTCAGAAATAAGAAGACTGATCATGAAGCACATTGAGATGTGCCAATATTCTAGCTGACATCGACCTCGTGCTACTATCACCGCGCTGAGTTAAGTCAACTAGGGGCATCTGAGCTGAGGCTCCATACTTTTGTTTGTACTCAAATAACCGAAAAATCCTCTCCAAAGCATTGAGAGATTTTTCCTGCAATCCAGGGGATGATGAACTGAGCAATTTTATCATTGCCGGTATGGCATTTGCTGAGTCGAGCACTTTAGTACCATTCTGCAGTCTCTCACCTTCAATCAAAGTCAGGAGTGCATCCAAAGAAGCCTCACAAGCTCCGGGATCAGAATCCCAGAGAGTCCTTGTTAGAGGAATCACCGCATCAGCCTCTACAAGGCAAAATGATGATTTGACAGAACAGATTCCTCCATGAACCTCACAGCCGATTCCTGCAGGAGCTGAGAAGCACCAGAGTCCCTTGTGCTTGGAAATTGGCTTGCTCAGCACAACCGAACTCTCTGAAAATTGACTAAGACACAATGCTGAACGTTGTTTTGCCAATGTGGTTCCACATTCAAGCAACTGTACTAAAACAGGTATAATACCAGTTTCAGCTGCGCTTTTTTGCCACTCCAAGTTTGCTGGAACTGTGAAACGACGAAGGGCGCCCACAGAATTCTCTACCAAGTTATTCTTTTGGAGATCTTTGTCTTTCCCTTCTTGGATATACTTATAAATGATTGGCAGTACACCATCATCAAGAAGCCATTGAGAGATCTGGGGAATTTCTGGAAGATGGCATATTATGCCCATAGCAGAAGCAGGTTCTTCTTCATCTGAAGAAGATCTAAGGATCCGTACTAAATTCTCACAACTCTTCTGGTTTACATTCTCCCGAATGCTTGCCTCATCGCAACTTGCAACCAAGCATGACAACAGTTTCACAGCACTTGCTCGTAGATCAAGGTTTTCGTTCTCACAAAACCGAGCCAGTTCTTGAACAGCAGAGCACTGCAGATAAATATGGAAATCAATTTAACTACAATATATTGCGATACAGCAAAAGCTGATCAAAATATAATAAATACTTCAAGTAAATTTAGAGATTTAAGTGAGTGAAATTTTTCACTCAACAGTTAAACCACTTGCTCGTGCAGGGCATAATCATGAGCTGTTTGACAGGTAGAAAGAACGGAAAATCTACCTCAGGGCCTAAATTAGGAAAAAAAATGTCAAAAAATGTCCAAGAAAAAGTTACATGTAAAAAAGGCCCCAAGGCCTTTTCTGATATTATTTCATAAAACGTTAGTTGTTAACGGTACTGATTTAGTTGTTAGGATATTGTTGTTAATACTACTGATTTAGTTGTTAATGGCCTACCCGTTAACAATTATATCAATCCGGTTAACAACTAACGTTTTATAAAATAATACCAGAAAAGGCCTTAGGGCCTTTTTTGACATTTTTTTCCTAATTTGGGCCCTGAGGTAGATTTTCCCTAAAAAGAATCATATTCTATTTTCAACTCACAGAATCAAACAATAGTATGATATCAATGGCATTAACATTGCTATGCAGAAAAAAAATAGTAACTCTAATCATCTAGAAATCCAGAAATGTGCGTGCGTCATATAAATAGTAAATCTCATTGTTCAATCCCTTGAACTCAGGAAGTAAATAATGCAAAGTTGCAGCTAATAACTCAAAAAAAAAAAAAAAAAAAAAAAAAAAAAAAAAAAAACTTTCATTAGAGACTATAAGACAGAGAGACCCGCAATAACCAGATCCTTTGTATGCTCAAGCCTATAGATGATTTAACTAATTCAGCTCTGATGATTCATAGTTTATCTGTTGTTTATATTACACAGGTCACAAGGCAGGTTTACAGTTTGAGATTTTATAACAACAATTAGCACCAATGAGTCAAGGAATATCAAAGAATACAAATTCAAGAGATGAAAGAATCATGAATCACAGCTTTGTGTTCTCTCGCTCTTTACTCAAATAGTATATGTTTTGGCATGCTAAAGTTGATATAGTACTTAAAAACATCAAACCACGACCCTTAAATCCCAGTACCTTAAGGGTGTTTTATTGTTGAATTGTTGAAGCATATAGAATCTAACTAGGGTTGTTTCCATGAGATAGAAAGTCATATCAATATGCCTGATGTCCGTAAAACCCACAATATGATTGTTTGCGTCTAAATCAGGACAAAGTTGGATATAGACTGAGAAAATTGGTCCAAAGTTGTTATTAAATGAATAATTAAGCTTAGCCAAATTCAAGATGTTTGCCGTTATGTTCATCTTTAGTTTTATATCAGTAACATGGTCCCTGTACAAGTTCAGTGATGATGCCTATTAATGTTACATGCCATCCTTTGACTCTACAATTCACTCTACCTATTTCAAAGACTAGAAAAACGTTGAAGCAGTATGAATTATTAGTATATTTTGCTTCAGTAAGATGCATACCTCTACTAGCTTGGTCTTGATGTATGAAGCTGATGTGGATTGACACAAGGCATAAAAAGTCTGGATAATGTTTCGCTTCACCTCAGGCCCTGAGAATCTAATTAAGGCGAAGAGGTTAAAAACATCATCATCAGATTCAAATAATAAAACTGGTGTTTGGGTATCTTGACCAATGGTTGACTCAGCAAGTTGCATGATTATGGCAGCAACATGTTCCCACAAACTTGAGCGTGGTAAGCTACGTTGGAAAAGAAGCCTAAATAATGGGCGCACTGCTCCTTGTCGAATCATTTCCAGTCCATTTTTCTTTAAACTGGATAGGTTACGAAGAGCTCTAATGGCCATGGCTTTCACCTTAGGATCACCGTCTGAGATCAATTGAAGAAGAGGATCCAGAACGCCACCTGCAAATAGAAACTCTTTATTGTGGTCGGTTAACTCCATTTCTGCTAGAGTTGTAGCCATAAGCAATTTTACGTTGTCTGTTCCTGCATGAAGAAAGAAAGAAATAGTACAGGGTTGTTGTCAGCACCTTCCTCTTCTATTTCTTTTGGTTAACAAGACTAAGGCGGTTCATACATTATACAAGTAAAACGAAACACTCCAATCCTTTAATGGCTGGTGAGGGCCTGTTTGGATTAGCGGTAGCAGACGTGACTTTTTTTCAATCTGATTTTTATAAACTTAAGATAAGATAAGAGTTAGATTGTAAATGTGACTTATATTTGGATTGACGATGGCAAAAGTGATTTTTTTCGAATTGAAACTTGTTTGGAAAGTAAGTTTTCATGGAAAATGACCAGAGTTTTTATCAAATGTATATAATTTGATAACTGATATATTATTGAGAAAAGTTTGTAAATACTAAGTAACATTTAATTGGATATTTGTTTGATAGATAAAATTTCATATAAATAAAAAATAATAATAATCTTAAGTTTTTTAACTAAATAATATTATCTTACTAAAATCAGAATTACTTTTTTCCAACATTTTTTGGCTAGCAAATATTTTTTAGCAACCTAAAGTTTAACAATATATGTTTTTTCTGGCAAGAAAAAAAAAATATATGTTTTGGTTAAAAAAACAAATATATGTTTTGGTTAAAAAAACAAATATATGTTTTGGTTAAAAAAACAGATATCTCTGGGTTTTTTTTTGTCCAAGTTAAAATAAGACAAAGGGCAGGGACATAATGGGGGTGATAGGACAATTTTCCACCCCACTGAAAAGCAGGTCTGATGAGCTTTTTTTAAAAAAAGTTGCTTTTTGGCTAAAAGCCCAGTTGGAAAAAAACCAATCCAAACACCCCTTAGACTGAGCTTTTCTCCCTGAAAACTGGGCTTTTCCCACCCCCACTGCCTTCCCAACAGGCTCTCAGATTGAGCCACTTGTCGCACACTATCTAATTCTTAAAAAAAGCAACATTTCAAAATCTTAAAACATAAAATTATTTGATTGAGAAATTCAACTTAAAGACATTTTTTTTACAGAGTTTCAGTAGTTCTCAGAAAGTAGTTCAGATTCAGTACGTTTCAATTCAAAATTCTCTCAATCAATTTCAATATTTTGTATCAGAGGCATAAATACCACTTATTTAGCTTTAAATATGAGACGATAAAATTGATAAGAAATCAGTCATTACTTTCAAATAAATAATAGAATATTTTATATACAATTATTTAATATCTAGTATTATAAGGTCAAATTTGAGCATTGTCAAATCCGAATAGGGATAGTTCTTCCAACGAGATTTTATTCCATTCACAAGATTCAAATCCTCAACCTTTTTAGAGGGAATCAAGTCCCTTTCATTCTATCGAACCACCTTTAGTAAATAAATGATAGCACAAGCATCAATAGAAAAAAGAACAAAGGCCTGCCTGCTAAACATGGTAATATTTTCACATATACCAGAGCCTTTTGCGCCCATCTAGTCATGCTTTGGTTTCATCCGTAATCTCCCTAAAAGCCAAGCTTCATGATAACATATCAACGGTAGCTAAATCCCTCAAAGCATAGATGCAAATGCAGTGTCATGCACAAATTGAATTCAAAACATAAGAAAAATATAAGGCAGTTCTATACTGCATGCATATCTTTCAACAGAAAAATAAGATGAACGAGAAGTTGAAGGAATCTACAATATTAATGCATGGAATAAAATTATGTAGGTTGAAGAATAAACCTGAGGAAAGGCGCTGCAACAGATGCTTGAAATAATTTGCCTTTGCCATCAGCAAAACATTCTCATCCGAGTATGAAAGATTCTCCAGTAGCTCTGCAGCATCCCTGCCAGCTTGGTTGTCATCACTGCTTGATATAGTCACTAACAGTAGTATGCAACCTTGAACCTTTCCAATGTGTTCTCGTAACCTATCATGCTTGGATAACTCCAACAGTAATGCTGCCGCTAATTTCCTTTCTGTCACACGACGTCCAAGAGTACGGACAATTGATTCAATTGCATTATCAACATTTGCAAGTCTTTCCTGCAAAACATTAGGGTGCGGAGAGGTTAAATAGCCATGAATATAACAGAATCTGTGCAGTCAATTTGGAAAAAGATCATTATACAGTAACAAAATAAGGGATTCAGAAAATGGACATAACCGCAAAGTTTATGTGTATTGTAAAGCAGAATGAGAAGCAATTAAGGGTGGGAAATGACTTCAGAAATGTCAAAGGAGTATAATATAACCAAATTTCTAAATCAAAGTTAATAGACCATGTTTTAAATGCATAAACTCAATAGCCAATGTTGTTAATCACTGTCCGCTGATATGGAAGGGAATGGCCCTATCTATTCTATGTATATAATCCGTTTCTCAGAGCATTGGTGTGAGCCACTTGTTTCAGTAGGTCATCCCGAAGCAAACATAGGAATATGAGAAGGGTGCTTTCAGTAGAAAGAAAGAATTTGGGGAAATTCTGGTAAGTAATCTTGTTACATATTGAATCTCTACCGGCACTGTCTGGCACACTAACATAAATTTGAATCTCCTTTCTTGACTTCTGGGTCATTGTTGCGTGATGACTCTGCCCATGGATGTAAGACAGAGTAGAATATATCAATTTTGAATTTCTTTTCCAGGTTCTTTGAATTTTTTGACTAAAAGAAAAATTAGTCATAGGCTTAATCTTTATGCTTGAATT